>BTSY01000007.1:3295000-3895000 GCA_036245785.1 Pristionchus fissidentatus | reverse complement strand
TCGAACAGTGCAGAAAGAGAGAGAGAGACAGACAGAGAGAGAGAGAGAGAGAGAGAGAGAGAGAGAGAGAGAGAGGACACGTGTAAGTAGGAAGGAATGCCAAGAGAAATGAATGTCTCTCTGATGATAGAAAAATTGAACATGCATAGATTTATCAACGTTAGATATTTTCCTTTGGGGAATTTAAATCTTCCAAATCTTTATCTGCTTTTCTGCAGTCGTTCTTCAGCATTTTGATCCTCCCCGGTTTTGTAGACGCTGTAAATAAAAATACAATTATCAAGTTTCCATAAAATATAGAAATGTAGAGATATCAGACACTATCTGACAGGATCGAAATAGATCCGTACTAGCGAATATTTCGCCCATGCTGAAAAGTTGCCCGAATGGTAAACTTGATGCGTAGATTCCGAAAATCGATATTAAAATGGGCTCTGGTCAAACCCGGCTGAGATATGTTTCACGATACATGAAAAATCGATTTTTTCAATTTTTGTTCGGATCGTCAGAGACCCTTACAGAACTATATTTTCGGAAAGCTGACGCTGAGAGAAGCATTTTTCATATTGTAAGTTTTCAGTTACCTCGTAGCAGTAAAAAGTTACGGTAAGTAAAAACATTCAAACTTTTTTATAAAAAAAAAGTTCCGCAGCAGCGACACTTTTTATTAGATTTTCGGAATCGGCATATTAAAATACTATATTAAAATTTTTTGCAATAAATATTTCGGGGCGAAACCTGTTCGTTTGGACAAAAGTTAACCCAGATGTCGGTACTTCCTGAAAAGAATTGATGATAATTTCATCTTTACGTCCAATTCCTTTTCTGTTATAGTGCTCTATCACACTCACGCGATAGATATCAACTGTATCCGAGTATGTAAGCTCGCCAATAAAAGTGATAAATGAGTTTAAAATGGAACAAAAAATCTAATGAACAATTGATTTTTTCCTCATTTTGCTGAATATTTCGATAAGAACACAGATGGTATTCGATCTCAAAAGCAGTAAATATGCGAGAAATCAGTAAAATAATAAATTAAATATATGTAAATAAAATTCTGTGTAAAATTTTTTTATAAAATATAAAAATTTAAAAAAATTTAAAAATTCGAAATATAAATTTTAACTAAAACATTTTTTCTCTGAATTTTGCTGGCCAGTCGTGGAAATAATTTATTATTTATCTAGATATTGAAAAACCCATGTTAGTAATCATTTACAGTTACATTCTGCTTTTTCCATTCAGCGTGTATCGTGCAACGTAAATCATTTTATAAATTTCTCATCCTCTATGAATGATAACTAACATGTGTTTTTCGATATCTAGATAAATAATAAATTATTTCCACGACGATTTGGCCAGCACGATTCAGAGAAATAAGTTAAAATTCGAATTTTAGTTAAAATTCGAATTTCGATTTTTTAAATTTTTATATTTTTAAAAATATTTTCACAGAATTTTAAGTTCATATATTTAATTTATTATTTTATTGATTTCTTGCATATTTACCGCTTTTGAGATCGAATGCCAGCGGTGTTCTTATCGAAATATTCTGAGGAAAAAATCAATTTTTCATTAGATTTTTTGTTCCATTTTAAACTCATTTATCACTTTTATTGGCGAGCTCACATACTCGGATACTCTTGATATCTATCGCGTGAGTGTGATAGAGCAATATAACAGAAAAGGAATTGGAAGTAAAGATAAAATTATCATCAATTCTTTTCAGGAAGTACCGACATAAGTACCGACTGGGTAAACTTTTGTCCAAACGAACAGGTTTCGCCTCGAAATATTTATCGCAAAAAATAATAATATAGTATTTTAATATGCCGATTCCGAAAATCTAATAAAAAGTGTCGCTGCTGTGGAACTTTTTTTATAAAAAAGTTTGAATGTTTTTACTTACCGTAACTTTTTACTGCTACGAGGTAACTGAAAACTTACAATATGAAAAATGCTTCTCTCAGCGTCAGCTTTCCGAAAATATAGCTCTGTAAGGGTTTCTGATGATCCGGACAAAAATTGAAAAAATCGATTTTTCATGTATCGTGAAACATATCTCAGCCGGGTTTGACCGGAGCCCATTTTAATATCGATTTTCGGAATCTACGGATCAAGTTTACCATTAGGGCGACTTTTCAGCATATGTGAATTTCGGGCTAGTACGGACCCTTCAGTCAGTATCTCAATCCTGTCAGAAAGTGTCTGATATTTAGAAAACATCTCCATACTTTGCACTGGCAAACGTTAGCTCTAGGAGTTTTTTTACACAAAATGTATTTTTTTAAAAAAAACTAACCAGATCGCCTCTTCTCCGTATCTGCTACGAGCATTGATCTGCTGGCGGATCAGCTTGAGATACATCTCCTCCTGCTCACTAGACATTGTTAATGAATTTCCCCCCTCCTTCTTCTTCTGTTATTTTCTTTTTTTATAAATATTTTTTAAATCTAAATATATATATATTTTTAATCTAAATATATATATACTGTGAGACGTGCAAAATCGCATTGACGATGCACTAGAGATTATACGAAAAATTATGAAGAGAATCGCGAACCTTCAACACGAACAACTGTGAGACGTGCAAAATCAGAATGAATTTGAGAGAAAAATATTACTTTCATATTTTTCATTATTCCGCAATGAAAATTTCCAATATCTTTTTTTTGAAACCCAAGATTTCGAATTGAAAAAAGTGGGATTCGATTTGAGCATATATTTTATCCACAAGAACAGGGACAAGTGGCATTAAAAAGAAAACAACTTCTCAAATATTATAGATCATATCGAAGTGGAATGATGAGAAGTGTTCGATTCTTATTCCACTGCGATTGAATTGAATACAATCCTGAGGTTACTGAAATGAATGGAATTATTATAATTATTCAAGAACTCAGAACGAAAAACAAAATTCAAAGACTTTTTTTCGAAAGCATGCAAATAGTGAGATTTTGTCTTTATATTAAGAAAATGTAGTTTAAACATGTATTTAGCTAAAATATACTCAGAATAGGTATCTCATAATTTTCATACAGCAAGTAAATTCTGCTATGAATGGGTTTGCTTGAGATCAACCAATTTCTCTTACCTTATGTTGTGCCATCTCGAAGCGAATTAAGAATTGACATAGACGGTGGAAGACATACTCGAATATGGTAATGCCATTCGCACCAGCCTCGAGTACTGTTATCTCGCCTGCCAACTATAATTATTTTTTAAATTATTTTTTAAATTTTTTATTTAATCTTTCGAACGAAATTCAGTGTGATACGTAGTGGAAAGTGCATTAAAATGGCAGTAGAATTATTCATAAAATAGTACCTTCAGAGACCAGAAACTGCTCCTTTATTGATGTGTTACATTTGACTGTAAAAGAATTCGGATTGTAATAAAAAAAACAAAAAAAAGGAACTAACAAAAGAACTAACCTTTTCATTTTGGTTGGTGAAAT
This sequence comes from Pristionchus fissidentatus, assembly GCA_036245785.1. Taxonomy (NCBI): domain Eukaryota; kingdom Metazoa; phylum Nematoda; class Chromadorea; order Rhabditida; family Neodiplogasteridae; genus Pristionchus; species Pristionchus fissidentatus. The sequence continues at coordinate 3,891,540 of BTSY01000007.1, read as the reverse complement.
GGTTCTTCGAATGGCGAAATAGTTCCATTTCAGTCGGTGTAGACGACTGACTCTACAATATTGAAATGATTGAATTTACATAAATTAACCAGAAAAAAATCATTAAAAATATCAAGATCGAAAAATGTGCAAAGAGGGCCTATCGATTATTGCCTCGTGGAATGAGTGCCTCTTCAGTTTACTCCTTCCACACTCTCTCTCCCTCTCTCTCTTCCCCTATTTACCTCTCCATTCTCCAATGTTTAGATCACCTCACTCTAAACTGACTGAGAAGGGTGCAAGGGGCGAATGGATTCGCATCAATCTGTTGGAGAGTTCATGATTAAAGGCACTGCGAAAAAAAATATTAATTGATAAGAGATGTACCGTGAAGTGTTCAGTCGAAATGAGATGGGACATAAATTGTCGAAGACTTCCTTTTTTTCTTCACATTTAATCGATGCTCCTTCCGGATATTTGTCTCAAAAATGTTCATTTCACTTAACTTCTTCATTCCGATTCCTCTAAATGAAAGTGATAGTTCCAGGCCAGCCAAGAGCAAGATGGAAAGATGAAGCAAGACGCCGACCTAACAATAAGGAGAGCAATCGGCGCGTACTGGTGGAATGCAACTTATGAGACCATCCACGAGAGGCGGGGTGCTGGGGTGAAATCATCGGATGCCTTTATGGCAACCTATACCAATAACTTGGTGGTGAAGTCAGCATCACGAGTGCTGATATTTGGCCAAGTAACTAAGGTTCTGGGTCCCGCCACGAAAAGTTACAGTAACCCGAGGTTCCGATATCGATTTTTTTACTATTTTGAAAATTGTGTTTTTATAGGTTTTCTAGGTGTATTTTGCGAAAAAAATAACAACGGAAATATTTTTGAAGCGATAGGACATCGATAAAAGGTCGAAAAATCGAATTTTCTGAGTTTTTTGATCGTCCTGAAAAAAATTGCACATGTTCAGTAAACGGTTTTACAATTTTTGGAATTCTCGTCAAAAATTACATCGGACAGTCTACTTCATGGACCCCGTGCTGTGGTTTCGATGTCCGTAAATGAGGTCTGAATGTTCAGACATTAGAGGACCTCGTCGAGTGTCAAACGCATTAATTTTTTGCGTATCTAGCTTTTTTATCGTCAAATACGGTGCACACATATTAAATTTCCAGTAATGAACACATTTCAAACAAATACATCAACTTTAAAAAAAAAAGTTTTTTCGAAAATTCCATGAACCCGGGTTAATGGTCGAAAAAAATGTTGAAATTTTTTCAACCTGGAGATGAAATAATTGTGTCACTCATGTTCACCGCATTGTCGGCAAATAATATACCACTTGATACACGTGATATTTCGCAATTCGGATAAGAAATATCGACAAACACTCGACGAGGTCCTCTAATGTCTGAACATTCAGACCTCATTTACGGACATCGAAACCACAGCACGGAGTCCATGAAGTAGACTGTCCGATGTAATTTGTGACGAGGATTCCAAAAATTGTAAAACCGTTTACTGAACATGTGCAATTTTTTTTCAGGACGATCAAAAAACTCAGAAAATTCGATTTTTCGACCTTTTATCGATGTCCTATCGCTTCAAAAATATTTCCGTTGTTATTTTTTTCGCAAAATACACCTAGGAAACCTATAAAAACACAATTTTCAAAATAGTAAAAAAATCGATATCGGAACCTCGGGTTACTGTAACTTTTCATGGCGGGACCCAGAACCTTAGTTACTTGGCCAAATATCAGCACTCGTGATGCTGACTTCACCACCAAGTTATTGGTATAGGTTGCAAAAAAGGCGTCCGTGGGGTATGTCCGGCTTCTCGTGGATGGTCTCTTATGAAGACTACCGACCCATCCTCATTTGTGCGATTATCGCCTGATATGAGAAATTTATTGATTGAGTGAAAGTGAATGTTCCTTCTCCCCCTCGAATCCTTCTTAAGTGTAATGAATCCATTGCGACGAACTCCCTTCTCCTCTCCTTCCAAATCTCTTCGTCCTCTCAATCAATCTTCTTTTTTTGCGCGCTTCTCTTATTTCTTAACGGAGATGAGATGGGACGCATCTTCTTTACCTCTTTTGCTGCCTCTCTCATCCTCCTCATCTTCTTCTCCTCAATTGATCCTTCCTACAGATGCATTGAATCATAATGGAGTCTTACGGTAGGAAGAGAAATGAGGTTTAAGTGATCCTAATCTCAGTCGCTCATCATTTAACTGATTCTTCGGTTGAAACTCGACGTTGCTAATTTTCATTCTCCACGACTTTTGATCGAGTCGTTACGTTTTTTCTTCTTTTTCACCGTTCTTTTTGTACAAATGTAAAATATTCCTTGCAGAGCTATTATCCCCCTCATCGGTTTTCTGAAAGCTACTCTGTTCGGTGAGGAAAAGCGGAAATGGATATGGGTAGAGAGAATCTCGAAATTGTCCCACGATCGGTGGAATCGGAAGATCGTCGATTGGACACCAAGAGGGAAGCGAAAGAGAGGAAGACCCGCTAAGAGATGGAGAGACGACTTCGTCAACGCTGCTGGTCCTCAGTTCATGCAACTCGCAAGACACGATCACAGGCAATGGAGAACTATCATGGCAACCCAGCTGAATTAACACCCTCACCCAGCTGATAAAGTTGATTAAATGTAAAAAAACTCTGTTCAACAATGGCAGTTCCCGTCGTTCTTATCATTGGAGTGAGTTTTACTCGATGTTATTGGAATCGAACCTTTGAATCGATTACTGAAAACAGATGATTGAATTTTACTGAATGATTTTAGATATCGATTGAATTTCAGGTAATTCTCGTAGCTGCGGGTGTAACAGAAATGGTCGTCTACAAACTGGAAGATAAACATCCCGATGATGATCCACAATGTTTCTGAACCGTTTACTATATATAATAAATTATAGATCGCTTATTTGGAATGCAACATTTGAAAAAAAATATCCTGTTTGCAGCTCGACATATTGCGGCATGCACAGTAAGATGACGCTGTTTGTGTTAGGATCAACAAATCATTGGAACAGGTAAAAAAATCGAAATCGCTCGAAACTTTCTCCTAGGGGTAACTTTTGACGCTGATCACGATTCTGTTATCGATTTCGCAATCGGACTCCTCTGGGCGCCTCTATGGCGCCGCGCCCATTTTGCGCCAAATTACATTTTTGACTATAACTCGCTTCGGAGTGCCTGTAGAGCCGCGAAAGCTATAACATATTGTCAGAATTTGACGCTCTTTCGAATGGCGTTGCCAGTTTCTGAATACTCAGAAAACTCTTCCCATGAAAAATCGAAATTCTTATAAAACGAAAGTAAACTGGGAGACCTATCCTATCTCAAAGCGCGCTTCATTCTGATCATTTTGATATATAGAAACCCCAATATTATCTTAGCATGGGGTAAAGCCACACATTTAACAACATTTTTGCTCAAACGCGTCGCATGCGAAACGCGTCTACGCACGCGGCAACCGGATAGACGATGCGGTAAGCGCTTAGAACTTCATTGCGAAGGTTGTAGGTTTGATTCATGTCGATAGCCGCGCATTTCCGTCGAATTTTTATTTCTCGAATAATTCGAATTTTCCGCAGATTTTTACAGAAAAATAAAATCTGCGAAAATGCGCGTTTATCGACATGAATCGAACCTACAACCTTCGCAGCGAAGTTCTAAACGCTTACCGCATCGCCTGTCCGGTTGCCGCGTATGTAGAAGCGTGTCGCGTGCGACGCGTTTGAGCAAAAATGTTGTTAAATGTGTATGTAGAGGCGTGTCGCGTGCGACGCGTTTGAGCAAAAATGTTGTTAAATGTGTGGCTCTACCCCATGATAAAATAATATTGGGGTTTCTATATATCAAAATGATCAGAATGAAGCGCGCTTTAAGATAGGATAGGTCTCCCAGTTTACTTTCGTTTTATAAAAAATTCGATTTTTCATGGGAAGAGTTTTCTGAGTATTCAGAAACTGGCAACGCCATTCGAAAGAGCGTCAAATTCTGACTACATATTATAGCTTTCGCGGCTCTACAGGCACTCCGAAGCGAGTTATAGTCAAAAATGTAATTTGGCGCCAAATGGGCGCGGCGCCCAGAGGAGTCCGATTGCGAAATCGATAACAGAATCGTGATCAGCGTCAAAAGTTACCCCTAGGAGAAAGTTTTGAGCGATTTCGATTTTTTGATCTGTTCCAGACCCCTGTTGAGCCCTTGTTGATCCTAACGTAAACAGCGTCAGATACGTCTCTTAACGAAACAACATTTTTATTCTGGCGTCATCCTATTCCTATACATTTTGTAGCGCCCTGGTTCCAGTATTCTCTCGAAAATATTTGTTTTCTATCTTGCTGAGGGTACTCATTTTCTGTAAAACTGAATCATACAGTATAATATGAAAGATAAGAGCGATTGATAGAGAGAACGGGAGAGAAGACAAACATGAGTGAGTAGTGTGACCATTCCTCTTTTTTCGTGCTCTCCTCATTTTTATTTCTCGTTCTCGTAGGGTTCTTTTTTGAACGCAATCGAATCAGTAAAACTTCTCAGATCGATTGTGAGTGAATAGCGAAGTGGAAGTAATCTTGATTTTGTTTTGTATTGCCGAAGTTAACGGCATTAGAGGGTGACTAACTCACTAACTCGATTTCGAAACAAATGACACTCCTATTATATTCATCGATTGTCCATCGTTGCGTTCATTTTGGCTCTCTTTCTTCATACGAGCATTTGTATCCCATATTAAGCTACTAGTTGTACCGTTATTTCGCATTATTATAGGTATTCTGCAAAATTCTGTTCACAAACACATAATAATTATGATAAGGCATAACAATACTCAGATATTACAGATATTCGCTTGAAGATATTTACCATTTCCAGGTTTCTGAACATGAATTCAAATAATGGAGGCTCAAATATTTATGAAGTCTACTACAATTTTAATGTGAGCTCATCGCTCCCAGGGAATTATTCAGTTCGAGTATCGATCAATTTCTTTTTAAGGCTCGAAATGAAGAAGAAGTCGATGTCCTTAATGGAGCCGAAGTGAAAATAATCGGAGGGGGCAAAAATGGTAAGACGTTTTCTCAACTATCTCTTTTAAACAATGCTGGTGTTTCACCTTTACAGGCATGTTACGTTGTTCGGTAGGTGGAAAACTTGGAAATTTGCCGAAAACAGTAATCGGAAAGTACAAGTTCAATTCGATCAGTTCACATCAATTAAAGGTGATACAAAATTTCGATGTGGTATTTAATCAAATTTTAAAATTTTATCCTTGTAGCTGGATGCAAAATCAATTGGATCGGGAGCTACGGGAACCGTATATCGAGCGACTTACACTGCCAGGGGCAAATCTAAACAAGTCGCGTTCAAGTTATTTGATGAGAACAATAGGAAAGGTTATGATATGTTACACAATTGTTCCCATATCTAACCACATTGATTGCATAACGTGACAAAGTGATCTTGGTTATGACTTGAATATGATTAGAATATTGCATGCACTTTAAAGAGAATAAAATGTAATTCACTTCAGAGGCCGAATTCGAGGCAGCTCATTTCGCGACTTTTAGACATGAAAACATTGTCGAATTGAGTGGCATCTGTGTTGAAAGACCGACTGTCGGACTCGCCCTCGAACTCTGTGAAGGTAATGAATCTACAACTAAATATTGCAACCCGAAAATATGCACTTGGGGACTGGGCTGACTCCTCTATGGAGAAATTGATAAAATATATTCCATTGAAAAAAAAATCTTGCAAGTGAGAATAATCACTATCACTCTCAACTGATTTTTAAAGTTTTTATTTTATATTCGCTATTTGAATTGGCATATTTCAGGTGGAACTTTGACACAACTCTTAATCGATTTGAAAAACGTGCCTGTTTCAACCAGAATAATAATTGATTGGGCACAACAAATTAATGCTGCAATGGAAGCAATTACATGCAAATTCATTCATCGTGACCTCAAAACGGATAATGGTATGAATTTACAACTGATTCTAGATACATAAAATTAATAATAAGTAAAGTGAGTAACATAAAAATGTCACTTTATTCAGTTCTCATTCATCAAAAGATATGTTTCTGTTCTCTGAACCAAGCAACTCTATTGAATCGAGAGAATATCTACAGTCATTCGAATATGCAGGTAGCTCATATTTGTTTCTAGGTTCAGAATACGAAATTTCTTGCAGACAAATGGAATTTGTGATGGGTGCAATGGAACTGCATTGGACAGACTCAAAATGAAAGTAACGGATTTCGGTCTGACTAGAGAGAGTGAATATGTCAGGTACGATAATTAAATAAATAATGATATCAGAATATTTTCAAAATAAAAAAAATAATTTCGTAGAATGTATTTATATCAATAATGACAACTTATTTTACATCTTTGTTCTCAGATTTATATTTTTTCAGCAATAAAAAGCATGCTCGCGGAACTCCCGGGTGGATTTCTCCAGAAGTTTTCAAGCATCTAAAGTACTCGGAAAAATCCGATGTCTGGTCTTTCGGAGTGGTGAGAAATCCATTAAGATTTTGAAATTGCGTTTCCTACGTTACATGACTACAGATTTACTCGACTCATCCTTACTCATAGTCTTATCAGAAAGAGACAGAGAGGAAGCACGAATATTTAAATATGATTATATATTGAAAATAATATATTACAGCTGCTATGGGTGCTAGTTTCTCGAGAGATGCCACACAAGAATGTTGAATTTGTTGACTTCAAGGTAAGATGATTTTCCAAACATTTCAATCAACGTAATATATTTAGGTTTCGAGTGGAAATTTGAAGCTAAAAACAACCGAGGAGTTTCCCGCTCCTCTCTCGGACATCATTGAAAAGTTCTTTTTTTAATATTTATATATCAAATGTCTTGTAATTTTATGTTAATTATTAATAATTTTCAGATGCTTCGATATGGATCCCGAAATTCGGCCCGATTTCCGAGGAATTCGTAAAATGTTGGATCCATACATGGAAGAACTTCATAGAAAAGCAAGAGAAGAAAATGAGGTAATCACATTTCTAAATATAAAAATAATCAGGAAAAAAGTCGTCCTTGCTTTTATGGAAAATTTCCATTCTTGCTTCTTTTAAAAAACTCTAAAAAAATTAAAATTATAAATGGCCGATGTTCGCTAGGAAAACTATCACACTGAAAATCAGTATGCGTTCGTTCAGGACGAATTCATCGATGTAAAGAAATTGAAGACAAATCTGAACGGGGACAATTCTGAAATCAGTTCCTCCAGGTGTGCTTTAAATAAATTTTATATGTTACTCCAAAACTGTTTCTACTTTTGATATTGTTATTCATATAATATATTTTTTGAATTGCAAATTCATCGTTTTCCTCATCTTCAGCATGCAAGACTGCCTAGCGGAACTCGATTGTGAATTGAGAGGCAAGGAAAAACTTGAGAAACAAATGAGAGAGAATGATACTGAAGAAGAAAACAAATCCGATGAAGGGAACGATAAATATTCGAGACTCGCCCGTTATCATGTCGTTAATCCCTGCTATAAACCTTACCAGGTAAGGTATTATTCAATCGGCCAATCTTCAAGGTATTTTTATATTTGTTCATGATTTTTAAACGCAACACGACGATTTATTTTTTTCAAGATGTTTTGATGCTACTGTTAGCGATGCTCCTGCTCACACTCGGCCGAGTGTGAGCTGGAACAGTCGGAATATGACCTGGAAAAAAACGATAAAATAGAAATTTGCTCACAATTTAGTCCTGCTAGAAGGAACATCACCAGGATCAATCGACACTATTGATTATTGAGTGCTAAAAACTCAAATTCATGTCTATATTCAGCTGAACGATTCCCCATGTGACAACTCAGCGTCGTCTCATTCGAATTCGGAAGAAACCGCAAAATCAAAAATAAATCTTGATTAACTTGTAATAATTGAAAGAATAAATAAAATTGTGAAATTGCAAAATTACTATGTATGTACTCTGTACTCTGTACATTCCAATTGTATGCACATATTAAAAACCAGTCAAAGCAATTCTTAAATAACATAAATTTGTCTAGAAGAAAATGCAGGAGCAGTCTGTCAAGGTCACAATCTCTCTCGCCGATTTTTTCTATTTTTCCCCGACTATTTTCCTATTTTATTCTACTATTTTCCCAGCATAATACTTTGCTTATGTTATGATTAATATCGAGAAATGTTATTCCTAAGATTCTAAAATTTCATTTCACATTTTAGGATTTTTGGATTTTTTATGAGTTTTGCACTGTCATTGTAAAAAATGCTTGTTTTATGAAAGTGCTATTGAATAATACTTGCAATGATGACAATTTATTCTTATGGAATATGATAATGAAAATGTAATATTAGCAGCAGATTGAATTCATATCGATTGAAGCGGGAAATTGGCGTAAAAATCAAATGCACTGTAATTTTGAATAGTATTGTTGCAGTAGGAAATTGCAATTGAAGGAAAATTCAATTCAAAAGATCCGAATACCGAGCGTTCACACAGTCGTTGATGGGGACGGAGTGGGCTGCAAAATATACGTTAGTCAGGATACGGTATTGCATGTGAATTGATTTATGTTTTAGTGCAACGAAGCAAATACAATAAGTTCATTCCTTGATTAGAAAATATAAATGCGCAAAAACACTCTCAAAGGTGAAAAAAATCTCACAGTGTCATCGAAGTCGTAGAATTGACCCGTGAAGGAGCAAGACTTCGCTTTGAGCCACTTCTGAAATAGTCTTAGTTTTCAGTATATCCCCTCCATACCGAAAAAAGGGAGAATAGCAACACTAATGGAGATTGTTCGAAATTAATTTAGCTCAATAAATAAACTATATTTTATATGTTTCGATCAATACGTTCACAAATGGTCAATGTTCCTCACCTGATGAAGGAGCGTGATTTCCACAGTACCCTCCGTGATTCTGCCCATGTCCTAAACGAAAAAGGAAAATATTGTAACGTCTAATATTTCGTATAAAAGTAGAGGGCTGATAGAAACAACGCCAGCGAAGTGCCCTACGAACTTTGCCTTGAAAAAATGCTGAAAATAAAAAAAATGTTGACGCACCCTTCTCTTAACCTTGATTTCTGCCGTTTCAGATGAGTTGAGAGGCGGGATTTCGTAAATACCACCGTATTGTTCGTATTGAAGGTTGTCAATAGTGACGATGACATGCTGTGAATTTTTTAAAATAAATGTGAAATAATTGATTTTAATTGAAACGTGCTAGGACAGATCAACGACATAAGGGCCGAAATACTGTGAATACTTCTAAAAGAACTTTACAAATTATTTGTAAAAAAAATAAAATATAAAATTTGCTATACTTTGATGGGAACATCGCGGGGTCGGCTGAAGTTTGCTTTGAGGAAACCCGATTTGATTCCGATCGACGGATTGAATTCCCTCCTTATTTTCTCATTTCCATCCAAACTGATAGTGATATTGCGGGTGCATTTGCAATCTGAAATTTTAAATTTTAATTGTTATTGAAACATTTTAATTGTTTTCTTCTTTCTTATTCTTCCCTTTTCGAATCCAAGAAAGTCCTAAAATCAAAACCAAGTGGATTCTCTAACTCACTGTCCCCTGTTCCCCTCTCCCGTGTAATGCAGAGAAGACGGCACTCTGAATATTCTCCGAATTGGAATCCATCCACGCGAATTCCGAGCATTCCGAGCGAGTATGGCTGTAAAAATATTTTAAGAGATTTACAGGCTTGATTAACACTTTTATAATACTTTTATGACCCAAAATATTCTAAGCAAAGGAGACCCAGAGATGGTAGGAGAAACAAACTCACGAAGCACTTAGCCTGTTCCTCAATGGGAACTTCACGGGTCTCGAGTAGAACGATACTTACTGTACCGACACCAATCGCAGTCACGACTGCCTAAACCAAGTGGAGTTATTGTAATATCAATTAGAACTAAAAACACTTTCTTCCTTTCTTTTATTCGCAGATGTAAGTACACGTTGTCACACCTTGTGGTGTACGATAAATAGAAATAATTCTGCTATTAGAGAGTGAGAACTTACGCCTATAATGACGCCTACTAGAAGGGCGGGTGCTGGCATGCTGGAAGAGAATTTGTAGGAGATTAGAGAATAAGCTGGAAAGGGGGACTGCAATTATTACAATCTATTAATTACAAGCGAATATTGTTGACGAAATAATGCAAAACCGGAAATGATGAACGAGATATGAAATACTCTTAGATGTTATTTGATTCTCCTAACAGAAAAGATCGCGAATCAGACAAGGGGAATAGGCGAATGGTTGGAGTCTGTAGCTGCTAGCTTCAGCTCAAATACCAACAACCTTGTCCTCTTCAGAAATGAAAGAATGTTTAAGAATTCATTAGAGAAAAGAACAGCTAATGTGGGTGGCGCAATCGCAGACGGTTAAGTCGGATGAAAGTGCAGATGGAAATACCACATGTGGCGTCTGGGATGAACGAGTTCCTCTTTCCTTTCGTCCCCATAAAATTTAGAGTTCGAAAAAAAACGATGGACCAAATGTGAGAAGCAGATGTGGTAGATTCCTAGCGGAGACGGAGTTAGATATTGAAGGTGACCAGTTTGGCAATGAGGGAATTTCAAAGAAAAAATGCTGTATCGGAAAAGTGAAAATAACATGCCAGCAATGATAGTTTTCCCGAATTGTCAATTTAAAAAAAATGTCCTAATAGGCTATTGAAAGTAATTCTTCGGGAAGCAAATTTTTATCACAACTGATGTTTATAAATAACAATTGCAATTCAACGTAAAATGAAAGTTCTACCACACAATGATACTACAAAAATAATCGAAAATTTAGTCCAGTTCAAAGTTCGGGCGAAGCCATATTACATCTCTCAATCTCTTCGAGTGCATTGTATCTTCTTTCAAGATCTTCAACCTCCGTCCGGAGGTATTCGTTGCGAGGTTCAAATCTTGCTTGAACTCTGAAGTAGTCTGAAATAACCCATAATTAAAATTGAAAAAAATAACATTATGTAAGTGATGTAATATCATACCTAGCTTAATCTTCAATGCATCAAGATTCGATGTCGTTCTCTCCGGTGCCTTTACTGGTTCTTTCGTAAGTTGGCCGTACACCTCATCATGACGCTTGCTCTTCCAACGTCTGTAATAATAACAAAAATATTTTTAAGCTATTTTGATGAAAAATAAAGCGTTATTGTAAACCCTATTATTGTCGAGTATTGCAAGACAAGTTTCCTTTGCAACCGACTTCGTACCTATCGCCTATCGTGTTTAAATACAAATGCTCTAACATTTGCTTTTGGTAAGAAGAATCGTTTCAATGACTGTTATAAAAATCATTTTAAAAATCTCGCGACTCACCCAATGGTCTTATCGAATACATGATTCTTCTTAAATTCCTTTTGGTAATCGATACGTCGATGAATCTTTGCTAGTTCGGCTCGTGATCTTGGGAAGCAGAGGGGAATCAGGGCCGGTCGAATATGACCGTGTTTTATTCTCATTCGCGTCTTGTAATCTTCACTTAGGCGACTGAAAATAGTGGTAAATTAGACTTTTACTATTGTCGATGACTGTGATTTTCGAATTCTCAAACAACTTTGAAATTTCAAATTGAAATTGAAATTAATTCTGGCAAAAATTATAAATGACATTACTAAAGACTATTATTTCAGAACGTCTGTCTGTCTGTCTGTCTGTCTGTGTGTCTGTCTGTGTGTGTGTCCGGCGGTCACGTTTTTCGCTTTTTCCTTATATTTCGCTTCAAAATCGCGCTATCTTCCCAAATCCTTTTGCATATGATTCCCGACCAGAATACCTTTCAAATTTTACAAAATTTAATTAACGAAATCCATAGCCAAGTGGGTTACGAGCCAAACTTTGAATCCGAGACCCCCAGGTTCGATCCCCGCCGCGGGCAAACCTTTTGCCGCATTTTTCGCAAGTGCCAGAAACTGTTCTAACACGGTTTTGAATACCGTGAAACACGTTTTCACCTGTTTTGCCGAGTTTTAACATGAAAAATCGAAATTTTCGAACTTCCTCTAAACGCACCGGTGAGTGTCGGGGATCACAGGAAAAATGTTTTGCGATATCAGAAACGTGTCAGAACGTGTTCTAACACGTTTTAACGTGGAAAATCGAAATTTTCGAAAAGTTCCAAAATGATTCACAGAGCGTAGGGGATCACAGGAAAAGTGTTTTGCGATGTCAGAAACGTGTCAGAGCGTGTTCTAACACGTTTTAACGTGGAAAATCGAAATTTTCGAAAAGTTCCAAAACGATTCAGAGAGCGTAGGGGATTACAGGAAAAGCGTTTTGTGATGTCGGGAAAGTGTTCGAAAACGTTCTGAACGCACTGTATCTTGCGTTTCCGTTGTGAAAGGCAACGGAATAAGCCAGTACTCTTTGTAGCGATTAACACTCCCCAACATAAGTCGAGCTTCAATGTAATCTGGAGCCGGCTATCGAGCTCCCCCTGGACCGAACTTGGAGCCGGCTGTAAAGCTTCCCCTGAACCGAATTTGGAGCCGGCTGCCGAACTTCCCCGGACCGAACTTTGAGCCCGCTGAAAAGCTCCCCCCTGGGCCGAAATGTGCCCGGCAACTGAATGCCCCCCTGAACCATACTTTGAAAACGTAGTGCGCACCCTACCATAACGTAGTTTAACCTCAACACACCCTGCTAGTTATGATATTTCACGAGAGAACTCACGGTTTGTATTCTTCTGGCACGAAGAAATCGGTGCTCTGTTTGTGCGTTCTCATTTTCATCCTGAAGGAAATTTTTTTTTAAAGAGCAAAAGATACGCTTCCATAAAATAGTGCAATTTCAATAGGAGCACCTAGAAATAGCAATTGCTTTCACAACCTGAACATGTTGGCAATTTTTTTGCGTTTTCCCTAATATGTAAAATTGTTTACTTTTCTGAGAATACGATACAATAGTCTCACTTGTTTCCACCAACAATTTTCCCTTCTGTCGATACTTCATTACACTTGTTCTTCTCCTTCTCTACGAGTTTATTGATCTTGTGAGGATTTTGATTGGATCTGAAATCATGTGGTAAAATAAAAAAAAGGTAAAGTTGCTACTGAATTAAGAGGACTTTACGTCGACACTTATTTTTTAAAATTATTTATCGTACACCACAAGACACGCGGCACTCTGCCGGGCCCACCGGTAAGGCCGGTTGCGGCACACTTGCAAATTAAATCATGTGGTAAACATGTGATAATCAAGGGAATAATCAAGGGAATAAAAAGGGAAATGAGGTAAGGGAATCAAGGGAAAAGTTGATTATTCATTGCAATGCAGATTTAGCTCACCTCTTCTTATCATCTTCATTAGTAGAATCGGTCAAGGGCTGCTTGCGTTTTCTCAAATTCCTGGAATTAAAATTTTGATAGCATTTCAAAAATGTTTAATATTACAATAATTTTAATAAATAGCCGATTTTGTTGAACAATTATAATCGAATCTTGCCTGTTTCCTTCAACATTTTTCTTTTCGTCTTCGGCTTCCAAAGGAATCGCTTTCTTATTGATTTTCTGCTCAGTTTCCCAATCCTTCTTAGCGATATTCTGGTTCTTAGGTGGACTGAAATATAAGGAGAATAAGTAAATGTATTCATTGTTTATTGGCAATGTCAACTCTCCGAAATATTTGAAAAAATCAAGTTTTTTGAAAAAAAAGTTTTCGGACCCAACGAGTTTATCAATATTCACTGAAACTCACGCCATGTTTTCCATTGTTTCCTCATGTTTTTCTTCCTCAATCGATTCTTTCAGTGATTTCTTGCTTACAGGAGGCCGACCACGGCGCTTCGGTCTGAAAATAATCGAATATTCCTGTTTGATGTTTATTAGAAAGCGTACTGCAAAAGGTAACAAAATATAGAGCAGTTTCAAGGAATTTTCAGTTTTTAGCTTCATAATAAAAATTGACTGCACCCACCCACAGACACGGATCTAGAATATTCCAGTAACTCACGTGCTCTCCACAATAGGCTGTTCCTGCATGATTTCCTTCTTGTTCTTACTTCCCGGAGGTCGTCCACGAAGTTTGAGAGTTGATCTGAAAATAAACCATTACAATGCATGTCAAACAAATATCTCATAATAGCTAATGTTTTTCAACGAAAAACTCACTGAGTTGTTTTGTTAGTAGCACGAAGCTTCTGCATACTGTAATCTGAAAGAGATTGTATATTGGTGAAAGATAAAGATAAAGCGGATAACCAACATAAAAATCGAGAGTTAAGAAACAAAAAAATGGAGGAGTGAAATGGGAAAGAGCAAAGAGGAGGAACAGGGATGGTATCAAGGAGACGGAGGAGAGGTAATCGAGAGGACTAAATGATGCCATGCAAGATCTATTTTATAGGAGGGCAGAAAATGGGCGGAGCCAATATGGTGGAGTCCTTTTTTGGAAGAAGAGGAATGCCATAGGGAAAGCGTAAGTCTCAAATATTTCGCGTCCAATCTCTCTCACTGTGTGAAATATATTGATTTTCGAAATGTTACGCCGAAGAATACTATTTCCGAAGAATGAAAAAAAATTTAAAAAATTGTAATCCAAGAAATGCACATAATTAGGAAATAATCCTGAATACAAGACACTTGATATCCATGCCCTCATCTTCCCAACACTGAGTTTACCTGTTTTTCGAACCTTCGCAGATAAACTCAGAGATCTTCCCATCCTTTAGCACTGATTTTCAATCATAGTATGGAGAAGACAAATTCGAAGGACAGTATTCCCCCAATTTCTACCTCCACATGTTGAGGAAATGAGTATTCGGACTTCTAAGATCAGCATTAATTTAATTGCCAAGTTAAAAAATAATGTAAACTGAAGAAATGGACATTTCATAAACATTGAGATGCATAACTTCGCTGGTCTAATTATTACTTTATTCTCATTGGAAACATATAAACGTTGAACACATTGATTGGATGGCTTATTAACCCGTTTAATCGAAGAGCAATTGCAGAACAGAAATATATGACAATAGTTTATGACTAGTCGCAAAAATATTTTAGAGTATTCTATTGTTCTGATATTACGACGTGTTGACTGCATCATACATCAATATTAATGGATCCGTCGAGTAATTCAAAACAAAGGCTGAGATTGTCTGCGAAAAGAGAAGAATGGCCAACAGAAATCCACTCGAAACGAGAACAATCACATAGAAGCGAAGGCGCTGCTCAAGAACAGGAAAACATCCCTGAAAAATAATCAATGAAATTTGATAAGTTGACAATGTATTTTACATCGATGAACAATGATATTTTAAAAATTGAAAAAAAAGATTGAAAAAGATCGTCTCACCTCTCCGTTAACGAATGCATCAACTGGCATCTCCGCTGGACCCAGCGAATCTCCCGTGCAAACTTTCTCATCCACATCGGCACTGTCGAGATTTGGACAGAGATTCGCAAGAAGTTCGCACGCTCGTCGCTCAGCGTACGTCGTTATTTCGATGATTTGAAACTTGCAGATCCTAGAAATATTTAATTGTGTGGGACTTATGGAATAACTGTGCTAATATCTATAACTATTTTTATGACTACTACAAGTAATAGGAATTCGAAATTTATGCGAGTATTACTGTTCACTCCCCTAGCATCATGTTTCGACAAGGATAGGCTTCATTATGTGTACCTGTTTTCTTCTTAATAAAAAAAACTCACTTCTCATGAGCTGCACTGCATTTCTTGCAGCAGCTGCCGGGTCGCCGTCGTCGTGGATATTTAACCTGTCCGAGGTACCAATCACTCGAGATCCACTCTGTATCTCCGTCCACTCCACAGCATCTCATCTGTAATTGTAAGAATGACATATTTTGATCGGTATTATTTCATCGACTATTCGTGCAAATTAATGAAATGCTCGACCAGCTCGAAGTCATATCAACCCTAATAAAACCTGGTGAGAAAGGCATGAAACTACCTCAGACTGCAGTCGATCCCATGCGTGAGTAACAGCGTAGTCCTGTGGATGCCCGTATTCCCTCCTCAGTCCCTCTGACATCCACGAGTGGAGAGTGCCGCTATTCAGCTGAAAAGGAAATCAATCTTTTAAGAAATTGTAATTATGATTAAGAAATATATTTAGATTTATTTTAAATTAAGAAATTATTCTGCACATCAACTCATTTTTCTTCCGGTTCGAAATGTAATACGCTTCGTCATACCTTTTCTATACTTTATTTATATTTTTTCTGGATCAGTTTTTGCCGCTGAATCGAATGGGGTATGTGTGGAATGGGTAGCTGCAAAACGGAGACTCATATTTTCAAATATCGGGAATTTGTGGTTAGTACAAACGTGACAAGTACCTCAGCCTGAACGCAAAAACCGAGTGCTGCAGCGAGAATTCCCATGCTGCCGATGCTCAGAGTAGAGAAGGACAACTGAAATGCAAACTTAAAAATTGAAATTTTCTCCTTTTTTAAATCAATTTTTCTAGACTTTGTAGGCTAAAATAGTGGCAGTCCCCTAGTACAGAATAAATGCTCTCGGCATTGTTCCAAGAATATAGTCTCATAAAAATAATCCATTTCAAGAGACATGTCATGCGAATCGAACCGAAAGACTACGTGGGAAAAATAGGGGGAAAGATGGGGAAATATTATAAACATTATTATTATAAAATGTGTTTCTTGTGTGCCGGCACTTACTAGACACACATTTTGAACTTTAAATTGATTCGTAAACTACAGTATATTTATTATTATGTCTTACCATCGTTAGTAGCGATTGGTTGTGAATAAGAAGAGAGTAGAGCATTGGAGGAGAGATGAGAAGAGAGAAGAAACTTACGAAAAGAAGAACAACTACTCCTGAAAATTTATACACATTTCAATTTACATTTATTTCATGCCTGGAATGAAATTACCCCATTCACTCTGCCCCCAAAACAACCGAATCGTCTGAAGACGACGGATATCTGCCGACTCCACTATCGACAATCTACAAAGAACTCTCGCGAAACCCCTAACCCTGGCGGAATAAATAATTGTAATTGTAATTGTAAATTACACGAACATACCGTAAATGAACACATTTGAACCGAGTAGTGAAGTAACGTAGGAGAACTTGATAATGGCATCCGCAGTGAGCATGAAAATTGTCAACGAAGCCAACTGAAAAAGAAATAATTATAATTATTAGCCATGGCATCAACTACTGGCCCAATTCATTTTGCTATTTATAATTATTCTAAAATCCGAATGCAATCCACTTTCGGTCTTTGTAAAGCCATTTGATAATTAATAAAAATATTAAGTAAACTAACGAAAATGATAACACATAGTGCGATGCAGCAGCTGCGGGCGCAGTGAAATCTCTTAGTCGTGATGTCGATCCTTTCTTCCATTTCTTCGTCGATTTCTTTCAATTCACGTCGACTCATCGATGTCACTCATAACAGCGCCGCATTGTTAGAAAACGGGGTTGAATGAATCGAAGAGAGAAGTAGAATAGAAGAAGGATGATTGGTAGGTCGATCGGCTTTCCCGAAGGGGCGATCGATGGTATTGTGGAACTGTGCGGGAAGGGAAGTGAAGAGTGGGATACCTCTCCATCGTCTCTCGCTCGATACTCACACACAAAGTCCGCAAACAGAGTGATCGAGACTCCGAGGAGAGTGAATGGGAAGAACTCTTTGAGAGGGGAGAGGTTAGCTTATGCCAACACGACAGCCAATGTTGTGATCTACTCGCATCGATGGGCCTCTCGAAATGAATGAGACCTTCCCATTTTCTGAACTATGACTCTCATGTAACTCCATATTCCCTTGTCAGGAGTGGTTGATGATTAAAAAAAAATACTTTTCCAATTATTTCAGGTCATGTGTCTGAACAAAAATCGTATGTTGTGCGTATTGATAATTGTCTAACATATAATGATTTATCGGAGGAACATTATCAAAATACGGTTTATTAGGAACGAATAACGATATTTGAACGTGAAGGGGAGGGGGAGAAGTAGTTGGGCGATTGATCTATTGATTGGCCGAATTCTGCCTAGTCGGATTTCGCGGGAATGAAATCGACTGCGTACACGACTCCAGGCTGGATGGTGGTAGCGTAGTGCTGAATAGGCTGATGAAATCGAGTCAATCAGGGCCGATGGCTGGTACCTCGCCTCGATTTCACAAGTATCTTACCACCGAAATGGCTGAGAATTTTAGTGAAAACAAGGTGAGCCTCGCTTGCCATCGTCCCCAATTTCTCCCGAATACTACAAACGATGAGGGAGAGCGAGCATCGAGTCCTATGGCAGTTCGCACAACCGCTAGTGACCCGGAATCGACGAGTAATGAGTTAAGAATGGAGAAGAAATGGGAGATTGGGGAAGAAAAGAGAGGACGCGAAATGTGAGGAAATGTGAATATTGCTGGAAATGGGGGGGGGGGGTAAAATGGGGACAATGGGATGGGAACAATCAAATCACACTTCAGTGGATTAGTCGTGACAACTCAGCGAATACCGAGCGAGGCGGAACAAAACTAAAACAATCGAGACTAAATTATGATCGAGCAAAGCGTAGTGGAGGAATGGTGTGTCTATGAATGGGTGAGTTGCGTAAGTCTTTGTATTATGTGTATGAGAGGAGTTGCCAAGAAGCTCGTGTGAAAGATTCCAGAGTGTGGAAGAGATGGAAGGGGAGAATCGATTATGATCTAACGAACGCGCTTCTATTATGGTAGGAACACGCAAGGAATGAGAGCAATGGTGAGAGAAGAGAGAAGTGAGCTGGGTTTAGAAGGGGATATGGTAGAAGGGAAAGAGTCGATGAGTGTGAATGAATCGATCACTAATCGGAATGACTAAGCAGTGTGGACTCACAGCGAAATTAGTCTACGAAAACATAAGTCTAAGCTGGATAACGACAACTTTCATAGTCTAAACGCATTCCGTTTCTTAGACTTAGAAGTCATCGCAGACCAGCTTAGACTTTTCTATTCGTAGACTTACTTCTCATTGTGGAAACTGCTCCGATGAGGCTACGACACTCAATCTAGCGAGAGGAATCTACCAAGAATTGTGAGAGAAGAAGAGGGGAATGTGGATCGTGGTCGGCAGTGATGAGGGGGGAAGAAGTTACTGGCCGAGTGGGGGGGAGGATGCTTAGTGCTTGTAGTCGGGTTGCATGATAGCAACCTTCTCGGGGTTGTAGAGTGCCTCTCTCGGTCCCTCCTCGAGACCGGGCGAGGTGGACTGGGTAGAGATCGGGTTCACCATAGGGAACGCCTTGTGCTGCAAAGACAAGATTTGAATGGGATTACAGTAGTGGTAAGGGTGAACATCCTTTTCTGTTACTTTAGACTTTTGTATTGCGGTAGACTTTTTGTGCTACACTATAGATTTTTTTGGGTTACGGTATGCCAAAAATATACGGTAGTTAACTTACTCCCTCGACGAACTTCTTGAAGAGGAGCACGGCGAGATCCTTGGCTACGAGAGCGCCAGCGTGTCCCTCGATGAAACGCATGACGAGCACCCCGTCTGAACAAATATTACAATTAGCGAAATCATAAATTAATTTCCGGCTTTCTAATTAGACAAAATAATCTGAAAAAAGCATTGATTTGCGTTGTCATAGTAGTGTTCACGTACCATTGCTACGGTATTTCGCAATTTCAATGAATCATTTTTGGCATGATAAACTTGATCAAAAACGAATATGAAACTGACCAGTCTGGAGGCCGAAGTTGGCGAAGCGACGAACCATGAGATCATCACGGTAATCGGGCGGGCTGTTGGGGGCGACGAGCTGCAATAAGTTAATTATCAAATGACTAATTAGTCGCTAATTAGTAGTAACTAAATTAATTAGTGACTCACTCCGCTGAGCCACTGCTTGCAAGAGTTCTCGCGGGCGCGGGCGAACACGAGCTGAGACACGCAGTAGACGAAGTTGATGACGGTGACGAAGAGAACGACGCCGAACCAGAACCTGAGAGGTTATTAATTAGTTTAATTAGTTTTATTAATTAATTAAATTCATCATCTCGCAGTTGCGTTGTATGTTATTTTCCGCAGGTTTTTCAACATCGTTCAGCAATCGTATACAGCTTCAAGTCAACTAAGCTGTGGTATGTGTGCTACAAGTTAGTTGATAACTGAAAGTGTTATTCACATCATTCCACAGGCCGTTCAACCATCCAGAAAGGCCTTTGGAGTGAGAGAGCGTGTGGAATCGAGAGAGACCCTCTCACTTTTGCACACTCTCTCGCTCTAACCCTGCTCTGTATGTTTGGAATCATGTGTTATTTGTCTCACCATAGGAACAGGTAGATCTTCTCGTTGAACATGTTGATCATGAGGACGCATTGGACGGTGTATCTGTGCAGATTGGCAAGTTTACGCACGCCAAAGTCACAGAGAGTCACACGGGGGAAGATACCCGACTCGAGCCATTCACGACCGCTCAGAAGATCCCCGATCATCTGGAATAATCGATAATCAAGATAATTACAAAATATATATATTAAATTTACGATAATAGTAAGCAGTTCATCGTAACCTCAAGAAATTACAGTAATTGTATAAGCGTTCACTTCAATGTCAGGCCCTATTTCATTTACTATTGTACTGAAAGGTCCCTTGAAATAAAATAAATCACCCGAAAATGGAACCCCTGATCCCCACTAATCGAGAACGCTCCCAATTATTCCTTGTTGGGTCTAATTAGCCGAGGGGACCTCCTCGGGTCATCGGATTACGGTTATTACCGGGCGGTTCTTTTCATCTCTAATCTCGACCCTCGCGAGATCGGATGCGTTCCCACATGAATCAGAGAGTGCGAATGTTTGTTTGGCCTAACGGTCGCTCCAAGGATAGACTACAGTACCCCGTTGTTTACCGTATGCACATTAAGTTTCTAAGTTTAACGCAATCATGCCATTCGAATTCCAATTTTCTCTCGCATGAACAAAGCCAATTCCTAGGCTAGGAACTGGGTATTTTAGATTAAAGAACGGAAGAATTCCAAAATGCTTACGTTGAATCCCCAGAAGAGGTTGCCAGTGCCGAGGAATTTGTCGAGGAGCAGCAATTGAATGATGAGATTGGTGAGGTAGCCGATCTGAGATGAGGAAGATTACGGTAGCCGCTAAGGATCAATCTTTCACATCCTTGAAATTGAATATGTTTCAGTCATTTTTTTATTTTTTTTGAAATTTAAATTGATTACCTTGGTGGCGATGTAGAGGCCGGTGACGTACGAGCCGAGGTTGTTGCCGAATCTAGATCGATAATGTAACTCTCGGACTACAGTAATCTCTTCTGATCCTTCAATATTACAGTAACTCACCGGAAGCAGAGGAATCGGTGGTACTTGGTGTGTTCGCTCTTCATTCCGAGTGCTTCCTCCATGTAATCGGCCAGCTTCTCTGCCTCTTTCTTGCGCGCATCACATCCGAGAGTGCGCAGCTTGCGCGCGTCCTCCACAGCACACTCGATGTCCACACCTGAGAGTACGGTACTGTCACAGGGGTCTACCGTAACAAGCGACACTTGATCAACCTTTGATTTTTAAACTTGAAAGGGGTCGTTCAGGTAAATTGGATAAGTGAGAATGCGAGAAAGCGCTAGAACCCGGTTCCTGATCCCTTCCTGGAGGGATCTACCGTAATCCTCGTTATCGATTAATTCTCTTACCAGTCTGCTTGTTGAGCGTCTTCCACAGCCAGTTGGGCACGTAGAACATTATGGCTTGGAGGGCGAGAACGATCGGCACCCACTGGTAGTACCCGATCTCGGCCTGCAATTTATATTATTATTAAAAAAATAAAGTTGCGTTTTATTTCTTTTGTTTAATTTTTTAAAATAAAAGATTACAGCCCTCTCAAACATTGACCATATGGTCTCATTGAGCGTGCATGTCTCTTTGTGTTGTGACTTAATTCTCCCTCTTGCAATAGCCGTGTTTTCCCAGATTACCTCATGACCCCTAACCCTTTCTGACCCTGCCATCCAATTCAGTTCCAGCTTTCTCCAGTTCTAAGCGCTGATTCAAGCGATGGTATCAGATCAGGGCGAGATCTAACTCTGGGATTGTTTGATATCAGAGAGAGGGAGAGAGAGAGAGAGAGAGAGAGAGAGAGAAGATGGCCCGCCATAAATCGAATGGCAAACGGGCCCGTTGACCGTCTCTCGCTTTCGCTCACTCTTTCCATCCGAGAGGTTTGGGACACAAGTGAGGTCGTTGCGCTCAATAGAGCACGAAATAAACCAAAGAAGGGCGAGAGAGCGGCTGATAAGGAAACTGCGCACACTCTGCCTATTTGGAACAGATCTATGTTTATGATGAGCGTCTACTCCAGCTATTTCTAAGATGTGCCGCGAGAACAAATGCAAAGGCGCTAAACGAAAACAGTCAAAATGTACAACGCTTCTTAGATTATCTCAAGCGTCATTATTGAATTGATGTAATCATTATGCGATCCGTTTCAATTCAAGCTAACTTTCTTGTTCCCTACTCTTTGGCGGGATAAAGAATGAATGAAAGATGTAATCATTAAATTATTACGATTGTAATAATTTAATAATGACATATCTAGAAACTTCCTAGATTTAGGCGATTCAATGCTCTCACCTTCTCTCTGTCCTCGGTTTCACTGGGGATCTCCTCGTCGAAAGGAATGTAGAAAGTGTTCTGGATGAAGCAGTAATCCTCCGCGTACTGCTCCCATCCTCCACGGAATTCCATCGGCGTCCAGCATTGAATGGGAGAACCGACGTATCTGAGAAATCAATCGATAAATACAATATTTCATACGGTAAATGAGCCTAGTACTCAGAGCGGGAAGTCTCCAACTTACTCTGGAGATGTTATCTCCAGGTGAGAGAGCATGATAAATCGAGAGGTGGAGACACACTTCTCCTAATAGTTGGAGATGTGAACACTTCGCTCTCAGTGTACAGTATCCCGGGTCTTGCCCCAAGTGCACCCCTCTGTAAGTCACATATTCCCCACGGAAGTGCAAAACCCACTGGTTTTTCGCTCCGAATAGTAAGATTAACTTGAATTTAATGGGCTCATTTCAATTTGAATCAATAGTGAAACAGTCTTATCTCTTATCTGTCTTATCTGTCTTATCGATTTTGAAATGATAGGTCTGATGGTATCTTGATATCAGTGACGCATTATCATTGATATTACATCTCCCCCGGGCCCCGTGATTTGCTTCTTGCAAATGTGAGAGAGAGAGCACTCGTTCCAAGCCCGACGGACAGATGTTCCCTTCCGGTGGGGTGCACTGCGTTCCCCTCTTCTCGCCTCTCCTATTTCGTCTTTCCCCTCCCTCCTCCTCTCTCTCTCTCTCCTCCCTCTCTCTCTCTCTCCTCCCTCTCTCTCAACTCCTCCAGATGGAGATCACAGTCGACTAGTACCAGCCGAGAACAACTCGTAGTGAGTGTAGTTACAGTATCTTTTCATCGATCGAAAACGAATCACAATGAGAAATCGGGCTATCAGGTCTAGCGGACTCTGCCTATCCCATGTGATTGCCCTTTAACCCCTTCGCACTCCAATGTTTGATTGGGCTTCACACAATTGTGAAATATTCAGCCGGCTATCGCTTTTGTCCTGATCCCCACTAGAGAGAGAGAGAGAGTGAGAGAGAGAGAGAGTGGGAAGTGTTTCCCCGTTCAATGAATAGAGAGAAAGCACAGAGAACAATGAGATGCAACGGCCTCCCAGCCTGCCATTGACGAAATACAGTATCCCCCTATTCCATGCCCAATCGATAGAGTACAGTATTCAATATATCTGAAAGGGGGGGGGGTACTCGATAGATGACATATTTACAGTGCCACACAGTTACTGGGCAAAATGTGTTCGAATTCTGGAGCAATGGACAAAGTTCGTCACTCAATTCTCGATCGACGGCTTGCAGATACAGTATTCCAAATAGATATGCAATTTCCCCTCTCTTGCTCGATCTCAATGTCATCTCTCTCTCTCTCTCTCTCTCTTCCTTCATCCCATTCACACTCTTACTCAATCGTTTGATGGACAAACAGTTGAGAGGGAGTCCGATCCGAGGATGGTTGACCTCTCTGTGATATCACATCTGCCCTTGTCCCTCGTAAAACGGTGATCCTCCTCCTATCGGACCCTCTCTGATGTTCTCTCTCTCTCTCCCTTCTTCTTCCTCCTTTTCATCTTCCTCCTCTTTGTTATGAGACTGCGACCAAAAAGTGTGACCACACGACATAAAAGTCGCGTCCGACCATTCCACAACTTCTCTATCACAGTGTTATCTCGCGCCCTCTTCACCCTTGGAGAACATCTCTCTCTCTCTCTCTCTCTCTCTCTCTCTCTCTCTCTCCCTTCCGCCGATTCATGTCTTTTATGGGCCACGACCCGAACAGCGAACACAGGAAACACAGTCACCACAGTGACGTCAGCTTTCCGGGGTACTGTAAGTTCTTCCAGAGTACGGTAGGTCAAGAGGCCAAAGAATGAAGTTGCGCGTGACCAGATGTTCACTGTCTGAAGGGGCGCAAAACGGACATTGATTCGTCGCTCATCGGTAATTGTTCGCGCACTCTGACAAAAGAAGAGGAAGAAGTGAGAGACTGCACTTTGAGACCATCTGGGACAGACTTTGACCGCCTCATTCAATAAGAAGAAGTCAGACAGAGAAGGAGAAGTTAGGTCAGACCAAGCGTCCATTCAATTGGGAACTTGCCCCAGATAGAACTTTCTTCGCCCTCCTCCCCAAGTTCAGAACTCTGAAAACTCAGACCCGAATGTCATAGCGCATCCACATAGATGATTCATATAATTGCAATCGATTCAATCAATAATCATTGCCAAAGAATGCATATATTCTTCGAGCCTCCTGTTTCTAAAATATCCACAGCACCTCATCCAAGCGGGAGCATTCGACCGGTATCTGTCCGCCGAGCCCCATCTCGATACTGCCCAAAACCTCTGCGCGCGTGAATCATCACGAGTTCTTTTTTCTTAGAAGACATCTCCCTCTATTCCACTGTAGAGATGAAAAAGCGCCTTGGTAATTGGTTGAAACCGCTGCAATCTACAGTACCCCATCCATCTTGTGCGATCTATTTCTAATAAGATCTACAAAAATAAAAATATACAAAAAAAACATACTGCTTGGCGGAGACCATAATGCCGAAGAAGGCGAGAATCATCGTGGTCACAAAGTAGTTGAGTCTGTCGACGGGATCGTCGAGTGTGTGGGGACGAAGCCACCCAGAGATGGCACGCTCCAGAAACGGAACACCCAACATCACCTGAGGATACGGTAGGTTATCGATCGATAAATGATAGGGGCGGTGAAAAAGAGCATCGCGCAATGAAGATAGAAATATACTGAGATGATTTGGGCGAAGTTTGGGGTCTAGAGGCCCTAGCATATGGTACCTCGAAAACCAGAGGACCAGAAGTTATTTTGGAGGGGTAGACTTGTGGTTAAGAAGAGGAACGGGGGCCTAGTGCGCATTAGAGAGGGGGAGAGAGAGGAAGAGATAGTGTCTCCAGCAGTCTGCAGCCGTTTTATACAGAAGACGATGAGAGAAAAGAGACGGCAGAGATAACAAGAGTGAGATAGTGTGTGGAAATGAGAGAGTCCGTTTTGATCAGAGAAGCAGAGTCTAGCGTCGGATCAATTGCAAGAAGAGACTGTGAATGATTGACAAAAAGGGGCGGAGTCTGAAGGATCAAAGGGGGGAGAGAGAGGGAATGAATCTGAATTGACGTAATGAATAGAGTGCGAACAATGGGAGGAGTTTGATTGGGGAATGGGGATGAATGGATGGTTCAACAGTGTGATCGAAAATGAATGAAATCATATGATTCGAGGGCGATTTGCTCATGGAGGCCTCCGATCGATACTTTCACTATAGAAAATCGGAATGACACTTACAAAGACACCGAACCATGGCTATCTAAGGGTGATCATAGTGCAAGATGAGTGGAGAGAGAGAGGGGGGGGGCTACCCTAACCTCTCGTCGCAGAAACTCTCTGATTCATTCGGCGCGCCCTTTAGTGGGACAGGGTCTATTCACACTTCGCAGTGCACGATCGGCATTTGAATAGAAGTGCAAAGTAAGTGAGGAGAAGAAGCCTACCTCTGATATAGAGGAGGGAAATGACGAGAGAATAGAAGATACTCTAGTCACAGTAATTATGATTATTGTGGAAATCGAATTCTCGAGCGCTGGGCAATGAAGGACAACTAGCTAACTAGCATATTACAACTAGGCAGTAGGCAGCTTATTAGACGCCGATTTGGCGTCGTTTTCGAAGTACAGATCGATATCTGCCATGGACGCCTCTCAATCGGGGCGTGCCCTCTCTCTCTCATACGGTGCCAGAATGACGAGAAGCTGAGTGAGAGAGAGAGAGAGATCAGCTACTGGTCAGTGAACAAATAGATCCTCTTCTCTCTCTCTCTCTCCACTCTCAGTCGCCCTCACAAGCTGATTATGCATTCAGTGGTGCCAGAATTGAGAGATGGGAGGAGGGCATGTTTATGGATCAGCTGCGAACGACAACGCAGATGTGAAACGGAAGCAGCGACCAAGAAGAGAGAGAGAGAAAGAGAGAGAGAGAGAGAGAGAGAGAGAATGATTGACTGTCCTCTTTCGCGCGGTCTGCCACACAGTTTATAGTATTCGAAATGGTCTTCATTGCAGTCCACCGTAACACAGAACATCCTACAGTAATCGCAACGCCGCTACAGTAGTCTGATGCATCTTGTACAGTTGAAAACCGCAGAGAAAGAGAGTGGGAGGGCGCTCGTCATCCGAGATTGGAACGTGTGATAATCAGAGAAGCTTTGGGAACTGAGAGAGAGAAAAGAGAGAGATGAGATGGACTGATAAAGAAATTGGCAGATAAGAAACATGCAAGGGTTTAGAACCGAGAGTGTGAAAGATTTGGAGAATAGGAATAATTGGGTAAGACAGAGGACCGCTTGGACGCCACAGACTGAAGAGGGGATATGAGGATGAAGAAGGGAGGGGTGGACAGGCGGGAGAGAGAGAGAGAGAGAGAGAGAGAGAGAGAGAGAGACTGACCAGGGGGTCGAGGGATGAAGGAGAGAGAGTACAGGAGGCGGAGAGGGTGCAGACTTACAAACGGTGATGAGAGAGTGTGGGATATGGAGAGAGGGATGCCGAGAGGTCAGCGATCAATGAGGGGAGCGGGAGGACTGTGGGAGGGGACTGCCACTGTGGATGAAGGGGGTCGAGGAGAGAGAGAGAGAGAGGGAGAGAGAGAGAGAGAGAGAGAGAGAGAGAGAGAGAGAGATAGCGGATATGGGAGGTCGCAGTCTCGGATATCAGGCTAGAAAGATGGGCGAATGGAAGCTAGTAAGTCCGGAACGTCCAGGTAGGGTACGGTATCGCTCTCTCCGTATCCTGACCGCCATTTTTCTGGTATTTTTTTCCTGGCTGGATAGATTACGTTTCCCGGATGGAATCTTTCCATTTAGGACCGGGATTGATCCAGGCTAGAATAGTACCATGATACAGCCTGGATCCTGTTTCCAGGCTGAAAATGCATCAAAAACACAGTGAGGAAGGGAAGCAGAGCCGAGTTGTGGGAAGGGCGAGTGACCAGTTTGTTCAGCTTAACGAAACGCGCCTATTTTCCGGAGTGCTTTTTGTCTCGTCGGTGCTTTGTTCTGCCATAGCAGGCGAGAGTGGACATAGGAGAAGGAAGAGGAGGAGGGAGGGGATAGGCCATCGGAAAGCGACCCGGCGACAGTTTGCTCTCTCTCTCTTTCTCTCTCTCTCTCTCTCTCTCTCTCTCTCTCTTTCCTCTCTTCTCTCCTCTCGACCGACCGCCGTGGGCCGTTTTACGAGTGTCCAGGGCATGCAAATATTGGGACGGCGCTGATAAGGAAAGGGGAGGTGTGAAAAGAAGATGGGATGATAGGGGTGAGAGGAAGTGGAACGAGAGAGAGAGAGAGAGAAAGAGGGGAGAGAGAGAGATAAGAGTGACCCCTAGGGCTCAAACCACAACTAAACTCTCACTGCACACTGTAGAGGAATTCCCCGTGGGAACGCATAGTCAGATTAGCCTGATACAGTACTCCCTGCAATCTTCCGCTCGGACGGGGTACTGTAATGAATCTCATCCCATTGTTTAGATTGCTTACAGTAACCCGTCCGAGCGGTATGTTAAAGGGAGTACTGTAGCCGACTAATCCGACAGTGATGGAGCACGTGCACTACGGCACGATGTTTCTGATGTAAGGCTGTCAGAGAGAGAGAGAGAAAGAGACTTTACAACTGTGAAGGGACAGACTGGAGCAGAATACAGTGGATAGGGGATGAGTCAGATTTCAAAGAAATAGGGGAAAAGGAGAAGAGAGGGAGAAACGAACAGATGTCTACAATGAGAATATGACAAAAAGTGATGAAGGTCTTAAAACTGCCGTTTAGGAACCGGACGAATACAGTGTTCTAAATGTGTGTAATGTATCCCAAACAATTTCCGAAAAATATATTGAATAGGCCTAAATAATAGTTCCGAAACGTTTTCCATAGAAAAAGAGCAACGTCCATCGGAAAAGTGACTGCGCAAATGAATGGGCAGATAAGATGGAGACTCCTCCTCAGGTTGATTAGATATGTGAATGACCCTTGAGTGATTGAGTGAAGAGGTGATTAGAGGGGAAGGCGATTATCTCATTGGGAGGGCATTGAATGAGAAGAGAGAGAGAACGTGCAAAGAGAGAGAGAGAGAGAGAGAGAGAGAACGTGCAAAGAGAGAGAGAGAGACAGAGAGAGAGAGAGAGAACGTGCAAAGAGAGAGAGATAGAGAGAGAGGGGGGGGGACTGTGACCCGTCACAGAGAGAGGGCAGTCTTTTATTTCTAGAAGTATGGTGTGAATAGAGAGGCCCCTCCACTTTGGCCGAACTATGAATGCGACAGGAAGAAGAATCTATTCATTCCGCGTGGCAATGGACGCAGATAGGTTGCTTTTCATCGCAAAGTCTGTATGACATTTTCCCGTTGTTAGGTCTACTGGGGGAGGAAGGGGTTGGAAAGGGAACGTCTTCACCTATTGCAAAATGGACGTGAGACGTTGAAACATATTAGCGCCTATTTGACAGATCTTAATCGCGAAATGAAACTGTCAGTGACGGTGAAGAGGCAAGAAAAGGGGGCTGATGAGTCCGTGAGGGAGTATCACGTTAGCGCCCACCGCCTCCTCCTTCTTGCAAATAGAGCGTGAAGTTGTGGGGGTAAATTGATACTAAATGAAAGGAGAGGCGAGCAAGGGGGGTTCACTTTCATCAAATGAATGCAAACAGAGGGCGAATCTCGACCCACGCGCTTCATTAGAATGGATGCCGTGCAACTTCTGAATGGAACTTGCAACTCTGAACACTGAGGACACCCCCCTCCCTACCTCGTGCTCTATCCCAACTACACTAGTCAAATTCCGGCAATAGAGCACTCCAAAAGAATAGGTCGATCATATTTGACAGAAGAAAGACCTAGGACCAGTACCAGTGAGCCCGTCCTGACTGTACTTTGGTCGCCCGATGAGTGTTCACTGATCGGAAGGGGATCGGGTGAGGGGGTGGCACAGAGAGAGGGTGTTCTATAACCTAGAGTACTCTGCCGGGCCTTTGCGGTGGTCCCTGAAGAGAAGTAGCCTGTCAACGTAAGTCCCCTTGATTCCGGTAGTAACTTTACTTTTACCTTTATCTAACGGAAAAGTAAGGCGTGTGAGCATTATCCTCTCGATTGTACAAAGGGAAGATGTGAATGGATGGTAGCAGAAAAAGTGGATCCCATGTGAAATCATCGCTAAATTCTGATGAGTCAATGGGAAGAAAACGAATAGAGGGAGGAAAATAGCAATGGTTCTCTTTACAATTTCGTAACGTGCTAGTGGTCGAATTGGAAGAGGGAAACGGGCTACCCCCGCAAATTTGTTGATGGCCGAAGTAGAGACTACCTGAAACGAGCATTCGAACCGCAATGGTCGAAAGCTAAATTTGAAGAATACCGGCTCATCCTCATCAGATCACAATTACCTGCCATGGTATACATTAGACATTATTAGACATTATTTATCCTGACATCAAGGCAAAGGTATAATTAGTTGAGATTTCTTAAGCGATCAGGTGAATATCAGCATACAGTCGATCGGATCTGTCAATCATTCAGCCCTTTGCCATCCCACACAGTTTCGCCACTTTCTCAAGTTCCTTTCATCTTTCCCTCTTTTTTTCCGTCTGAGACGTACCAAATATTTGTGTGAGCACTCAAGATTTCGAGGAAGATATTGATACAATCTGGATTCGAAATCCGGGGAAAAGATAACGGAATTTGATTGTGAGGGCTAACCCCTCCCACGGGTGATCTTTACGAGAATAAATAACAAAATTGTTGGAAACGCTGAGAAAGTCGTAAACATGTGGTTCCCATAGAAAACATCTGCTCTTCTCTCCAAAGTGGATGTGAGAAGTCCCTCAAGTATCCATTGCGTTTCATATTCCCTCTCTCCCCCTACTTCTATAAACCCCTTTGCTCCATGAAGCTTGTTGCAAGTCACGCCTAATATAGCGCTTAATCGATACGCGTCTTGCCAACTGAATATTTTGTCGTTGGTTACCTATTCAAAGGTATTCGATATTTTCCCGTCATGTTTTTCTTTATTATGGGCTCATCTCAAATGTCGAATGTCTTTGAAGGGGCGTCAAGGCAACGGGCAGTCGTACTCTCTAACTCTTCCCCTTCCCTCCACTTACCTCACACACTTCTCACCCCAGGTGTCCTCCAATATCACACACTCAATGGGCCTCATCAACGGGGAAGGAGGAGGAAAAGTCCTTCCCTTTGAGACATTCGAGTCAATTTCTCTGCAAGCCCTCGTGGTCTTCATGTTTTCCTGGCAGACGATATTCTGTGTAGCTTCGTTCATCCCATCTATCAAAGCCTTCAATTATACCTTCAACTCAATCCGACTCCCAACGCCGATACGGTAGGTATCGCCCTTAAAACAAATTAGAAACAATGGTTGCTGTGCGGTATACGGCAAGTGCGGTAGATATATATAGCAGAGATATGCAGAAGAGACTTATTATTTCGATAATGTTGAAAAGATTTAAGGAAACTGGGAAATGAGAACTGGTAGATTTGAAAAGTTGAGCGGTAGAATAAGATGCGCTACCGTATACCAAGGCCAGACTACGGTAATCGATCTCATACTTTGAGAACCTTCTCGTTCCTCATTATCACCTCCACTCAATCACTCAATGTCGCCACGTATCTACGCACGGAGAGGAGCGATCTTATCTACCTTCAGGGTAATCAACTATTTTTGTGAGGGAACCTTCTCCATGATTGCATTTGTTCAAAATTACAGTAGTATGGAATTATGAAAACGTTTTAGAATAGCCAAAGAGCGATAGGAAACTGTGTTTTCGCCATTATTGAACAAAAAAGACTTTTTTTACAGAGGCACAACAATTCTCCTCTCTCATGATCTGTTTCCTCTTTGACATAATCATAATTTACGCCGTTATCGCCTCTTTTTCGCCCCCATTCGTCAAATCTATCACTAAATATTCGACGATCTTCACAACGCTCTTTCTTCTTCTCTCGGTTAGTTCTCTTTTTAGAACGATCAAAACAAGGCGTAATAATGCCGGCACGGGATTACTCTTTGACGTGACCTACCGTAGGTAAATTACTTCTCGAAAAAGTCAGAAGGCTATAAATGAGTTGTTATTTCTGACGTTGGCAGGTTATTCTCGGCTGTTTCATCGTCTCAGTGAACTCTTGCTATTCTCTCAATAGTGATCTCCTCATCGTCAATCTCTCCTCATACCTCTCTCCTATTATGCTCGTCCGAATTTTTCTCGCCGTTGCGTGCATCTCCGTGAGTTTGGATGTTTTTGAGGCCCACCCAGACGTCAGAGGCGCTTCAATAGTCGTTTCCAGATCTTTGTTGTGCAATTCACAACAACCGACGAGACGGAGGATTACGATGGAAAGTCGGAGGTGAGATGGGGGGAGGATACAGTAGAAGAGAGGAAGAGGTAAATGGTAAAGGTAAAGGTGTTAGGAGAGCATCCACGAGAGGGCGGGGGTACCTCACGGATGGCTTTTTTGCAACCTATCCCAATAACTTGGGGGTGAAGTCAGTATCACGAGTGCTGATATTTAGCCAAGTAACTAAGGTTCTGGGTCCCGCACCGAAAAGTTACAGTAACCCCACCTTCCGACATCGATTTTTTTTACCATTTTAAAAAGTAGGTTTTTATAGGTTTTCTAGGTGTGTTTTGCGGAAAAAATAACAATGAAAATATTTTTAAAGCGATCTGATAACGAGAAAGGCTCGAAAATCAGAAATTTCTCACTTTTTTTACTTTTCTGAAAAATAATTCCACACGTTTTAAAAAGTCACTTATATTTTTGGATTCTACATCAAAAACTACGTATAGTACTATATTTCGTATGAGGTTTAGTGCGCATTCCTGACTGTAGCAAAGTGAAGAAGATCGCGTCTTCAGAACTATTCAGATGCAGGGATGATGAAATCGAAACGATTGTAATTTCCTTTGCACTGATTTCGCATAGTATTTCATTCTAACCATAATTACTATAATATTGAAAGTGATGAACGTCGATCTGAGCAATTTCGAAATTTTAAAAATATTTTTTCGATTTTTATATCGTTTTTTTCTAAAATATTTGTCTTACCCTCCTATGTGTACATAAATGTGACCTATCTATTTTATTCATGTTTTATAATTAGTTCTGAGTGATATCAACTCTAAAAGAACAGTAATTTATCGGATATTACATCTGGGGAATTTTTAGAACTTGATGCCAGGAATAGCCAAATGTTGATAAAATTGAATTTTAGTAGACTTTTATTTCGTTCGCTCAATTGGTGTTATATGCGCTGGGGATATGTTTGTTTTTGTTTATTTGGCATGCTAAAGGTTTGCTGGTTTGCGTTTTTGCTACCTGAGATCGTAGAATTGAAGTCCCGTTCTCGAAGACTCTCAATAAGGGTGGACTAAACCTACTCCAATTTAGAGTTGATCTCGTGAGAAAAATGGCCGATTTTTTCACTGAAAATGGGAGAAATGATCTCCTATGAAATATTATCGGAGATTAATTGATTTCGAGATCTCGAACTTCGTGTGATATCTCGAAATTCTTTAGAGAACTCGAATCATTTTCGATGAAAATTGATAGATTTGGTTTTTTTTGTAGATTTGTTAGTAAAGTGCATTTTCACCATTACAATAATTTCTAATAATACGCGGAAGACTCTATAGCTCGATATTCGACTCCTTTGTTCACTCTTTCTCGAGAATATGAAATAATTGAATTAGTGAATTTCGAGATTTTCATTTTCTCTCTCACGAAGGTAATCACAATTTTGAAGTACTCGGATGCTGATAGTTCCCGGAACAGCTTAAATTCGAAGAACTTTACTCGCATGTTCCTGGTTCCTGCGAGAGAGATTTGTTTTCGCTGCTGATGAAAATGATTTGCTCAATAAGAACTAGAGTTTACTGTTTGAATTTGTTACGGCGAAACGGAATCTCGCTTACCCCCTGGCATTTCTCTTCGTTTCTCGGAAAATTTCTCAGTACCAGCGAATACAATTTGCACCTCGCAGGGACCAGGAACATGCGAGTAAAGTTCTTCGAATTTAAGCTGTTCCGGGAACTATCAGCATTCGAGTACTTCAAAATTGTGACCAAAATTGTGATTAGGTAATCGTGAGAGAGAAAATGAAAATCTCGAAATTCACTAATTCAATTATTTCATATTCTCGAGCAAGAGTGAACAAAGGAGTCGAATATCGAGCTATAGAGTCTTCCGCGTATTATTAAAAATTATTTTAATGGTGAAAATGCACTTTACTAACAAATCTACAAAAAAAACCAAATCTATCAATTTTCATCGAAAATGATTCGAGTTCTCTAAAGAATTTCGAGATATCACACGAAGTTCGAGATCTCGAAATCAATTAATCTCCGATAATATTTCATAGGAGATCATTTCTCCCATTTTCAGTGAAAAAATCGGCCATTTTTCTCACGAGATCAACTCTAAATTGGAGTAGGTACTTCACGGGACTTCAATTCTACGATCTCAGGTAGCAAAAACGCAAACCAGCAAACCTTTAGCATGTGAAATAAACAAAAACAAACATATCCCCAGCGCATATAACATCAATTGAGCGAACGAAATAAAAGTCTACTAAAATTCAATTTTATCAACATTTGGCTGTTCCTGGCATTAAGTTCTAAAAATTCCCCAGATGTAATATCCGATAAATTACTGTTCTTTTAGAGTTGATATCACTCAGAACTAATTATAAAACATGAATAAAATAGATAGGTCACATTTATGTACACATAAGAGGGTAAGACAAATATTTTAGAAAAAAACGATATAAAAATCGAAAAAATATTTTTAAAATTTCGAAATTGCTCAGATCGACGTTCATCACTTTCAATATTATAGTAATTATGGTTAGAATGAAATACTATGCGAAATCAGTGCAAAGGAAATTACAATCGTTTCGATTTCATCATCCCTGCATCTGAATAGTTCTGAAGACGCTATCTTCTTCACTTTGCTACAGTCGGGAATGCGCACTAAACCTCATACGAAATATAGTACTATACGTAGTTTTTGATGTAGAATCCAAAAATATAAGTGACTTTTTAAAACGTGTGGAACTATTTTTCAGGAAAGTAAAAAAAGTGAGAAATTTCTGATTTTCGAGCCTTTCTCGTTATCAGATCGCTTTAAAAATATTTTCATTGTTATTTCTTTCGCAAAATACACCTAGAAAACCTATAAAAACCTACTTTTTTAAAATTGTAAAAAAATCGATGTCGGAAGGTGGGGTTACTGTAACTTTTCGGTGCGGGACCAAGAACCTTAGTTACTTGGCTAAATATCAGCACTCGTGATACTGACTTCACCCCCAAGTTATTGGGATAGGTTGCAAAAAAGCCATCCGTGGACCTTCCTCCTGAGCCCCGGCCTCCCTCCTGGATGCTCTCTTAGGTCTTCTACACGCAAGGCGGTTTCGACCACCGCTATGCCTGAGGGGCAACGAGAGCCTGTCCTGAGATGATCAGCGGCCTGTTGCGAGGCTATTCTCGTGTTGTGTGCACGTGAATCGGGTACCCCTTTCGAGGCATGTTGGGATCGTGATTTACCAATCACTACCAACATTTCTTAACCCCCTTGGTTGGGTGGATCTGCAGGCACGGGGGGTCGAACTTGTGACCATTCGATTCGCATTCTAGCACACAACCACTGCGCTACCCGGCCAGCGAGATAAGGATTAAAATGAATGGGGACAAAATTGGACGAGAGGAGATGAAATGGGGATACGGTAGGATGAAGAAATTGGGGGAGGGCATGAGGTATTGCGCTGAGCACAATTTTGCTATGATAACGGTTCTCTAACCACCTCATTCTACGCGCTCTCTCACACCGAAGCACATGGCTCGCCGAAATGAGAGAGTATGTCGAGTGAGGAGGTAAGGGAATCGTTTTCTAAGAAACGAGCTGTCCTCCTTGCAAATTTGTTCGTTGAATCAACTGATCAATCAGAGACTCGAGTTGGAAATCCTCGCTCGACGAGCCTCCTTCTTCGCATCCATGGGCTACGTTGTGTTGGTTACTGTAGCCTCCGTCTTCCTCTTTATTAGTCTCGCAATCGGAGAGACTTCACTCTTCCTTGATACAGTGGTGAGTTCCATTCAATTCCTTACTCCGCCAGAGGGCTGTTATCTTCGTATGAAATGTGTCATGGATTGCCCAGATAGGAGTAGGATCAGGTAGGGATGGAGTAGGAGTTGGTAAGGGCAGACAGTACACACAGAAAAAAGTCTTATATTAGGCCCATGACTTTTTCAAAAGTCTTATATATAAGAACTTAAGTCTTAAATATAAGACTTTTTAGAGGGTCATGGGCCTCATAAAAGACTTTTTTTCTGTGTGTAGTAAGGAGACGTTCCTCGCAGTGCAGATGATTACAGCTCAGTTATGGCCATAAGAAAGTGATTTCCTAATTTGTAAGAAGCACAAAGCTGAGAGTAAGGAGGAAATTGAGTTCGACTCGAAAATCAATATTTAAACTATTCAAGATGTACTGTATCGTCTCGGTCGGCGCTCCTCTCCTTCTATGCGCCATAATCAAACCAGCGGATAAAAACAGCGACGAACTCAGATTCACCCAAGTTAACGTTTATTACTCCGTCTGAGGCCAAGTGTTGGAGAATACGGTACTCCCACACCATAATTTGAGATCACGGTACTCCCAAACCATAATTTAAGATTACGGTACTCCCACACCGTAATTTGAGATTACGGTTCTTCCAAACCATAATTTCAGATTACTGTACTCCCACACCATAATATGAGATTACGGTTCTTCCAAACCATAATTTGAGATTACGGCACTTCCAAACCATATTTTGAGATTATGGTACTCCCACACCATAATTTTGGATTACGGTATTCCCACTCCATCACACATGCAACTCAACCTTTCCATTCGCGTTTCTCTGTCAATTACATGTGATAGCAAACACAAACGTTGTTCACAAACTACGCTTTAATCCTTCATAAAGCCAACCTGTTCAAATGCTTACAATACCTTCACGCCGATGCATTTCTGAAATACCACAAAAAGCAACTACCGGACAAGCACAAATACCAATGAAATCATTTCATGACGGGGGAAATCAATGGGAGTGGATACATTGGTTTCGGGAATGGAAAGGGGTCGAAGTAGATTCGCTGTCATGAGATCGCACGAGAATACAATACAATTTGGATGAACAGAAGGATTTACGTCTAAGTAGGTCTATGAAAGATTTGTAAGGT
This sequence comes from Pristionchus fissidentatus, assembly GCA_036245785.1. NCBI lineage: Eukaryota > Metazoa > Nematoda > Chromadorea > Rhabditida > Neodiplogasteridae > Pristionchus > Pristionchus fissidentatus. Next base: position 3,854,628 of record BTSY01000007.1, on the reverse strand, counting down.
ATGAAGTTTGGATATAGGAACAACTCCACAAGAATTCGAAAAAAGTGATCTTTGATCTTTTGTGTCACTCGAGGACGCCCCTTCTGTCTCTAGGGACGTCTTTGGAGGAGAAGATGAAGGTGCGACCGACGAATTTGGGATGACGAGGAACGAGAGGAAGAAGGCGACGAGCGGGCTGGCAGTTTACCTAGAAACAATAGACAACTTTATTAATTAAACATTTATTAATTATTAACAACTTTATTAATTAAGCATAAAAAGTAAATAATTTTGTGCATATCCAAAGGAATTTTGACGATAATATGTAATGTTTCAAACCGCTTCTTTACGTTTCAACTTTCTATTCGCGAAGGGTCGCAACTAGAGTGGTGAAGGTTGGCTGATCAAGTGCAATACAAAATGAAAAAAAGTTTAAAAATAGAGTACGAAAAGATTTAGTATTCTTTGGGTAACGTTACCTGGAAATCTGATTGTAAGAAGAAAGATTGATGGAAGATGGGAGAAGTGAGAAGGAGAGAGGCTGAGGGACGACGATCAGTGTCCACTGAGAGCATTGTACGTATGAGAGTGAAGTAGTTGACCTCCAGCAGATCAGCTCGGTTGTAGTGCGTCTGCAATTGGAAGACAAATGTTTGGCAACCAAAATTATTTTATTAATCAATTTATCATATCGGTCGGTAATTGATGAGGAATAGATGATGAAGATCTTCATAATGTCGTATTGAATTGTTTTATAAAATTATTAAATCAGGTATAAAGTATGTACTAGGGTTGCCCGTTCGGCGTCGGTTTCGGTAATACGGCGTCTCTTTTTCTCCAATTCTCTCCCCCTTATCAGCCGTATTACTGATCTCTCACTGAGATAGTCGTAATACGAAAACCGAACTTGCATCCCTAGTATGTACTGACATGAAGAGGACGGCAGTTGGTCGTCGATTCGGTGCAAGTTTCTGAGAAGAGTCGCACTTCGGAGTAATCATCATCTGAGACGATCACACGAGCGACAAGAGGTGAACTGGAATATCAGCAATCCTTAAGGAATATCCTTAATCATTATCCTTAAGATCCTTAATCCTTATCCTGAAGATCCTTAATCCTTATCCTTATGGACATTATATAGTCAGCAAAAGTTATGGCGAGGGACTTGTGTGTGCCGAAAACAATTTTATTCCCGAAATGAAGATCCCGTAAATCTGACCCACCCTTCCAGCTCCGCTTGTTCCAGAAGCTCACGAGGTAAGGGACCGAGAATTTTCTCCATCTGCATGAGAATTCCCTGAAATAAGAGATATTTGTAAAATTTTAAAAAAATGACATCACCAATATTTCAATTCCCAAATACCGACAAAATCGTATTGAAAATAAGTTCGTTCCGATAACTAAATCAAAGTCCGCAATAACTCTAATCTTTCGAAAGTGCACAGATCAAAGTATGACATTATATTTTTCAATCTCTATGTATTACATTTAGTGTTATGTTCTCCTCAACGAATTAATCAGATTCTTTTTTTCGTGTGATAAAGATGTAGTTGTCAATGAGGTTACACTATGAAAATAAATAATGTTAACTAAATCTTGGTGAATAACTGACCATATCTGTGCTATTCGAAAAGAGCATCGCTTTCTTGTGGAGATAATAAGCAAAACAGCCAATCGCCCAAATATCGACGAGATTGGAGAGCAGCATTTCTGATGTTATGACTATCGGTGATACGGTTTCAAGGCATGAGAAATCGTAAAATATCGTTTAAAATTTTTCATTTCTACGAATTGTTGTTAGAAATTCTGCAGAAATACATTTTCTTACTCTATTTTCAACGTGACATTTTCTTTCTTTCTTTTCGTCATAAGATGCAAAGAAGTCTTACGAAAGGCATTGTAAATGAATTTTGGTATACGAAATGAATTTAGGTATAACTTAAGGTATACTTAAGGTACTTAGGCATAAGGTATAACTAACTGAAGCAGGCCTCGGGCGGGCGGTAGTTGATCGTGCACGCACTCTTGTAGAAGTATTGCCTGCCAGCGACCGCACTGTTGAAGTCAATGATGCGAATGAACGGCATTTCAGGAACGTCTAATCCCTGAAAATCACAAAACCTGACTTGATTAATTGAGAAATTGTTATCATTATTATTTATTTATGCATTTTTGCTAGTGTTTTCCTCACCTCAAGGACTTTCTTGCGCCGCCAAGACACGAAAACGACGTTCTCCGGCTTCAAATCGAGATGAGAGATTTGAGCGACCTAATTATTATTGTAATATTTTTAATAATTATAATTATCAGTTCAATAATCATTTTTGTAATGATCTATATCACCTCGTGGAGGTACTTGAACGCTTGTAGAACTTGCTTGAGTATCATGAAACAGAGAGTGGTTGTGAAGCCACGCGTGTTTGAACGCTGCAATTAATTAGAGATGAAGGGATCTTAGATTAGGTCTTGTAAATCACTAACTTTGTAAATAAATGAGAATTTTTCATCTGTCGGAAAACAGATTTTAGATCTATTGCAAAAATATATTCTTAAAAATATTGTCTAATGTAAAAGTGATATTGAATCTACTACATTTTCGGTATTTTGTTATTCGTTGCTAATTATTGAACTTCTTTATAAACGCCTGACTGATGGTCAATTTCACATGGAGAATGAATATCAAGAAGAGATCAGCATGCACTCTAACCTTCGCTTTTACTCGCATGATACTGATAAACGATGCTGATTCTGATGAACGGATGAGCTTACCATAAACTGTGCGACATCGCATCCATACTGTTCCATAACGAAACAAATGTGGTGGATGCCACCGATTGTTATGTGGAAAACGGAGAAGAATCGAGCGATGAACATCCTGAGAGTTCCAAACACAAAATAAGAATTGTTTAAAAATATTAATGCGATTCATACCAATAATGAAACATATGTACGATGTGTTGTCCAATTTCCCTTGAAAAGCTCTTAAATGCGCCAGGGATACCTGGATTGCGTACAAAATAGTCCGTGCACTTTCTACTTTGCAATGTACTGTTTGGTTCCTTGATTTTCATGTCATTGCGATCTTTGTGTTCGTTTACGCATAGTGTGCAGTTTTGCGGTTGGCTGAGTATTCATTAGGAAGCAGCTAAACGCGTCACCATCCACTAATACAGCGAACGTGTCTATATGTGTTATCAATGATGCGACTCTGAGACATTTATTTTCCACGTGAATGATTCAAGTTCAATTGTATGTGACTACTATATTACTTCGATCAGCGCACCTACACCGAAATTGATAAAGATTATTATAATTATTATTTTTAAGAATACTTATGTGATAACAGTTTCCTGTTGATAACCTGATTGCATTATTACAATTTCAAAATTTTACGTTCATGGCATGGATTACTGGCGTGTACTCTCTTTCTATACCTCGGCGTGTCTCTTATTTTGCCATGCTTTCTGGCCAGCGGAATGTGTGTTTAGCCGCGGAACGTTTTATTATTTTGGATGAGTATTCGTGAACTTGGATTACCTGCCCTCTCCATCATGACAATCTCTAAGACGTTCGAGTATCTTCATTTCTCGGAAGTTGGTCGCTTGAGCCGGTTCGATCTGCATCTTTTCATTCATTGACGTTCTTCGTTCCCTTTCGGTAGCCCCTAACAACCATCTCTCTCATCCAAACTATCCATTATTTGCCTCGTGGCCCTATTGGGAAGAAATGAGATGCTGAAAAGATCAGACGAGTGCAATGACGTCATCACTAGACAAAATAGGCACATGATATAAAACCTAAAGAAGGTTAGGAGGGCCTACGAACATTTAGGACGAGAGAGCGTAGAAAAGTGAAAGTCACTCTCGATTATACATGTTCTCTTTCTCCAAACCCCTGTATGTAGGGTAGAAACGATTGTGGTAGGGAGATGTTACAGTATACTCTGTTGACGAGACTAAGAGAGCGAGGCGATTGGAACATTCTAGAGGAATGTTTAAAAAAAAGTGAAATACTAACATAACTCAATGCGAAGTTGAGCACGTCATTTGCTAAGACGCTACCGTACGCTCGCCTATTCCACCATCTTACCGTACCTTGATCGCTCTCTTCTCCGTTCTTGTCTCATCAAAGGCAGAATAGACGCAGCCGAAGGAACCTTGTCCAATCTTGTGCGAGACGTCATCTGATGATAATCTCTATTTGGATGAAGCAACAAATCCTCCGGATATCACACGGCTATTTTCGTCCGTCGCACATTTTCAAACGAGGAAAGTGTGTGGTGAACTACTGGAGATTGGGGCAATCAGAGGGAGGAAACGAGTAAGGGTCTGACCCTCTCAATTCCGCATGCTCTCTCGCGCTGTCTGATCGTTGAGAGAGCATGTAGAATGAGGAGAGTCTGTTCATTGCTCGAGGGGAAAAGGAAGGAGCAACGAGGGCGATGAAACTAACATCGATTGTAGAACAAGACTCCTTGAAGATTGGATATGGTAGTTCCTCGGTAGTGCTCCAGTCCGTCTTTGTCCATGTACATTTCTCCCCCGGCGATGAGACGGCGCTAGAGAAAAAAAACAGCGCTTTTACAGTATCCCGAAATACCCCCACGCCTTCGTAAAATTGTACTTTCGCCTAGGACCCTGCCCGAAAAGTCATTTAACGCAGTTCAAACAAACGTTTCATTCTTATTCTCATTTCGCTCTCGCGTTTAAACTGGTGTTTTTATTAGGATCTTGATTGAAATTTGGTGCTGAATAGTTGGGAGTGAAACTTACTCGACCGGCGAATGGATAGACAAGGGCGAACATTGTGCGTGTGTACGTTAGATGAGTGAAGGAGTGAGGAAGAAGTGACTGTGGATACGACGACCACTAATGAGTTGTGATATTCAGAATCTCTCTCTCTCTCTCTTCTTATAATGCGTCGGCGCGTACGTACAAATAATGGGGCAAAGGGCGGTGAGAAGTGTGAAAAGGGCGGGAGGAACATTAGGAAGAATAAGACGAAGGAGGAGAGGAAAGATGGTCATTCATCACCGGAACCTTGATTGCTCCGGCATTTAGGAGCACATCCGACAGAAAACAACACCGATGAAGGAGAATTAACCGATTCTCATCGATCTAGGGAAAGAGTGATGGTAGGAATACGGTAGAAATCGGTGTATATCAACTCGAAATGGGGTGTGCAATATTATTGATTTGGCAGTTCCTGAACTCGTTGAACATCATTTGTCTAGTTCACTTAAATCATAAAATGACTGAAAACGAAAAAAAAAGAAGAAAAGTTCTCCAGGTTTAGCTTTTAACTTTTTTTTAACATCCTACTCTCCTTTCGAAAACATATTAGTGTTCTAAACGGAATTTTTGAAAATTTCTTAATTTTTCGGATTTCGCAGTTTTCGACATGTATTCCAGCAAGGAGATGGGTGATTGGGATATCGAACTCACGCGATGATTAGGTCTACTTGGCATCTCGTGGATTTGGGGGAGAAGAATGAAGAGGAGGAAGAGGGCGGGTCGAGAGGAGAGAAGAGAAGAGAGGAGGATGAGCTCCCTGAACAGCAACCAGACCAAATAGGGCACCCCAATTCTTCCCCCTTCCCTTACTAATAATGTGTGGGAATTAGAGGAGGCGTGAAGAGGGGAAGAAGAAGAAAGAAGAAAAGTCATAGAGTGCCCAGTACTCACTATAAACTTCCGCTGATAACAATGAAAGGAAGAAGAGGGAAATGAAAATGAGAGTGGGAGAGGATATCCTGATGCTTCTTTCATTCGGTTTTGCTTGGTAACGGTCCTCTCTCTCTCTCTCTCCCTCTATCTCTCTGAGGGATATTCATGACAATTCGTAAATCTCGAGACAAAAGGCACACAAACATAGCTTTTTACTTATCAGGAGAGACTGGAAATACTACTACATCTTGCGCAAACACCATTTTTGTTCTCTCAAATAGTTTATCGGGGAAATCTCGTCAACAGAGAGAAAAGTTCACAATAAAGTTGTCTTATGCGTGTGATGTCACTGTCGTTTGTTATCGAACACAATTCAAATATTACGCGAGAATGGCGTACTACACGCAGGTACAACTGGAGACTGAACTACTCGGAAGGGGCATCGGTACATAGCCAACACTCGGAAACATGGTAACATCAACGGAATCAGTACATAAGGAAAGAACCACTCGGGGTCAAGATCTGAATATTAGACTGCATCAAATCATTGGGGGCTATAGGGTACCAGGGGCGATGTCCATTTGTTCAAAGGGAAAGGGATCGACTACCATGGGTTCGAGGGGACCGATTGCCATTTCCGCCGGTTGGACAAGATCAATGGGCTCAGTGGGGCCGGGGACCATTTCCATGGACTGGAAGGGGTCTATGTGCTCGGTGGGACACGGGACCATGTCCATGGGTTGGAAAGGATCCATGGGCACACTGGGACCAGTCGGCTCGATGGGACCGGGAACCATCCCCATAGGTTCAAAGGGTGCCATGAGTAGGTTGGGTTCCGGAACTATTCCCATGTGCTCGGTATATCCGGGAGGAAGTGTTACGGGCTCGAAGACTCCGCCACCGACACCCAGAAAGTGCTGGCAGAAAGTGCAATCCGGCTGCACATTTGGATGAACGAAGAAGGGCCAATTGGTGTTGATCTGGTTGAAGTTCTGGTTGAAGGGAGCCAAGGGTTGCTGCATCATTCCCCACTGCTGCTGCATGGGTACTTGCTGCAGCTGCTGCATACCATCTCGCAGCATCGGAAAGCCATTCTGCATGGGTCCGGCGGTATTCCAGTCCATCATGTGCAGCATGGGTTCCTGCATTGGGAAGCAATCGAAGAGCTGAACGCCCACTGGCTGCACGAAAGGTTGCTGCATGTTAATCTGCTGTACTTGCTGCATGTTATTTTGCTGCACCTGCTGCATGTTAATCTGCTGCAGCTGCTGCAGCTGTTCCTGCTGCAAGAGCTCCATCCTCCGCGCTGCAGCTTCCCGCTTCAGTTGCCTCTCGAAATGATGAGGGAGGGGCAAAGACAGAGCGTTGTCTGGAGTCTCATCACTGACGGCGATGTAGTAAGGGAAGGGACCACTGGCGAATGAGGGCACTTCGGGTACCATCTGGAAGGAGTTGCGAGTGATGGGACAAGCGATGCTTTGCAGCTCGGCCTTCACTTCTTCTCGAGGCAGCGCAGGAAATCTCTTGAAGATGGGCCATTTGAGAAGTTTGGAAGCGGAGACTCGACTGAGAGGATCCATCTCGAACATTGCACGCAGTAGAAGGTAGTAGTCGTACGCATCGTTGTCCGTCTGTTCGATTCGGTCCTGGACGGAATACAATCAGTTATCGATCAGCAACGGATACAGTAATCGTACCGTGAGATAGCGTCGAGGTACGGTAGCGCTGAGGTCGCCAACGTTGAGCGTCGAATCATCGAATCCGTTCATTGCCACGAGTTTATTGCTGTAAAAAGGATAAATTTCTTTTCTCAGAAATCTTCATTTGCAGACCCAACTTGGAAAATGTAGATTGTAGAATATTTTTTTTAAAAATATTTTCTCACCCTCTTTGCGAGGCTTCGTTGAGAACGAAAGCGGGAATTGGTCCGAACGCTTTTTCCTGGGCATAGAGCAGCTCCTGCAAATCAAACAACCATTGGAAACAGAAAACATTTTTAACTGGCTACCATGAAACGGGGTTTAAAAGATGCAAAAAGGGAAGATGTTTCCCAATAGGGAAGAGAATGTCACCTGCTCATTTTGCTGCGGGAAGAAGTCGATGCCTGTGACCATGAAGAATCCGAGAGCGCCCGCAGCCCAGATATCAGCGGACTTACTGTATCTCACTTCTGAAATTGTGGTCAACATTAATCGAGAATGAACTTAATCTAGACGCACCATAATTTTTGTTTTGGAGTAGTTTTTCTGCAAAAATCTGCTCATTCCATTGCTAAATTATAGAGAAGTGACGACAAAATTATAAAAAAAAACTAAAAAAACAGTAATAAAAACTAACCGAGAATGACTTCCGGTGCTCGATACGACTGAATGAATCTCAGTCTGCCATCGATTCGATCGATTTGCTCGGAAGCATTGAAATCGATGATTCGAATGTCCGCGGAAAGTGGAACGCATCCTCTCTGAAAAAATAGCTCCTTACAATTCACTTTTTTCTGCAATAGTAGTGCATGTCAACGGAAAATTATTGATATTTTAAATAATCTTGTACCACCTCAACTGTGAAGTTGCCCCTGAATACGATATTCGATGGAGAAATGTCGAGATGAGCGACACCGATCACCTGGGAAAGTTTATTAATTTATTTATTTATATATTTTTTTATTTATTTATTTATTTGATGTTTGCAGATGATGATGAAAATACAATACATGAAAATACAAAGTTTGTAGATGATGTTTTGAAGATACATTGATTGTAACTCGCAGAAACGATATATTGTGAACACAACTATTATTATACAGATTGTGTAAAATATATTTCGCCCTTCCAAAAATTTATTAATGAATGTGGAGTTTGTGTTACCTCGTGCAGATATCGCAGCCCTTCGAGGATGTTTCGCTTCACGTGAGAAGCGAAGGGAATTTCGAGAGGGTCGCAGAAGCGCTGCACAAGTTGCGAATAATTTATTTTATATCCCCAAGAATCGTGAATGAATCGCTTTTTACTGCAGTTTGCAATGTGAATTTTGCGCTTTTATATCAGAGATCCCATCCAGAAGAAAGCTGTTTACTGCATATGCAACGAAATCATGCGTTGACAACTTTTATATTTAATTTTATAGTGGAAAGAAATTATAAAAAAAACTATTCGCTGTTACTTGTGAGAAATAGAACGGAGTTTTGTTAGGTTTCGATAGTGCTTGTGAGGTGTTGAACTTACCACCACTTTGTAGATGGTCGGTCCGAGAATCTCCATCGCCACGCAAACGTAGGGAATACCATTGTGGAAGATTCGAAAGAACTCGTGAACCAATGGAATCTTCGTGCTGTAATAATTATCAATTAGTAGTAATTCGTATATTTTCTGGCCAATTAAGTTCGTTCAGTTTTTCTTAGATATTTTTATCTTAATTTAGTCTCAATTTGAGTGCTCCCGTACCAAACAAAATTATACAAAACAATTATAGAAGCAAAAAGAGCAAGAAAGAATAATTGTAACATTTTTTTCCAACTCACAAGTCCGGTTTCTGGTAGAGGTAATTGTACATACGCAATTCGTTGAGTGCATCCAGTGAGAGAGGATGGAACTGAAATTATTGATTTTTTATAAATTTAATTTTTTTTATTTCCCTACTCTTTTCTCCTATTCAAGCCACATAAACCAGCTACGTCATCTTCCCGTCGATTCTCAAAATCCTTTTCCCGATCCCATTTTAAACCGTTATTGTAGGCAATATCATTTCGGCGCAATAATTCGGCGGGAAAAAAAACTAACTTTGATTGCTACACGCTGATCTCCATAGCTGTCGTAAGCAGTGCAGACACTTCCGAATCCACCCCGTCCCAATTGTTGCTCAATCACATCTGAATACACATCATTCCACGGGCCGGTCAACCTTCCAGAAAGGCCTTTGGAGTGAGAGAGCGTGTGAAATCGAGAGGGTCTCTCTCATTTTAGCACACTCTCTCGCCCTAACGTCTGTAGGTTTGGAATCGTGTGAATAATTATGATTACCCGAAGGAATCGCACAACACACATCGACAGACAGACGTTCTCATTTACAACAATATAGTGATAATTTGCTAAAATTTGTGAGAAAAGTCTGTGAAACATATTTTACTCCAAAGATAATTACTTTAATTATTTCTTACAACTTCTCTCGATTGCGACGAAACAGTTTTGTTTCTCGCATGAATAGCTGAACTCGAAATTGACTTCAAACAAAAACATGAATAAAAATAAAAATAAAAATGAAACCCACATCGTCCTCTGTGGATCTTTGTTCCTGTCGTGATCCGCCCACTAGTTATGTGATTTTCGTCGACCATTGAGTATTCGACCTGATGATTCATTTAGATCGCCGTGATATCGCATGTTTTCCATCATAGTGTTATGTTTACAACGGATGATCACGTAATGAATGGGAAGTTTCGGGATGGAAAAAATCGTGCCTCATAATGTTATAGTATGCGTAGAACTGATCCATCTACGTCTCTTTTGGAAACTTCATATCTCTTTTACGATATTTTATTGAAAAAGGAGTAATACGAATTTAGGAAAAATAATTTCGTTTCATATAATTATCTACCTCAGCCACTTCCGGCGGCAGTGCTGGATTCTTTTGGCGGAAAATGCCTTCGAATGGCGCCTCCAGCGAGACGTTGAAAGCCATTCTGAAAAGAGATGAATGATATTGAAAGGATCGAATACAAAACGTGGGAAACCGGAATCGAGCATTAACGCAGAACAATACCCGGCACTCAATAGAGTAAACTGAAAAGAGAGCGGCACGAGGTGATACGATTGTGGAAGGCGCCTGCTACTGATGGAAATTCTACTCGGGCAGAATAGAAGGGGCGGAGCCCAGTCATAGTAACTCTAGTCGATTCACAATGAGCGGGGCTAGAAAATAGTAGGGATTCAATAGAAACAATTTTTGAATGGCATGAATGGTTTTGTCATGTGATTCGAAGTGCGCGGCTTCTGAATTTCCTCATTCAAATGTGCTGCCCTTAAGCCGAAAAAGCACTTTTTCGGCGTCGCAATAAACGAGAAAGTTGATGAGAAATGAGCTCTCCGATTCCGCTTCTTGCCATGGGAATTGGAGTAAAAGTCCGGGGTTGAGTAAAAGGACACAATGTTCACTGGTAGTGGGAGGGAATGAGAGGGCAGCTGGAGACAACTCGTGACCACTGTGGAAATGTAGCCGAATCTTGGAATTGGGAAAGAATCGAGAGACGACCGGCACAACTTTGATTTACGACGACGAGCCAATGGAAAAGTAAATGCAAACAAAATCATTTAAGGCCGGAAGTAGCGGACGAAAAGGGGGAGGAGAGGAGAGGGGATGTTCGAATTGGGGGGAGGAGAGGAGAGGGGATGTTCGAATTGGGGGGAGGAGAGGAGAGGGGATGTTCGAATTGGGGGGAGGAGGAGGAAGAAAAGGGGTTGGCTATGTTGAGGAGTGGAACTAATTACTCTATGATATCAAATTGCAGACACTTAGAAGAGAAAAAAGGAGTAAGAACAAGTTGGCGATGGGTATAACTTTGGAAAAGAACCCTCGAAAGATTGCGGATAGGTATACGGTACTTTTTTGTGATCGATGAATGATTTCATTTGGAGATCAAACAACCATGGCAGAAAGGAACTAAAAAGGATAAGAAAACAACGTGAATTGAAGCTGAAACCATGGGAATCTCAATCACAAAAAAGGAAGTAGGAAATCAAATCATCTCCCGTGATTTGCAAACCGGAATTTCGCTACCGTAATCTCACGTAGGAGGCGCTTATCTTACACTTTGCTTACGCAAGCGAACACACTGTTTCCTCTCTTATCAGTGCCTGAGTGTAGGAAAGAGAGAGAGAGAGAGAGAGGAAATAATGGCCTCCGAATGTCAATGGTCATTCTCCCCTCCCTTCCTGACTCTGGTTGAGCTTGTATACCGAGTGTACATGAGGGAAGGACTGATATTACAAGTTCAAGAACACTCGTCCCAAAATAATAAAACGTTCCGCGGCTAAACACAAGTTCTGCGCCGGAATATAGGTAGAGATTACACACACTAGTAGTTCAACTGTGCAATGAATCATTTTAAAATTGTGATACGTAGTCGCTGATGACAATAACAATCGTTCAGGAAACGCCCGCATGTTGAGAAGGATGGGATGCTACCGTATGCTTACTGCATCATTCGTTTTAGAGCCGAGCAAACAATGCAATTAGTGGATTTGAAACAACAAAGAGACGGGCGATTTCATTGCTATTTCATGAAGACATTGAGAAATTACCGGATGCCAGGATGAGCGCACGTCAAATGAGAGTGGAGTGAAATGCAGAAACGGCACTAATTCGCGTTTCCAAAGAACCGTGAAAAAGCACCCCGCCTTTTTTGATTCGGTCTATTAAAAAAGTCTGACAAATCTGAACAACGGCAGAGAATCCGCGTGGATGTGTTTCGATAATAAACATTCCAATACGTTTTGGCATAACAGGAAGAGCGCAATCATGGCGAAATGGACGACAGTGCTACTTCATTTCCTTTCCCCCATCAGAATACTTCCTATATCTCTCTCTGGCCTGATGCGGTGCCCTGTGCCAGGTACGTTTGGACTCTCTAGCCCTGTCCTCTCTCTCTCTCTCTCTCTCTCTCTCTCTCTCTCTCTCTCTCTCTCCCCTTCTAAGCTTCCATAAAAGCATCGCGGACACCACGGAAAGACCATTTTATAAGGTCGTTAATCTGACGTGCCCCCCTCCATTGCCGTACTCTTATCGCCGCGAAACGATAACGCGATTTTTGAGACCACATGCAAAAACAAGCTGGCTTGGAAAAAGGATAAGCGCGTTAGTAATTACACATTAGCAGCGCATCGCCAAAATGTGAATTAGAATGAGTGCGCGTGATTTAAAGAAATGTAAAATAGTGTGTTATTTGACTGCTGGGAAAAAGGAGAGATTCTCAAATAATCGGCCAATCAGTCGACACTCAGACACTACGATGAAGTGGGCATCGTTAGGGGATTGAAATAAGTGCTAATGGGACCCCGATGTCTGACGGTTCCTCTTCGTACCTGACAAATACTTCAATGCTAACGAAGCGGACCTTGAATTTGAGATACTACCGTACTCCCCTATGTGATTTCCGTTTCCAAATTTATCGAACTCCATTTATCGACTTTTCCCCTTTTCTCAGCATAAAAATGAGAAATACCGGATGTTTTAAAGTGTGCGTCCAAACGTGAGATAGCTAATGAACATTTGATTTATGAATTCGGAAGATTTGCTTCGAAAAATGTGATGACGATCGAGTCAGATGATCGCTAGCGTAGGCTGCCGAAAATTAGACGACAATGTCGCGTTGATAATGCCAGGAAGACAACACGCAATGGTATAACAGGAAGACAAGGGGTGGAGATCAGATACTTCGCAACATATCGTGATGTTGATTACTGTGGTGAAAAATCTTGTAAAAATAAAGAAAAAATGAAGACAATCTCTCGGAGAACCTCGAAAACACTTGAAAAGGGGGGCGTTCAGATGCACTATCGAAATCATTTTTCGCTGCTCTGGAAATGGGGCTTCTACGAAGTAAAAAGAGGGGGGGGATTAATGAGAGAGAGAGGGAGGAGCCAATAGCAAGAGAACGAAGAAGTCCAATTGGATGATGAACATCGTTGACGTCGAAATGGGATTCAGTGGCTTCCGGCTTCACTAGCGAATACAATTAGAGGTGATTTTCGCGGGCGGTGTTTTCGTTTTTCTTTTTTTTTTTAATCGGAAGAACTCACGGAGAGACTCCGAAAGCACGTCAACAGGATCACTGGCCACATCATTCCACAGACCGGCCAACCTTCCAGAAAGGCCTTTGGAGTGAGAGAGTGTGTGAAATCGAGAGAGACCCTCTCACTTTTGCACACTCTCTCGCTCCAACCCTGGTCTGTATGTTTGGAATCATGTGTGGCTAAACGAATGGTGAAGAATTCCGGCGACAAGGTGGAAAAGGCCGTAATTTTCTCGGTAGTCCAAGTCCCGCTGCGTGAAGTAAGGGAAAATTGAAATGTGGGCTGTACTTTCACGCTGAAACCGATTCCAAAATCAGCACTTCCCTTGCACAAATTGTGGTCTCTAAGCCGAGATTCCCACGTGTCGAATGAGCGCGCGAGAAAAAGCTCGCGGCCCCTACAAATATCATCATGCCCCCTGCTTTCCCATAAGTAATCACCACCGACGACGACGTCAACATTGTTTTTTCCATGCTTATTTATGATATTTTGAAAGGCTCGCCATTCGCGGAAATTGCTGACGACAAACACACATTTGGATGCACAAAGAGCTCGATTATATGGATGAAGAGATTGGAGGCGGGAAAAATCCCGAAATAATAATAATAATGTTTATCATGCAATTTACATAGCAAAAGGGAAGGAATCTTTCTCACAAAGAGAAGGATTCTTGAGCGCCACCAGTCTGTTGTGGTAAGATGTTGCGGGCAGGTCACATCTGCGGAAGACGAAATGTAGGAAGAAATGGTGAAGCGCAATAGCGTTTGGAAATGAATATGCAGGCAGACCTGCCAATGCTTTTTAAAAAGTATGAGTACTCTGAAGTACACAAGAGGATTGTTAATCGTACAGCATGAAACGTGTTGCAAACACAACACAAACGCGCTACTTGGAACCAAATGTCCATAGAACAGCTATGTTGTCTGAATAATATTATATATTCTTTTGAACGAAAAACACAAGATAAAACGCAGTTCATCAATACATTTATAGTGGTAACTGATTCCATGGAATGGATTACGGAGCTTACTGAATATTCTTCGTTTTATGCCATTCGAGGATATAAAGGAACTAATTTCGCAACCATTATTCAAATGCCACAAGAGAATGAAAAAAACAATATATCCGATGCAAGAGAGATGAGAGGTTGATGGATGGGTACAGCTAGAATCGCGGAGTGTAGGGTTCTGTAATAGGAATGATTCTGGACATGATGTATGCACGTAGTCTGCTCTTCGTTGAATCGTATACATGTTGCAGGTGAGACAGGGCAATAGATGTCAAGAGTCAATTTTTTTCAAAATACACTTATTTTAGGAGAATTTCAAACCCACTGTCGTTGAGTTGGATAATGGGACTGTGAGTGTTCCGGGAAATACTCAATTTCTTGCGTGGCAGAATGATATCGAGGTGACGCAATTCCTCTTGAGAAATCTGCAAAAAGCTTGTCTAATAATAATGTCTAATGTCTAATAAAATACAGATAGTAAAATCTTGTCTAATTACTATCTGTATTTTTCTTAGAACACGAATCTGGAGAAATTTTTGTAGGATGGTGCGCCGCACCTTCCGTTTCTCCTTTACGATAAATGCTCGATGTCGCTTGTCTGATTTGAGTGGTCGAGAGTATGAGTAGAGAACGAGTAGTCTTTCCTGGGCAGAGAGACCTTGTTCCAGCATCAGAATCACCTGCGCCCACTGCAAAATCAAGCGCTAACGAATATAAGCTTCTTATTTCGAACTAATCTAAAACCAAATAAACCCTTTCTATGAGCATATTAATTGCTAATTGGGAGACACAATCAGCCCAAAACTTTTCAACGCCACTCTGAGATTTGCACTTGACAATATTGATTGGAAGAAGGATGGAGTAAGAATAAATGGAACACAACTGACAACTTTGTGCTACGCGGATGACGTAATCGTAGTCGCGAAAAGTAGGAAGGAATTGGGAAGAATGTTGCGGAAACTAATCAAAGCTAGTGAAGAAGTTGGCCTACAAGTACATCCAGGAAAGACGAAATTGATGACTGAAGACGAGAACAACCGGCGATCGATAGTTGTAGAGGGACAGAAATTTGAATACGAAGGAGGAGGGAAATACTTGGGACGGTGGATTTCACTTCCTATGGACAATGGCAAAGAACTGAAGAGAAGGATACAAGGAGGATGGAATGCATGGTCAAAGATCAGTGACTTGCTAAGACATCCCCTCGTGAGTGCTGCCTCAAAGAGAAGAGCATTTGATGCGTGTATCATGCCTGCAGTACTATACGGATGCGAAGTTTGGTCCATGCGAGAATCAGACAAGGAAGCGTTAGCTATTGCACAGAGAAAGATGGAGAGAAGAATGATGAGATTGATTTGGTCGGATAAATGGACGAATGAACGATTGCGGCTCGCTACGGGAGTGAAGGATTGGGTGATGGAAGCAGAAAGAAGAAAGTTCAAATGGGCCCACAAAATCAGGAGCCTAGAAGAAGATCGGTGGGCGCGTCGATCAACTGTGTGGACACCATATGATTACGCAAACGAACGTTCAAGAGGACGACCGAAGGAAAGATGGAGAAACGAATTGAAAAGGAGAATCGGAACTGATTGGTGGAGCATTAGCAACGAAGAATGGAAAACAAAACTTTCCTGAATCAGCGCCCCTAAAGCGATACTGATAAATATTATTATTAATATTATTATTATGAGCATAGCGCTCACACGGTTTTGTAGTTTTCCGAAAATTACCCATACGTCAATCATTAGCTTCTACTTATACATCCGAATTCTGAGTGAGCAGACATCACTATTTTTGCACCTGTCTCTTCCATTCCTTCTGTGCTTCCGCAATTTTTTCGTAAGTCCTCGTCATCATCGCAATTAGAAGATTGAGGAGCATTATGGTGACGATGAGTTCGTAGAGAGTGAAGAAAACCTTAATTATTTTTTAAATACTAATTAAACTCTCCAATTACTAGAAATTACTAGGCGGTAAGCACACACGAATAAAAGAAAGACGATTAGCAATATGCCTCGTGTGTTTCCCTTATTTGCTAATTGCTTAATTGAAATAATTGTTATTTCCTAATTGCTTAATTGAAATAATTGTTATTTGCTAACTGCTTAATTGCTAATTGATTAATCCTTATTTGCTTAATTATGAACGCACTAACTAACCTTGCCTAGTCCTGCCAGATTGCTCTTGCAATCGTTCAAATTCTTGTAGAACATTCCGAATTCGCCGACGCTCATGATGAACATCCGCATCATTGTCTGAACAAAAGGAGTTATGTATTTTTAAAATGTATTTTAAAACTTATTTCACTCTGTTAATTCGTACTCATTAATTGATGAGTAATATAATGGAAAGATCAGTGATCACTTCCCTTCCATAATTATTTTCAACACATAATATTCACAAATGTCCTCGTCTAATACTCTAGAATGCGTGAGATTGTCAAATTCTGCTTGAATCAAACGCGCGACATTTACTGCAGAATATGTGCAGTACCAGAGAACGGGAGAGATTACAATGCCAGGAATAGTTGATCTAGTCGTAATCCAGGGAAATAACAAATGAGTAAGCGGAGCATCGGAGCGCATCATTGCAGGAATACGAGAGAGAGAGAGAGAGAGAGAGAGAGAGAAAAAACCTTCACTATTGAGCCCATCTGGTATCACTACTCCTTGGGGATGTGGGTTCAGTATCGGGTAAACTCTCTGTATCCCTACTACTACAATTTGTTGTGATATCAGCAGCGGAAATTGGCGTGTTGTGAGGGTAAATAGAGAAGCATAAAGAATTCATAATTTGAACCTCGAATGAATTGGAGACGATGTTCTCGAATTCCCTCTCCTTGTCGGGATGGCGTGCGAGATAATCAAGTTCTGCTCTCTCGCAGCTTTGGAAGATGAGAAAGAATGCTGGAATTTAAATTTGTAGTATTACCTCATACAGTGTTTCGCGTGTTGGAGCATTCTTGTCGAAATATTTGTGTGGATCAAAATTAGGTAGAGTGCATTCCTTCTGGGTATACTATCTGTATCCCTACTACTACTATTTGTTGTGATATCAGCAACGGAGATTGGTGTGTTGTGAGGGTAAATAGAGAAATATAAAGAATTCATAATTTGAAATTCGTAATTTAATTTGAACCTTGCGCGAAAGCAGTGATGAAAACGGCGTAGATAACGAAAAATCGAAGCATATCTCCAGCGATGATTTTGTAGACCATGAGAACGAAGGGACCAACGAACTTGAGACCACTGAATCAATTTTATTATGAAATATGTAATATTTCCTCGTTCAAACACATGATTCCAAGGTTGGGTCGGGAGGGAAAAAGTGAGAAACATGGGTAATTTTGTTTTGGTTTAATTCATGACCCCTTGTGGAGTGGGGTGTTAGTGAGCTCACCGGCAGTAGAAGAAAAAATGAAGGGAGGACATGATAACCACGGCAATAATCATGATATTTTCGATGAGGAGAACTGCTGGAGACAGGAAACACATGAATCGAATTGGAATCTGCAAAATCAAAATAGTTTTTGGTAAATTTTAAGAGACGGGATCGGTAAAACTCGACCACCCCCCGGACGTGGCCCCCAAAATGAGAGCTGGGGGCCCATACTCGGTTGGTTGGAAGGTGTCCACACCGGATTGCACAAAACACCACTTATTTCTATTTTCCGGCTCTGGACGTGGAGAAATATGGATTTGAGTGAAAAAAGGTCGAAAAATCAAAATTTCTCAAACTGAAAAGATAGACTATATTTATTAATTGCGTTATGTTTGGGGTGCCCAAACACTGTAAAACGCATGTTTAGATTGAATTTCGATTGATTCCGATACCACTTTTTGGACTCGAAAATTTGTATTTTCGAGAAAAGTTGGCCATTTTTTGAGCCAGATCCCATAGTTTTTATACATACGTTGTAGCCTGGCACCATATGCAACTATAATGACCATAGCCAGGTCCGCCCTGATTGACTAAGTTTCCGAAATTTTCACTCGAATATCCGTAATCGACGAAGTCGGTGTCGACCTTTCTCATGTCTTTCCTATACAACTTTTTGTTTACATAACATAAACTTGTAATATTATTACAATATCATCGACATGATTGAATGACCATTTTAAAGCCCCAATATACTATTTAACGATCGTGGTTTTTGAAATCTTTTCATAAAACTTCGTTTTCAAAAATGTGTCCATCTTACTCACACACAACTCAGATATTTGGTACTCTACCGAAATTAGGTCAAATTGTTTGGAGAGTTTTGTTGCATAATAATGTTTTGATAGTATTCAAATCTATGTGTGATTTGACCTCGAAAAAAATTCAAAATTTAAAATTGCTTAAATTTTTCAACAAAAAAATTAATTCTGTGAATATTTGAAACGGCCCTAGCGAAATATTGCCCACATTCATATTCACATACCAAAAAATTTTTTTTGAAAAATACCATGAACCCGGGTTCATGGTGAAAAATTATTTTTGGACCATGACCCCGGGTTCATGGTATTTTTCAAAAAAAATTTTTTTTCAAAAGTTCAAGTTATTAGTTTCATAGTTGTTCTTTAGGTATGTGAATATGAATGTGGGCAATATTTCGCTAGGGCCGTTTCAAATATTCACAGAATTAATTTTTTTGTTGAAAAATTTAAGCAATTTTTAATTTTTAATTTTTTTCGAGGTCAAATCACTCATAGATTTGAATACTATCAAAACATTATTATGCAACAAAACTCTCCAAACAATTTGACCTAATCCAGGATTCGGTAGAGTACCAAATATCTGAGTTGTGTGTGAGTAAGACATTTTTGAAAGCGAAGTTTTATTAAAAGATTTCAAAAACCACGATCGTTAACTAGTATATTGGGGCTTTAAAATAGTCATTCAATCATGTTGATGATATTTTAATAATATTACAAGTTACAGATTTACAGATTTACAGATTTATCCTGTCATCAAGGCAAATGGGCCTGCAGGAAGGTAGCTTCGTGGGCAGAGGGGGGCAGGATCTTCGAACTCAGGATAACAGGGTCAAGGGAATAAATCATGCTTGTCTTCTTTGGTCAATTGTAGTGTCGATCTTCGCCGATAGACATTGAGCGTAGAAGTAGATCTTCCAGCCTCCAGTGATGTCCTGACTAGCGTGCATCAACATAAGTGAAAACTCACGTCGTAGTCTTGTCGACTGGAGCTTTTCTTGATAGTTGGCGACTTGAATTAGGTGTAGTCGATTGGGGTCCTCCGTTTGAAGTGGTACCAGGTGGGCGATATACTTGCCGGGTTGCCCAAGCTGACTGGCAAGGATTCTCCAAACTGTGGTGGGAGAGGAGCGGGGAGACTGTCGACCGCCCGTCACGAGGCACAGAATGAAGAATGAAGAATGAAGAATGAAGAATGAAGAATGAAGAATGAAGAATGAAGAATGAAGAATGAAGAATGAAGAATGAAGAATGAAGAATGAAGAATGAAGAATGAAGAATGAAGAATGAAGAATGAAGAATGAAGAATGAAGAATGAAGAATGAAGAATGAAGAATGAAGAATGAAGAATGAAGAATGAAGAATGAAGAATGAAGAATGAAGAATGAAGAATGAAGAATTTCTTCTTCTTCTTCTTCTTCTTCTTCTTCATTACAAGTTAACGCTATGTAAACAAAAAGTTGTATAGGAAAGACATGAGAAAGGTCGACACCGACTTCGTCGATTACGGATATTCGAGTGAAAATTTCGGAAACTTAGTCAATCAGGGCGGACCTGGCTATGGTCATTATAGTTGCATATGGTGCCAGGCTACAACGTATGTATAAAAACTATGGGATCTGGCTCAAAAAATGGCCAACTTTTCTCGAAAATACAAATTTTCGAGTCCAAAAAGTGGTATCGGAATCAATTGAAATTCAATCTGAACATGCGTTTTACAGTGTTTGGGCACCCCAAACATATCGCAATTAATAAATATAGTCTATCTTTTCAGTTTGAGAATTTTTTATTTTTCGACTTTTTTTAAACTCAAACCCATATTTCTCCAAGTCCAGAGCCGGCAAATAGAAATAAGTGGTGTTTTGTGCAATCCGGGGTGGACACCTTCCAACCAACCGAGTATGGGCCCCCAGCTCTCATTTTGGGGGGCCACGTCCGGAAAGGGTCGAATATGGTCGAATCTTACCGATCCCGTCTCTTAAAATTCATACCATAACGAAAATGGAGAGCTGCGCAACTTTGTGTAGAACTTTCTCCGGAAATGCCGCCTGAAATATTTTGCTTTTTATAAAATACGCGTACTCGTTTTTGATATTACTGTTTCCACGCGTCGATGTCTACTTTGAGAAATTCTAAACGTTATGCAAACTAGAAAAGTAAGGAGGGACCAACTTATTCCGTCCAGTCAAAATGACGCATATAAAGTTTTGAATATGATTTCGACACGTCGAGGTCTATAGAAAAGCAAAAGGCGAAAAGTGCAATTCTAAATCTCACAATCGTCCTGAACCATCTCTTGTATCCACTTCGTTGAATATCGATCCAATCTCTCGCAGTTCGCAATACGACAGTGAGCAGAGTGAAGATCTCGGCAATCAGACGAACCTAAAAACTTATTAACTAATAAAAAATAATAATTACCTCTATTTGAACTGAACACGATGTAAATCAAATGAAACTCTGTTTACTACCAACTGTAATGAATTGAAACGCACTTTGTCTTTTCTCCTCTTATGCTCCCACAAGTGGCACTGAGGCGGCAGCGGAAAGTCTGGCGGCTGAACATTTCACATTAATTAATTAATCAATTATTTAATCTCCTTCATCCTTCCTTCCTTCATGATGATCCTTCCTTCCTTCACTCCTTCATGACA
This sequence comes from Pristionchus fissidentatus, assembly GCA_036245785.1. Taxonomy (NCBI): domain Eukaryota; kingdom Metazoa; phylum Nematoda; class Chromadorea; order Rhabditida; family Neodiplogasteridae; genus Pristionchus; species Pristionchus fissidentatus. The sequence continues at coordinate 3,833,340 of BTSY01000007.1, read as the reverse complement.
CCTTTTTGCCTTGGACTTCGGAAAAGTGCGAAAGTTTCACCTGCCACGGATGTCTGATTCGGAGGAACTTGTCCATAATTAGAATTGACTCTAGCAGTGTGTAATTCTCCTGGGGATCGTCGTCTATTGTACTCCACATGGACGAATTTGTGGAGTTGTCACTTTCTCCATACGAATCTTCCTCAGTTTCCACCTCCTGATAATTACGAATTCACAAGCACTTGTCTAAAATAAAGAAACATAGCGAGGCTGAACACCGGCAAGAGATCATGACAGAGCAAGAGAGAAAGAAAGAGAAAGCACATACCACATTAAAAACATTGTATTATCGATTTTAGCAAAGACAAAGACGAAATTGGTGTCCCATAAGCAAAATATATTGAGAATAGAAATAAGGAAGCACTCACTATTCTCACGAGATCTCTCGTTGTAAACGAGATTGACAGCATCAAGAGGAACCAAAGATATCCAAATAGAGAAAGGAACATTCTGAAAACATATTGGGGGAGGGTAACATTACCGCAAAACGTATTGGTATTGGTTAAAGCATAAAAGTCAAATTCTTCATTTTTGAATAAACCTACCGTTTCTTCGCGAATACTTCCCATTTCTTCTCTAGAATGTCCTCGATGAGACCGTCGAAGAAGTCGAGATGACTTGCTTTATCCTGATATATTGAAATGCAAAAAAAGAAAATATCTACGCCAAAGTATGAATGTTTTTGTAAATACGATTATTCCCAGTTTAATCTAGTCATTGACGCTAAAATGATAAACGAAGATGCTCGAAGACGGAATAGGCTGACATTAAACATCTTAAACAAATCTAAGTAAACTCAATAAATCTCAAATAAATATTTAGTGTAACATCTTCCACTAATCACTGTAAACAAACTGACTCCATACACGATGTTTGCCAGGACGGAGCTTGGATTGAGATCTCCCGTGTCTTGTCTGATCGTGTCGATGTCTTCAAGGGAGAACACCTGTATAGATTTATTTTTTTAAATTTTTTTTTAGTGTTCAAAGGAAACGTGATTAGAAATGGAATGAAGAAAAGGATAAAATGAGAGACGAATGTACCTCACACACCGTGTCTCCATACCTCCAGACGACGTCCATTTCAAGACGAAGAATGAGGTCGTACATCTGACAACACAGAAGCATTTGCTACGAAGTGTAATCTAATTTGAGTCCATACTTCCAATTGATCCGTAATACAAAATCCGATGTATCGTACCATTTGGAGCGAAGAGGAATGATTTGTGCGCGATACTTTAGATACCCATTTCTTCTGGAAGATTTTTAAAAATATGCAACAACTAATTTGGTTTAAATTTTCGAATTCTTGCAGCTTCCAATAATTTATCTTTCCCCTCCTCCCTCCACTCTCAAAGTTCCATCGTGTTCGAGCTCACTTTCACCTCTCTCTCTCTCCCATCTCTTTTTGCCATTGTTTCCTGGGATCGATCAGCAAAGGGAGGAAGAGAGAGAGAGAGAGAGAGAGAGAGAGAGCGCACAACTGGCAGATTGGATAGTCTCCCCTCATCTCAGATCTAATCTCAATCTCAGCTTGTGTCTACGCACCGCCGAGGGCGCTTTTCTCCATAAGCTCACACATTCCTTCCTACTTACTATTGATTTTGTACTAACAGCTATAACTCATGTAGCAAATTTGCTAGCACGTAAATAAATTAGTTTCTAATGGATTCTACGAATCCAAGCGCCAGTGTTGAAATAGTCCTCATAAAAGACTCTTATTCGTGTTTAGCGATGCGTTTTTCGCAGATATATTTGTCTCTCTCACCTTTTTATTTGCAATTTTGGCTGCAAGCGCAAGAGGAGTCAATTTCTGATTGTTGCGCACGTGAAGATTCGCTCCCATTTGGAAAATGAGCGTAAACATCTCCTGAAAATCGATATTTCACTTTTTCTGATAGTGTGCACCGTGGATAACGTACGTTATGCGGTTACAGTATGATAGAATTGATGGTACAGTATGATAGAACTCACCGGTAGGTCGTGGATCACCGCCAGATGCATGGCCGTGTTCCCATTCGTGTCCTGCTTGTTGCTGTCTGCCTTCAAATTTGACATTTTTCTCTGAATTTCTCGCATACGAATAACGTTCTCGTCTACTTGCTATGTGCCCACGATTTATTGCAGACGCACTTTGTAGATCCGCGTCTACTTTTTTTATACAAGTAAGGTTACAACCATTTCTCTTTTTTTTGTTTAGCACACATTAGGGTTGCCCGTTCGGCGTCGGTTTCGGTAATACGGAGTCCCTTTTTCTCTAATTCTCTCTCCCTTATCAGCCGTATTACCGATCTCTCGCTGAGAAAGTCGTAATACGAAAACCGAACTTGCATCCATAGCGCACTTTGATTATCGAACCTTGAATGCCTTGAGCAGTCGGAATGCGTCCCGTTGATTTGTACATGCAGCGAATGACAGAGGATACTCGCCCCAGTACATTTGACTGCAATTATTTCTTTCACTCTTTATTTTCTCACCAATGTTAAATCGATCAGGGATTGAGGAGAGAGGAAGAACCGACAAGCTTTTCGCTAATACTGGTAGATCGTTAGCGCAATCTCATTCTGTGATCTTTATAACAAGGTTGGATGCATGCACATTTAGAGTGCTTGTTGAGAGTAATACAACTTTGTCACGATATCAGGGTGGTGTTTTGCGTAGTTTTTACTTTTCACTATCCCTTTTGCTTGTGTTTAGTTTAGGGTTGTTGAAAGGACAAATTTCGTACCCAGTATATCTCGTATTCGGATTGAGATCGACCCATTCGTGTTCCAACGAATCTGTCCTCGAGCTCTTCTGATCCTCCGCACAGAAGAAAGCGCCATAACATCTGAATCGCATTCAATTCAATTCAATTATTTATCACGTCAGCCAATAGTGCTCGGATGAGGATGGGTCGGTATTCTTCATTGGTTGCATTCCACCATTGGGGCCCGATTGTTCGTTTCAGGTCATCTCTCCATCGCAATCCCAATCCACTTCTTCATTACCTTTCCCAGGTCTCACATCCGGCTCTTGGGAAATTCATGTCTCACTGGCCGGAACTTCCTTACTCATTATCTGACAGTGTGTTTTTAACGTTTGACCACATTTATTAATTGGGGACTTCATTCACATAGTGGATTCACGGAAGGTCGGCTGACTTCCCTAAGTACGTTGACTATGTTATCACCCGCCTACCTCTGATGGACGTCGGCGTTGTTCTTGAGCAGGAAGTACATTGTCTCGACGTCCTCGTTGACTATCGCTTGATGGAGCGGCGAGAGGCCTACAATTCTTACTCTTTAAGAATGTTCTACTGGATTATAGAAACAGTCATAGGTAGAAGTTTCGAGACACTATGGGTCCTCTTAGTAAGTGGTCCTCTTAGTAACAGTTATATTAGCATACTAATTCAATTGATTCTTTTTGTGTGGCTGGGAGTTGCATTATCCACTTTGTTATACAGTTTTGCTCTTTTTTCTAGAATGTTCCAGCGCATTCCAATCAAATCTACAACTGGCATCATTGTGACCTCGACACTCGTTTGTCTAATCCCATTTCATGCTTGTGTGGAGGTTAATCCCCACCAAAAAAGCGAGACGAGTGTGCTTGTTCCTTGCCACGCTTTACCGAAATGCCCTTAGGAAATCCCAACATTTTTTTTAATTCTCCAAATTCTTACAACAAACGGCCACAATCAGCCTTCATATTTTAGTAAGAGTGCTAAATCAACACCATATGAATGAAGGGGTTGATCATTATTCATACGCGAATAATGCTAGTAAACACATTTCCCTTTTTTTCTATTTTTATTTAAAAATTTCCGTCCGTTGACCTCATCTTACCGTAGTAATCCTCGGATATGAAAATGTCGTTGACGAGTCGCGGAAATTTCTTGACCAGAAATTTGGCCAGATCGTTCTGCTCGACAGTGTTATGCAGCAGGCAAATGTGTAGTAGATTCTCGCCCATATTTCCTGAGTGGAAAATACAAAAAAAATGTTTCAACTTAGAATTATGAATTGAATTATGAATTGAAGTTATAATTCAATTTATTTTTTTTAGAATTATGAATTGAATTATGAATTGATGTTATAATTCAATTCTTAATTCAATTCATAATTCTAAGTGAAATGTATGTGATAAGTGCATTTTTCATTTTCGAAGATGTATCAATCGTAAATAGCGTTCGAACCTCGCTGATTGACGTCCCACACGAGTTCTCTGTATCGAAAACTCTGTCGGCTTCCTCCGCCGTCGAGAACTTTCAGTGCTCAAAAACGATCATCATTTTCCTCTTTCTCCATTTCCAGCCCACTTTCACTCCATTTTTTTGTAATCGGAGAACACTGCCCAACTCTTCTACGCCTATCCTTCGGCTCATATCTGATTGTACACTCTGTTACTACTCTCATTTGACAAGAAACTCTGCCCTATCGTCGCTCGATCTCTCCCAGTCTCTTTTTATTCCTTGGTCTAAGCGCTTTCACCCGCCTCGCCCTTCCCAATACACATAGGCCAAATTTGCGAGGAGAACGGTTCTCCAAGGTTGTTAGAAAACAGTTTTCCATTCCCCTTTCACACACGACCCTTATAATCCGTCAGAAGTTCGCGAACTTTTCACGCATCTTTTCTTGCTCGTTTTAGGCTATTTTCTTTATAATTTGCGTTAGGTCATTAGAGACGCTTAAGAAACTACTAATGCCGAAGAAATTAACCAAAAATATAAACTAGGGAATTAGCCGCACCTCTTAGAAGGTCGCGGAATTCTGCAAGTTGTTTTACGCGAGCTAGACAGTGACGAGAGAGCACGTGGAACGAGGAGAGGGAAAAGTAAGCAATGTTGTTGTTGTATTTCTGCGCTCTCTCTGTTTACGTTTTTTTTTTTTGGTTAATTTTTTCGGCATTAGTAGTTTCTTATGCGTCTCTAATCACCTAACGCAAATTATAAAGAAAATAGCCTAAAACGAGCAAGAAAAGATGCGTGAAAAGTTCGCGAACTTCTGACGGATTATAAGGGTCGACACTCTCTCGGAGAGCTAGCGAGAGAGTGTTCGCAACAAGGAGGGTGGAGAACCATTGTCTAGCAAATTTGCGTTGCGTGTACCTTTGAGAAATCTCTCTCTCGTCCCTCTCTTGGCTACACATAGAAGAATCAAGTTAATTCAACAATGACGAGAATTACGGAGTACAACCTACTCATTACCTTTGAGAAAGTCGGCTTGGTCCAACTTCTCCTGGTTGATATCATCCAGAATGTTCGGCCCACTCTTTCCCCGTCCTTTCTTCCGTCTCAACGCTCCCAGCATCGCATTTCTCTGCTTGTTGCGAGTCTTGACGAGTTCCGCGATTGCTATCAACTTTCCCTTTCCGCCATTGTAGAGATACGAGCGGACCTGAGAGAGAGAAAGAGAGAGAGAGAGAGAGAGAGAGAGAGAGAGAGAGGATGATAGGACGATAACAACACCTACCGGGGAAAGTACCGGTGGTAATTAAAATCCCTTATAACCAAGTCAAACACTACTCCTTCCTTATTGCGCTCTCACTTTGATCAGAAATCCATCTCCTTCACTGTTACTCTAGAAAACAGGTATACTGTCTCGTTGCAGCCAAAAACCAACAAATATGAACATCGCCTGGAGTAGGCACAAGATAATGTGGTTTTTTCCCTATTGGAGTTTCCTTTCCATTTTTTAACTAGGGCCATAAGGTTGACACAACGTACCGCCGTCTCACAGTACTCATCGAGAATACCGTAATCTCCTGTCGCGCGGGCGTATTTGATCCACGATACGAGAATGCCGGATGCATGCTCATCGACGAGGCCATAGAGCGAACCACGAGTGTCGGAGGAATTGAAAGACATTTGAGTGTGTTTCCAGACCCATTCACTCCCGTCACCCAACCGCCCCACACTAATCCTACCAATCACGCAATTTAATTAGAGTCACTAACAACTACTCTTTCGCATCTCTCTCACTCTTCACAGGACGAGAGAGACCAGTAGTTTTTGGCTCGTCGTTTTCTCATTTGAAAAGGGAGAGGTGAATGGGAGAGAGGGGCAGCGATGAGAACAAGTCTCTGCCCATCTCTCTCTCCTCCCCAATGAAGAGAGAGAGAGAGAGAACATGATGATCCATGATATCTCTTCCCTATCACCTTTTGCCGTTGTCGCACGGCACATAATACCAGTTCTTTCTCTCCTTTCGTCTTCTTCTTCTGCTCTCATCCGTTTTCTCCTCTCTTTGCCCATTCCACGATCCACTTTTTTCGCCAATTCACTCCTCGCGAGTTACACAACACAAAGACAAGTCAGCGAGTTGTCGCGAGTGATAACGCGATCAGTTAGTGATAAGACCTCGCCCACCTACACGTGAGATAACGTCGGCACACTGTAGTCTTAGCCCCTTAGCTCCTTAGACTTATACACTTAGTCTTACCCCTTAGCCTAAGCCCCTTAGCCTTAGCCCCCCTCAGTCTTTTGTCCAATCACCTTGCCGAACTCGCACTTTTTGGCGCTGCCGTTTCGAACCAAATAGGTGGGAAGGTCGCGTGTAATCTTCGTGTGAGATCTCACGCCTTCCCAGAGGGGAATTCCCTTCTCACTTTCCTTGTCGACCTTTGCCTCAAACAGGTGATACTTCCGGTAGATTCCTTGTTTGAAAGGCTCTCTACCTCATTATTCTCGTATATCCTTGCTATTTTTGTCGCGTAATTCTGTAAAAATCGTTTTATTTTAAATATTTAAGGTCTTCGTCCTTCCGAGTCTGCAGAAATGACTCGGAGTGAGAAGGAACTGCTCGCGGAGGCGGAGAGAATGAGGAGACTCGCTATCATCGGTAATTTTAAACATCGTTTTTGCATTTCTTTAAATTACTCGAATTCGGGCTATATGTTTTTTTCCAATCAAATGTGGCTTATAAGTCAATTAAAGACAAAAAACGTACACTTACCTATGCTGGATACTTTAATAGACAGTTTACGATAATTCTATCCTTTTATTAATTCTTAATTAAGACTAATTATCTAATGATCTTCTCAGGAGTGGTCACTTCTGTTTCTGCCGTAGTGCTCACTCTTCTCACTGCTCCCATCGTCTACAACTACGTCCAGCACATTTCATCGCTCGTCGAGAACGAAGTCGGATTCTGTAGGGTTCGTCGATATTTTTAAAACTTTTTTTTATTATAATCGCGTTTTTTATTATATTTTTTTCATTATAATTTTTATTTTTTATAATTTTTATTATAATTTATTATAAGCACGAGGAAACGCTATGCAACCATAGTTGCAATGAGGGTCGCGCCAAATCGAGTCGCGGAATGCTGGAGCGTAGTAGTTTTAGACGTTCTCATGACTAAAGTTCCTTCGATTGATTAAAGTTCTAATTAAATTGATTGATTTGAGTTCTGATTAAGTGATGATTAAAGTTCATGATTAAAGTTCCTCGTTCGGCGGAATTGTGACGATTCTTAATGGCGCATCGTGGGAGACTAGTCCAAATACACGCGCAATCGCCCAAGGCATTGAAAGCGATAGGCTGCCTCTCCCTCCTTTCAAACGAAATGACCACATTAGGGGCCAGACTTGGCAGGCGCTGAATCATCGCCACATTTCTTTGTGTTTGCGCTCAAAAGTACAAGGAGATTTTGGCGCGGCCCCGTATGTGATAGGATTAGAGAGAGAGAGAGGAGGAATTGAATTGAATTGAATGGCACATTGACCTTCCAGAGCAAATCGGACTCTCTCTGGCAGCAGATTTCGATGGCACAGCAGAATAAAGAGGGAACAGCGAGAGCAAAGAGGCAATACGGAGGGTACGCAGCGTTTCATTAATTAGTACCGTCACTAATTAAACTTATTAGAGAAAATTAAATTACGAAATCAGATACGGCGCGAGCTACGGGTCAGTGCCGCTTCGCTACAATGTTCCCGTGGAATCGGAGAATATCAATTCGAGGATTCAGGAGCAGAATAATCCCGCGCCTCAACAGCAGCAGTGTCAGTTTCCCCCATCTCAACCCCTTTTGTACATTCGCAGATTTTTCCCATGGAACTATCAATGTTAGGTCAAGTAAAGGTTTCCTGAAAGCAAAAGCTATAATAGTTATAACCTCATTAAATGTTTGTAAAAATTTGACGACCGGTAAGACCGGTTTCAAACCTCTTTCCTGCATTGGAAATGCCCAACTATCGTTCCGCATTTGCCGAAATTAGTCTATCCCGGGAAGTCGGGAGGTACTTTTGCCTTTACTCTTTTCACCAGCAGTTATCTGTCCAATTGCAGGCTGCGGTTGTTCCTTTGGTCCTCCGGGTCTTCCTGGGGACGCTGGGCGAGATGGTCAAGACGGACGAGACGGCTCCTCTGGCAACAATGGTCGCAATGGGGTCGATGCACCGGAGGGAGGAGCGTCGCAACACGATGAACAGTGGTGCTTCCAGTGTCCACCCGGCCCACCTGGACCACCCGGAGAGAGCGGTGAGGGGCTAACTCGAGCTCGAAAACTGACAATTCCATCATTGTCTCTGATACACTATTAAATTATGAAGAATCTCGAAATGTGTTACGAATTATGGCATTGTTGAAAAACATTTAAAATACTGTTTATGAATAATGAAAATTAAGAAATATAATTTTTTTAGGAATTATATTTCAGGAATGAAGGGAATGAACGGTGTGAATGGGCAGCCTGGCCTTTCTGCAGATGGTGGAACTCGTGGAGCTCCCGGACCTCCCGGACCGGCCGGACCACCCGTGAGAAATTCATATTATCGAGTCCTCGCGAATTGGTTCAAATAACCACTCCTTGCGCCGATTTACTGTTGTTTTAGCGCACTTACCTTGACTGAAACACACTTTCAGTATAGTTTTTTTCCAAAATATACAAGTGAAATTCACTGAAGACAGCGAACTGAAAAATAAAAAAAATAATTAATTAATTAAATTAGGGTCCTCCTGGCAACAACGGCAGCGACGGTGAAGGAGGCCCTGACGGTTTCCAAGAGGACATGCCCAGTCCGCCCGGACCTCCTGGAAGCGACGGTAATTATTTGAATCCAGAAATTCTAAGCACTGAGTAAAACGAAAGTAATCATTAAAGAGCAAATAATTGCCTGAATTAAGGACCTCCCGGCCCTCCCGGACCTCCCGGACCCGAGGGATCCAATGGACGACAGGGAACTCCCGGTAAGCAAATTTTACTATAAGATGCGAAAGATGAAAATAAAATATTTGATAAATCTGTGTTGCAGGCCCCAACGGTCAGCCCGGCTACCCGGGCAACCACGGCCACCCGGGTCGACCGGGCATGCCGGGTCCTCGTGGTTCCAACGGGCAGCGGGGTCCGCCCGGTCCGTGCGAGCACTGTCCTCCTCCGAGAACGGCGCCTGGCTATTAGACGCCCCCTTCTTTCTTCCCATCAGACGAGTATCTCACTGTTCTCTCCTATGCAACCACCGCATACCTCAGCAATCCCCCCACTCTGCTTGTAATATCACTCATCGGGAAATAAGTATGCGACTCTAGCCTTCTGTGCTACCGAGTGACGTCTCTAAAAGTCTACTCGCTTCGAGAAGAGGCATGGAGCGACACTTTCAGACCCTTCAAGTCGTCGCTCAGCAGAAAAGATTTCTGGAGTCGTAGACGTATTTCTCTCTGAGCACTTGCCTCTTTCTTAGTTCGTTACAACATCGGTTGTTCTAATAATTCCCTCTCATCCACTATCACTGCCCATATCAGTAGACGAATCTTTCCGCTCCGATGACTGTTCTCCAACCGGTTCAATTCGCCGTTCAGCCATCAATTCTTTCCTCTCATTTACATGTGTTGCATGAGTTCTTTGCCCCTCCCCTCAATTACTCTCCCTTTCATCTTTCTGAATCATAGTCTTCACAAACACGAAATCGCCTCGTTTCCTCCTCTCTCCAATCAATTATCGTCTTTATCCGGCGAGTAAAGCGCGCACACTGGCAGACAGACTCAAAACATTACTAGAATCAGGACACGAGTGATACTCAATCACCTTTAATTGCTAAAGATAATGTGGTGTTAGTTTTCGGAAAAAGGGAATGGAAAAAGGCGAAGATTTGAATTCCCGCAATTTCTTATCTCAGCTCTCCGTGGAGCAATCGACTCAAAATTTCGTTTATAGGTGTAAAAGGGTCGAAAAATGTTATATTCGAAGTTTTGAGTCGATTGCTCCACGGAGAACTGAGATATGAAATTGCGGGAATTCAAATCTTGGCCTTTTTCCGTTTCCTTTTTCCGAAAACTAACACCACATGAGTGATCATTTTCACTTGGTGTCCAGATCCTAGAGATTTCTGTATACAATAATTGTATGTAGACAACTGGATGAGAGTAAAATGACGACGAGAGAACGAATATTTCTTAGTTTTCACTAACGAGAGCATAAAAGATTGATAACCGAGTGAGCGAATGCGTCGTGAAATAACTGTCAAATACGGACTGCGCGGAGCGAGAACAAAAAAAATCAGGGAAAATCAAAGCGATTTGCGAAATGAAACTGACGGAAATGCGTAGACCTCGTTGAAAATGGTGTGAAAATGGTGGGGAGAGACAATCACTTCTAATTAGGGGATTTATTGCTTGCTAATGAGTGACTTTTGGGGTACTATTACATTCATACAATGACTCGATCATGTCTAAATGCATCATAAACAATGACAGTGCGTGTTGACGTTTTGGTATGATCGTATCGCTTTGTAAATGTCATAGCCACTATTGTTATTATTGGTTATTAGAGGAGGAGAGTGGTTGTGAGTGCGGATACAAGAGCGACAAAGACTGTGGATGAAGAGGAGGAAGCTGATGGGGGAGGAGTGTGAGACTGCTCGATAGTCGATCCAACTAGCGTTATCCGAGGACCGAATCCTGCCTCGCTCTCAGCGCGGAATCGGAAGACGTACTCCGTATCCGTACGAAGACTACCGATGTCGTAGAGACCAGAATCAACTGCAAATAAATCCATCACTCAAAACTGTTACGAGTTACTTTAATAATGCATTAACTAGACCAAGGGCATTCACAATATTCTTATCATGCCGATCTTTGATCCGATCTCTTCTTTTGACTAGCTAACGAAAACTTCAAAACAGTCTCAAACTGTAAAAAATGTTGCGTAAGGGTAACGCGTTAATGGTGGCAGCCAAATCCGGCTTCCCATATGACACAAAGAACATGGTCGAGTACAATACTACGGTATTCCTTTGTCTCACCAATATTCCTGTGGTAGCTGCTCGCCTTAGCGTGCCAAATCTTCTCTTCCTCCTCCTCTCCTCGCTCCAGCTGCAATAAATAACAACATATCTACTTTTTCTATATAAAAAAAAGTTTATATAAAAAAGAAGAAATATAGCTTCGACTCGACCAATTTTTCACTGTTTTTCTGGAATTTCACAGCATAAAGAGGTCAGAAACGCCCTGTATCTTAACCATTAATTCCCTCTAACCCCTCTCAATCCAATACTTCCTCGACCTCTTCTTTTGTCTGCCCCGTGAGGAGAATCTCGCATAGATCAATCAGAGTCTTTCAATAGCCCCACCGTCGGCAATCTGTTGCCAAGAGTATTTAGTGACACCCGATCTCTCTCTCTCTCTCTCTCTCGCCTTTCCCTCGACCGGACATCAATCATTCAGCCGCCCGCCGCATTGTGCGCACGAATAAGAAACGATTTGTCCACAGAAGTGGAAGCTAATTAGCAGCACAGGAGAATCTCAGGTTACAAATCGTCGCCCGGAATTGGTTATGAACGACAGAGAGATACAGTGGCCGGCACAGGTGCACTTAGCAACGAGAGCACCTCTCATCGCACATATTTCATTTACTAATAAAAACACTATTGACCTCATACAGTGTTAATACACAGTCATAGTATAGTTTAGTCGTAGGTATTTCGAAGGGATATAAATCAGTTAGCAATAGCCAAGAACAAAATAGCGTACCTCCTCGTCGAGAACCTCCTTTCGGATGACCTGGATCTCGATCTTCTCTACGGGAAGTTTGTCGTTGGCGTTAGTTTCGATTAGCCACACGAGCCCGTGTTTCTTCACTGTCTCAAGAGAGACTTTGAGCTCCTCGGGAGGATCTGAAAGGAACAAAAATGTGATTAGTGAAGAATAGTGAAAAGAGAATAGGTTGCGTATTTTGCGAATAAAGACAGATACATTTGATTTGATCTGAGCATTTCGTGAGGGTATTCTGGAGAAATGAGTATGTAGGTGTGAAAATTCAATTCATTTTATCTCATTTACACTTTTAACTATTACATGTGGATCAGATGGGCATCGGGTTGTTTCACAGTGTTGTGTGCTAAGAGAGTTAAACAAGTAGATAGTGGGAAAATTGTGAGAGTCTGTCAAAAAAAGAGAGAATTGTGTTCGGGATAATTTAACACTTACTGGCTTCCTTGAGGTTGATGATCAGCGTCGCCTTCGCTCTTCCATTGTTGACCTCACAGTGATACTCTCCCAGGTCCTCCGGTTGGACGTCGTACACCTGCACGAACCATTTTTTTTGTAAAATAAAATAATAATAAATAATAAAAATAATAAATAATAAAAATGTAAAATTTTGTAAAAGGCAAACAATTACTTTAACAATAACAAGTATGTATGACGCGAAATATAGCGAAAATAATTTCGAGTGAGAACGAATTTGATGACAAATATTTCAGAAGAACCTTGAGAATGGCGTTGTTTTCGCTGACATCCATCACTTGCTGATATTTCTTCTCATCTGTTAGCAATTGATTGTTACGGAAGAAATTGAAGTGACGAGCGGGCGGATTCGACTCGGTGACGTTGCAAGGAAGAATAGCCTTTAAATATTAATTGATTTATATAATATTTACAAATAATTTAAATTTCTAAAGAATCGACGGTGGGTGGTCGCTACATGTAACGACCCGAACAACCGACAACTCGTCTTACAACCGGCGATTCTAGATTTGCTCAATTATGATTTTTTTGTGTTTCAGATCAACTGTTTGTTAAATCTACTTTGGTATTTCACTTATCGCTCGTCACTTTGTTGCACTCACAGTTCTCTCGAGTATCGTATGTCGATCGATCTTCTCCTTCTCGAATTCGGGAGTATCTGAAATTGAAAGGAAGAGATCTTCGCCCGTCATTCGAAATGACACTTTTTGCTCTCTCTCTCTCTCTCTCTCTCTCTCTCTCTTTCCTCTGCAAGCGATCTGCTCGGAAGCAAATAATGAACAATTTCGCCTAAGTGAAGACTGGGAAATGTTGAAATGCGGAGCCAAAGCAGTAATCAACGCTAATCTAGTCGAGGTAAAAAACTGAGAAAGCGAATTACTTTCCGAGTTCAATACAATTTGTGAATGGAATATTCTAGCCAATATTTTTTTAAAAATATTTGAATGACTTCAATTCGTCAACGCTGCTGAACCAAAAATTTTGAAATTCGCAAGGCACTATCGCAAGAAATGAAAATCTATCATGGCGATCAAGCGTTTGTAACTCTAAAGTAACTGAAAAATGTACTCACACCACACATCGACCGTCACCGTTCTCTGTGCGGTGCTCGTAGTGTCGAGATCGTCCAGAATTTGAAGAGCGACGCAATTGATCTTCATCCCATTGTATTCCTTCGTCAGAGCGCCTACGGAGATCTCAGAACCAGCGATCGTGAACATGTTATCTGCAAAACGTTCAACAATTTTTTAATATTGACAATTTAAATATTCGAGTTCACCGCAGTCATTATTGTTAGAAGACTCAGCTCATAGTATATTTTTAGACAGTATACTTTTAGACAGTATACGCATTCACATTTAAATTCACTTGAAATTATTCGAAATAGGAAGACAATCTAAACCCCCTATATTTGGTAGGGTATTTTCCATTACGCAGGCGAACACAATGTCGATGTTGTAAAATGTATGGAGAGAGTTCGCATTTCTCATTTCTCTTAATCTAAAAGTTATCTTTATCTGTATCTTATATCTTATCTAAATATCTAAATCTAAATATATAAATAAATATAAATATTTATCTTTATCTAAATATCTAAAGCTCACCATCAAGCGGTTCTCCTCCATCACTGGTGATCTGAATCTGGGGTTCGGGGCTTGCTTTGGCGCCGCAATCGATGGTCAGTGGCTCGCCGACGAGACCTCCCACTCGTTCCTCGTTAGATGCCCACTCAATTTTGTCTGCAAAGATCAATATTTATCGATTTTCTCTCTCAGAGTTTCTTAAAATGCGATTTTTCTTCAATCAAAGGATAATCAATACTGTTGTAAGAGAACTGATTTTACATGAAAATCAAGCGAAATGCAGGAGAGTTATGATTTTTTTGTGTAAAGTGCGTACCAATGACGTGGACGGTGACTTGTCTGCTGAACACCTTCCCATCTACGTTCTTCGCCTCGCAAGTGTAGTTGCCGGCGTCACTAAAAGCGAGATATTTTACAGTGCTTCTGAATCGGCGCCCATGATACGACTGTAGTGAGTAAAAATAGAAATAAATGCCATTCAGCAAACAATTTGTATGATGCAATGCCCCTTTCGTTGTGGCCTGGTTCCATTGGGGAAAGTGCTGTTTTCGGGAGTTTGACTGTCTGACGCTAAGGGAGCGAAACAGTCATACCTACTATAGTTTTAACTTATTCAACTTGTAGTACACTTGAATTAGCAATCGATATTGTAATCATATTCAGTTTCATGTTTATCATGTAATAAGATTGACGTACCGTGGTTTCACTTCGACAAAGTGGAGAGTCTTCTTCTTGTAGTGTGTTTCCCTCTCGTGAATGGCGATTGTGAAGACGCTGAAAGTTCGTTCCTGTTTTGCAATTATAATTTCATTTCTGATTCTCATTTCGCGCATCTCTTATTGAATTTTTCTCATTTTTCGGAAAAATCATAAAGATATTCTAAAAATGATCCCATTTCCCGCCAGTCCCCCCTTATTGACCTCGTTTATTGCCCTTCTCGTTGTCCTCCGTCTCATCACTCTCACTTATCAGGCGTTCACACTCAGTCTGAGAGGTGGGGAGAGAGAGAGAGAGGGGGAGAGAGAGAGAGAGAGCGAGTATAATATTGCCTTTCTCGCGCCTCAGTCTCTTCAGTTGTCATCCACCCATGGAAAGAGATCGCGATCGAGAGGAGACTCGAGTGGTCCAATAGAGATTGGAGGGGGGAAAGACTCAACGGCCTATCAGAGCATATCACTCATCGCATATTCCCTTCCCGCATTCATTCTTTGGCCTCTAAAGGCCTCCTGTCGCTCATGTCATACACTCAGAGAAATGTATGTCATATATGGCTCTAGAGCTGCGTTTGTATGCCATATATAACATACAGTATGTTATATATGTATATACAAACGCATTTCAGGAGCCCATATATGACATACATGTTTCTCTGTGTAGTAGGGATGCGGGTTCAATTATCGTTTTGCGGTATTATGAGTGAGATATCGGCAATACGGCAGATCAGGAGGATATAATTTGAGAAAAAAAAACTGTAAAAGGGTTTGCAAAACACCCCAGCCACAAAGTATATCGACTTGATGTATAAACAAAGGCTTACTGTACATTGGCGTCAAGTAACTAAACCCAGACGATAGTATTGATCCCGTTTCCACACCCTATATGATGGCTCTGTTTTTCCTATGACTCCCGGCTGGTCGCACCGTTGCGTCAATACAGCTGGCACTAATATCGGAGTGGTGGAAGTGACCCCTCCGACCCCGAGAGAGAGAGAGAGAGAGAGAGAAATATCCGTCCGAAATATGACCTCCTGAGATGCAAATAGAGGCCGGAAGGGAAGCGGAGGGCTACTAAAACTGCTCTACTCTACTCTTTCTCTCTCTCCATTGAAGACTGTGCGCGAGCATGTTTACTCTGTGTCTCTTGCTCAAGCAGAGCTTGCGAGAGATGCTACTCAGTTATGAAAGGGAAACAGCCCCGGAATGGGTAGATGGAGAGCGACGAAAATGGATCAGAAACATTCCCTGGTTTTCCTGCACTCTTGTAGCAACCCGAAAAATAATTGTCCAAAAATAATCTATTCGCCGATAAGATGTCTAATTACAAAGTTTGGTATCGATTCGTTCTGAACACTAGATATAGTAAAAATTGATTTTTGTCGATAGAATGTCTACCAGCGAAATTTCGTGTAGATTGGTTTACAGCCTAGCATTGAAACTGCGGGAACTAAAATGACGTAGATTTTTCTTTCGCCGTTTCATTTTTTTAAACACCGAACACGATCGGAACTTCCCTGTTGAAACAGAATGAGAATATAAATCCCCTTCTCTTCTTATTCTTTTTTTTCTTTCTGCTAAGACACCCTTGGACGTTTCTAGACGTAATTCGTCCCGAATTGTGTGGTTGGCTGCGGGGTTGATGGATGGGTTCGAGCAAGTCGCACTTCTCTATCTCTCTCTCTCTCTCTCTCTCCCTCTCTCTCTCTCCGTCTTCTCTTCTCACTCATTTGTCAAAAGGAAGTTCTCACACACAGACCATGAGACCCCTCACTCCTTTCATGGGCGCTCGCCGCATAAAAGAAGTCCCCACAGGAGTTGCAAAAACGACGGCCAGTTCCCACTGTGTGAAATATATGCGCCCTTTTTAGGTAGTGGCAGTGATGTGAAAATTACGACAGAACAAAGATTGCATTTGTCATCCACTGAGGAAGTACCAATTTCCTTCCTGAAGTCATCCTCTCTCTCTCTCTCTCTCTCTCTCTCTCTCTCTCCCTCTCTCTCTCTCTCTCTCTCTCTCTCCCTCTCTCTCTCTCTCCCTATAGTTGCTATGCACGCTTCATCCGTGCAGTGAATTATAATACGAGATTTACAATCGGACTCTGACTACAATATCAAGAGAGGGAGAGGAAGCATAGGATCCTATCCCCCAGATCATATCGGGCAGTGGCGAAAAAAATCTATGCCAAGAATCGTTTCGAAATGAGTGTAGATGTATGGTTCAGTGTATGTCCGTATCCTATGGCAAAATTTTTTTTCTCTACCTCTCCACGCCCCCAACGACACTGATAACTTTCATCGTATCTCCACGCCTTACCCACTACCGATCTTCCATCGCGAAGAAAAATTTCATCGAGGTACGGTAGTTGTCCGTGTGTCATACGGTAGGTCACCCTCACCTGCTGGAACTCTCTCCATCGATTGGTTGTCCTCCAGTCGTGAGCCATTTCAGATCCGCCATCTCTCCAATGTCGTTGCCCTCGTATACACAGGAAATCATCAATTTGTCGTTTTCCCGCACGACGAAACTCTCCCTGTCCAATTTGATTCGCTTTGTGGCGTCATCGACTGAGACGATGTCTGAATGGCGAAATTAGACTTGCAATCGATATTTTTGATTCCTACAGTATCCCACAAGTTTTCCCTAACAATCAGGCATCGTGGCCGACATTATTGTATAGCTAGCGCATTTTTTGACAATGAGTATTGTGCTCAGGATATGCAGTGTATCATTTTCAAGAAGCCACAGGACAACCAACCGATGGAGAGAGTTCCAGCAGGTGAGGGTGACCTACCGTATGACATGGACAACTACCGTATCCCCCTACAGGTTGTTTGTGTCCCCTTTTGATAATATTTAACGTACTCTCTGGGAGTTGATTTAATCCACAGAGTTCACTCGCCTCTCATCTCTTTCAGCCTAACCGTTTTTCTCCCATCAAAACTCTCTTGGCGTTGTTTGTGTATCAAGTAGTAAGAGCTGTTCTTCTTCTCACTGTGTGTACTGATACCAAGGGGAGAATAGAGAGAGAGAGAGAGAGAGAGAGAGAACTGAGTGAATCTTGGAAATGCCGCAGCCCGCGTCGTCCACTACTATCAAGATCTGCTTCCTTATTCACGCTGCGCACACTCGATCCATTCCACAAGAGTGGGCGAGGGATCCTGCGCGGTCTCTCACTCTCTCTCTTTCTCTCTCTCTCTCTCTCTCTCTCTCTCTCTTTCAACGA
Source organism: Pristionchus fissidentatus (assembly GCA_036245785.1). NCBI lineage: Eukaryota > Metazoa > Nematoda > Chromadorea > Rhabditida > Neodiplogasteridae > Pristionchus > Pristionchus fissidentatus. The sequence goes on along the minus strand of BTSY01000007.1, from coordinate 3,815,337 downwards.
ATTTGAATAGGAAGTTGTGGAGGAGGGGGACTGCTGAAGACGATGGAGATGAGAAACAAGAGACGGCCACAAGGATTCGGAGAGAGAGAGAGAGAGAGAGAGACGGGGATGAGGCACCACCAGCCGACTATTTACAGAGAGAGGGGACTGTTACCGCCCGAAAGTAGGAGATTATGAGGCCGTCGATATGGCCGAACTGAGTCAGGAATGAGAGGGGAGGCCCTTTTGTGATTCGTCCCCCCATAAATAGGCAGAGAATCACTCTGTCAACAACAAGCCGATTAGAATTGGGTTCTAGAAGAGAGAGAGAGAGAGAGAGAGAGAGAGAAAGTATAAAATGTCCCCACAGGGGGTGGCCCCTCCCTTCCGCTACTTTTGACACTCTTGCGCACTCTCCTCACACACACTAAGCCACAAGCGTCAAATTATTCATTCATGATTGGACTCAGACTCTGGAAATGAGTGAAAGGCTGCTCTCTCTCTCTCTTCACTTCTTCGTTAGCCCCCGTTTCAGTCGGAAAACATACACTTGCTGATACGGGCCATCTCTTTTTACTGCTGCGTCTCTGCATTTCTCCTCACTGAGTCGCTAATGGCAGCCCAAATCGAGAGGGGATTGTCCTCTCTCTCTCTCTCTCGCTCTCTCTCTCTCGTCGCTTCTTCTTTTGCGTCTCTTTCAAGAGGACTTAGAGAGCGCAGCGCGCAAAACTTGACTGATTCCGGGGTGTCACGAACAAAAGGCGCCGTGGACACACTGTTGTTTCCGCACTCTCTGAGAAGTCCGGGGCTACGGGAAGAGAGAGAGAGAGAGAGAGAGAGAGAATAGTAGGGGGGCTCACACTCTACAGTGAGAAGGGAGACGGTGTGTTGAGACAATGGATCAAAGAAGGGAGCGAGAAGAAGGAGAAGAAGCATGCAAAGCCCCAACCCAAACTCGGTAAATAGTACGGCTACTCTACCGAGACCCCTGTCTGTACGCGACGAAAGGGCGAAAGAAAACATGGAAACACTGAAAATTCAACTTGTTTCTGATTAAACTCCATTCATTGCCGAGTATGATCAACGAACATTAACAGATCCCGACACAAAAGATCGGGATTCTAACCACGGTCCTTCCGCTTACGAATGTCCTATCTATCTATATCTATGTCCTAACCCCTAAACTTTCTGAGCTCATCTCTCTATGAATTGATCTTTCCCTAGTTGCCTCGAAAGAAAGACGGATGAGCCAGTCCGATATCAGATGATGCATAATCCGAAGTAGTACTACTACTAGCACTCCAAATCTGTCATCGTAGTCTCATAGCACTCCCAAGGGCACGCAAATTTAGAATGCGGGCCTACAGAGAGTCTGAGAGAGGGTCCACTTCTTCTTTCGTGTGGTACACCCGAATTTGACCACGAATTTCAATGTAGACCAGCGCACTTCTGGTATTTTCTCCCACTGGTACCCCAATTGAGTTCGGATGGATACCAGTGGGGAAACCGCCGCCACTTGTTTCTCCCAATGGGAGGGAAAGTGGGATACCAGCGGGAAAAAAACAGGCACTTGGAAATATAGATGCGCGAATACGGTGTCATGGGTTTTTTCCGTAATACCGATGAAAATGTCGCTATACGAATATGTAATCTGGGTTTCTTAGTGGCTTTCTGATCGAAACTAACCAACCGCATCACAATTGCTGTTCATTGGACTACTCCTACAGTCAATCAGACTGCGGGGACGGTTGGCGGGCCATTTGTTGTTTGTCTCTCTCTCTCTCTCTCTCTCTCTCTCTCGAAAGATAGCGGCTGAGATTGGTAATTTCTGCATCAGTTAGCTAATCCTCCTCCCTGTTCTCTCTCTCTCTCTCTCTCTCTCTCTCTCTCTCGGGGAGTAAGTAAGAAGAGCCATTTCATCTTGATAACGCATAATCCCTTTCTTTCACTACGCGCAGATCGACATTCGACAGTTTTTTGGTGCTCCTCGATGATTCTTTTCTCTATCAGAAGTCGACGATTCATTTGTTTGCTTTCGGAAAAAATGGAGTGGAGAAATGAGTGAGAGAGCGGTTTGCGATGATGGGAAACTACGGAAGCGCTGAGAGTATGAGGAGAGAGAGAGAGAGAGAGAGATTACTGAGAAACCCCCGCTCACAATGGGCCGCTGACGCAATGAAGTTGTGACGACAACTGTGAATCAGCGCAAAACATAAGCACGTATAGCATCAGTTTGATCAAAATCGTAGTGTTCGTACCTCGTCGGATGAACTTTGCAGCAGTTAGCTGCAGCAGCAGCAGAGTTGCAGCAGCAGCCAGTCGCATCCCTGCTGCAAGTATGAAATTGTAAACCAACAAGGAGCACGGAATAACTGGCAACAGAAAGGAGTAGAGGGAGGGATATCAAAGGGCAGGGACGGGGAGGGAGGGGCGGGGCTTGTGGAGGGTGGGGAGAGAGAGGGAGGAATACAGAAGGGGCGAGAGAGTAGGGGGATCGAGAGAGCGCAGAGAAAGAGAGTCGCGATTGTTCAGCTGCAGCAATAGACAAACTGTGAGTGGTGGAGCAATCGGGAGGACGTCGGCAACTCACTTCTCTCTTTACAACTGGTGACGTTTGGAACTGCCATTTAGGAACTCCCAACGAACTTTCCAGAATTTTTTGGGGTACTTTTCAGAGCAGTTAGAGCAGATTTTCGGGTTTCTAAACCGCGTTTCCGAAAGATACCATATCCTTTACACCTGGAGAAATTGAGAAAGGAAATGATTGAGCTCGCGGGGAAATAAGTCTACGAAACCAAAAGTGTCGTATGTACAACGGCGATTTTCTTAGCCCTCGCGCCTAACATCTCCCGCCGACCGCTCCACCCCAACGTCGCACAGAGAATGAGGGGGCCAGGTACATGGGGGGCAAATCAGATGTGATAGGAGCAAGGGACTGGGAACTTTGAAGTCATCGCTGACCAGTTCAGGCTTATCGAGTCGTACATTTATTTTCCTTTTTGAGAGTGGAGGAAAGTGAGTTTGTCTTCTGCTTGTGCTTGGAGAAGTGCGCTGACGAAACAAGGATGGACCTATTAGAGAAGAATTGGGCGGAAGCAGAAAACGATCCCTGGAGACGACGAAAATGAGATGGAAGAGAGAGAGGAACACTGAGGGAGGAAGACTGAAGGAGAGAGAGAGAGAGAGAGAGAGAGAGAGAGAGAGAAACAGGTGAAAGGGCGGACTGACATTTACTCATCGGAGACTATGGAAACATGGCGATCTCAAACCACCTTCTCACAAATTCGCTTAGACGTTTGGAACGCCAGGAAAAAATTGCTTTCAAAATACAAATTGAATTTGAATACAATATCGATTGCTATTTCAAGCGTATTACAAGTATGATAAGTTCAGAACTGCAGTAGGTATGACTGTTTCGATCCCTTAGCGTCAGACATTCATATTCCTCCGGGGGGGAGCTCGTCAGTGACGGCCCCAGGAGTGGTTTGGTCAATGTAAGACCGGCGTTACTTCTGACAAAAGGTAGTAGAGCGGGAAGAAAACTTGTTGTGGCTCGTCATTCTAACTAGAGACAATTTGTGAAGATCGCACTCTCTTTAGAATGTCAAATTGGCGGATCTTTCGTTCTCGGGAGTTCGCCCTCTTCTCTTATTACGGAAAACCAAATAGAAGAAGGAGAGGATGGCACTCGGCGTGAGAAAAGAAGACGAAGTAGAGACGATGAATTGACGGGATGAGATGAAATAAGAGAGAGAGAGAAAGAGACGATATCGATTCGATCTTGATAGTATTAGATCTGTTGGGACAAATTTACTCTGAACCTGGTGAATTGTACAAATGCGCAGGAAAATTGGCTGTATTTGAAGCACTCATAATCGATTTCAATGAGTTTACAGTGAGCGCAAGCATAGTAACATCAAACAAATCGTCGGCGCATCCCAAACGAGATTAGCATGTGCGAACGCGCTCGGACAGATGCGTATAATTTTCAAAAAGCGGCAGCGATCGAGGCCCGTTGTGACCTCTCTCTCTCATTTCTCTCTCCCTCTCTCTCTCTCTCTCTCTCGGAAAACAGTCGGGATGAGTGTCCTTCAATTTTCTCCTCTCCACGTAATCACTACGTTCGTCTCTCGTGGGGACGTCTTTCCGTCTGCTCAAAACCAGCGGCGCTAATAGAAATTCCAATAAAAAGCGCGCCGAAAATATGGAAATAGCGGGGGCGTAGAAACTATTTTTGAAGGTCTAAGAAGATTGAAAATAAAGAGTGTTTCTTTGCTCGCGCATTATTTGATCCCCAGAAGATTATTACTTTGATCAACATACGGGAAGGACACTTGTTAGCTTTACTACAGTTTTAATGAGACTAGTAATTGGTCGTCGAAATATTGAAGACGATATAAATATTCAAGGGACGATATCGATTCGATCTTGGAAATGAGGGGAGATCGGATAAATAATTCACTTCGTATCAGTTAGACTCGATAAATCGTGTGCCTAACGGTACACAACTCTATTCTCGGTTCGAATCCTACCGTGGACGGTGACATCCGAGCCATGACAGAGTACAAACTGAGTAAACTGAAGGAGAGTGAGAGAGAGAGAGAGAGACGATTCTTTGACTTGGATGCTTCGCACCTGGCCGGTGGCGAACGGTATACACACTGAGGAGGTCGTAAGAGGACAAGGGGGGGAAGTGAGGGAGAGAGAGATCATATTTCGTGAGAGGCCGAGAGAAGCACACGTTAAGTGGACCGTGTTGTTGGATGAATAGGAAACATTCGGCGAGCATTCGAATATCGCTTGAATCAGTTTGTTTTAGTTTGTTTTTGGGAAATTCTTTAAGTCTGTTCGTGCGTCAGATGTTAGGTTGTACTTTAAGGGAGGACTGTTATAGCTTGTTTTGAAACGTGAATTAAAAATCTGAAAGTCTGAAATTGCTGTCTCTTAGGTCTCTCGTAAAAATTGCATCCAATATCTACAGGGTGATGAAAGCCATGGAGGGCTCAAAGGGAATAGTGAGAAGAGTGAGACTGAGTGATCCCATGCAATGCAATGTTGTCACTCAACAGAAAGAGTCATAATGAGGTTCGGATCACGTCGCGGAACGGATATTTGCAATGGGGCAAGAGGATGAGAAGCGATGTGGAATGACCAAATGATGGGAGAGAGAGAGAGAGAGAGAGAGAGAGAGGACACAAGGCTGAAACTGTCACTCATTCGCACCATGTAATCTCGCACATACAAATGCCGCGCCCTCGAGGGTCGAGAGGCGGAGAAATGGAGAGAATATGTGGAAAGAGACGGGAAAGATGTCAAAATGAGGCCGAGAGAAATATTGGGGACCCATTTTTATAACTTCCACAAAATATGTTTCAAATAGTCTAAAATATTTTCCGAACACTCAAACTCAATTTTCTCCTCTTGAGCTCGAGTCGTCCATGGGCAAAGCCACATTACGCCCCCGATTTTTCGAAATTAAATTAACAATCGGATTTGCTGGTCATAAAAAAGAAAGAGCTGCACAGAAAGGCGTAAGTAATTAGCGAACGTTGGATGTTTCGGTCCTTTGGGTTCGTAGGCACCCAATCGCCTCATTGAATATGATTACAATATCGATTGCTAATTCAAGTGTACTACAAGTTGAATAAGTTAAAACCATAGTAGGTTCGGAAAAAGAAACAAGCTCTACAAGAAAGATATCTGGGAAAATCCCTTGCTCAATGCAGGATCTCTTCATTATTTATCGGGACGAAGAGTTGTTGGAAATTTTAGATGCTCCCAGCAACAGCCGGCATATGGGACTCCATATTGAGCAAGGAAAAATAATATCATGCTAATTGCGGAGATTAGAGGGAGCCCCGCACCGCTTCTTTGTTCGGATCGGCGAGTGAGGGAAAAGAGAGAGAGAGAGAGACTCTTAGATGCCAGCTGATCCGTGTCGGGATTGGAAGAATAACAGAGAGGTCAGGGGAGTGATAGATTAATATTTGATCGCCGCGCAAAATCAAAAGAGCCACCAGAGTTCCAAACCGTCCTACTAACCAATTAGTTGAAATTGAAATAGTTTTCTATAATGAAAACTATTTGACTGTATCATGGATATCTAGTAGTACAAACTTAGTCGGAAACACTCAACAGATCTCTTCTCGCAATCAAATTGTCTCCGCTACTTCAAGTCTTGCGAGAGTACATCTAAGGGACAGACTAAGAAGTAGGCGCTAATTGGTGTGGGAGGACGGGTTGGAAGAAGAGAGAGAGAGAGAGAGAGAGAGAGAGAGAGATCAACTAGTAACGGGAGGATAAGTCGAGAGTGGGGCTCTTCCCATAGAAGGACCGGAGCGGTCAAGCGTGACAAAGGGTACACTTTTCAGTAGAATTATACTTATTGTAGCCCTGCAAAACGAAACATAGTAGAGAGATATTGTGTGTTTTTTCTCTCGAATAAATGGCAAAAAAGTAGGAGCAAAAAATAATCGAAAAAAATGTTTGATGGAGGTGAATATGCGAGTTGCGTGAGAGCCGCACAAGTTTATCTCGTGCATTTCTCGAATGGGTTCGTGAATAAGAAAGAAACTTTGGTGGAGAGAATTTCGTGAAGAAGAAGAAGAAGGGATGCAAGTTCGGTTTTCGTATTACGGCCCTCTCAGCGAGAGATCGGTAATACGGCTGATAAAGGGGAGAGAACGAGAGAAAAAGAGACGCCGTATTACCGAAACCGACGCCGAACGGGCAACCCTAGTTCCTACTATGGAACTCGTGATGATTCACGTAGTACTTCTGTTCCTCAATCGATAATTTATTCGTTTATCGTACACTGTACGGGCGCATCAACATGTACTTAAGAGACCATCCACGAGAAAGTGGAAAGGGGTCGCGGATGAGAATTCGACAACCTACCCTCAAACTTTTTTTCATGGAATGAGCATCACGAATGCTGATCGCGACGGCATATGGTTAAGGTTGAAAAAAATTTTGACGGTCAAAAAAAAATTTTCAAAATTTTCAGAAATTTTTTCGTCAAAAAATAAAGTTTCGAAATCATCAGCGAGAAATATTTCATAATACGTATATTTACGCGCTGGTTCCGAATTTCATAGTTAGAACTGTTGAAACTCAATTTCAAAAAAGTTATGATCGAAAAATCAGATTTTTTTCCCAAAAATCGAAAATATCTTTTTTCCGACCCCACTTTTACATCCTAACGACTCCAGTTTCAGAATCTACGGCACAAATTACATCGGGAACCGAGATTTTATAATTTTAAAAATACGGATTTTTGAGATATTTCTTTTTGAATTTTAAAAATTAATTTTTTTTGGTTATTTTTTGGTTAAAATTAATTTTTGGTCCAAAAAGTGAAAAAATTGTTTTCTTCGCAGATTATTCAGCAGACCACCACTGAATGCACAAATGCTCTGGACATATCAGGAAGCTCGAAACTTGCGCGGGAGTAACGTTTGAGCGAAAAAAATTACAATATTTTTTCCAAATTTAGATATGTTACTATGAGTGCACAAACACGCTGCAATATTTCCCTGTAAGAGTCGATGGTGTTTGAGAAAATAAATTTTTAGTCTGAAAATTACACATTTTTGGAAGCAGTTTTACTTTTTAAATTTTTTCTGCCTTTCATCTTCGATGGATTCGAAATTGCTCAACAGCAAAAATGATCATAATTATGCTTCAAATTTTTTAAACCCGCATTCCAAGTTGTACCTCATCGGAAAACAAAGTTATTTCAATGATAAGTAGTATATTGGCCATCCTATCAATTTTAGTGTTAAATTCTTGTAGGGTGGTTTGATATTTGAGATCGGCGATGTATTATTGCATTATGAATATTAGGAACATTTTTAGTCCCAAATTGGGTATGTTTACGAAAAAAATCGTGAGTTATGAAAACAATTAATTTTGGAAAAATTAATTTTTAAAATTCAAAAAGAAATATCTCAAAAATCCGTATTTTTAAAATTATAAAATCTCGGTTCCCGCTGTAATTTTTGTCGTAGATTCTGAAACTGGAGTCGTTAGGATGTAAAAGTGGGGTCGGAAAAAAGATATTTTCGATTTTTGGGAAAAAAATCTGATTTTTCGATCATAACTTTTTTGAAATTGAGTTTCAACAGTTCTAACTATGAAATTCGGAACCAGCGCGTAAATATACGTATTATGGAATATTTTTCGCTGATGATTTCGAAACTTTATTTTTTGACGAAAAAATGTCTGAAAATTTTGAAAAATTTTTTTGACCGTAAAAAATTTTTTCAACCTTAACCATATGCCGTCGCGATCAGCATTCGTGATGCTCATTCCATGAAAAAAGTTTGAGGGTAGGTTGTCGAATTCTCATCCGGGACCCCTACCCCCTTTTTACGTTCTCTCGTGGACGGTCTCTTAAATATTCGAAAAAATGAAAAAGAAAAGTTATTATGACCATAGAGCTGGTGGGCTTTCAAGGCATATCAGTTAACAGACGAGAATGTGGAATTACTGAGGTTCTCCCTGGTTTGTAGTTTGTAGTACCAATAGGTCAAGGAGATTCGACGGCGAAAATAGTCAGCGACCAGAAATATAAAGTAATCTATATGAGCGTTGTAAACATTCAAATAAAAAAACTATGCAACAATCGCCGGTGGTCGGACTAGTAGAATGTGCCCGTTTACTAGTCATTTGGTAAACAAATACTACTAGTCAGACCACCAGTCCATTAGCTCAGACTATCTAAAGTATGCACAGTTTGTAATAAATAACAACGTCGAATCTTTGACAATCTTCTCACGCTCTAGACTACATACATTCTGACGATACTTTCCAATAAGTAGACGTTGATTCTCATCAAGGAGTCGTCTAACGTCAATTCTCGTTGAAAGGTTGATTGCCATCAATGTTTTCTGTTCTCAAATGAGAGCCCATGCACTCAAGATACGTTGCAGCGGGAAAATGCTATAACCATCCAACATTAGGATGATTATACTCAAATGCTCGAGATATATTTTTTTCTGAAGAAATTATGAATATGAGATCTTGTGTTATCTTGTGCGCGATCATGAGAGTTACCCAATTTATCTCAATCTCATTTTGACAAAGAAGGATCTTTTGAAGATCCGGAATCTATTGATTATTGGATTTGGGTACAGGATTGAGTTAGGATGCAATTGCTGTAGTCGTGGCATGATTCATCCTTAAAGGGACCTGGCACTGCAAATGAAGTGAATTTCAGGTTAAAGAGAATTTTATTTGGATTCGAACGCAAAAAATCGCATATTTTTACGATTTTTTTGAAATTAGTTATGAATTTTCAAAGATTTCATTTTCGGCTGGGATGCCCCGGCACTACTGTGTTTAGCCGCTAAACACAGTAGTGCTGGGGCATTTCAGCCAAAAATGGGATCTTTGAAAATTCATAACTAATTTCAAAAAAATCGTAAAAATATGCGATTTTTTGCGTTCAAATCGAAAGAAAATTCTCTTTAACCTGAAATTCACTTCATTTGCAGTGCCAGGTCCCTTTAACGATCACCCCTTGGTTTTAGCTTGCTACTTTCCCTCAATCGGTTTTCCTAGTAATTTATTTAGTTAAAGCATACGGGAATGGTTTGATTCGAGACGAATAGACCACACCATCTTTATCTTTATACTTTCCAAATGACTTTCCGATATGCTTATTTAAATTGAAATTTCAGTTTACGCGTTCGAACATCGATATGTGAAGTAACTGATCGAGATAATATTCTAAAAAGTCATGGAAATCGTTGTGGTAGGTATATTTGGAGGAAGTAGTCGTTTCGTTACTGATTATTGCCACGAGGCGAATTTTTGACGATGATTGGCATGAGAGGACGACGAACCTGTTGAATTACAATACGAACCAACTACAATTAATTTTAAATAGCTATAGCTTTTCCAAGAAGACTCTAAGTATCAGTAAAATGGCTCAAACTGCAATAAGTATGAGCGTTTCGCCTCCTTAGCGTGTATGTCCATACTTTTCTACGATAAGAAAAACTCGAATCACAGTTTTTATTTGAATTTTTCCTAGTGGAATCCTTTTTTTTACGAATTCTAGTTTTTCATTTCTGTGATTGGTACTGGGTAAAATTGATTTATTTCTAAAAATAACGACTGAAACAATTGTAGATGCTCGTTTTGGTGTACAACTTACCCGAGGAAGTCCCACGAGTCCTCCGGTCGCGTTGTTGTAAGTGATGGTTTGGCGACCGAAGTTAATCGTGTACTCTTTCATACCGGCTGCAAAAAACCCGAATCAATGGGAAAAAATATTACCGTACACTGGTCAAGGTATTTCCGTGGCCCCGATCACTCCCTTCCCGCTCCCCGCTCCTGCGAATGACCCATTATTAAATATCATTTTTAACTCGTTCATTTTTGTACATGTTGTCGCACCCTTGTGGTGTACGATAAATAAATAATGAATAAATAAATTTCGATAAATGCTCTTCTAGCTGATCTTCTGGCTGATCGGTGTTCTACTCAACCAGAGGAAAATAATATCCCAATATCCCAATAATATTTTAATGAGAGAATTGAATTATCGATTGACTTCACTCACATGCATTTTGCATTACGTGGTAGAGCGAGTGGATATTGCTTGCGAGAATGGACTTGATTCGTTCGTCGAGATTTTGCAGTAGATCGAGATGAGGAAAATTCTCGCGAACGTCACAAATCACCTCCTCCAGAGTCATACTGCAATGTGAAAGGTTCAATAATTACTTTCAATAAAAATTTATTTGTAATGCCCTTTTAATCAAGGGTTCAATAAAAACTTTCAATAAAAATAAGGTTCAATAAAAACTTTCAATAAAAATTTATTTGTAAAGCCCTTTTAATCCCTCATTGACCCCAATCCCTGTTAGCTTTTTGGATCGACAATAATTTGGTTCCATAGGATATTGTACTCCTTCCCTTGAATATTGATAAATTTTCGCCAATATTATGTAACGTTACCGTGTGGGTGCGGCGTCTTTGACCATGAGGAAGACTGCGGCGGGAAGCTTGGCGAGAGGACGAGAATTCGCAGGTGTTTGAGCCATCAATACGAATTAAATTTTTAAAATGTACTATTTATGCAAAGGAAAAAATAAAGTAAAAAAATTAAATCTTTACATTTCATGCTGTAAAAGTTGAAAAGTTAGAGAGGGCAAATAAATGGCGCGCGGGTGAGAGAAATGAGAGGGGAATGGAGGGACGACAATAAGAGAGCCGAGAAGTTGCCGATGTTTCGCAATTGATGTGCAGGCTGGTTTGGATTTGAATGAGGTCGATATACGAAAACATGAATCATAACCGTCTTGGTAGTAGCGTCGTCTGTGTAGTAACCCTGTATGATAAAAGCATTACTCTTATTGTCCAGACTTTTTTTAAAAAAATTCCTAGGAGAACGGTTGTCCAAGGTTTCGTTTCTTTGAAAACACCCTCCTCATTCTGTACATTCTCTCTTTTAGGAGAGAGTGTAAAATCGTTTTCCGATCAAAGTTGCGCTTAGTGCAATACTTTGCAAAAAATTATTTTTTTTGCACCTTTTACTCGTGGCTCGAATTATAATTAAATACATTTTGCTACCTTCTTATTTTCATCTTGCACTTGTTCACATTTGATTTGCTCAGACACAACGAACTTTATCCAGTGAAAATAGAAAGTTGCATGATAACCTAAACGAAAGAATATATGGCACTGTTCTAGTATCCCCTCACTAAGGGAATAGAAATGTCCCATGGGAATAGAAAGGTCCCAAAAAACAGAAAGGTCCCAAGAAAGAGAGAAAAATAAATTACCGGAATAGAAAGGTCCCAAGAACAGAAAGGTCCCAAGAGCGCTGTAAAAAGATGAAAATTAATAGAAAGGTCCCAAGAACATTGAAAATGGCATGTCAAGAATAGAAAGGTCCCAAGAATCGAAAAAATGGCTTGAAAATAATAGAAAGGTCCCAACAGAATAGAAAGGTCCCAAGAGCGCTGTAAAAAGTTGAAAAATAATAGAAAGGTCCCAAGAGTCGACAAAAATGGCTTGAAAATAATAGAAAGGTCCCAACAGAATAGAAAGGTCCCAAGAATCGAAAAAATGGCTTGAAAATAATAGAAAGGTCCCAACAGAACAGAAAGGTCCCAAGAATCGAAAAATGTGCCCAAAATAATAGAAAGGTGCCAAGATCTTAAGAAGACGATCTTAAGAAGAAAGGTCCCATTCCTTCTTAAGATCGTTTCAATCCCGCTCAACCACAGTACTTCCTCCCATTACCACTCGTCGTCCCACTAGAGCTACTCGCACTAAGAGACCAACCACGAGAGGCCGGGACGCTGGGGGGGGGGAATCGTCGGATGCCTTTTTTGCAACCCATGCCAATAACTTGGTGGTGAAGTCAGCATCACGAGTGCTGATATTTAGCCAGGTAACTAAGGTTCTGGGTCCCGCCCCGAAAAGTTACAATAACCCCAGGTTCTGATATCGATTTTTTACCATTCAAAAAAGTGCGTTTCTATAGTGTTTGTAGGTGTATTTTCCGAGAAAAACACGAATAAAATCACTTTGAAAGTGATCTGACAACTATAATAATAATAACAATAATATGTTTATCATGCAATTCACTGAAGCTAATTTAAGAGGAGAAATAATAAGTTACCATAAAGGGTCAAAATTTTTCTCCGTTTTTTCGACCGTCCTGAAAAAATTGCCCATCTATTGACAAAGATTTTACGATTTTTAGAATCTTCATCAAAAACTGTATCAAGGAACATAACAGACACTTTCTGACAGGATCGAAATAGGTCCGTACTAGCGAAAAATACGCCCATGCTGAAAAGTTGCCCTATGGGTAAACTTTATGTGTAGAGTCCGAAAATCGACCTTAAAATGATCTCCGGTCAAACCCGGCTGAGATATGTTTCAAAATGTATGAAAAATCTATTTTTTCAATTTTTGTCAGGATCTTCGGAAACCCTTACATAGTTATATTTTCTGAAAGCTGACGCCGAGAGGAGCATTTTTCATGTTGTAAGCTTTCGGATAGCTCGTAGCATTAAAAAGTTACGGTAAGTTAAAACATTCAAACTTTTTTTTTAAATTTTCCAAACAGGCTATATTTTTTATTTCATTTTCGGAATCAGCATAAAAAACTACCCTAGCCATATTTTTCGCTATACATATCTCTGACCTGACCCTGCTCGTTTCGACAAAAGTTAACCAGATGTTGGTACTTCCTAGTATGAATTGATGATAATTTCATCTTTGCGACCAATTCCTTTTCTATTATAGTGCTCTATCACACTCACGCGAAAGATACCAACTGTATCCAAGTATAAATGGCAGCATATAAAAGGGATAAATAAGTTTAAAATCGAACGAAAATATAATGAAGAATTTTTTTTCTTCATATTTTCGATGCATATTTTTGGTAAGAACAACGCTCGTATTCCATCTCAAAAGCACTAAATGTACAACACATCAATACAATAATATATTAAATGTATAAACTTGGATCGCTAGTACGGACCTATTTCGATCCTGTCAGAAAGTGTTTGTTATGTTCCTTGATACAGTTTTTGATGAAGATTCTAAAAATCATAAAATCTTTGTCAATAGATGGGCAATTTTTTCAGGACGGTCGAAAAAACGGAGAAAAATTTTGACCCTTTATGGTAACTTATTATTTCTCCTCTTAAATTAGCTTCAGTGAATTGCATGATAAACATATTATTGTTATTATTATTATAGTTGTCAGATCACTTTCAAAGTGATTTTATTCGTGTTTTTCTCGGAAAATACACCTACAAACACTATAGAAACGCACTTTTTCGAATGGTAAAAAATCGATATCAGAACCTGGGGTTATAGTAACTTTTCGGGGCGGGACCCAGAACCTTAGTTACCTTGCCAAATATCAGCACTCGTGATGCTGACTTCACCACCAAGTTATTGGCATGGGTTGCAAAAAAGGCATCCGACGATTCCCCCCCCAGCGTCCCGGCCTCTCGTGGTTGGTCTCTTAGTGCGAGTAGCTCTAGTGGGACGACGAGTGGTAATGGGAGGAAGTACTGTGGTTGAGCGGGATTGAAACGATCTTAAGAAGGAATGGGACCTTTCTATTATCTTGGCACCTTTCTATTATTTTGGGCACATTTTTTGATTCTTGGGACCTTTCTGTTCTGTTGGGACCTTTCTATTATTTTCAAGCCATTTTTTCGATTCTTGGGACCTTTCTATTCTGTTGGGACCTTTCTATTATTTTCAAGCCATTTTTGTCGACTCTTGGGACCTTTCTATTATTTTTCAACTTTTTACAGCGCTCTTGGGACCTTTCTATTCTGTTGGGACCTTTCTATTATTTTCAATCCATTTTTTCGACTCTTGGGACCTTTCTATTCTTGACATGCCATTTTCAATGTTCTTGGGACCTTTCTATTAATTTTCATCTTTTTACAGCGCTCTTGGGACCTTTCTGTTCTTGGGACCTTTCTATTCCGGTAATTTATTTTTCTCTCTTTCTTGGGACCTTTCTGTTTTTTGGGACCTTTCTATTCCCATGGGACCTTTTTGTTTTTTTGAGACTTTTCTGTTCCCATGGGACCTTTCTGTTTTTTTGGGACCTTTCTATTCCCATGGGACCTTTCTGTTTTTTGGGACCTTTCTATTCCCATGGGACCTTTCTATTCCCTTAGTGAGGGGATACTAGAACAGAGCCGAATATATTTATATATATTTTTAATATTGTGATCTTTGGGAGACAACACAAAATCGATGAGTCGTTTACGGTATAATAAAAGTGATTGTGGGCTAAAAGGCAGTGAAAACGTCGTTTGAATGACTAAAATGAGGTGCAATGTCGGCGAAAAAACGAAATACTTAGAGAATATTGTACGTCTATTTGTTCTGACTAGACGGTAAAATGTTCATGACGTCGAAAGTGTCAGGGGGAATAGGGATCTGATCTCTTGAAAGTACCTGATGAAAGCCGGGGAAAGATCAAAGATCAAAAACGTCTTTCTGATTAGAAATAAGTGGGGACTAGACGGTGAGAGACAGTAAAGTGTCGGATAAGTAGTATCACACGGGGGTTTGACAGGCAACTCGAATGAATTGACGATGGGGCGAACGAGAAAAGACTGGCAAGTTTGGCAAATGTATAACAGATCGGAGAGCGCGCTGTTTGGTAGTTTTCTGCTCAAAGACAAAGGAAGAAGAGAATTAGGGAGAGGCAGGAGGGGCAGATACTCGATTCCATTGAAAACATGGCTAGACGACACACTGGCAATAGAAGCAGTCGAGAGACAAACGAAAGACCGACGAGTATTTGCATTGACTAGATCTCCTCAGATATAGACTTGAGAGAGAGGCCACAATAGTCTGACATAGATTGGAAGAAGAAGGAATTGAAAACCCACCCGACAGAAGAAATAAACAATATAAGAGTTGCATAGATGTTACTAGAACAAAGATACAGTATGACACAGTCCACGGAAATTCGGGCGAGAAAACACGGTAAGTCTAATTGCGAGTTTGTGGAGACCCGACGAGGGGGAATTCCGACCGCCCTTGAGACGGCCCTTGGCACGGAATGAGCATTCACGGTGTGTGGGAAATGGAGAGGCGAAATGATGGGCGGGAATCAGACATCGTGCATCTTTCCTTCCTTGTTGTCGCAGTAATTACTCCAGAGAGCCTTGGCCAACTCGTAGCACGGCAACTCTCCCGCGTGAGTGGCCACCATGCGAAGGAGGAACACACCGTCCTTTAAATAATTTATAAGCTTTATTTAAATCGAATATTTTTGTGGAAATCACACTGTCGTTTTCTAAAGTGGCTGTTTTTAGTCTAGAATCGATTTGGAAATTGAAAAAAAACAAATTAAATAAACGTACTTGTCGCAGGAATTGGAAGACGAATCGTCGCAGAGACTGGGAGTCGACCATCTTGTATCCCTCGATTCCAGTCAGATACTTGCCGACGAAATTGAGTTGTCTGCAGAGGAATTTAATCATTGTGGAGGGAATAAATATCGGTCAAATATCGCAATCCTGTTGATTTTTGCATTGAAATAGTTTTATTTTCGTTAGAATTTTATTAATTAAATTAATAAATTAAATCTCACCTGCTCGGCACGACGGAGATGTAGATCCAGTAGAACAACGAGCAGACGGTCGCTCCGGCGAGAAGGAAGTACCAGAACCTGTAGAGATGAAGTGAACATAGGGAGACCAGGTTCGGTATTGGTATACCCTCTAGCAGTCTATTTTTGTCCACACCAACTGTAGTAAAGATCTCTGATCCACACGGCCGTAATACGAATATTGATCATTACAATTTCATCTGCCAAATCTCCCATACCCCCTCTGGCGGTCTATTTTTCTCTAACTCTCCTTATCCCAACGGCCGTAATACGAATATCGAACATGCATCCCCAGTGAGCACCATCAATTTCAATAACGACATTTCCTAACAAATCACATATTCTTCTTTCTTTCTTGTTAACGGATTTCATGTGATCTCAATTTGGTTTTACAACTTTTCCAAAATATTGACCAGAGGAAGAGGAAGATCTTCTCGTTGAACATGTTGATCATCAGCACGCATTGCACAGTGTGCCGATGCACGTTTCCGAGCACCTGCAAATTTTACATTTTAATTTCTCATTTTTCTCCTTCTTCTGTTTTTAAAAAAAAGAGTAAATACAATGTAAATATTATTATATACGCATGTTTGTCATATAGCGTTCTCCGTCATCGCGTACGCACTACTTCTACGTACTGTGTACATTATGTTTAGCCAAATTTGATTGTGCGAATAGTTGATACCCTCTTGGAATTCCCTAACATCAATGGCGTTTCTCCCTCTATTCAACCTGGTTCCCTACTCGACTTAATAATCCATTATTCATTCATTTCCGGCTTCCTTTCTCTTTGTGTTGCACCAATCTCTCTCTCTCCACTCAAGTTGTCACACCACATCCTCATGCATATAAATCAGTCCTTCTTCCCTTTCTCTTCTCCCTTTTCTCCCAAACTTGAAGCATAAAAGCGCGCGCCCGTCGGTCGACCGCGCAAAATTTTTCGGCACAAACATTTTCTCCCCTCCTCTGGGGAAAACGCCGAGGAATTTTAGAGTGTGACGAGACAAGTTGAATTGCGTGCGTTCGATGTTTCAGTGGGAGAAATTATGGTAAAGAGAGAGAGAGAGAGAGAGAGAGAGAGAGAGAACTGATGATGGCGTACCTTCACTTCAAAGTCGCATAGAGTCACACGAGGGAAGTGCCCCGACTCCTCCCATTCTCGACCGCTCATCAAATCGTTCAATACCTGAGTAATAATGTGCTAAGAACTCTGAAGAACTGAAGTAAGAACTGAGAAGAAAGTGGTGAAGGAAATGTGCCAATATGACGTTTTTGTGTAGACCATATTGCCAAGATAAGGCCAAGAATCAAGGCTACCGTATCCTGCGGCAGTCTAGAAATATTTTCTAAAATTTTATTTAAATTAAATATTTTTTTAAAATTGTTCTGACCTGCAGTCCATACCACCGACTCCGATTGCCCAGGAAAGTGTTCAGCAGGAAAATCTGGCCGACAATGTTGACTGTGTAGAGAATCTGCAATAAATTGCTATCAAGTCTGATAAACTGTCGTGTTTTATCCAAACTTTATCAAAAATATGTCTTGTACAGAAAATAACAGCAAATTATCGTTCTCTCTTGCCCGTCAGCAATCCAACGCATGCCCTTAATTCCCCCGGAGCAAAGGGAGGAAAGAGAAAATTCAAATCAATTCAATTCAATTAGTTATCACATCAGGCGGTAACGCTGTCTGGTGAGGATGTGGTTTCAGGGGAAAGGATCATTCTTCTCAGTATAGGCTGATCATTTCGGCTGGGGTCGAGGTAGAGGATGGGTCATGAAGAATATTATAGAATTGTTAACCTTGACTGATATGTATAGAAAGGTGACTGCTGCTCCCGAAGATCGCGTGCAAATGATGAAATTGAGCACTTTCATCTTACTGCCGCTCATCTGCCAATTTCAAATTTTATTAAAATGAAAATTTAAGTGTTAACCTCGATATTTACTTTGTGTACTTCTGAATTGCTCCTATATCATTAACACATAACTCATAACTAACTGATTACAACTCTGAGCCCGATATTGTGCGTTCGTTTATCTCATGATAAGGCTCTAGTTTCGTTTTGGGGTCACATTCCTTTCCTAGCATCCCCCAGTTCACCTCTTCCTCTTTTTTCTCTCTCGTCTGCTTCTTTTTCTTTTTCTTCTTTGACAAACGCGCGCGTATGTCACAAAACTAATTCATCCGCGGCATCTAATTTAGCGGCTGACTCCTCGGGGCGAGTCGCTATTTCGAGAAGCAGGAAAGAGACCAAAAGAGAGAGAGAGAGAGAAAGAATAATGCTAATTTATAATTGCGCTTGTCACAGGGAATTGTTCCGCACGCAATTAGTCGTAGCACTTTTCCGAGCGCCGCGCGTACTTAGGTTTACGACTAGGACTTACTACGACCCGCAAAAACAAGTACTGTAAGAAAGTCCGGACCACAAACTTTCTCCCTTTTGGGCATCACGATTTTTCTCAGTTAACTGGGCAGCACGGCTCCAGATCTGGTGAGAACCGTAAAATTTCAGAGAGAAATAAAGCTTTTGTGATAGCAATGTGTGATTGAATTTTACACCAATTTATTCTCGATTGAGGTACATAGTTTTAAAGCTTATTTCGTACTATTCTCAAATTTTCTTGTGCGCTTTTCAAAATTTTCCGTTAAGACATCGGTCAAATATCGTTTACAAGACTACACTCAGAGAAATGTATGTCATATATAACATACTGTATGTTATATATGACATACAAACGCAGTTCAGGAGCCATATATGACATACATTTTTCACTGTGTAACGAAATCGTACCACTTGATGTTTGACGTGCAGTGCTTCTTCGACATTCGTCGCTATCGTCTGCAGTGCTTTGTTTCTCGCGTCGATTTCGAGCAATCGAGAATCGCACGCCATTTGAACGAGAGATTGCACGTGGATTCCTGTAATTATCGATTTATGAAATGATTTTACATCTCCTGGGAGTACTGTAGATGTTCTATGAGAAACCCGTTCATAAATCTATCTCCCATGAGATGCGCTATTATAGCTGTGCTGGATTCCCCCGATAAGATTGGTTTTTTTCACAAATAGCGGGAAAAAGAATGGCTTGAGAAAGTGCGCTCTCTTTCCCGTAATGGAATCATTTATTAGTGAACGATCGGTAGTCGAGTATAAATAAGGCGCGCATTTCTCCACCTGACTTCATCCATCTTCATCACATTGAGTATTCAACACCATTCGCATCATTAGAAAGAGAGAGAGAGAGAGAGAGAGAGAGAGAGAGAGTAGTAGTAGTACTAGCTATTAGAGTGGCATATCAATCTCCCATCGGCATTCAACTAATTCTTTTGTTCAGACAAATTATTCAACGCGGCGAAAGGTACGGTAGAGAGCTATTTTTCCTTGAATACTCTACAATTCATCGTTTTCCTCTGTCGACATATTCGTAAAATAAATTGGCTGGAGCGGTGTTATAATTAGTTAAAACGGATATTTTTAGGCTCGCCTTGTATTTTGCACTGAAGCCATTTTTTTTGTCCAAAAAGCATTTCAAAAGAGTCCAATTTGGGTTTCTCTTTGGTCCCTTTGTTTCTCTCTCTTCTCTTTTCTTCTCTCTCACAATCACTGCCGTCGATCTTTCGCGTTTTTGTTTGTTTTCCGGCGGCGGCGCCTCGATTGCAGCAAGTAAAGAGAGAGAGAGAGAGAGAGAGAGAGAGAGAGAGAAGAGAGAGAGAAGAGAGAGAGAGAGAGAAGTAGGACTGAGACGAAGTAGTGCGATGATCCATCACCGTGCACAGAGTAGACAAAGAGACAACAATGCGGGCGCGAAACGAAAAGTTTAGTGAGCGATTCGGACAAAAGCCACACCGACGTTGGGCACTCTAATTATGACGTCTTTTTAATTAGTACCCTTACATCTATAACATTTACTATGTAGCGTCCGAAACTGCTTTAGATAAACTCTTTCGCGCCTTTTAGCGCCCACGTTCATCAGTGCGCTTCTAGAAAAAATAACGTGCGTTAAATTAATATATATATATTAATTTAACGCACGTTATTTTAATATATATATATATATATTAAGAAAAAAGTGATCACACATTTAAAAAAAATCATTTACGAAAATAAAAAAAATAAATGGTATCGTACCCGACTGCCAACTGAGTAACCGCCAGACGATGGTGGGAACGTAGAAGAGGAGGGCTTCCAGGGCGAGAACGAACGGAACCCATTGGTAGTATCTGGAATGGACCAAGTTCATATATTTATGCGTGTTCAATGGAAACGCTGTTGCAAATAGAAAGAGAAAACGAATACAGCATAACAGAGTGAGATCATGAAAGATCGGGGGTGTGGGGGTCGCTCATCCTCCTTTTTTTCATTGTCGTTTCTTTAATTGCCGTCGCACCATTCGCTGGTGTATCAAATAAATAAATGAATACAAAAATATGGTACCAGAAGTAACATTGGTAGTTCGGCATTTACTTTTGTCTGACACCTATTTTTTAGTTGTTTTTCTATTGAACCTTGGAAGGATACCGTCCTCAATCTGGGCATTTTTTTTATTGTTTTGAATCTTCGAACTGTCAAACTTTTTTTAAATTTTTTTTTAAATTGCTGATCTGAAAGTAAGGCATCTTCATAGTACGAATAGTGATCATAGTCGATTAGGAAAAAATGAGTTTTACTATACTTACCCGATTTGTCGATGTTCTCTCTCTTGGTAGTTGTGTGGAATGTAATCATGTAGCGGTAAGAAATACGTGTTCTGGAAGTATTCTTATTATATATAAAAATTATTTATCACAATTACACCTTCAATTATCTAATGTAAGAGAGCAAATATATAACGGGGTATTTGACAGTGTTGTGACCTAATGCCGCGCTAATTTCATGGGGTGCAAGGTGCACATCAGTTTTATGCACCCTTTCATAACTTTTTTCCTAGTGAAGCTACAACTTCCAAACTTGATACAGGGCCCAATTAAAAGGAAAATGCTAAAAACGTGGCTTGCAATCCCTGTATCAAGTTCGGAAGTTGTAGCTTCACTAGGGAAAATGTTATGAAAGGGTGCATAAAACTGATGTGCACCACATGAAATTAGCGCGGCATGAGAGAGCTAAACTAGTAGCTCAATGCAATCAGCTGTATAGTTCGATCATGCTCCAAACAGCTATCAATTTCTGGACAACGAGCATTTTACTTTTTCAAATACGCTTTCGATTATAAATATTAGCAAAAAGTAACATGAGGTTCTCCCTGTTTTGGTTTAGAGTCCATTGCTTCAATAGAATTGTCTAAATGTGAACAAATAGAATAAATTAAAGTCTTACTATCCATATTACTAAAATAGCTTAATTTACGAATTTAGAATTTTTTCTTCACCCTGTTGTGACATCGTGCCTATCGAGTTACCCTACCCTTGCTCACATATTATATATTTTCAATCAACGACTTTTGGCATGATAAACGATTGATTGATTAATACATACATGATTGATTAATCTTTTTCACGCATCTCACCTGGACCCAGCAGTAATTCTCCGTGTACTGCTCCATTGGCTCCGTGAACGTGGCCGGCACCCAACATTGAATCGGCATTCCTGCACAGAGATCAAAGATCAACTCTCGTCAAAAATTCTCCCGTCATCTCGAGAAGATCTACTATTTTCCATGAACCCACACACTACTACACTTCGTAATTATCGCGTTGCTCCACAATAGCACATTTGACTCAAATCAAGTTTTGACACGTTAAATGATTGATGTATTGAGCTTCCAAGATGTTATTTAGCACTCTCATCACTCTACCAATTTTCAAATTTCCAAAGTGCATTTCACCCCTCACTTTTCCTCTCACAACTGCAATACGCGGTTGTTCGACCACAACCGAGTAATCTTCTACTCCCTCCTTCTCAAGAGCCCCCCCCCGTGATACTACAGCTGCCTCTCTCTCTCTCTCTCTCTCTCTCTCTCTCTCTCTCTTCAAACGAGCTTAGCATCTCTCTCTCCTGCGCGGGTCCTGATTGCATCAGGCAACGCCTGATTTCGTTGTCCTTGAAGGAGAAGAGGAAGGGCCTCGAATTGTTCTTACTAACAAGGAATGGCCGAATAGGGGATATGCAGTTTCCGAATGTCGAATTCCACTAGTAGTCATTCCGAAACTCCCTATGTCATCTGCGCGGTCGCCCCTGGTTTGTGGGGTTTGGGCAATTAGATTTGACATCGGTTTTCTTAAACATTGAAATGCTACTGTGATAGGTATAAAAATTAGAAGAGTTCCTAAATATGTTTGTATTTGTCATCGCTTTATTTAGTAAAAATATAATTAAGATATTTTTGAATTGTAGGTTTTGTAAAATAAATGAAAAAATTTAAAAAATAAAAAAAAATAAAATAAAAAAAAGAGTTGGACTCACCCATATACTGCTTGGCGGACACCAGGATGGCGAAAACTGAAAATACAATGTATTTTTTAAAAATAATGTTGTTGTATACACAGAAAAAATGTGTGTCAATATGGCTCCTGAACTGCGTTTGTATGTCATTTATAACATACTGTATGTTATATATAGCATATACAGGCGCACTTCAGGAGCCATATATGACTTACATTTCTCTGAGTGTATGTCATCGCTCCATTGCGACAATAATCAATATATAATGACAATTTTCTCATTTTTTCAAAAATATTTTTTGGTTCCCGCAAAACTTTTGCAGAGAACTCATCGACTCCCATGTCATTTATGGCCCGTGCATTTGGGTATTCATTGAAACTCGGAATGCAGACTCTCTCTCTCTCTCTCTCCCTCATAACGTGGATTACGGCCTTCCCTATAGTGCAAGTAATAGTCATGAATACACTAGGAGGAGGAGGAGAGGGGTGGAAGGGGAGGAGGAGGGAAGTGTCTGGACCCTCTCAATTCACCGTGTTCTCTCCCCTCCGTCGAGCCTTCGAAATTCCTTCGTCCATGTAAAGTATGCTCCCTCTCCCTTCTCTCCCTCATCTTAATTCTTTCGTGCTCAGGCTATTGAGAAAGTCCCGAGGGTCTCATTGCACAACGAGAGAAGGAGGAAAGTAGATAGGAGACACACACCGGTTTATAGATCTCTCTCTCTCTCTCTCTCTCTCTCTCGCCCCCTCCTGATAAGACACCGAGTCCAGTGTTTTGGTGTGGTATCCACACTGGTCACTCTTTTTCGCAGTCTCCCCAGAGAGGAAAGAGAGAGAGACTAGAGAATCGTAGGAATGACTGTCCACTCTCGAGACTTTGTGGTGAACACAAGTGGACACTGAGAGAGAGAGAGAGCGCGAGAGAGAGAGAGAGGCGAAGAAGGGATAGACTCAATTTCCGGCACTCGGCACTGAACAGCAATCCTGTCTGCGTATGTACAGTCGTACAATAGAGAGAGAGACGCAAATAGGGAATTCTCTTTTGTTCAAATATCCAAATCGTACTATAGTTTATGTACATGTTGTCGCACCCTTGTGGTGCACGATAAATAAAAATAAATAAATAAATAAAATAGTACAAAATAGACTGAGACATGGTCGAGTTCCTTTTTTTCTCGTCTCTTTTCACTTCTCGTCAAGAGGGGGAAGAAAGTGTGACGTGCACTTGTGACAAGCGGGTGACGAGTCGTCAAACCGCATGAGAGATCGGATGAATTTGAGGAATATTCCCGACCATTCCCCTCACATCATTGCACAGGCCGGTCAACCTTCCAGAAAGGCCTTTGGAGAGAGAGAGCGTGTGAAATCGAGAGGGACTCTCTCACTTTTGCGTGCTCTCTCGTCCCAACCCTGATCTGTAGGTTTGGAATCATGTGCCCCCTTCTGCCTCTTTTTACACATGTCACACACACTCTCTTGAAAGTCGATGTTTTGGCAGCGCATATATTCAAAACAGTCCGCCATTATGTGTGAAAAGTGTAAATGAGATAAATTGAAATTAAATTGAAATTCAGGGTAGAGGGACCCTGAGTTCGTAAATGATCTAAGCGAGTTGATTCCTGACAACTTAGTGAGTTTGTTGCACCGCAAACATCACCAAGCGGGTATCCCAGATCAGTGAACTCATGGAACATTCTCCCTAATAATGTCGTAATGTCTATGAATGCCAAAATCTTCCGTTTAGAATTGTCAACAAACTCTTAGTCATTCCTGTTCTTTTTTCTGATTGTGCCATTTCCTCCCTATGTTGCCTTGTTGTGACATAGTAATAAGTCATGCCTCGTTTAGCTACCGATTATATCTATCATCTCTATCTATATCTATATCCTAACCTTACATTCATGATAAACATTATTATTAAGTCTTTGAGTTGGGATCGATCCCGTGCTTACTGCAAAAGAAGGCAGATCATCTCTTCCCAGTCTTCAGGCATCACCATTATCCCAGCGTCGTTTCATCATTGCTTCACTTATTGCCCTCATCAAATCTTCTCTCTCTCCCTCTCTCTCTCTAAATCTCACGGGCGCTCCTTCTCAATTTATGGCATTCTTTGAGAGGCGAACGACAAAAAGCCGCGGCTCCCGTCGATTATTACTGCACCGAATGATGCACAAAGTGCCGGGAGAAGAGAATTTCGCCACCTCTGCAGTATCTCTCAATTTCGCCCCTTCTTTCAACTCAATTTGAATCATTAAGACTTTGTTACTGTGTGAGAACATATCGGGGTGTTTGACTAAGAGAGCTGAACAAGTAGCTCAATGTAAGGCGTAAAATCTTCTTCTCCTTGTTCCTATTCTACTTCTTCCCCTACTTCTAAGGAGGCAAAAAGAGTAGGAAAAGAAAGACGGGAGGCAGGGAGGAGGCATTCTTCACACTTTCATGCGAGCGAGGACCCTGGAGATTCGAAGACTCTGAGAGAAGAAGAGACACAAAAGGAGAGAGAGAGATAGACTACGACACGTCAACTTTTGAGTGTCGAGAGATGGCAGATAAGGAAGCGGAGGGAGGAATCGAACCGGAAGCGACATTTCGCAGTTTGAATGGGTTATCGATCGGAAATATTAAGCACCTCACTCCAAGTCAGGCGTTCATACACATTTCCGATCACTCATATGATATCGCCCTATTCGTAAAAGGCTATTCATAGACAATAGATTTGGGGTAATGACCTCTCCCAATATCATATCCTTTTCTTGTAAAATTTCAAATCCTGTTTCGCCTCGGGCGTAGGTAAATTATTATAATTATGATTAGTAAGATCGGTAATCGGTGTTTTCCGAATAGGGCGACCCCGTGCTTCCTGTAAGCAGGTGGCCGGCCAGACAATGGGGCCGCTTCCTCAGTGCAATGTTTGCCTCCATTTAGATGCGCCCTCTCTCTCTCTTTCTCTCTCTCTCTCTCTGTCTGTCTTTCTTGCTACTTTCGTAGAGGACTCGGAAGAGTAGTGTTTGTGGATGTGGATTGGGGGGCAGTGAGGGATATCGAATGAGCTGTGCAGCAGTGGCTATTACGCACCTACTCACACTTCTCTCTCTCTCTTTCTCTCTCTTCTCTTCTCTCAGAAGCCCGAGAATTGCATGTAATGGCAGGCTAGAGACAATCCAGCTGCATAGTGGGGCGTGAAATGCGCGCCGCCGAGAAGATCTCCTGCTACCGTACTTCACACTCCGTCTCTCTCTCTCTCTCTCTCTCTCTCTCTCTCTTTTCTCTCTCTCCCGTTCCCCTTCTCCTTTCTTGTGCCTGCTTTTGCCGCCGACGTACCATATGCAATAATAGAGACAGGAAGAATGGACTGAATGCGATAGGAGAGATCGAATGCATCCAAAAGAGAAGAAGAGAAGAACGAAGAGAATAGAAAAGAGAGAGAGAGAGAGAGAAGAATCGGAGAAAAAAACGAGGTCTATTACAGAAACCGCCGAATATCACCGATATTGGGCGAACATTTCGAAAGTATCCACAAAATTCGCTCGAAAAGTGATAAAGTTGAATTTCAATAAAATATACCATAATATCATTTTGTCCTTTCTGATTTCTCAAAGACCAAAAAATTTCGGATCTTTCAACCCCATTTTGACGGTATGACGTAGAGCACAGACCGATTACGACTCTCTCCATTCTGCTCGCCTCTTTCCTTTCGGAACTGTCCCATTTTCGTATTTTCTCTCTCTCTCTCTCTCTCGGAATACCCGACACCGCCGCTCTAAGCGCTCTCCATCAATAATGGATTCGCTCGTACGACAGAGCAAAAGCAGACACAAAAGAGATGGGAGAAAGGTGTCGGATGGGGCTGTCAGGAGCAACCGAGAAGAGGAGGAGAGAGAGAGAGAGAGAGAGAGAGAGAGAGAGGGGGGGGGAGAGATCAACCGTTCAAAATACTCCAATTGAACCATTGGTACAGTATGCAACAACACCTATATTACCGTACTTCTTGGAGCAAGTATCAGATAATTTAATTTCGATGCCTATCGCCTCAAACTTCTATTACAAAGAAATTATTGGGAATGAAAGATATTTTTGTTTTTGAAATAAGTGAAATATAGTGTACCTGTGATAATGGCAGTCGTATAGTAGTAATTGAGCTTGTCAATGATATCATCGTCCACGTGAAATTGAATGTTCTTCACCGCAGACGCGAAGTAATAGAGGAGCATCATCGGAGATCAGAGGGGGGGGAGAAGAGAGAGAGAAAAGAGAGAGAGAGAGAGCGAGAGCACCGCTCTTCGTGCGATCTGATATCATAAATGAACGTTCTTAAATTTTAAAGTAACTACTTCAGTTTTGAATTTGTTTTGTCTCGTGCAGTTTTGAAGTCTGAGCGACCGCTCACGCGTGGTGCGATGTGGCAACAATGAGTTAACAAAGTCACGACGTCACATTTGGACTAAAGCGATCGAAAATCTATATCGTTTTGAACGTTTTTGCAGGGGTTTTGTGCATAGAAAATCATAGAAAATCAACTAAAATCATCGAAGATTCGTAAATTTTCATGATTTTTTATCAAAATTCCAACCTGAGTGTGCACTCGTTTCACAACCTCCGACGTCTCGCTATCCGCATCGATATTTGTACACTTAATACGGCCAAGCTGCAAATTACATCATCACTAGGCAATACGCAGATTACATCATGACTACGCAACAATAAACGCGCGCCACGACTCGAGAATGAGAAAGAGACAGCGTGTCACGAATAACTAAGGCGAGAGAGAGAGAGGAGAGAGAGAGAAAGAGAGAGAGAGAGAGAGAGAGAGAGAGAGAGAGAGGAGAGAGGGACGACAGAGCCTACCAGCCACCACAAGTTAATTATCGTGTCCGAAGAAGCAGCATTCTCTCCTCTCCTCTCCTCACTCCACCCCCTTTTCTCAGCCCTTCCCACCTCCTGAATTTAGGCCCACCTCCCATTCTCTCTCTCTCTCCGCCCTCTTTCCTGTGCCCAAATCATCGTGCCTCTCTCTCTCATGGACCCCCCGCAATGAACAAATCAAAATAATGCTCGACCGAGCGTCGGGCGGAAGCTTCTGTGGCAGAATAAGAAGAAAGAAAGGAAGAAGAATAAAAGGGGAAATACTCGAACCGGGATCGATCTGATCAGTCGAGTAACGACTGGCTTTTAGCCCCTTCTCTCTCTCTCTCTCTCTCTCTTCCGCTTCTTCTTCCTCTGCGAACAATGGCAAGCAACTGACGCGATCGCACTTCACTTTAATCTCTCTCTTCACGACGGAGAAAAAGAAAAAAAGAAAGGCTGAAAAGAAGAAATGAGATGAGATGAATATGAGAGATGTGATGATGCACTGCTACAGTACTCCCACAACGAATCACGAACCACCAAGGGATACTGTACTTGTGCATTGGGCTCACTGTCCTTATTACGAAATTTGAGTGAGATGAATAAAGTCTCGTCTTTACATAGTCTGATTCCCGGTTCACCAAAGTCAGCAAACCTCTGAGTCTGCTGGGTACTATTTCTTGGGATGACACGTAATTGAATTTTAATTTAATTAATTTAAAAAGTTCTTGGATCCTCATAAGAACACCAGTCCTGGTGATAAGTCGAATTGCTAGTAGGAATGAGCCGAATTAAGTGCGTTTAATCATCCCCAAATGGTAAGAAACCGAAAAAAAACGCAGAAAAAGGGAAGAAAGAAAATAACCATTAGGAATTTGTGTTGTTCACCGCGTGTCAAAATAGGAGAGGAAAAGGGAGAAAATATGCGGATAGAGGGGGGTGATTAGCGTCATTTCAATAGTCTTCTTCTCTCCCGTGAGAGTTCAGAAAAAAAGCCCTGAATGGATGAATATTGGAAAAATCGCGGCTTGTTGAAAATTAGACACGGACACGACAAAATATTGTCGACGAGAGCGCGAAATAACATGATTGTTTTGACACTCTGGGGGATGAACTGTGAAAGACCTATATGAAGAGAGAGAGAGAGAGAGAGAGAGAGAGAGAGGGAGAGAGAGAGAGAGAGAGCGCGGACTTCATCTCTTCTCTGAGCGATGATGTCATGCGCGCGTTTTGGATGCGTGAAATTGATACATGCGCGCATCTCTCGCGCGCTTCTTTAAAAACGCGCGCGCATCGAAGCAGAGATGAGGAGTGGCCGAGTATGATAAATGAAGAGGGGAAGAGAGAGAGAGAGAGAGAGAGAGAGAGAAACACTTCTTCAAGGAAGAAGTACATGTGGAAGAGTTGCGAAGAGTCTTGTCTATTGAGAGAGAGAGACGAGTAATCCCTCTCTCTCTCTCTCTCGCTCCTCTACGACAAAAGCAACGGAGGAGGAGGGAATCTACTATGCCCGACACTTATGAGAAGCTACCCGTGGAATTATCCAAGAGAGAGAGAGAGATAGAGAGAGAGAAAAGAGAGAGAGAGAGAATTCCGAAAACACAGGGCGGACGCAGCAAGAGAGAGAAAGAGAGAGAGAGAGAGAGAGAGAGAGAGAGAGAGAGAGAGCGGTTGCATACCAAATGTGGGAGAATTCGTGGTATTGTCGGAGAGCACTCAAAACAGCGGTGAAAGCTTATCCACATAGGAGTCGCTGCTCTCTCTCTCTCTCTCTCTCTCTCTCTCTCTCTGAATACGCGGCGCATCAAATGAGCACACGACGTCGAATTCTAATCCCCGCTCTCATTGTGTGTGAGGCTGCCGCCGTCGAAAATGAGAAAGAAAAGGAATGAAAAGAAAAAAAGGAAAAAAAGAGAAAACGGGAAAGGAATGAACAAGTTGATGCGCGAACTCCGACCATGTCTCATCTTCTAACAAGACTGCGCCGACTCGTGTTTCACACCCAGAGAGAGAGAGACCGCTCTTCTCTCTCTCTCTCTCTCTCTCTCCCGGGTCAAGACTCAGACTCGACCGACTGCCTAAGCCAAACTCGACTCGAAGTCCCCAAAGCATGCAAAAAGTGGGTGTGCTGTCGTGGCCGAAAAAACGGGCGTAGAATCGATGGGAGGAGGAATGAGACAACTCAAAATGTGGGCAGGGGGTGAGGAGAGAGAGAGAGAGAGAGAGAGAGAGAGAGACCGAGTTGGACCAGTCAGTCAACCGATGAATGGACCGACCGCGAGTCTTTCTGTGTGTGGAAAGGTTCGCATTACGAGTATGGAGATGGAAAGAGGAGGGGATGTAGAAGAGAAGGAAAGGAAGAAGATGGACGATAGAGAGGATGGAATTACAGATGTTCGACTGAAGCGAGATACTGAGCATAGATTAATATAAAGCAACAAAGTCGTCCATTCAAGATATGAAAAAACGGTGGGGGAACAGTCCTCGAGACGGTCATCTCAATTATTCTCCCTCCTCATTACAATAGTTTAGTTTAGTTTAGTTTAGAAGTCGTTTATCAAGAGGCTATTCGGGTTAATGGGGAATCGAATGGGAGCTCTGACGACGTTGAAAAGGCATCGATATATTTTTGTTACAATATATGTTTCCTAATCCGACATGGCGTGCCCTTGAGGCTTACGATAAGATGTAAAAAAGTAAAAATAAATAAATTGATAGGCATTGTTGCATTTTTGTGAGACGCAACAGCGAGGATATTTTTAGTTGCGATTTGTAATCTACCAATTGCGTCGGACGACTAATAAGTACTTTCGGTACGTTGCGTGGGAGAGAAACCCATTACGACGGGACCAAATTTAGTTGTTGCGAGAGATAAGGTGATCGAGTAGAATGAGATGTGAGTGGGGAGAAAAGAGGAGAAGAAGGGCAGAAACAGATGACATAGTGAGAGAAATAGATCATGATCTGTTAGAGTTCATGAGTGCTGTTAGTTAGCTGATCTCCCTTGTAACTAATTGATTTAAAAATTAGAGAATGAGATTTAGCGCAGGTGACTGCGTTACTTACAGTGTAGTAAAGGGAAATGATCTGCCCTTTTCGAGCTCTATTCGACAACTGCTAAGCCAGTGTTAGAATATGCAGATTCAATCCACACACCGTACCTTAACCCATCATCGTAAAGAAAATTTTCTATCTTCTCTTGATTCCCTGATTGACGCAGAAACTATAGCCTGCCAGAGATCAGCGCAGTAAACCGCCCATCTCGGCAATTGAAGGGGGAGAATGAATTGGGGAGGGAAATGGTGAAAATTGGCGGCTTTCATCACGAAATTCTCTCAGGAGCACTGGAGCGAAAATTGGAGGGGAGAGCGAGAGATTTAAGAGTGGAGAAGAAGAAGAAGAATGTGATGATCGTCCAATTTCTTTTTCTCTGGACTCTCTCAATTCCGCCTGATCTCTCGTCGACGTCTCTGCCGCAAATCTAGGCCCGTTTTCCGATCGAAAGAAGCGGATAATGAGGGGAGTCTTGGGCAATCGGCTGAGAGATTGGAGGAGAGAGAGAGATCCACAATGGAGAGAATAGAGGAGGTGGCTGCACCCACAGAGCGATGACGTCAACCACCCCATTATGCCTGAGGTTACCGTAGTCCGATAGAGGGACGGGCGAGAACTACAATCTCTATCTGTCCAGGAACATTATCGGAATATTTTCCTGGTTGATTCTCATGACAGTTTGAAATGATCTACGGAATCAAAAACAAGACAAGGCCGTACAATAAACACTTCTAACTCATTTTCATATTTATTCTCCTTAATTTGTGCTATCGATTTAGAGTTGACTTGATTGGATGTGTAACAACGCAAGATAAATGGTCCTGAAAAAAATGCGCTCGATAAAGCTTAAATTCGTCTATTGAATTTCATCTACAGTTTCAATACTTTGACTCTGACGGAATAGAAACGAATTGAAGAGGGAATACTTAGTTATCTTCATGAGGAATCAGTTGCCCGAAACGCGTCTGACCCGATACAAATCTGATCCAACCCTTCATGTACTCGTATGGCTATAATTCAGCACTCTAACTATCTGACGGAACAATCAGTAAATGGATAAATGCATTTCTGCAAAGAATTCTCATAGGTGGAAGATGCTTCGCGCTCAATCAAGACTTCCAGTCTCACTAGGGGAGAATTTGCATCCCAAATGGCCTGGGGGTGAGAATGGGGAGAGAGAGAGAGAAAAGAAGGAGGAGAGTTGACAAACGAGACGCGCGCTGCACACAAAACTCGCGATGGAAGAAGAAAGGAAGAGAAGAAGAAGGAAAGAATGGAGACAATGTTGAGGACACGTCCTTATCAAGAAAGAGAGAGCGATAGAGAGAGAGAGAGAGAAGGGGAGGTTTGAGGGTGTACTAGTTTCGCTGGAAAGCTTCCGTAAACGAGTTTGCACTTTACAGTCGAGAAGTTTCCTTTCAGATCAGGTACCTTTCATTTCTGCTCATTTCATAGTTTCATGATTGGGACATAAGCAGTTATAGGATCTTTGCCTTCTGAAATTGTACAATTTCATAAATAAAGTGGACACTGCCCGTCACAACAGCATCTCTCTCTCTCTCTCTCTCTCTCTCTCTCTCTCTCTCCCTCTCTCTCTTCCGTCGTTCATTCCGTGTGTTGATCGCTTCTACGACAAATTCGGCGCGTGCACAAGCAGCAGAAGGGAGTCGTAGTAGGCATAATTCAAGAGAAAGGGACAGAGAGAGAGAGAAGAGCGTGCGCAAAATTCACAATAGACCTCATAGCGAGGGTGACGTGTTATTGTTGCCTAAAAGTGGCAATATCGATTGAAGATAGGGAACATGAAATATTACAGAAAATACAACAAAATACTGCTTGAGACGGCCAACATCCTCTACTATTCCCTAAACAGATCTCTCTAAAATTCGGAAAATAGTCCGCCCACAGAGGGGGTTGAATAGTAAGGCCGAGTCTGAATAACAGTCCTCTAACGTACGTGCTGAAATGTGCATTTCGTGATTCCGAGTAGAAAAAGAATACTGGGAATGGTGCATATTGTGTGCGGTCTGTTCCTCCGCGAATTTAAATGCACTTCGAAAGTCACGAAAAAAGAGAAAGGAGGAGTGCTCTTGCGAAAAGTTCGCGAACATATAACCTCTAGGGATGCCCGTTCGGCGTCGGTTTCGGTAATACGGCGTCTCTTTTTCTCTGGTTCTCTCCCCTTTATCAGCCGTATTACCGATCTCTCGCTGAGAGGGTCGTAATACGAACACCGAACTTGCATCCCTAATAACCTCCCTAAAGTTACGATGTTGGTTGTTTCGTTGCTTGGGGCCACATACATACCAGCCATTTTATACATTTTTACACATTTATATATATACATTTTTGGCAGTTTTGGCCGTGGATTCGCTTGGATTAGGTATTCAAACAGATGAAAACTTTTGAAAGTGTAGGAAAAGAAGGAACGTCATAAATAAGCGTTTGGAGTTGTAGGAAGAGGAAGAAAGCGCGTGTGCACCAATCAGCCACCGTGCAATGCGAGTCTCTCTCTCTCTCTCTCTCTCTCTTGAAGGAGAGAGAGAGGACCTCCGCCCCTCTCTCAGATCGGCTTTCATTCAGAGAGAGAGAGAGAGAGAGAGAGAGAGAGAATCGAATAGCTTTACGAGATTAAGAAGCGGGGACAGGAAAAGGGATAGGGCACATGCAAGACTGATTTGATGTCGAAGTGGCAAGTTGAAACAGGTGATTTGAGTGAAACAAGACACCTGTCTCGCTCTCATTCTCTCTTTCTCTCTCTCTCTTTTAATCTCTCTCTCTCTTTCTCGAATCAACTCCCGCTTTCCACTGTGATAATTGAGATTGCGGACAATAACAACTGGGGGGTGAAATAGACAACCAAAGATTGGAAGAAGAGAGAGGTGAAAAGGCGTCGTGATCACCACCTCTGACGTTCATTCGGTCTTTGCTTCGTCTCTCTCTCTTTATTCTCTCCCTCTCTCTCTCTCTCTCTCTCTCTCTCTCTCTCTCTATTCTCTCCTCCTCCCGTACGTCGACGTCGGCCTTTGACACTCTAACACAATTTGGACAGCAGCAGGACGAAAGACGCGAAAGAGAAGAGAAGGAGCATTTGATGAGAGGGGTTAGAAGAGAGAGAGGGATAGAGAGAGAGAGAGAAAGAGAGACTGTACTCGTCTCTCGTATAGGTCGATTACGATATAACTATCTCCCTTATTGAAACGGTATTCTATACAAGGACATAGTAGAAAAATGCATGAGCTCTCTCTCTCTCTCTCTCTCTCTCTCTTGAAGGAGAGAGAGAGGACCTCCGCCCCTCTCTCAGATCGGCTTTCATTCAGAGAGAGAGAGAGAGAGAATCGAATCGCTTTACGAGATTAAGAAGCGGGGACAGGAAAAGGGATAGGGCACATGCAAGACTGATTTGATGTCGAAGTGGCAAGTTGAAACAGGTGATTTGAGTGAAACAAGACACCTGTCTCGCTCTCATTCTCTCTTTCTCTCTCTCTCTTTTAATCTCTCTCTCTCTCTTTCTCGAATCAACTCCCGCTTTCCACTGTGATAATTGAGATTGCGGACAATAACAACTGGGGGGTGAAATAGACAACCAAAGATTGGAAGAAGAGAGAGGTGAAAAGGCGTCGTGATCACCACCTCTGACGTTCATTCGGTCTTTGCTTCGTCTCTCTCTCTTTATTCTCTCTCTCTCTCTCTCTCTATTCTCTCCTCCTCCCGTACGTCGACGTCGGCCTTTGACACTCTAACACAATTTGGACAGCAGCAGGACGAAAGACGCGAAAGAGAAGAGAAGGAGCATTTGATGAGAGGGGTTAGAAGAGAGAGAGGGATAGAGAGAGAGAGAGAGAGAAAGAGAGACTGTACTCGTCTCTCGTATAGGTCGATTACGATATAACTATCTCCCTTATTGAAACGGTATTCTATACAAGGACATAGTAGCAAAATGCATGAGCTCTCTCTCTCTCTCTCTCTCTCTCTCTCTCTCTTTGGTAGTCAGAAGAGGGAATCCTCCCATTCCAGAGTAATTGTAAATGTTTCAATCTCGGGTACGGACGGGTGAAATCTCGGGGGAATTGAGAAGAGAGAGAGAGAGAGAGAGAGAGAGAGAGAGAGAGACTATGAGGATCTTGTGATGTATACAGAAGAGAAGGGAGAATAGAGACGAGACGAGAGAACGCGAGAAATTTGAGTTGTGATTGTGCCATGAATATTTTCAGAATTCCATGAAAACATGATTGATCCTATGTCGAAAATCACTTCTAGATGAGTATATCTTTTATCGCAAAATTAAGCTTGAATTAAGTGCTGGACTATTTCTGAAATTGCCATCTATGGGGGGGAGAAGACGTGTGTTGGAGAGAGAGAGACTCAACTCATCCCCTACTCGTTTCGTACGAGAACATGCGCAGGCAATAGATGGGAGGAGAGAGAGAGAGAGAGAGAGAGAGAGAGGAGGGGGACTTACTCATTTAGAGTTCCAAAGTTGAGTGAGGGTAGTAGGGACACACGAAGCAGGCGAAATTGAATCGTGTGTACGGCTGATAGAAGGAGAGAAGACAGAAAAGAGAGAGAGAGAGAGAGAGATAGATGGGAAAGGGAAAGACGCATTCGAGGGGGACTTGTAATCAGGACGATATTTCAGGATATAGCGAGTGATTGTGCCCATTTGCTTGCATTGCAAAGCCGCGCGCTGGAAATTTTCGTAATTCTCTCACGGTTCTACGAAACATCGTCGACCCCCTCGCTTTTTGATGTTGGGAAAGAACAATACGAAAGAGAGAGAGAGAGAGAGAGAGAGATAAAGAGGGGGAGAGAGAGAGAGAGAGAGAGAGGGGGAGAGAGAGAAGGAATTTTGATATCTGGTATGTTCGGGTACAAAAGAGTACTCAGGGAGAGCTTCTTCGCATGAATATCGTAGATGAGCACTTAATAATTTTCCTACTCGATTGAAAGAATAGATAGTGTGTCCAAAAAAAGTTCGATCATGCGCGGAACTAATATGTATGTCTTTTAAAATAGTCCCACTCGGTTACAAAGAATTTAGAAAGGACGAATTCTTGCGTTATCTGGAGTTCAAATCGTGAAAATCCTCACAAATGACGGAAGATACGAACGAAGTGAGCAAGTGGTCAGTTGTTGTGTGAGTCAAGCATAAGAAAGAGAGAGAGAGAGGGGGAGAGAGAGAGAGATGAGGAAGGGATTGGAGAAAGAGGTGTTGGAAGAAGAAAGAAGAAGAGGAAAAAGATGGAGTAAGATAGGGGGAGTGGTGCCTTCAGACCACAACAACTACTTCTTTCCTGCGACGACCCTCCGCTCTCCTCTCTTCCCACACTCTCTAGTTGGTTAGAGAGGACGAGAGAGTGTGTGAGAATGAGAGGCGCAGACACTGCTCTCCTACTTCATTTCACTCGCAGACAGCGATGCTGTCTGTTACAAAACTCAATTGACAGCTCATTTATGAAGTAGAGTAGAAACAAGAAAGAATGGGGTATTCAGAAATAGGATAAAATTTTCGTAATATATGGTCTGGCCAGGAACAGATTGCTGTATAGTTGCTACCGAAAAAAATAATTTAAAAAGGGATTTTTCATGAATACTTCCTGACACCGCCGCTACGTTTGCCTTGCTGCTTCTGGAATGCTACCTTGAAACGTTACCCATCTATTTCTGAAAAAAAACTTCTTCATATTTCGGGCCTAAAATGATTGGCGCCCAACTTCAATTTGGAAATGATGTCATGGAAAGAAAAGAAGTGCAGAGGAATCTTGGAAGAGGAGGAAAGTTGGAGGGGCGATGAGAGTAAGACGAGATAAAGAGAAAACGAAATTCGAGAAGGTGAGAGGAGGAAAGAATAGAGGAGAGAGAGAGAGAGAGAGAGAGAGAGAGAGAGAGAAGAGGGGAGGAGACCGATGAGTTGAGAGAAGATGAGGAGGAATGAAACAATCGGAATCTCGGCCTGAAGGGAAATGCGAAACGCATCGGGCCTCCAACTTTACGGACAACTTTAGCAGCGAGAGAGCGGTTAATTGAATTTGAATTTCGCACCCAATTTTGCATTTCTCAATATACAAAAACATTGTTTTGCAAATAGAATTTTTAAAATACGGCTTTCTTAATATTTGACGTTTCGAAAAATCCTCAAGTTCTTTCTAATTGTCAATAAGGGATTCTTGAAAAATGGGGGAATCATTTTCACGAGAACACATAAAACAGGAACGGTTTAAAATGTGTATTTCGACGCTGGGTGAAATAGTGAAATCGGAATAAATAGATTAGTGAAATTGGGACGACATATTATAGAAATTAAATAGTGAAATAGTGAAGGGGTGTCATATTATCTGACAAGAAAAGAATGCGAGAGACGGTTTGGGTGTGTCGGGAAAGAGGATCGAAGACTGCGAGAAAGAAGAAGAGGGAAATGAGAGGAAAGAGAGAGAGAGAGAGAGAATCGGACACAAAGCTACAGACTGTCACTCGCCATTCATATCATTCACATCTCACTCCCTCGTCTCTTTCTCTCACTCCAAAATATATGCCTGAATCAGCTATGAGTCGAAGTCGAGAGAGAGAGAGAGAGAGAGAAGAGAAAGTCGCTCACTGTCAGTAATGCGGTTACGGTACACAAAACCCGGGCGGGCTACTTTAATGATGTGCACAAATTTGATTAACGGAATGAGTAGGAGTGATGAGAGAATAGAAAAAAAACACACAAAAAATAATCAGATGTGAGGAGAGAGCATATCTCATCTGACATTGGCTTTTAGAGCGCCGCACACAAGGTCAGAATACGGTATAAGCAGATTCTTATCATACGACCTACAGCATAGCGCAAACAGGCTGATATTACATATATAAAATGATACGATCAAACAAAATGTCGAACTGGGACTTCCTGTGTTTACCGAGACGAGAGAGCACGCAAAAGCGAGAGGGTCCTGTATGGTAAACAACGGAAGTTCGTAATTCGGCTTTTGTTATGATCGTATCATTTTATAAATGCTATATTACAGTACTCTTTTTCGCTCTACAGCAGTACTAATTTGTTCGCCTACGGTAGAACTGGGCGGTGGCGCTGCGAATTGTATGGAAGTGGACACGGCACGGAGTGGCCCCACTAAGTTCACGCAAGGGATGCAAGTTCGGTTTTCGAGCGAGAGATCGGTAATACGATTGAGAAAGAGGAGAGAACGAGAGAAAAAGAGACGCCAGGGGGGCAGTAATACCGAAACCGTCGCCAAACGGGCTACCCTAGTTCGCGCCATTTTGTTTTCCACGCCACTTCATGGTCTTTTCGACTGTGAAGAGGATCTAAAAGGTCGACCATACCACTTCTACCCCTACTATTCCTTTTCAACAGTAGGTAAAGGTAAAGGTAAAGGCATCCCCTTATCTAGGCTCCAAGTTCTGAGGGAGTCACTGCTAAGGCCAGCGCATAATAGGCCAGTTCATTCCCGAGGGCCCAATCTCTTCTTCGGATTTAGTTACCTTCGTGGTTACACCACTCAACAGTAGGAATGGAATTATGTGCATTTGATGATCGTCGAAAAGCAAAAGAGAGAGAGAGACAGTCCACCTCACTTCCACTCTCTATCGTGGAAGGAGACACGGAAGGATCGGGAGAGATGGGATATTAAGGAACAAATAGTTGAGTGGTCTGGAGAGAGAGAGAGAGAGAGAGAGAGCATTCAAGTGAATAGCCGTCGGTCCTCCAATTCACTTCTTGCCGCAGAGTCGTTATGAAATGTTTTGCGCAAGTTGCCAAAATCGATTTGAGTTAGAGGAGGAGCGGTTGAATTGGCTTCGGCAGCGATGAGGAACTTCCTGAGAGAGATAAAGAGAGAGAGAAATGTCTCTCTCTCTCACTTTTGAGTCAAGAGCGCAGAGTTGTGTCACCTCATTGCAAATGCATTCAGAGTCGCTCGTATGGGACCAATCACGATGGAGAGAAAAGGAAGGAGTGGCACACGTTGGAGAGAGAGAGAGACGGCTTCCGCCTTCCATTCAACCGAACCGGTGGTCGCCGGGGGCAGAGGTTACACGAGGGTTCAAACTCTCCAGAAAGGGGGTCATGCGCTAAAGTTTTTATTCGTAGCCCTTGTTCTGGAAACTTATCCACCTTTGCAATGAAGCGAATTTGAAGGAGAGCTACAGTAACCTACCTGACGGCAATACAGTAACCTACAGTAGGTATAGTGTAGAGATGGGACGACACCGCACGTCTCTTCTACTCTTCACTCGATAGAGATAGGTCCTCTCTCTCTTCTCCCTCTTGTTCCTCCCTTCTTCTCCTCTCACAAGAGTGCTCCCATGGGACGACCGCCCCCCACTTCAATACGAGGCGAGAATGACTGAACGGTCTCTGAGGGGCAGAGAGAGAGGGAAAGGAAGGGTGACGAAGTGTGACGTCGTAGGCACTTCTCTTGGGTTGACAATCGGAGGATACTGTAGAGGATGCAAACGAAGGGTGTGGTAACGCGCCACTAGCCAGAAGCAGACAATTCTACGACTCACGAACTGTTGGCTTCCAAGTAAAGGCTACTTATAATTCGCTTCGATAAGATGATGGGGAGCGGCAGTTTTTGATTTTGAAATCTGTCGCTTCGGGAGTCGTAGACTTAATTGGTTGCGAGAAGCGGCATACGGTGGAGGTCGCTTTGCCATATCGTAATAAAGAGCTCGCGTCCCAAAGGCCGATTACAAATACCGAACTTGCATCCCTAGGTGACAATCGGGGATACTGTAAAGAGGAGGGAGAATGATACGGTCACAACTCAGAGGAAAACAAGCCTACGACTCTCGTAGTTTTGGCTACCTTTGCTCCTTTTAAACCTCTGCGCGCTTCGAGGTACGGTAGTTCTGGACATGTACAGACGCAGGCTAGTGGAGGAGTCTTCTGGTAAAGTAAAAGTAAAGTGCCACTGCTTGCCAGACGAAGGGTCACGAGTCTTTTGAAGTCGTATACTTATTTCCCTGTGAGAACCGGGGTACGGTGGCGGTCTCCATGCCTTAGAAGCCGTAATACAGATGTCGCTTTCGAAAAGGCCGAATACAAATACCGAACTTGCATCCCTAGGTGGCAATCGGGGATACTGTAGAGCACAGGGTGCGCGTGAAGGATACGGTGGCGCCTCGGGAATACTTTACAGGAGGGAAAGGGTACGGTAGCGGCGCCGGGGTGCGGGGCGGAAACAGGGTAAGTGGTGGCCAGTGGTCGTTTTGAGAGTGGTAGGCAGACAGGGAGACATGAGACGGCTACTGAGAGATGCGATTCGAAGTGACATTGTGAAATGAGAGGGAGACAGTCTGGAATGTCCTCCAGTCTGTCGAGATTTTTCAAAGACCGGCGGATGGAAAGACACTAGGACGGATGAGAACCTAGAGAACAAATGAGAAGAAAACTAATTTTTAAATTGCAATTTTTTAACAGAAAAATGCAGGTTCTCATCCGGCCTGGTGCCGATGGTAGGGAGGAATCCCAAAATCCGCCTGATCTGAAGTGGATGGGAGTGAGAAACTGCGCAACTGCTGTAGGAGTGTAATGGACAGGACTCACTCATTCCCTCTCTAGCTCCATTTCTCTTCTTTTCACTC
Source organism: Pristionchus fissidentatus (assembly GCA_036245785.1). Classification (NCBI taxonomy): domain Eukaryota; kingdom Metazoa; phylum Nematoda; class Chromadorea; order Rhabditida; family Neodiplogasteridae; genus Pristionchus; species Pristionchus fissidentatus. The sequence continues at coordinate 3,775,370 of BTSY01000007.1, read as the reverse complement.
GACGGAAGAAATAGACAATAGAAAACGGTGGGGAGGGGAACACCTGCCCTGAGGCGATCGAAAAATGAATGACCGCTTTCAGTAGTGGCCCTCCACTTCCTTGAGAGAGAGAGAGAGAGAGAGAGAGAGAGAGTCCATTTTCCATAGTGTCACCCTAATGGTGCGGTGAGATATAGTCGCAAGAGGAGGAGGAGGACCATATGGTGGACCTGATTGAGTTGAGAGAAGAGGGGGAGGAGAAGAGAAGAAGTGACACTGGTGGAGGGATGGAATAGGACACTTCTAAGTGAGTCCATATGTAAGATAGAGAGAGACGATGGATTACTCGCCATGTGTGTTGATGTTTAGTCTTGCAACATCGAGCTTGAGCCACCCGAATTCTGAGGGAGCGCATGATTCGCAACTTACAGAAAGTGATACGGGCGAGAGAGTGGGCAACCCTTGGAGAAACCTCTCGATTTGACACGATCTCTCACTCCAACGCCCTTTCTGGTGGGATGATTTGGGGAAGAGAGGAAATACTCGCCGAGAAACCTAAAAATAACGGGGATAGCTTCGCCGGCACTGGGGAAATCCACTTACGCCGTTGGTGATTGTGATAAATTATCAAGAGAAATTCACTCAATTCTAATTTATCACTATCCCTCAAGCAAACAGCAGTTGTTGCTCTTAGCATTTTAGTGTTCCGTCAATGACATAACGAGACTGGTCAGCGCTCTCACTATGTTTAGCGCCCCACCCCCGTTTGGACGCCAATACTTGCGCTGGTTAGCGTGGTCTAGTCTACACCAGGCGCCGCCTCCTTTTTCGAATTTACCCGTCACCTTCTCTTTGTTTTGATGTGTATTTACGTTTAGTTAATTGTTTAAATGTTAATTATTGTGTACTATGCATCTCCCGTAGTAGGGATAGTCGATATTCCCTGAGTTGGGGGCATTATCCTTTATATTTCCTCTAGAAATCACTCAAAATGGACTAATTTGTTGTTATTTCACCGCACCTCGCGCCATTCTAATTCTAAGAAAGCAATTCCTATTTTAGACCGCGCCATGCTTGTAGTGTTCCTCGCCGACAAACCCAGCCTATTGACTTTCATTTCTTTAGTTTCACTCAAAACCGTCTTTTTCTACCTGAGTTGGCAACCAGGACTTACCGCGCTTATATTTCACTCCTGCCCAAATCACTCCTCAATTTTATTGACTCTCACAATTGGCATTTTTTATGCAGCCATCTATAATCACCAACTCTCAACGTGCAGATCATGACTTCTTTTATAATTAATTATTTTAACTAATTAATAATTAATTACTAATTGCAGTCGGCGTTGGCGGGGGAGCGCAGATCTTCTTCCTCCCGTGGCAGCGGCCCACGCGGTCGACAGCGCATGCGGTTAATCCCACAAAAAGTATTATTTTAATTATTTTAATAATTAATTTTTTTTTAAATTTGAAAGCATTTACGTCCAGAACGGTACGTATCTCATTGTTTCGCTGCCATTCGAGATGTTGCACTTATAAATTATTGATATTTCTTATGTGGTGTTAGTTTTCGGAAATGGGAAATGGAAAAAGGCCAAGATTTGAATTCCCGCAATTTCTTATCTCAGTTCTCCGTAACGAACTGAGATAAGAAATTGCGGGAGTTCAAATCTTGGCCTTTTTACAATTCCTTTTCCCGAAAACTAACACCACATTAAGCAACTTGTTTAGCTCTCTTAGTTCATAGCACGTTCAAATACCACGATGTCTATCTTCTCTCTCTCTCACATAACAATATTGACGGAATTGAATTGGTGTTCTCAAGGCCGGTCGACGCACCGAATCGAAGCAGAATTGTGTGAAGCCCGTCAAATCGGAGAATGTCGACGTCCCCGTTCTGCTCGAGAAGGGAAAGACGAAGCACTTGCCCTCGTGAGTAATTATTAGATATGCATTTAAACATTTACTAAGAACTAGCTTTGATCTTCATGAGTATTGCGGTTTTGCTATTCACAAAGTCAACAGAAATGTTGATCAATAGCTCTTTTCTGATCTGATTGAAGAGAAGTTGTAGGAAAATATTTTCTTTAAATAAGGCCTCTAAATTTAAATAAGATCCTTAAATTACTTTAATTATCAGGAAAGGGAAGAGGAGACGGCGTCACTGGCTCTCTATGTTCACCTCATCGAGACACAAACGAGAAAAAGATGAGCTTGTAGAGGATCCCAGTTGGACGAATGTGGTCAGTTGTAGTAGTCAATGTATCAGCTCAATCAACCAATCATGCTAAAAATGAGATTGATTCGAGAAGAAAATATTTATAATATAATTTAATTTTTAATTTATAATATAATTTAATTTAATTTATAATATAATTTAATTTAATTTTTAATTTATAATATAAAATATGAAAACTGCGAAGGCGCGTTTAGATGACAACAAGTGAATATTGAAATGTAGAAAAGAAAAGGTAATGGATGCATCAACAATATAACTCGTAGCGGAAAAAAGTTTCGGATATAGTTATATGAAAATTGCAAACTTTTTTGACACTAAATTGTATTGAGGCTCTGACACTTCCGCCTTCTATTCAAATCAACGAACCCGGTGACTATTTTGGACACACATTACATTGAATGTGAACGAAATTTGATTCTCATGACGTGAATGGAAAATTTTTAAAAGTAATAAGTCTTGTCCGGTTTGTTTCCTAGAACCACATAGTGCGGGCAGTGTCTCACCCTATACTGCACTTCTAGTCGAAAAAGCGACTAGACAGGTCGGTCCCCTCATAACCCCTCATAATCGACTAGATACTTTCCTCATTTCGGACTGTACCGCCCCGTCTAGTCTCTTTTTCTACTAGAAGTGAAGACTTGGGCGACACACTCTCCGCACCATTAGTATCAGTGCTAATGGGGGGGAATCTATTCAATCACATTGCATTACAGAGACCAACGTGGTTGACATCGGAGATGCTCCTTCCCCAGCCTCTTCCACGTAATTTCGACCAGGCAGAAATGGAGGAAGAGCTCAGGAAAGCAAAGAAGAAGGAAGAAGCAATGGAAGAAATTCAATGGAAGCGAGTTGATGTCATTGCCGAAACCAAACGGAAATACGATAGAGTCAAACTGCCGAGATATGTTCGACCGTGAGTAGATTGAGAGTTGAATTGATTAGGTGCAATTTTGTTTTTTTTTAATTTTGCAATTTTGATTTTGTGATTAATGCAAATAGGTGGAATGATATTGCTTGTTCTTTCGAATGTGAAAGCTCGATTCCGGAAGAAACGATTGCTAATGGCTGCATCATAATTATGCTAAAAGGCCGCTTTAAATGGTTTAATTAATTTGAGGGAACTGCTCGAGCAATACCAGAATTTGCTGAAGGAGGAAGAGGAGTTGGATAGTGAAGAACACCCGGAAGTGAGCGATTTCTATTTCGGCTTCTACCAGTATGCTAATTAAAAATGATGTATTATTGATAATTAATAGCCGGATGTAGTACTGTATTTCGAGTGTGGAAATAGTCAGAGCGCAAAATGAACAGCTTTCATTTCCCAGGAGTATTCATCTCTACGGAAAGCGTGAATAAAACATTCCAAATGCTATTGATACTCCAATCTCTCGCCAAGTACACATTTTCTGTATTAATAAACTTGAAAAGTAAAACATTTGCTTATTTAAAAGAAAATCTTTATTTGTCCTTACCATTATCAAGGTTATAAATAATAATTTCAGATGGCCGCCTTGCTTCTTCAATCTCTGAGTGAGGAACCGTCACAAGCACAAGAGGTCAGCAATATTCAAACTTTAAATCAGAACCTATTATCAGTACCATGCGGGTTGGTTCTTATATTGAAGTCCGATCTCTTCGTACTGTGTATTTTCTTTGCGAAATCGACCACTAAGAAATCGATAATCGAACTTTAAAATTTCCTGGGCACGCGGTGGTTGCGCCTCTCACGCAATTTGAGTACATTGACAAACTTTATTTATTCTATTTCATCAGTTGCGCATGCACTTCGCGCGGAAAAAATTACGAGACATAAAAAATCAATTTATAAAGGTAAAGACATTTTCCGATTTTGACATGTGGTCGAGGGAGAGCACTGCTATGTCAGGAGTGATAGTGGGGGGATAGGGGTGATAAGAGAAAGGGGCGGGGCTTGCCCCTGAAGTAAAGAAGTCCCAAGAAATGAATGTTGCAGGCGCTCCGTCGTCAGAATCTGCGTTACGAGTCGGATCGGAGCATCGTCGAGGGTCGATTCAAGAAGGAAGTCGCCATTCACAACAAGAAGATGGACGGACGACGGGCGGAGATCAAATCGTGGCTGTTGGAGGATTTAGAGGAGAGACAGAGATCGGTTAGTTGGGACAATGAAGAAAACAGAGAGATGGGCAATTAGACGTATGTTTCCGAGTGGTAAAATACGACGAGACATGCACTGTTTTCTTCTTCAAAAAACACAAATTGCGTTGGCCAGTACATAACTGCGATCCTCCTAAATTACATTTTCATTTCAGCAAACTGAAGGTGAGGGTGAATATGCACAAGTTATAAATTTTGTAAACACTGCCACAGTCTAGTTTTCATTGATTGAATGAAAGCGTTTTTGCTCCGGCGCATCTAGTGGAGAATGAGGGCAGTCTGAACCCCCCCCCCCCACCTCTTCCTATTCTTATTGTTAATTTTCCTATTTTCTTATTGAAAAATGCAGTTGGAGGGTCAGCTTATTCCTATATTTATACTAGTTACACCGGCCACTTTTTCGACAATACATGGAGGCGGGATACAGTCTAACATAATTCTCTTTATTTTGTTTCGTGTAAACCAAGCTGTTGGAGTACTAAACTTGTTTGAAGATTACGCCTAGATAATTTTTCTTTAAAATAAAAGTCGTATTTGCAGGGTCAGGTGGAAGCAGAAATCGCTGCTCTCGATTTCTACGGATCTTCTTGCGCTCCCACTCCGAGTAGTAAGAAGCATCTGAGGAGGTGAGAAAAGTCTGCAAATATGTTATTATTTTCTAATTTGCTGAGTTTGCATGGAGTATCCGGCGCATAGGGTGGGAGTTAATTCTGTTCCATGGTTAAATTAGATGGTGTTGAGTTGAACTGAGTCAAAGAGCATCGTGTTCTATAAATTTGGTTTGAGTGATAATCGAGAACAACAAATAATGGGGGAGACAGCGATTTCCATTGACTTCTTTGTGCAATAAATCCCACGAGCTGTGCACATTGCGACAGTGGTCGAGGAATATTCAAGAGGGGGGGGGGGTGATGACGTTTATAAATGATTCAATATCTTAATTTCAGTGGTCGTCCGCCAGTTTCCGCCGTTCCCGTCGATTACGTACCCGAACCGACGCCCGAAGTGCCCAAGAAGCGAACCAAACCGACCGTCATCCAGCCCATCTCATACCTACTCAGTGAGGTCAGAATTCAGAAAGAAATACATTCTTTTGTTACAATAATCGTCATGACATGACATGGTATTACGCCAATTCTATTTAAAAAACCATCCAGCAGTTCTGTGTAAGCACTTCTGGGAATTTTGAAATCTTTACAACAAATAAAAAATGATTAGTGTCAAAAATTAAGCTTTCTTTCTTCAAATTGATCGTAGCGAGGATATAAAAAGAACAGTTCAATAGAATAGAATAGAATAGAATAGAATAGAATTTATTAGTGTCGCTTTAAGGGCGCTGATCAGGACGTCTCCGTATTACTCAATTTCAGTCTAATAATAGTCGTATTACTCAATTTCAGTCTGGTATCTATCGTGACTTGCGTCGACTGGGTAAGCTGGATCTTCTCCACGGCCGCGCTGTCACCACACACAAAGTGTCCCTCGACAATCAGAAGCTCACCTACGAGGGCAAATCGTCAGTTTATTTTAAACAAATATTATTATTCTTGAGACTGTTCAAAATATGAACGATAAGAGCAAGGAGAAATATGAACCTGAAACGGAAACAAAAGAGTTTCTAACCTTGTTTACCAACACATTTTTACATCAATGATTCTCATTGTTCCGTCAGTCGTACTCTCTCGCTGCAAGAAGGAGTGCCTTGCATTGGTGTATATTTAATTAAGACCAATTTTTTTCGTTTTTTGTTGAAAAAAAATTGACCAATTGCTTTCAGATATCCTCGTGGACAGCCTCTCTTTATTCAAACGGAGGCTTTCCCCTGGTTCTCCGTCATAATTCTCTCGCTGAACGACGGTTGGGTGCAGTTTCGGTCGACGATTCCGGGCGACACGCGATGTGTAACGGCGACCATAGAGGATCTCGAGGCGGGCAGAGTTCTCGTCAGCAAACTCGCACGGTGATGGATACGGTAACACCACAAACCACACAACCCGCCCAGTCTTTTCATTTGTATAGACAGCTTGCCCGTCTTACAATGGATTATTATTTGTGACAGTGACTCAATGTTGACCTACCTCCTGTCCCATGCTTACCTCTTATCGATTCTGCAGCCCAGTAGCCATAGTACGCGCACGCCACTCAGATCTTCGATCTTCGACCTCTCAAAGGTCTTTGACCTTGAGTCTCTTTATTATTAGTAGCGTTCTTATCTCTATTTCTATTACGTGACCTCTATAAAACCAGCAGCTAATTTCTCCCTATGTCAGCTATTGCCTGTATTGTACTTTTAATTGTGGATCTATTAGCTATCATACTAACCTCGTGCCAATTTTCCACTAATCCCATCATTTTTTTGTATCCGGTTGCTGAAATCAATCACTACTTCATAATTTTCTGCATTCTTTCATCCGTTAGCAATTTAAATTAATTATTTTAATAATAATTAATTTAATATCCAGCTAAAACTTTTCGTCGGCCGCTCTTTCATCACTCCGATCTCGGTAGAATTTTGAACATTGTTCATTTTGTCATCATCTCAATCCCAGTTTCTCTCCCCTCAAATTGGGCATTCGAATTTGTATGTAGTTTAATGAAAGTATCATTTGTTTGCAGTTTATTGTATTTGTCTTGTAAATTAAATCGAATACAATTGTGATAAATCAAAGCGAAAATAAAGGGAATCACCATGGAAAGCGAGGAAATGAGAGGCCATGGAAAGCGAGGAAATGAGAAGAATGGACAAGTTTATTTGGCGCGAAAATTGATTGTTAACTGGGCTCTGCGTTGAGACGCTAAAAATGGTTCCGCCATCCTAGCAAAGCGTAATGAGTCTAGTATCTTCTCAGTTTCTTGATTCTGGTATCTCTCTTTGACGCTTGGCTGGGGTGTGGAATAATGCTACCAGATGCACTGTATTGTTACGACTAGACAGAATTCAGCTATGTAGACACCGAAAATGTGAATACAGGGAGAAACTTAATTCTCAGTTATGAGGCAAAAACAATGAAAATTAATCCGTGAATAAATTACTTACACAAATCAATAAAATATCGCATTCAGAATATGCCCTGTCCATATGTTTTCACTCATCTATGCGAATATGAGGGAAAATAAACGAAACAATTATTTTGTCACCGAGTATAGTACAGTAAAATTTAAGGAAAGGTGTAATGTAATTTCAGAAATTGGTGGCTAATTCTCAAGATCTTGGATCAAAGAAGTGGTGTTGTCCCTTCTTCTCCTTGTAGTGATAATGATCTGTGTCGTTCTGACTCTTTTGGATGGAATCGATCAATTCGCCGGCCAGACAAGAGACTGGACGATACGCGTAGTCCTGATAAATATTTTGATAAAGGTACTTCCCGTCTTCGAGCAGGGCTCGCGGGAGAACTCAGTGCTATAATTTTCCGAATCAAGAATATCTTTTGTCAAAAATATCTTGTCAGATTTCCCTATTATTGCACCTCTTATATTGAAACAGACAGTCCTAAAGAACGGTCGATTAGGCACTGGGGCAAGATTTTGCTCTTGACCAACTTTGTGAGTCGTTACAAGTTCGAAATTGAGACTCACTGTTTCATATCCCCTCTCCATCGTTCGTTCTCCTCCAACTCTCAACGACGACGTCGGTCTCGTCATTCTCACCCTCTCGCCGTCCCGAATTCGGAAGGTGTCAGAGTAGTTGGACGAACCGTGCCAGTCCTCATCTAAATATACCAGTCCTCATCTAAATATCTAAATATCTCTAAATTTTCATGATATGACATCGAAAATGGGTGTCAGGAGGTCGACAACTAACCATTTCCTATGAGTATTTGACTGACTGAAAGGTCGTTGGTGGATCGCGAGTTTCGAATCTGAAATTAGTGCTGTTTCATCAGCGGGCACGAGATGAAGTTATCGGCAACTGAAAATACCGTACTTCGGGTTGGCCGGATCCTCCTCTCCACTTGAAATCAGCCGAACTCTGAGATACGTGGTTGATCACCGAGTCGTCCCTTGTGATTACTCCTTCAGCTGATCGAATCACCGGTCGTGGTCGGGCAACGAGGCCACCCATACCGTAGTCGGAACGATTCACTGTGTCTCCATCGAATCGAGCGTCGCTCTCCAATAGATTGATTGATTTAAAAAAAAACAAATTCACACAACGAGTGACGGATTAGTTTTGACAAAGACATACTGCTGATTAAAATGTTCACTTTGTTCAATAATGGTTAACTATTCACCTTCCAAATATCCGAGCTACCGTATTTCTTGGAGTCGAATCGCTCCCCACGCTTGGAAAAGTATTCGGAGCGGGTTACGGTTTCGCCCATAAACAATCTCTCGCCCTTGAGGAGATTGGAATCCTTGGGTTTGACGGGATCGTATCGTTCGCCCTTCCTGGCGGCGTAGTCTGCTCTGCTTACAGTATCGGCATCCATCTTTCCGTCGTTCTGCAATATTATTGATTGGTGACATTCAGAACAAAGTTTTCAAGTATTGATTGAATCTTCTGAGAATACAGTAATACTAACCTTCCAGATATCAGATGCATTCGGCTTCACTGCATCGAAACGATCGCCCTTCGTAGCACGATAGTCATTCTGACTCTGCGTCTCGCCATTGAAGGTTCCGTCGCCCTTGAGGAGATTGGAATCCTTGGGTTTGACGGGATCGTATCGTTCGCCCTTCCTGGCGGCGTAGTCTGCTCTGCTTACAGTATCGGCATCCATCTTTCCGTCGTTCTGCAATATTATTGATTGGTGACATTCAGAACAAAGTTATCAAGTATTGATTGAATCTTCTGAGAATACAGTAATACTAACCTTCCAGATATCAGATGCATTCGGCTTCACTGCATCGAAACGATCGCCCTTCGTAGCACGATAGTCATTCTGACTCTGCGTCTCGCCATTGAAGGTTCCGTCGCCCTTGAGGAGATTGGAATCCTTGGGTTTGACGGGATCGTATCGTTCGCCCTTCCTAGCGGCGTAGTCTGCTCTGCTTACAGTATCGGCATCCATCTTTCCGTCGTTCTGGAATATTATTGATTGGTGAGATTCAGAGCAAAGTTATCAAGTATTGATTGAATCTTCTGAGAATACAGTAATACTAACCTTCCAGATATCAGATGCATTCGGCTTCACTGCATCGAAACGATCGCCCTTCGTAGCACGATAGTCATTCTGACTCTGCGTCTCGCCATTGAAGGTTCCGTCGCCCTTGAGGAGATTGGAATCCTTGGGTTTGACGGGATCGTATCGTTCGCCCTTCCTAGCGGCGTAGTCTGCTCTGCTTACAGTATCGGCATCCATCTTTCCGTCGTTCTGCAATATTATTGATTGGTGACATTCAGAGCAAAGTTATCAAGTATTGATTGAATCTTCTGAGAATACAGTAATACTAACCTTCCAGATATCAGATGCATTCGGCTTCACTGCATCGAAACGATCGCCCTTCGTAGCACGATAGTCATTCTGACTCTGCGTCTCGCCATTGAAGGTTCCGTCGCCCTTGAGGAGATTGGAATCCTTGGGTTTGACGGGATCGTATCGTTCGCCCTTCCTGGCGGCGTAGTCTGCTCTGCTTACAGTATCGGCATCCATCTTTCCGTCGTTCTGCAATATTATTGATTGGTGAGATTCAGAGCAAAGTTATCAAGTATTGATTGAATCTTCTGAGAATACAGTAATACTAACGTTCCAGATATCAGATGCATTCGGCTTCGCTGCATCGAAACGATCGCCCTTCGTAGCACGATAGTCATTCTGACTCTGCGTCTCGCCATTGAAGGTTCCGTCGCCCTTGAGGAGATTGGAATCCTTGGGTTTGACGGGATCGTATCGTTCGCCCTTCCTGGCGGCGTAGTCTGCTCTGCTTACAGTATCGGCATCCATCTTTCCGTCGTTCTGCAATATTATTGATTGGTGACAGTCAGAGCAAAGTTATCAAGTATTGATTGAATCTTCTGAGAATACAGTAATACTAACCTTCCAGATATCAGATGCATTCGGCTTCACTGCATCGAAACGATCGCCCTTCGTAGCACGATAGTCATTCTGACTCTGCGTCTCGCCATTGAAGGTTCCGTCGCCCTTGAGGAGATTGGAATCCTTGGGTTTGACGGGATCGTATCGTTCGCCCTTCCTAGCGGCGTAGTCTGCTCTGCTTACAGTATCGGCATCCATCTTTCCGTCGTTCTGCAATATTATTGATTGGTGACATTCAGAGCAAAGTTATCAAGTATTGATTGAATCTTCTGAGAATACAGTAATACTAACCTTCCAGATATCAGATGCATTCGGCTTCACTGCATCGAAACGATCGCCCTTCGTAGCACGATAGTCATTCTGACTCTGCGTCTCGCCATTGAAGGTTCCGTCGCCCTTGAGGAGATTGGAATCCTTGGGTTTGACGGGATCGTATCGTTCGCCCTTCCTGGCGGCGTAGTCTGCTCTGCTTACAGTATCGGCATCCATCTTTCCGTCGTTCTGGAATATTATTGATTGGTGAGATTCAGAGCAAAGTTATCAAGTATTGATTGAATCTTCTGAGAATACAGTAATACTAACGTTCCAGATATCAGATGCATTCGGCTTCGCTGCATCGAAACGATCGCCCTTCGTAGCACGATAGTCATTCTGACTCTGCGTCTCGCCATTGAAGGTTCCGTCGCCCTTGAGGAGATTGGAATCCTTGGGTTTGACGGGATCGTATCGTTCGCCCTTCCTGGCGGCGTAGTCTGCTCTGCTTACAGTATCGGCATCCATCTTTCCGTTGTTCTGCAATATTATTGATTGGTGACATTCAGAGCAAAGTGATCAAGTATTGATTGATTCTTTTGAGAATACAGTAATGCTCACCTTCCAGATATCAGATGCATTCGGCTTCACTGCATCGAAACGATCGCCCTTCGTAGCACGATAGTCATTCTGACTCTGCGTCTCGCCATTGAAGGTTCCGTCGCCCTTGAGGAGATTGGAATCCTTGGGTTTGACGGGATCGTATCGTTCGCCCTTCCTGGCGGCGTAGTCTGCTCTGCTTACAGTATCGGCATCCATCTTTCCGTCGTTCTGCAATATTATTGATTGGTGACATTCAGAGCAACGTGATCAAGTATTGATTGAATCTTCTGAGAATACAGTAATACTCACCTTCCAGATATCAGATGCATTCGGCTTCACTGCATCGAAACGATCGCCCTTCGTAGCACGATAGTCATTCTGACTCTGCGTCTCTCCATTGAAGGTTCCGTCACCCTTGAGGAGATTGGAATCCTTGGGTTTGACGGGATCGTATCGTTCGCCCTTCCTGGCGGCGTAGTCTGCTCTGCTTACAGTATCGGCATCCATCTTTCCGTCGATCTGGAATATTATTGATTGGTGATATTCAGAGCAAAATTATCAAGTATTGATTGAATCTTCTGAGAATACAGTAATACTCACCTTCCAGATACCAGATGCATTCGGCTTCACTGCATCGAAACGATCGCCCTTCGTAGCACGATAGTCATTCTGACTCTGCGTCTCGCCATTGAAGGTTCCGTCGCCCTTGAGGAGATTGGAATCCTTGGGTTTGACGGGATCGTATCGTTCGCCCTTCCTGGCGGCGTAGTCTGCTCTGCTTACAGTATCGGCATCCATCTTTCCGTCGTTCTGCAATATTATTGATTGGTGACATTCAGAACAAAGTTTTCAAGTATTGATTGAATCTTCTGAGAATACAGTAATACTAACCTTCCAGATATCAGATGCATTCGGCTTCACTGCATCGAAACGATCGCCCTTCGTAGCACGATAGTCATTCTGACTCTGCGTCTCGCCATTGAAGGTTCCGTCGCCCTTGAGGAGATTGGAATCCTTGGGTTTGACGGGATCGTATCGTTCGCCCTTCCTGGCGGCGTAGTCTGCTCTGCTTACAGTATCGGCATCCATCTTTCCGTCGATCTGGAATATTATTGATTGGTGATATTCAGAGCAAAATTATCAAGTATTGATTGAATCTTCTGAGAATACAGTAATACTCACCTTCCAGATATCAGATGCATTCGGCTTCACTGCATGGAAACGATCGCCCTTCGTAGCACGATAGTCATTCGCACTCTGCGTCTCGCCATTGAAGGTTCCGTCGCCCTTGAGGAGATTGGAATCCTTGGGTTTGACGGGATCGTATCGTTCGCCCTTCCTGGCGGCGTAGTCTGCTCTGCTTACAGTATCGGCATCCATCTTTCCGTCGTTCTGCAATATTATTGATTGGTGACATTCTGAGCAAAGTGATCAAGTATTGATTGAATCTTCTGAGAATACAGTAATACTCACCTTCCAGATATCAGATGCATTCGGCTTCACTGCATCGAAACGATCGCCCTTCGTAGCACGATAGTCATTCTGACTCTGCGTCTCTCCATTGAATGTTCCGTCGCCCTTGAGGAGATTGGAATCCTTGGGTTTGACGGGATCGTATCGTTCGCCCTTCCTGGCGGCGTAGTCTGCTCTGCTTACAGTATCGGCATCCATCTTTCCGTCGTTCTGCAATATTATTGATTGGTGATATTCATAGAAAAGCGATCAAGTATTGATTGAATCTTTTGAGAATACAGTAATACTCACCTTCCAGATATCAGATGCATTCGGCTTCACTGCATCGAAACGATCGCCCTTCGTAGCACGATAGTCATTCTGACTCTGCGTCTCTCCATTGAAGGTTTCGTCGCCCTTGAGGAGATTGGAATCCTTGGGTTTGACGGGATCGTATCGTTCGCCCTTTCTGGCGGCGTAGTCTGCTCTGCTTACAGTATCGGCATCCATCTTTCCGTCGTTCTGCAATATTATTGATTGGTGACATTCTGAGCAAAGTGATCAAGTATTGATTGAATCTTCTGAGAATACAGTAATACTCACCTTCCAGATATCAGATGCTTTCGGCTTCACTGCATCGAAACGATCGCCCTTCGTAGCACGATAGTCATTATGACTCTGCGTCTCTCCATTGAATGTTCCGTCGCCCTTGAGGAGATTGGAATCCTTGGGTTTGACGGGATCGTATCGTTCGCCCTTCCTGGCGGCGTAGTCTGCTCTGCTCACAGTATCGGCATCCATCTTTCCGTCGTTCTGCAATATTATTGATTGGTGACATTCAGAGCAAAGTGATCAAGTATTGATTGAATCTTCTGAGAATACAGTAATACTCACCTTCCAGATATCAGATGCATTCGGCTTCACTGCATCGAAACGATCGCCCTTCGTAGCACGATAGTCATTCGCACTCTGCGTCTCGCCATTGAAGGTTCCGTCGCCCTTGAGGAGATTGGAATCCTTGGGTTTGACGGGATCGTATCGTTCGCCCTTCCTGGCGGCGTAGTCTGCTCTGCTCACAGTATCGGCATCCATCTTTCCGTCGTTCTGCAATATTATTGATTGGTGATATTCATAGAAAAGCGATCAAGTATTGATTGAATCTTTTGAGAATACAGTAATACTCACCTTCCAGATATCAGATGCATTCGGCTTCACTGCATCGAAACGATCGCCCTTCGTAGCACGATAGTCATTCTGACTCTGCGTCTCTCCATTGAATGTTCCGTCGCCCTTGAGGAGATTGGAATCCTTGGGTTTGACGGGATCGTATCGTTCGCCCTTCCTGGCGGCGTAGTCTGCTCTGCTCACAGTATCGGCATCCATCTTTCCGTCGTTCTGCAATATTATTGATTGGTGATATTCATAGAAAAGCGATCAAGTATTGATTGAATCTTTTGAGAATACAGTAATACTCACCTTCCAGATATCAGATGCATTCGGCTTCACTGCATCGAAACGATCGCCCTTCGTAGCACTATAGTCATTCTGACTCTGCGTCTCTCCATTGAAGGTTCCGTCGCCCTTGAGGAGATTGGAATCCTTGGGTTTGACGGGATCGTATCGTTCGCCCTTCCTGGCGGCGTAGTCTTCTCTGCTTACAGTATCGGCATCCATCTTTCCGTCGATCTGGAATATTATTGATTGGTGATATTCAGAGCAAAATTATCAAGTATTGATTGAATCTTCTGAGAATAAAGTAATACTCACCTTCCAGATATCAGATGCATTCGGCTTCACTGCATCGAAACGATCGCCCTTCGTAGCACGATAGTCATTCGCACTCTGCGTCTCGCCATTGAAGGTTCCGTCGCCCTTGAGGAGATTGGAATCCTTGGGTTTGACGGGATCGTATCGTTCGCCCTTCCTGGCGGCGTAGTCTGCTCTGCTCACAGTATCGGCATCCATCTTTCCGTCGTTCTGCAATATTATTGATTGGTGACATTCAGAGCAAAGTGATCAAGTATTGATTGAATCTTCTGAGAATACAGTAATACTCACCTTCCAGATATCAGATGCATTCGGCTTCACTGCATCGAAACGATCGCCCTTCGTAGCACGATAGTCATTCTGACTCTGCGTCTCTCCATTGAATGTTCCGTCGCCCTTGAGGAGATTGGAATCCTTGGGTTTGACGGGATCGTATCGTTCGCCCTTCCTGGCGGCGTAGTCTGCTCTGCTTACAGTATCGGCATCCATCTTTCCGTCGTTCTGCAATATTATTGATTGGTGATATTCATAGAAAAGCGATCAAGTATTGATTGAATCTTTTGAGAATACAGTAATACTCACCTTCCAGATATCAGATGCATTCGGCTTCACTGCATCGAAACGATCGCCCTTCGTAGCACGATAGTCATTCTGACTCTGCGTCTCTCCATTGAAGGTTTCGTCGCCCTTGAGGAGATTGGAATCCTTGGGTTTGACGGGATCGTATCGTTCGCCCTTTCTGGCGGCGTAGTCTGCTCTGCTTACAGTATCGGCATCCATCTTTCCGTCGTTCTGCAATATTATTGATTGGTGACATTCTGATCAAAGTGATCAAGTATTGATTGAATCTTCTGAGAATACAGTAATACTCACCTTCCAGATATCAGATGCATTCGGCTTCACTGCATCGAAACGATCGCCCTTCGTAGCACGATAGTCATTATGACTCTGCGTCTCTCCATTGAATGTTCCGTCGCCCTTGAGGAGATTGGAATCCTTGGGTTTGACGGGATCGTATCGTTCGCCCTTCCTGGCGGCGTAGTCTGCTCTGCTTACAGTATCGGCATCCATCTTTCCGTCGTTCTGGAATATTATTGATTGGAAACATTCAGAGCAAAGTGATCAAGTATTGATTGATTCTTTTGAGAATACAGTAATGCTCACCTTCCAGATATCAGATGCATTCGGCTTCACTGCATCGAAACGATCGCCCTTCGTAGCACGATAGTCATTCTGACTCTGCGTCTCGCCATTGAAGGTTCCGTCGCCCTTGAGGAGATTGGAATCCTTGGGTTTGACGGGATCGTATCGTGCGCCCTTCCTGGCGGCGTAGTCTGCTCTGCTTACAGTATCGGCATCCATCTTTCCGTCGTTCTGGAATATTATTGATTGGAAACATTCAGAGCAAAGTGATCAAGTATTGATTGATTCTTTTGAGAATACAGTAATGCTCACCTTCCAGATATCAGATGCATTCGGCTTCACTGCATCGAAACGATCGCCCTTCGTAGCACGATAGTCATTCTGACTCTGCGTCTCGCCATTGAAGGTTCCGTCGCCCTTGAGGAGATTGGAATCCTTGGGTTTGACGGGATCGTATCGTTCGCCCTTCCTAGCGGCGTAGTCTGCTCTGCTTACAGTATCGGCATCCATCTTTCCGTCGTTCTGCAATATTATTGATTGGTGACAGTCAGAGCAAAGTGATCAAGTATTGATTGAATCTTCTGTGAATACAGTAATACTAACCTTCCAGATATCAGATGCATTCGGCTTCACTGCATCGAAACGATCGCCCTTCGTAGCACGATAGTCATTCTGACTCTGCGTCTCTCCAATGAATGTTCCGTCGCCCTTGAGGAGATTGGAATCCTTGGGTTTGACGGGATCGTATCGTTCGCCCTTCCTGGCGGCGTAGTCTGCTCTGCTTACAGTATCGGCATCCATCTTTCCGTCGTTCTGCAATATTATTGATTGGTGATATTCATAGAAAAGCGATCAAGTATTGATTGAATCTTTTGAGAATACAGTAATACTCACCTTCCAGATATCAGATGCATTCGGCTTCACTGCATCGAAACGATCGCCCTTCGTAGCACGATAGTCATTCTGACTCTGCGTCTCTCCATTGAAGGTTCCGTCGCCCTTGAGGAGATTGGAATCCTTGGGTTTGACGGGATCGTATCGTTCGCCCTTCCTGGCGGCGTTGTCTGCTCTGCTTACAGTATCGGTATCCATCTTTCCGTCGATCTGGAATATTATTGATTGGTGATATTCAGAGCAAAATTATCAAGTATTGATTGAATCTTCTGAGAATACAGTAATACTAACCTTCCAGATATCAGATGCATTCGGCTTCACTGCATCGAAACGATCTCCCTTCGTAGCACGATAGTCATTCTGACTCTGCGTCTCGCCATTGAAGGTTCCGTCGCCCTTGAGGAGATTGGAATCCTGGGGTTTGACGGGATCGTATCGTTCGCCCTTCCTGGCGGCGTAGTCTGCTCTGCTTACAGTATCGGCATCCATCTTTCCGTCGTTCTGGAATATTATTGATTGGAAACATTCAGAGCAAAGTGATCAAGTATTGATTGATTCTTTTGAGAATACAGTAATGCTCACCTTCCAGATATCAGATGCATTCGGCTTCACTGCATCGAAACGATCGCCCTTCGTAGCACGATAGTCATTCTGACTCTGCGTCTCGCCATTGAAGGTTCCGTCGCCCTTGAGGAGATTGGAATCCTTGGGTTTGACGGGATCGTATCGTGCGCCCTTCCTGGCGGCGTAGTCTGCTCTGCTTACAGTATCGGCATCCATCTTTCCGTCGTTCTGGAATATTATTGATTGGAAACATTCAGAGCAAAGTGATCAAGTATTGATTGATTCTTTTGAGAATACAGTAATGCTCACCTTCCAGATATCAGATGCATTCGGCTTCACTGCATCGAAACGATCGCCCTTCGTAGCACGATAGTCATTCTGACTCTGCGTCTCGCCATTGAAGGTTCCGTCGCCCTTGAGGAGATTGGAATCCTTGGGTTTGACGGGATCGTATCGTTCGCCCTTCCTAGCGGCGTAGTCTGCTCTGCTTACAGTATCGGCATCCATCTTTCCGTCGTTCTGCAATATTATTGATTGGTGACAGTCAGAGCAAAGTGATCAAGTATTGATTGAATCTTCTGTGAATACAGTAATACTAACCTTCCAGATATCAGATGCATTCGGCTTCACTGCATCGAAACGATCGCCCTTCGTAGCACGATAGTCATTCTGACTCTGCGTCTCGCCATTGAAGGTTCCGTCGCCCTTGAGGAGATTGGAATCCTTGGGTTTGACGGGATCGTATCGTTCGCCCTTCCTAGCGGCGTAGTCTGCTCTGCTTACAGTATCGGCATCCATCTTTCCGTCGTTCTGCAATATTATTGATTGGTGACAGTCAGAGCAAAGTGATCAAGTATTGATTGAATCTTCTGTGAATACAGTAATACTAACCTTCCAGATATCAGATGCATTCGGCTTCACTGCATCGAAACGATCGCCCTTCGTAGCACGATAGTCATTCTGACTCTGCGTCTCGCCATTGAAGGTTCCGTCGCCCTTGAGGAGATTGGAATCCTTGGGTTTGACGGGATCGTATCGTTCGCCCTTCCTGGCGGCGTAGTCTGCTCTGCTTACAGTATCGGCATCCATCTTTCCGTCGTTCTGCAATATTATTGATTGGTGACATTCAGAGCAAAGTGATCAAGTATTGATTGAATCTTCTGTGAATACAGTAATACTAACCTTCCAGATATCAGATGCATTCGGCTTCACTGCATGGAAACGATCGCCCTTCGTAGCACGATAGTCATTCTGACTCTGCGTCTCGCCATTGAAGGTTCCGTCGCCCTTGAGGAGATTGGAATCCTTGGGTTTGACGGGATCGTATCGTTCGCCCTTCCTGGCGGCGTAGTCTGCTCTGCTTACAGTATCGGCATCCATTTTTCCGTCGTTCTGGAATATTATTGATTGGTGATATTCAGAGAAAAGTTAACAAGTATTGATTGAATCTTCTGAGAATACAGTAATACTAACCTTCCAGATATCAGATGCATTCGGCTTCACTGCATCGAAACGATCTCCCTTCGTAGCACGATAGTCATTCTGACTCTGCGTCTCTCCATTGAAGGTTCCGTCGCCCTTGAGGAGATTGGAATCCTTGGGTTTGACGGGATCGTATCGTTCGCCCTTCCTGGCGGCGTAGTCTGCTCTGCTTACAGTATCGGCATCCATCTTTCCGTCGTTCTGCAATATTATTGATTGGTGACATTCAGAGCAAAGTGATCAAGTATTGATTGAATCTTCTGTGAATACAGTAGTACTAACCTTCCAGATATCAGATGCATTCGGCTTCACTGCATCGAAACGATCGCCCTTCGTAGCACGATAGTCATTCGCACTCTGCGTCTCGCCATTGAAGGTTCCGTCGCCTTTGAGGAGATTGGAATCCTTGGGTTTGACGGGATCGTATCGTTCGCCCTTCCTGGCGGCGTAGTCTGCTCTGCTTGCAGTATCGGCATCCATCTTTCCGTCGTTCTGCAATATTATTGATTGGTGACATTCAGAGCAAAGTGATCAAGTATTGATTGAATCTTCTGTGAATACAGTAATACTAACCTTCCAGATATCAGATGCATTCGGCTTCACTGCATCGAAACGATCTCCCTTCGTAGCACGATAGTCATTCTGACTCTGCGTCTCTCCATTGAAGGTTCCGTCGCCCTTGAGGAGATTGGAATCCTTGGGTTTGACGGGGTCATGTCTCTCTCCTTTCTTTTGCCCGTAATCCGAACGACTGACACTCGCGGTTCCTCGCATATCAGATCCGTTTGTCTGTAAATATGATTTCCCCCAAAATAATCGTATAGATCTACACGATTGAAAAAATATAAGAGGAATAATGCATTATTCCCTACCTTCCAGTGATCAGATGCGTCTCTTTTCACGGGATCAAATCTCTCGCCCTTTGCATGCGCGGTGTAGTCTTTCATCGTCTGTGACGTCATGTCCATCGATTCTCAAATAAAATAATGAGATTATCGATTATCACTCATGTATGTAATATTTTCCTTCATTTGTTTAGCATCTATGGAGTTAGTCTCCCGAGTCTGTCAGTCGTCGCGAGCGGTCCCTCTCCATTTCTCTCTGATGGAGAGGGGGAGTTTCCCTCAATTTCCCTCGCCTATGCCATCGACTACGCAACAAGATCACAATCACCATCCACGCCGGACTGGTGTGATGGGTATGACTACATAAGATGGTTGGTCCCTCAGTTTCTAGACTCGATGAATCTCGATGAATCCTTCTGAGATTGATGATTTGAGTTTGGTTGACGCAGATTCAAGAAAGCAGACACCATCTTTTTTTATTATAACGCAAAATCTTCAACGTCAAGCTCGCGAGATCACTATTCTTTTCCTGCCAATAATTCTGGGTCTGTGATATGGAAAGAAGACCGATCTCGACGCTCAATACTGGACAAAATGAACCATTCTAAAGAAGACCATCGGCCACATCTGAAACCTATATGAAACCCCCATCTTGATCAGCGCCCCTAAAGGGACACTGATAAATTTGTATTTGTATTTGTATTTGAGTTAGTAAGCAATAAAGTGCTCACGATTGAACTCCATTTGATGTTTTCCTCGCAGATTTGACGATTGTGCAGCACGTTCGGTTGATTTTCGTGTGTATTGATCGCTTGTCTCGGTGTTTCCAACTTCGGTGCGTCCATTCTACAATGGGGGATGTGCAGTTAAATGTGCTTCGATATTTGTAGAAATGCTATTACGGTAAATGTGTATTTCCGGTTAGATGGGTAGAGTTCGGGAAATGTGTAGTTTTGCTGTTTCTCGTCCTGTATTCATACATTGTAGGGCTCTAATATTTTCTATATTTTATTTTTAAGGAATGTGCGCGTGATGCTATTGGCGCGGACAGTGTTTCTCCTTAGTCGTAACTTCTAGTCGAAAAGGCGACTAGACGTGTCGATCTCTCTACTCAGATTCCTCTCACTCTCCACAACAGACTCCTCTTATTTCGGGCTATACCGACTCGCTTTTTTACTTTTTTGTCACTTTTGGTTTTTTTTGTCACTTTTTAGTCACTTTTTTGGCTTGAAGTGAAGATTAGGGATATACACTGTCCAGCACTGTAACATACCTTCCATATATCCGACGTCGGCGGCCTTGCCGATCCTCTTGCCATTCGCACGATTCCGTGGTTGTCAGCTGCAATATCATAAATATTTTTAAAATTCATCCAAATATTAAAAACATTACGCTGATAAAACAGCAGCCAGGAGCGCAAGAGAGCATTCAAAAAAGGGAGAAGCAGAAATTAAGCTCCACTTTATGTGGAATGTAGTGACATATATTTGTAATACCGTATCTGGGAAAATTGGCGTGTTGTTAGGGCAAACCTGATTTCATCGAACTCGAGTACGTCGATTTGGCGAACGAAGAACCGCCACTCGAATCGTCACCGA
Source organism: Pristionchus fissidentatus (assembly GCA_036245785.1). NCBI lineage: Eukaryota > Metazoa > Nematoda > Chromadorea > Rhabditida > Neodiplogasteridae > Pristionchus > Pristionchus fissidentatus. The sequence continues at coordinate 3,754,442 of BTSY01000007.1, read as the reverse complement.
ATTGAATCTGATAAAGGCGAGAAAGTGATGCTTCGATAAACATTTTCAACGATAAAGGAAGACGGTGCAATCCAAATCTGTTCTCTCTTGTATTAACATTAGCCCTATTAGAACGGAAGCGCCTCAGCATCTGCTGCCAAACTCCTAATATCGTTCTTTTTGATACTTTAATTACTAAATTCTCACCTGCGATGCCATCTGTCTCTTCTTGAGTGCTGCAGAGGTCACGAATCGATTTCTCGTTGTTCCCTCGTTCAAAGTTTGTTCGGATCGGGCACCCGACAGTCCCTGTCCACTTTCTTTTCCTGCTGCACTCCTGTGACCACCCGAACTTGCCGGACGACCAAACGCCTCAGCTGTTTCGGAACGCGAAACCTGCAACAGACATATTCACGTTTGTGACCTCATTACGTGAAGAATACTTCGCTTTATTTTTCTTTTATTACGGTGAATTTTGGTCAAAAATATTTGCGATAAATTCTGAATACGCAAAGCCTGACTTCGATATTGGGCGCTCCTGATCCGATTCCCAGTTGAGACCTCGGTCGATTATCCTGTGTTCGATCTCCTCCAGACACTACCGCGTACTCCTGGAAAGAGGAAATGAGTTCATATTGGCGGACTGGAGCATTAAAAAAAATCGACGTACACAAGAGCTTGAGACAGTTTTCTTCACATCAAAGCGAAGAATGAATATGGAAGAATAAATAACTTTCCACATCGTATTTTTGTTTAAAATATGAAAAAATCGGTGTTTTGACTTTTACTTATTTAAATTGGTCTAGTTTTCGCCCTTTTTTTTGTCGTTTTTGCTCATTTTGAATGTAGGTGAACAAATATTCAACCTTTCGTGTGAACTCTGACGGCGCGTCTCCCAAGGCGAGTGAGGACGCGTTCCGATCGTGTGGACAACGATGACGACTGTAATTTACAAATAATATATTTATTTTTAGAAATATTTTTTTTTAAATTTCCTGAATAACCCAGTGCTTTCTTCCAACAATTGTAATGATCATTGCAAAAAAAAAAATTTTAAAAAAATGGAACACAGGAGATCGAGCCACAAATCTGCCGCTCACCAGGGGAATGATTTACTATTCAGCGAACTTTTACTCAAAAAAATGATATAATTTTAAAAAAATCTATATAGCGTTCTACTTGTTAATCCCACCCTTGTCCGAGTATATCAAATACTACTGTATATCCTCATTCGGTCGCTACAATTTGCCTCTCTTCTCTGCCGGCGCCGCGCAATTGAGGGGAAGCCAAAAAGCGACGAGCGACGGAGATAATTAGAGAGAAGATGGGACAGAATTGGTGAAATGAGAGAGAGCGGCTACCAGTGGACGGAACCCATTCGAGAATGGATTCCTCTATATTGGAGTAATACTACTGAGAAAAAAGTCATTGGAATCAAGACAAGTGAAATAGTTAACCCACCAGTAAGAGAAAATCATGAGCAAGAAGAGACATTTAACCTACAAGTTCACTTTGTGTCCTGGTCCTAGTCACTTTATTCTGAGTGCAGAGGCGCGTAAATCAAGGGACGATCAAATACAATGATAAATTTTAATAGGGATAACCCAAATCAGCTGGCAAGTCGTTGAATGAAAGGTAAAGGTAAAGGTGCTAGGTCTTCGGGGACCCCATTCGGGGCAAGTTTGGGTAGTGATTTCTCACTACCAACATTTCTTAACCGCCTTGACTACATTATAAATATAAGGAAACTGGTATCACATTTATAAAATGATACGAACACACAAAAAGTAAAAATGGTACTTCCTGTGTTTACCAAAGCGAGAGAGCGGGCAAAAGTGAGAGGGTTGCGTACGTGCCTGTGTGGTAAACAACGGACGTCCGTCATTTGACTTTTTGGTGTGATCGTATCATTTTATAAATGTAATAATCACCCACCCACAAGTGCAGATCTGACAAACGCACTGCGCGCCGTGCGTCATCCTTCCCGCGTCAACCTGAAATCGAAATAATTTTAAAAAAATAAGAAACATAATCTTACTCTCTTATGCTGTATTCGTTTTCTCTTTCTATTTGTAACCGCGTTTCCATTGAACACGCATAAATATATATATATATATATATATATATATAAAATCATAATAATTAGGCGAATACAAGAATACAAGCAAAAAGTGCACACGTGAGGGTTGAAATCCTGATTGTTAGGAAAAATATTTTAAAATATTTTTCTCTTTCTTAAAAAGGTATGGGAATCCGTTGGTAGTCAGCAATTGCGCGATGCCTGTGGGAAATGGATGTTTTGTGGGAACGCTTTTGTCTCTCGTGAGCCTGTGAGAGCACTACTGATAAATGGTCTACTCAGTCAGGCAGGCAGAGAGAGAGAGAGAGCGAGAGAGAGAGTGGGCGTAGTTAGCCACAAATAACGGTGTTTGTGAGGCTAAAGTGTGCGAGATATCCCGAGTCGGAGTAGAGTGAGAAATGCGCGAAGAGAGGGTGGGAATCACAGATTCGTCGTCATGGAGTTTAAATGGGAAATGTGAGAGGATAGAGTAGCCAGAAAGAGAGAGAGAGAGAGAGAGAGAGAGAGAGAGAGAGAGCAGTGAGAAACTAGAGTAGCCAGTAGGTAGACCTTGTTTTGAAAGGTGCCCCAAGATGTCATCACCTAGTATCGAGACACTCACTCACTAAGCAAGAAAATATTCGAGGTAAATAAAAATTTTGAGAAGGAGTCGGTGAATCCCGTCACTTTTTATGTCACTTTTTTGTTGTGAAACAGCGCTCGAACGGATTTGGCATGAAAGCCGAGCCGATATTGGCACTCCGCGAGATAAAAGCGGGCCGATAAGTCAGAGCTGTCAATCTCTCTGCTACGAGACGATAAGAGTTTCCAGTTCATCAGGAGGGGGCCAAACACAAAACACATGCCGAAATGTGTGTTTATTGGAGACTGACGTTACTTTCGTGCGTTGGTTTGTTAGTGATTCACGCCCAGTCAAACTGCGAAAAGTTGCGTTGAAACGTTGCGAAAGGGATGAAAAAATAACGAGCGTTGAGAGGTCAACATGTGAAATTCGAGCGACGCTTGAGCGAGCGCCCATTTATTTACTCTATCTCTCTCTCTCTCTCCCTCTACTCGCACCCAAGGACGACTAATGTTGAGTGCGTCGAAAAACGAAACAATTATTTTTGAGGCAGCCGTCGAAGCGAGGCTATTCATGGTTGGGACTTGACTTAGTCCAAGAAAATAACTTTTTTTCAACAGAATCTATTCATTTCATGGAATAATCCTGCTGAAAATGCTGTGAGGAAGAGCTTTGAAACTCGAGAGAATAAAAATATTCTCAACTGAGTCAACAAATTTCAAGAATTGTCTTTCGTTCGGTTGAAAGTCGGTGAGGAATGACTGAGAAAAAAGGGGAAAACGGTAAAAGAGCAAAACAGCGCACAACTACCGCGACAAACAACTCGAACCTGCGCTCTCGAATTAGAGGCGTGTGACAAGTGCATCAAAGGCAGAGAGTAACAAACGGCACAAGGGGCGGATCCGGTTTTCCTCCCCCCTTCCCTACCCTAATTCAGTTAGAGATTGAGTTACCAGACTACTGATGCGAACTGCGCGCAGCCTTAGAGAAACGACCGAGATTGCCCGGCCGAGAGGAGTTGAAACCGCAGCTCTCTCTCTCTCTCTCTCTCTCTCTCTCCCTCCCTCCCTGGAGTTTGGATGAAACTTGAAATGCGTGTGTCAGAAAGCCAACGTGTGAACAGCTTGTATGCAAGGGCAAACAATGCCGACGAAGAATCAAGAAGAGAAATACAAAAACTAACCCAGAAAGAGAAAAGCGGGAAGGATCTATGGTGAGAGTGCGAAGAAAGCGAAAGGTAGAACAAAAAAGGAAGATGATTTAGTGAGAGAGGGGAACCGCGTGGTCTCTCTCTCTCTCCCTATGCCACTGTCGCGTAAGCGTATTATCGCGCATTTGGCAGAAGACAATTCGCGAGCGTCAAAATAGGGGAGGAAGCAGTCGTCATATGTGGGCATAGATAGAAGAAGTCTAACGAGCAAAGGAGCGTAGGGAGAGGGGATGGAAGAGGAGGGGATACAAGTCCTGGCTAGTATCTCTCTCTCTCTCTCTCTCTCTCTCTCTCTCGCCTTCTTCGTTGTTTTGTTTGGCGTCGGAGTCCTGGTCACTCTCGTTTCCCACCGAGACTGTCGAAGACGAATCAATAATTAAGGACTAATCAGGTTTTCGAACCGCCTAAGCCGGTCTAGTAAAAAAACATAGAAAATTAAACAAACTCACCGGGGAAATGCCATTTTGAGAGAGTGCGAGGGGCTTACTGATAGAGCGAGACTGGGTGATAGTAGTAGGGTGTACTTTAACACAACTATCTATCCCTCTCTCTCCCTCTCGCGGGTTACCATAGAAGCTAAAAGCGCGCTCCGCACGCACTACTTCCTTTCTCGCTCTAACTCTCATATCAACGCAACAGATAAGCTCTTTCGCCAGATATCGAAACATTTGCACCCAAATCGTCGGAAATGACTCGGTTAACATAGAAATGGGAAAGTGAAGGAGAAAAAGAAGAGATGTTTTCTCACTTGAGTCAAATAGGAAAACGACGGGGAGAAAAGCTGAATAAGCAGAGCAAAATATGAAGGAGAAGATGGAAAACGGATGGGAAGCGTGGTTGTGAAGGATGGATGTGTTGTTTTCAGACCGAGAAGAAGAGGAGAGATGGAAGAGGTCACGTGGGGATGGTTAAATATGCTGTAATTGAGCTCAAAGCGCGAATTTTCTTAGATTCCGACATCTAGACAGTCCAAATATCTTATTTATCAACATATTTCATCCTCTACTCTTTCGAATTCATGCATTCTTCAGGAGCCTTGTTATCTAGTTGCCAATTTCTCTTGTGGCGTAAGTTTCATAAAATGAAAATGGAAAAAGACCGATATTTGAATTTTCGAAAAACTAAAAACGGATGAAAAAGTTGGCGCTGTGTGTGGTCGTAGTGTATCACATGGCAATGGAGTCCATTCTCGTTACCAGGCGCAAAGTGAGGGAAGAGAAGAAGAAGAAGAAGAAGAAGAAGAAGAAGAAGAAGAAGAAGGGAGGGAGGGAATCTATATACGGAAAGCGCGAACGACCGAGAGTAAGAGAAGAAGAAGAAGGAGAGGTGCAATTTGGGGAGGGAGGGGCGCACCCCTGCTGAACACGCTCCCATTCAGAGGAGAGAAGACTTTAGTCGAGAAGTACACGCGCGGAATTCGAATCGACACTTTAGCTTTTTCTGAGATGCTAGCTTGAATTCGAGCGAATTCTTAGTGTCTCGTCACCAAATAATTCTCTCACCATCCCGGACTTGCTTGATTCCGTGGATGCGAGGACACCTCTCATCTCTCACACCCTCTCTGATCAGTCTCTCTTCTCCAATCGCATATCTCCTCGATTCCCCAATATATCTTTTCTTACGACTTCTATGTCTGTGCTCCCTCCAAGAGAGAGAGATATGAGAAGAGGTCAATCACTGTGTCTTTTCTAGTGAAATTTCCCCCTTTGAAGACGAGAATTTTATGCAATGAAAACCTGTGAAATCAATTGAAGCAACAGGGCAATTCAGACAAATCGAAAAAAATATTGTGGATACGAAATGTGGCCAGCTTTAGAAATGATGATACAAGTATGAAACTACCGCGGAACCAATTGGTTGTTTTTTTTGGGCAAGATCTATTTTCTATAATGTCCCGAAGTACTGGCCATCCGTACTAACTGGCCTCGGATGAATGCATAAATTGGAACGAACAGAGTCGTCGCTTTGACAATGAATACTGGCAAGTTTGCAAAAAAAACAATGATTACGGGAAAGGTGGAATAGAATAATCAGAGGAACATATAAGCACATTGTTGAGATTCCGTATTCGTGTTAGGAATCGAAAGCTTTCAAATTACGAGTTTTGCGGCTTTCGTGTTTCTGAAAATACACGATAGTTAATTTAGACAAATACACTATTGACTTTCCTCGATTTATTTGCTCTATTTCGATAATATATTATATTTTAAAATTATTTGGAATTTGTTCGAGAACGTTAAAGTGTAAAAATTTTATCGCATCTCAGTTCATTATTGTAACTTTCTTTGAAATTTACAATGAGAAATAAGAAACGTACCTTTGAGTGTCTCTTCCTCTCATCAGACCTCGCGAACATTTTCCCACATATTTTGCACTCGAAAGGTTTCTCTCCTGTGTGAGTTCGCATGTGCGTCGTGAGATGATCAGAGCGAGAAAACGAACGATCGCAAAATGAACACTGAAAATATAATATATAATCAAAATGAAACATCATTTTGGGTTTATCCCTACATACAATATTTAATAAAACTAGAAATATTAGGAGTATTACTAATAAACAATGTGTTACCTGAAAAGGTTTGGACCCCGAGTGAATTCTCTCGTGTCTTTTCAATTCATCCGATCGAGAGAATCTGAAATTGTTCCTTTTTACTTCGACATTCAATCTACATAAACCCGAGTTTTGTGTAGACTATTGTGCTTAAAATCTAAAGGCCCTAATTTCAGAGAAAAATATCTTGTCCGAAATGTTTCTTCAGACATCATTCCACCTTTTAGCTACTCTTGTGTGATAAGAAGGATCACAAAAACAAATACGTGGATCCGCCTACATTCAGACATTTATATTTAACGACTATATTATATCGAGATTATTTTTAAATATCATACCTCTTTTTGCAACTGGCAGTACTGCAGATGTATGGCCTTTGAAACGGTAAATAAGGAGTCGCAAAGTCAGAATTTGAAGACGATGGGCTAAAGCACAATTGTTTACTTTTCTAAATCTGAAAAAAAGTATTCTTACTGTGTCAACTCAGCTCCATCGTCAGAATCAGAGAAGCGATCGGTGAATTCTGAAATTTTTCATGATTAATTTTTAATCATGCAATGGAACGTTATTCGATTATTCTTGTGAATATTTTACTTTTTTATAATGATATAAGCGTATAACCAACCGGTCGCATTGTTTGTTTTACCAGCTCGTATCGCCCGCTTTGAATCCCTATCAGCATTCAAATTCTAAACGGTTAACAATTATTTCTTCTTTTTACTTTTTATTTCATTATATATACGACCGATAATTGTTTTAAAAAATATCGGGCGTTCCAAAGTTCTGAGATCGCATAATCAATAACCACATGACTCACCTCATTCGACTCCTCAATTTCATCATCAATTTCGTTTCGATCGATTATTTCAGCGTCCAAGACAGGAAATTCTTCCATTTCGTCATTAGGGTCGGATAATGACCGTAGAAAACCGTTAGGTAACGGATAAAATTGAAAACCGAATTCTAAAAATATCAGTAATTGTGGAAATGTTTCTGCGCGAGTAAGAGATAACGAACCAGAAGTGGCAAACGGAGAAAGGCTTGGATGAATGACGTTTGAATTCAGCTTCTTGCATTCTTTAATCTCCTTTTCCATAGGCGAAATACATGAGGTTTCCCAAGGAAAACCTAATTGAAATTGGAATTCGTATCAAACTAAACTGGAATAAAACTTACTAGGCTCGAACTTGAAAATTGGCGTTCTCAGATCTTCAATTGTTGAAAATTCTTCTTCAATTATATCACAGGATGATTCGCAATTAGAGAATACTGCAAAATAAATTATAAAAGGTCGTTATTCGTTCAAATCGCAAACCCGTAATACAAATCACTCCTCTCGTTCTCTAATCAGTACGAGAAAAAAAGATCTGTCGATTACGAATGAGTTTTGCAGAAAAATGAAGGATACATTTTTTTGTTGAAACTAGCTCACCCCTGACTAGATTTTTCTCTCCGAATTCTTCAAGAAGATTCGAAACTTGGTTGAAGGAGAAGTGGGAATTGCCAGCTTCGTTAAAAGTAGCATAGTCAGGACTCTTGAGTTGGTTTGAATTTTGAAGCAAATCAGATATGGTAGGAGTTATGACAGAATCGAAATCAGAGTTTAGGAACTCCGAGTCAGACATTGAATGAATTGGAAGGGAGGAGTGAGAGAACGGGGGGGGGGTGAATCGTTTTGAACTGTAGCTAATAGGATTTATCACTCGTGCCTATTTTAGTGAGTGGGTGAAAAGATAAGGGAGAGGTGCGACTCTTTAGGGATGAGGAATGATGCGTGCCACGTTCACACTGATCAACCCACACTTCCGGATATGATAGTGGATGATGAGTAAATGTGGGATCTACAAATCGTTGGAATAATGATGTGGGTTCATTCAGTAGTGTCTCGTGACGCTCCTCTCCCACCCCTTTTTGTAGAATAATCGCTCCTCGGCTTGGACAATTGGCAAGGCATTGCCAACCTGGTATCACTTCAACCACAAGATCCCGAAAAACTATAAATTATTCATGCAACCAACGATTAAAAGATCCAGTTGACAAAACTACATTTTTCATACACATTACAAATTTTACACATTTTTTCACACAACTACAATCACTACCATGAACCAAAGAAGCCCACATTTTCTTTGTTTTTCTTTGTTGTATTGATCTTTCACATTTTGCATTAATTCCTCATTAAGAAAAAAAGGTAAAGTTGCTACCGGAATCAAGAGGACTTTACGTCGACAAGCGACCACTCTGCCGGGGCTCACCGGTAAGGCCGGTTCGCTAACCAGGTCTACGTATCCCCTGCTGACCGGGCTTCTGGGGCACGTTACCTTTCGCAATCAAAGTTGCTACCAATTTTACCGCCAACGATGGGGATGGAAGGCTTGGTAAACCTGGGCGGGGATCGAACTCGTGACCCTTCGTTTGGCAAGCAGTGCCTTAGACCACTAGGCCATCCGCCCTGTTGCATTAAGAAAAGAATTTAGCAAATTAAAACTGTCTTTATTCGTTAAATTTGAAAAAATAAGTTGCGCAATGCATTATAATGTTTCATCCGAAATAGAAGTTGAAGATAAATTGTCGCCCGGCCCAGAATCGTTGAGCTAAATAAATTGACATGAATTCGAGAATAAATAAATTCATAAAGCATCTCATTTTTTTGCCCGTAATAAATCAAGCAAACAATAAAAAGCGAACAATAAAAATGATTGATCTAATCAATGACTGACCTGATAATCTTCATAGCAGGGATTGACGACGTGAGAATGCGCAAGTTTCGAATATGCATCGATCTCTTTATTAGTCTTTTGTTCCTCCTCATTAGTTTCCTTCTCTCTCATGTTGTTCTTTAATTTGTCTCTCATATCACGATCAAATTCCTCAAGGCATTCTTGTAATCTGAAAATGAAAATGCGCGAATATGTGACTGGCTATAAATCTTTATGTAAAAAAATCAAAAATATATTTTTAGTTATGAGTAGCACTGAAAATGCGAATCGATATCATAAAATTTAGCGAAGATTAGACCTGGAAACTATACAAGGCATGGAAATCACACCCGGAGTTATTGATTGAAGACTTGTCGAAGACTGTCTTCTCGGGAAATCCGCATATAATCAATCGATAATCACATGTTATCCCTCTTACTCATTTTATCATCCATTCTGATATCTTATCTGATTTTATCTATTACTCGATTCTTTCGACACCACGATTTCTCCGCCAAGATCCCCATTTATCTCTCTAGCACTCTCAGTGCTCTTTGATTTGCATGTTCTCTCGTGCATTCATCTGTCTAGATGTCTGCGTCTCTAGCCCCGCCCATTCCTTCGCTTATGGCCGAGTGGCCCCTATGCTCATTATCTACCAACCCTCGAACCAACCACTTCTCACATTCGCTTTGATTGTGCTCAACCGCCTGTTGAGACACGATCGACGCGTTAGGGTGAGACGTGGGATCGAGGTTTCATCATCTATTATTCGTATTCGCCAATTGTTGTTATCATTGCTACCGATAAAAGGGTTACTCGAGGAGACCGAGTAGAATCAAACCCTCGTCCCTTGTACTACAAAGGAAACCGCAGGAGCGGTTTTCTACATGGTGCATCGGCCACTCACCTGGAGCCGATCATCGTCACCCGCGTGGCAAGGAGAGTCACGATATCTGGAGAACACTGAACCACCCTTCAAGAGGAGAATCACGCCGTCCGGAGAAACCAGGACTATTGGAGAATTCAATCGAGAACACTGAGTCACCAGTCCAGGATGCCAGGATCTGAGAACGGAGAGCAGCACGACGGAGATCAGCATGCAATCGTCAAGAAGTTCTCATCCGGATTCCGATTGACTTTGACCCACCAGTTCAAGAAAGCAGTTGCCGCAATACAACAGGCCGAGCAGCTGGAAAATTGGACAATTGATAACGGGGCATTCTTGGACGACGCTCAGCAGAAGAAGGCGGCGAGCAGAGTCGTCCCCCTGGAGAATGAAAGGAAGAAGATCGAGGAGACCATCGCTAAATGGACTGCTGAGATCGAAACATTGGAGAATCAGGCGAGGAAGAAGAACGAGGCAGACTCGAGAATGGAATACATCGAGAGAGTGCTCCACGAGTTCATAGTTTGAAGAAGCAGAACTGAAGATGAAGAAGACAGCAGCACGCTGGAACTCTTCTTCCTAGACTGTGAACACTACATCGAGAGTCTCAGAGAAATGGCAACCAATATCCCGCTGGAGATCTCTTCTGTTACACCGAGTAATGCATCGATGAATGGTGACCTGAACAATCGATCGGATCAGAGAGAACTGGTGGATGGAGTGATTTCCCCAGCAACACCAAGACATCCGAATCCAAATGAAGAACCTCTACCTAATTCGACTGGAATTTCCTCAACTTCCCAACCTCTAGCTACCCCTCTCATGAGTCAAGGTGCATCCTCTCTTCCCATAAACGAAAGAGAGGCGCACACAGACCTCGTTAGATCGGTAATGAGAAGAGAAGAGGGAGAGACAGGTGGGAGAAGAAGAGAAGTCAACACAGAAGTGAATGGACAGACTTCCCTCCAAAATGAGTCATCTGTCCTTTCCCCTTTCAACAGTTTGAATGGAGAGCGACATTCAGGTGTCGAAATGTCGACTGCTGTAATGAATGGAAGGAGAGAAGGAGAAGAGGAGAGAAGGAAAGGAGATGGGGAAAGAGGAAATGGATGGATGCAACATTACAGTCAGAGGGACCAGGAGAACGGAAATATGCGAACGACGGAAAGCACGATTCAAGATCAGGGATCGGCTGTCAATCAAAACAGAACTCTCCAGCAGGCGCCATTTGCCGCCTACCCCACTGGTACTGTAGCCTCTCCAATGTTTAACATGCCCGTGATGCCGTCTCTCACACTACCTGCCATGCCGTTGCCGACCTTCGATGGAAAAGAGCAATGGAACTTCTCCACATTCCTCTCCACTTTCGAGTCTATGGTACTGTCTCAACCGGGACTGACAGATCTAGCAAGATTGTTCTATCTGAGGAGTTGTCTGAGAGGAGAAGCTCTCGACTCCGTGTCGAGCGTTGTCGCCCGGGAGGGTTGCTACGCAATGGCAAAGAAGAGACTCGAAGATGCATATAAGGCTGGAAGCCAATTGATGGCAGCACAATTAAGACAGAAACTACAGCTGACACGCAAGTCGTCCGAGGAAAGTGGAGCGAAGGAGGATCTGAGAGGGATTAGAGAATTACTTACTCTAACTTCTCAATTGCTCTCCCTTCCCGATGAACAAGATCATCCACTACTCACTGATGCTATAGTGTCTAAGCTATCAGACAAGTTCCTCAAAAAGGCTGTGAAAGAGAGGATGAAGAATCCGTCAATTGATACGATATCTCTACTGGAGCAGATGGAAACTGTAGCAATCAACGATATTACTGTGGAGAGAGTAGCAAAGGCTGCTAAAAAGGGAACGATAGTGAAGAAGGATCCAGTAAGAGTGAACATTGAACTCGATTCCGAGGATAATGAGCAGACAGTAGAGGAAGATCCCCACTCAGCACTGGCTCTGGAACCGAATCTATTCAAGTTCAATACTACCTTCACCAAGCAGTCGACCCAAGAAAAGTGTGCACTCTGCTACAAGCATCCAGCAGGTCAAGAAGATCGGTGCAGAGCATTCCCCACACCCGAAGAAAGAGCATCCAGATGCAGACAAACTCGACTGTGTTTCCGTTGTCTGATTGGAGGAGGATCTCATAATTTCCGTCGCTGTGAGGCTGTATGTGCTCACTGTGGAGGAAAACATCACAAGGCACTCTGCAGGAGAATCTCCACTACCAAGTCAGAGAGTAAAGAGAAAGATGGAGTGAAAGTCTGTATCGAAGAGGAGAACATTTCTGAGGAGTGGATTGAGTATTATGATGATATGGAAAGAGAATTGGAAAGGGAAAAGGTTCACGTTGTAAGAGAAGTCGTTGGAAACGCAACAGTCACACCGATTCCAATCATTCCAAGAATCCGCTCATCGAAGCTTCTGTCATTCCAAGCTCAATTAATCCACCCAAAGAAAAAGACTCTTCACCCGGTGAATGTTATGTTAGATGGAGGGGCATCAGTGAGCCTCATCTCTGACAGGATAATCAAGTTACTCGACATGGAGTGTAAAGGAGCTGCAGAGACCGGCTTCACAGGAGTAGGAGGGCACGAGTCAGAGATAAGAGAATACAAGGTGCACGTCTTTGCTCTCAAGAGTCCAGTGACGGACGCATCCCCGCTGGAGATCTCTGCATATGAGTACCCCACTCCTCTGACAGGACCGTAAAGAGAGTTCGATTTCAACAAGAAGGATAGAGCGTTTATCCGCAAATCGAATCTCGACCACCTTCTCCTGGAGGATATTGATGGACAAGTGGATATTCTCATAAGTATCGATGAATCGTCAGAAATAACCAATACAGGCAAGAAGCACATCGATCTCCCCAGCGGAATGAAGCTGCAACCCACCTCTTTCGGCTATGCTCGTATCGGTGCCCCTCGAGAGAAGATAATGGATCAAATTCAATACATTCTTCCTGATCGTATTCACATGATGCATGAGGTCGAGCAAGGGAATCCAGCCAAGGTTATTTCCAAGAGAAGGAGACCGTCAAGTGGAAAGGAGACTGGTACTATCCTTCTGAAGACGGTTATTCGAGAGGAAGTGGCAACTAAGCGAGAATACGCTAGTTTGCTATCGACCATCTTCGACCCAAACGGCTGTATTACACCCATAACTCTCCCGCTAAAGAGAGGGATGCATAAGATCTGCACTGGTAACATCAATAAGGACTGGAACCAGAGACTCACTACCGAGGAAATACAAGCAGTGAACAGGCTTCTCAGGAACGCTAATGGTTTCAACTTCATTATGCCGAGATACGTGAGACTTTCCAAGAATGGAGCCAATGGAAGCCTCGTGTTATTCTGTAATGCCAATGATTCAGCATATGCTGCTACCGTATATCTTGTAGACAGTAAGGAAGGTAGCAATGGAGAGCTGATCATGGCTAAGGCAAGACTACTGCCTCTCACAAAAGAAGGTTCGAGAGAGAAGGTCACCAACCCTCAAGGAGAACTTCGAGCAGTGGTTCTGGGACTGAATTTGCTGGTAGAAACTCTCAAGGCTCTAATCAAGTACGGAGAGTGTAAAGGAGTCCATAGTATCATTTGTTTCACTGATTCAATGATAACTTATCATATGGTCCTTCATCGTCGAGGAGAGAACATGGGAAAGATGAGCCTCTTCATAAGAAATCGAGATCAATCAAATCGAAGACGAGATTCTACGTGTCCACTGGCTCAAGAGAAGAACACCAGATCAGGACTCCGATGTGAAGAGAGAAATCCGATTTGCGTACGTTCCAAACGATCAGAATCCAGCAAGAGTTGCGACTAATGGAGCAACAGCTACAGAAATGAAGGATGTGACCAGTGGAACTGCGCAATTGTGGTGGACAGGGACAAATAATCCGGCCGGGATGATGGAAGCCATCAAGTCATTTTCTTGTCCCGTCCCTACCGCACGCGATAAGAATCAGAACAAGAGAGCGGGCAAAGGAGACTGCCTACTCTCCATTAGCACACTCTCATTGATTATGTGTCTGGTCACTCTCTCTCTTCCACTCGGATCGGCAATGGAGATACAGGAGTTCATTCAATGTATGCCTCATGGAGCGGTTGTCAATTCGACGCCTGGATATGGTATTCAAGTATGCACTTCCCTCAAGTGTCAAGTTTTTCCTCCGGAATACAATCACGGATCAGTAATTGTGGAGTTCCCACCTTCCATTAGCGCGGGACCATTCGAGATCTTCGTCAAGCTAGTGACAGAGAACTCTACATTTACATCAAGAAGAGTCTGCCCGGCATCGGATGTCTGCGCAAGTATGGGAGGTGAGTGGTCCTGGGATCATCTGATCGTGCCCCACTGTTACCCACTGACCTACTGACTATACTCGGACTGATTGGATACTCTGTGACTACCGTACTCGCTCTCATCTGCTACATGTGCTGCTTCAAGCAAGTGACCCTCGCTGAAGTGGCAATTACAGTATGCAAGTTCCATCATCGAGCTCTGCGTGGATTTGGGCGAGGCTGCTACCTTCTGGCATACTACCTCCTTATCGCCCCCTTTCGGTGGCTTTGCCGCACGGCGAGGGATAACGGGAAGAATGAGAAAAGAAAGAGGACACAGATGGACAGGATCAGAAGAAGAACAAAGGCACTGCTGGGCATGGTGATCGCTATCATGATCATCACTCCAGTGGAATCAGTGTGTCAACACTCGATAGTTGCTATGGAAGAGGTAAACATGTGCCACGATGGACAGTGCACGGCAGAAAGAGGACTGGAGATAACAATTGACTCGCTCTCACGTACTGGATGCGTGCAGTTCCAAGACGAGAAGGGACAATTGAAAGGATCGATCTCGTTGGAAGTACTGTCGAATCGAATTGTATGCATGGGAAGGACATATGATCTGCACAGAGAGGCAGAGACTCATGTGGCCTCATCTAAACGTTGTTTCCTTATGGGAAGCTGCAACGGAGAAAGATGTGAGGAAATGAAGAAGGAAGACCACATCCCAGAGTTCGATCATATTTCCCACTTCCCTGGACACAATTTCTGTATGGAATCCTGTGGAGGATGGGAATGCGGGTGTGGAAGCCTCCACTCAGGTTGTCTCCTCCACCGCATATACCTCGTTCCCTCGAATGGAAAATGTATGAGTCTCTGCGATGCCTGGACAAGTGAAGTGGTGCTAAGAGTGAACACGACAATCAGAGGACAAACTTAATGTCTGAGATCACAACTTCCTCCAACATAACTCTACGAGAAGGAGAATTCTCTCAGAAACTAGAGAGTCAAGGATTGAAGATCATAAGAATGGAGGAAATAGAAAAGCCAGAGTCCTCAGACATTCCCCAGCAGACTTTCCTGACTGACGGGATAAGGATGGCACTCACACGTGATTTCTGGACTAATAATCATTGCCCCGATGAAGAGTCTGCCAGAGATTTCAAGTGTAAAGCAGCGGAGAGATGTACGTGCCAGCCAGCCACAATCAAGGCCAAGTGCGAGTGTGATACCACCACCCTCGAGCAGAGGTTCTCGCTGGAAAACACTCTCCCAATCAGACTTCCATCGATGGAGATTACTATGGATACGGAGAGAAGAACTCCGCTGATACTCAGAAGAAGAGGAAACGTCAAGATCTACGTTGTTTTGTCGGAGGAGATACAGAAAGCCTCAGTGCATCAGGATGTAAATGAGTGTGTGATTACGATGCATTCAATGGAAGGATGTTATAGCTGTGAGGAGGGTGCCAAGGTTCAACTCCTGTGTACCTCCTCTCAAGAGACAGAAGCTCTACTTTCGTGTGTAGGGAACATAATAAACGTTCCATGCAACTCACCCAGAGTCAAGAGCGAAAGGATAATGCACTTTGACAGTACCGAGGTGAAGACTCAGGTCAGACGAGTTGTAACCGGAGGGAAGTAGTTCTATCAGGCTCACTTTCCACTCCACATCATTTGCTTCTATCAGAGACCATTAGAAGAGCCAAGGAGGGAGAGATGCCAAGCGGAGAGTTTCTACCTGATATGACTCCTCTTATCAATTTTCTGGTAGGCTCATGGAAAGCCGTATTACTCGCCCTTACTTGCACTCTGACTGGAGTCGGGATTACACTAGTACTGATGATTGAAGGAACATCTGGCATCTGGTGGATAATTCCCTGGCGCAAAGTGCAGAAGAGGAAGGCGCATGCCAAGATCATTTGAGTAATGGAAAAGAAGAGGAGACAAATATTATACTCAATTATCCTACTCGCCTATCTATTCATCGTCCCCAATGGCTCGTCTACTCGATCAATCACCATCCTACTTCCCATTCACCGCTTCTTCACTTTTCGCCCGCCTCATCGCCGCCCGCCAGTGTCGAAGACTGTCTTCTCGGGAATTCCGCATATAATCAATCGATAATCACATGTTATCCCTCTTACTCATTTTATCATCCATTCTGATATCTTATCTGATTTCATCTATTACTCGATTCTTTCGACACCACGATTTCTCCGCCAAGATCCCCATTTATCTCTCTAGCACTCTCAGTGCTCTTTGATTTGCATGTTCTCTCGTGCATTCATCTGTCTAGATGTCTGCGTCTCTAGCCCCGCCCATTCCTTCGCTTATGGCCGAGTGGCCCCTATGCTCATTATCTACCAACCCTCGAACCAACCACTTCTCACCTTCGCTTTGATTGTGCTCAACCGCCTGTTGAGACACGATCGACGCGTTAGGGTGAGACGTGGGATCGAGGTTTCATCAGCTATTATTCGTATTCGCCAATTGTTGTTATCATTGCTACCGATAAAAGGGTTACTCGAGGAGTCCGAGTAGAATCAAACCCTCGTCCCTTGTACTACAAAGGAAACCGCAGGAGCGGTTTTCTACAAGACTTATCCCGTTTAGAGTTGCCTTCAGTTTTTTTACATCGATGTATTCGTCCTGAACATGATGATTATATTTTGATTTATGAATTCTTTTTTTTGTTTTTAGCTGACTCGATTTTGTCAGTCGTCACGAGCGGTCGCCTCTCCATTTCGTCCGATGGAGAGGTGGACTTTCCCCTAGTTCTGCCCCAGGCTCCCTAGTACCCCTCGTCTCTACTATCGACCACAGAAGACTTGAATCTCCATACAAGCCGGAGTGGTCGCCGTGTAATGGGTATGACCTACAAGTTGAATTGATCCTCAGTATCGTATACTCGTTGATTCTCTCTAAGATTGATGACTCGAGTTTGGAGGACTCTGGCTCAAGTTCCAATCCAAGATCCCTGTTTCGCACGAGATTCTAACGGATGGACCCTTCGCCATTGCCTATTCGATATCGGGATCATCTCTGATTTCCACTCATTCATCGACGAGAGACGGATCCTCACTCAAGACCATTGAAGATGACTCGCTCTTCAGACGAAAATCAACCGAAGATCTTGAGCCTTTTCAACGTCGTCAGAGCTCCCATTCGATTCCACGTGAACCCGAATAGCCTCTTGATAATAGCCTTATAAACTAAAAAAACTGACAGCATATTATTTTCCTGAATATGAAAGCTCCTGAAACGGACGCGGGGTGAGCAAAAATGTTGTTTCGCTGCGCAATGAAAATGAGACACTTCTCTATTTGAACATTTTACTGGCACGGTTAACTTTTGAAGCTCACATAAAGCAGTTTAGAATAAGGAAAGAATAAAGAGAGATGGAGTATGCGGATTTAAGTTAGACACCGCGAAATTGAACATATCAAATAAACGCAGATCAGACAGTTACGAATAGAAAAATGAAGAAACATTACTAAATTAGCAGAGTAGAAATGTTGGCGAAATGCGAACATATTGCTTCAATTCACATCTATTGAAAAGTATTACTGCATACAAAACAAGTCTGAGGAAGAAAGTTGCTGTAGGTGAGACTACAGGCTTCGAGTATTGATTGAGTCTCATTAGTACTGGGTCACCGTTGGCGACGTTGGCTGTGGTTCCTCCTGACAAGGTCACAAATAAATATATTCAAATCAGATTGTCATATTGCCACTAAATCTTTAATTTCCATCGAAAAAATCTCACCATATCATCGACATCGTAGAACAAACCAGTGGCCGAACACGATCTTCCTTTCAGTGGAGTCTGAGAGAATGTCATAAAAAGTCGGAGGAATATCGAAAAGAAAAATAGCAATTCTTTTTTAAACGAGAATAAATCTCACCTGCGAGAGAATCATGAGATCGATTGAACCGTACGTTAGATTTGAAAGCTCCTGGAAACATCGAAACACTTAGATCTCATCAGATCAACGTACCTCTCTTGTCAATTCGATTCCAACAGGTTTAGCGAAATAATTGGCACCGAGAGCTTCGAATGAGTAGACGGAACCGTGCTTGGTGTACTCCATATCTTCCAGAATAATTGCCACTTTCTGCAAAGATTGAATTTTCAGAGTCCAAATCTAAACAGTGTGAACACCCCACATGCAATATGCATCCAAATTTTTTAAACGTTTTTAATTCGCTGTCGCCGAAATTTCCCGTGGTATTCAAGGTGCAACATTTCATATCTTCAGTCCGAAATGCTCACTTCAAATTGAACTCCACGTGGGCGAGTGTAATCTGCCTTGTACACTGTTGAATTGATTCCTTCTATCGGATTGAATGAAATCTGGATGAAATCTCGTTCGTCCAGAACAATCGTGAGATTTCTCGAACATGTGCATTCTGTAATTTGAACATTACCAGATGAGCCTAAACAAAAAGATGTGATAGGTATTGTTTTTATAATATGTATTTGGGGTAACGTACTCTTCCCTTCCGGTGCTCGATTCTTTTCTTCGCAGAGTTTCTGACAATGGGATTGGTTTCCATATCTGAATCCATGAAGACGAATTCCGATTGTTCCACTTTTCTGTGGCTGCAAATATAGAAATGAATCAGAACAGGATACATTTTTTAATCTCCAGGAAGCGCAACAGTAAATACCAGTTTTCAGAGAATTATTTAGAATACAAAACGAAATATCTGAAACTCTTCCAAGCTGAATTTTATTTTTTTTAAAAACTTAATTGCTTGATTTCTTCTTGTGAGCGGCAGGATTGAGTAAAGATGAACTCACAAAGCATTGTGGATCATCATCGGGATGTTTGTCTTCCAGTTTGTAGACGACCATTGTTGTGACACCCGCAGCCACGAGAACAATCTGAAATTGAATCGATGTCTAAAATAATTCAGTAAAATTCAATCTGTTATTTTGAATCGTTTCGAAAAACTGCGATTCAAATGATTGGAATGATTCCAGAATGAGCTCACTCCAAGGATCAGACCGACGGGAATTGCCATCTTTGAACAGTGGAGGTCCCAGAAGGAAGGAAGTGAGAGAGCACTGTTGATGAGGGAGAATAGCCCTGCGTGATAATATTGTACAATTATGCAATGAACAGTAAAACAAAACAAACAGAGAGTAAAAGAAATAGAAAAGGATAATTAGCTGTATTGAATCAAAATTGAAGAAATCTGTTAAACTACTGAGGAACGGAGAGAATTGGGTTCAGTTTAATTTACTTCCGACCCCGGTCTGCTCATTCCTCTTCCCGTCGTAAGACGCTTTTAGGATTCAAAGCAGAGAAGATCCATTGAGGAGAAAGGGGAGAAGAGAAGGAAGGGAGAGGG
The DNA here is from genome assembly GCA_036245785.1 of Pristionchus fissidentatus. Lineage (NCBI taxonomy): Eukaryota > Metazoa > Nematoda > Chromadorea > Rhabditida > Neodiplogasteridae > Pristionchus > Pristionchus fissidentatus. Next base: position 3,734,830 of record BTSY01000007.1, on the reverse strand, counting down.
ATGGAACAGGCGCCTCTTCTCATTTCCGATAATAATTGAGAGGAGCGCGCAAAAAAAGAAGATGGATTGAGAGGAAGATTTGGAAGAAGAGGAGGCGAAAATTCGTCAAAGTGGATTCATTACACTACATTTCACGGGAGGATGGGAAGAGGGACGTTCACTTTAGCTTGAAGGAATTGGACTGAATTTCGTTGAAAGTAGCCGGGGTGTGTTGAGGTTAAATACACTACGAGCATGTAGTCGACTATAAAACTCCCCTTTACCGAACCAGAAGTAGGATGTGATGCTCCCCCAGAACCGAAACTTAAACAATCTACTGCGTTACCCCTTGACCGAACACGCGTTCAGACACGTTTCCGTGAACTATTTGACCCGAGAATAGAGTAAGAGGAAGTGAGAGAGAGCGTGATGATGAGAGAGAATGAGATAAAGAAAGAAAGAGAGAAAGATTGACCCTTTTATTGACACTAGAAAACTCGTAGTGTACTAGACTAGAGGAGAGACAGGTATCGGCAAGCTGCAGCCTAGCGATAGAATTGGTGGTGTACGGGGTGGAGCCCGAGGCGGGGAAAGAACTGGGTAAATGATAGTGGGAAGAGTGCTTGAGGAGATTCGAGGGAAAGCAGGTGTGACATCACCCCTTCCTGAAGAAGGCTAGTCCAGTGACCTTCTATGCGGGGCAACGTGTGCAATACAAAATCTAGCGATTGATCGATAACCGAAATAAAATCAGGAATCGCAAGAACTGACTTGGGGACGTTGTGAAGAGGAGAAAGATCAGTGGGTCTATCATCCGAAACTTTCATACAGGCGAATACCCAATCCTATTGCACACAATAGACTGACTACGAAAGAGCAGATGAAAAGATGGAAGAACAATTCGACAAGCACAATGGTGCTAAGGGCAGATGATTTTCTGTCCTGTACTGTATCACGTCGCTCCAACTATTTGAAGATCCGCCAAGACAATAACTTGTCGCTTGATTGCTTCTTTCCCACAGAAGCTTTACAGTAAGTTGTCTTCACATGTAAGTCAATGCAATAGAATGTAACACAGAAAATGTCAAATATGAATCAACAGGACGATTTATTGTCGGGGAAGAGATTTCAGCAAAAGGAGTAGATGACGGTGAGTTGTTCTCGCGTAGATGATGTAGGTGGGTACAGCTCGAATTCTCCTATAATTCTTAATTTGTAATAACTTCATGAAATGTGTTACCAAAAGGGTTAACTCCTCGACTACTAACTTCACGAAAAGTTGTACACAAAAGTTCACCTCTTCCAGATTAAAAAGATCACTCACTTGATCATGACGAGCTCCGCCGGAGTACGGCTGGTACCGACTGGATTGCTGAAAAGAGACCTATTTGGAAAATATTTAATTTGCTCGGAGAAGTTAAGAATATTGATGAAATCACTTACTTCCTGCGGGTCTTGGAGGAGGTGTCGTGAGTACGACTGGTGACGACTGGTCTGCTAAAAAGAAATATTTGGGGGAAAATAATTCGTTCCGGATAAGTCAAGAATATTAAAGAGATCACTCACTTGGCCACGACGCACTGCTTGTCGATTGATTGTCGAGTTCGACTGAAAAGATTTTTTTTTTGGAAAATATTTATTTCGTTCGGAGAAGTCAATATTAAAGAAATCACTTACCTCCTGGAGTCCGCGACGCTCTTGGCGGATGAAGACCGAGTCCGTCCTAAAAGATCAATATTTGGAAAATATTTGATTCATTAGGATAAATTAAGAATATTAAAGAAATCACTCACGGCTTGGACTTCGCGACCCCCCTCTTGGTTGAAGGACGAGTTGGCCTGAAAAGAGATATATTTGGAAAATATATATAATATAACTATACTTTCTCGACATGCGGTGCCGTTCCAAATACAATCAGTGGCCTCTGAAATTCAAATTTCTATATTGTTTATTCTAAAGAAACTATACCTCGGCAGGGGAGAGCCGGGCGATCCCCGGGGATACTTCTTTCTCCCGCGGGGATCGGGATGCCATGGACCGGGAGAGTAGGAGGAGTTCTCTGATGAGATAATATCAGTGAACCAAAATATGAATTCTACAGTTATGCGCATCGTGACAAACTTTCCGCCTCCATATATGCGACGATTCACCTCGCTCAAGGATCACTCGCGATTGCTATCCAGGAGCTCTTGCGGCGTCATCATTGGAGAGATCAGAATGAAAATCTACCCCCATCCTACACTTTATTCGTTTTTTAGGCGAAGCGTGTTCCGAATTAACAATTTATCATTGGTGTACCGTTGCACGGCAAAAACATCCAATACAATGTTTAGGACACAATAAACTGCGTCGTCAGTATCACATTAGTCAATTTAGAGATTTGCGCACTCCATTCGCAAGGCAAAACTAGACATTCAATCTTTGCTCCATTTAATTTCTTTAAGGAAAATGGGAAAATGACTTACCCTATAGATTTGTTTTTTCTAGACATTTGTTATTTGCCTGGATTTGTGCGCAATTGAAGTGGAGTAGACACCTTGAATTATATTGTTTAATATTTACTTCGACTAAAAACGATAGCAGTTGCAAAATTACGTAAAAATCGCAATAGAAATATATTTCGGGAAAGGTGGCACCGACTAGCACATAAATGTACACTCGCAAAACAAGGCCGGTTTTAACGGGGGCGGAAGAATACGATAGGACATAACAGTCAACGTTGAATGCAGTACGAAACGCAAGTATAATCAGATAAGTCTCCACGCGATTCACACAATAAAAACTATATTTTCGACTCACAAAAAGATCAGGTAAAGTGTGGGGGGAACAAAGTAGGCCAAAGACACCAAGGATGGGAGAAGAAAAGAGAGAACGAATGGCTGATGACCAACATGGCTGTGCACCATCTTCCCTCTCTTTGAATCTCATTGAATTTCCAATTCATTCGATCTCTTTTAATGGTTCTTCCTCCTTTGATCCCACCAGCAAGAAAGGACACAAGGCGAAATGAGGTAAGGACGATAGCAATTATGTAAATCGTAGTTTGATAGCCTTTGTAGAAGAACAGAAAGGGGAATTTATCTTTCTGTGTTCTCTGTTATCGAGTTTCCCATATTTTTGTTAAATATGTCAACGCATTGCTGATTATTCAGGGACGACTAGGAAAACAGAGCTTCAGCGACTGCCGGACTCCCGAGGCACAGTTCGTGGAAGAGAAGGGAAAGGGTTGACCATTTGCATGTGGCGTTACTGTGTGAAGAGGGTATTACACAGTTTACAGTTGCCGTGTGCATACTAAAGTTCCTTGTGGAAGTAAGCTACCACCCGGCCTTGAGGCCTAATGGATAAGGCGTCGGACTTCGGATCCGAAGATTGCAGTTTCGAGTCCTGCCAGGGTCGAAACCAGGGTCCCTTAACTATTGTAGTTCCTTTGCGCGCGCGTATCTCGGTTCAGAGGAAAGATAGAGATCTCAAATTTTGGAGTTCTATTATAGTTCACATGAGAAAGTGAGTAATGCCAACAAATCGATATTCTATTTTTCGTGTTCCTCCTCTATTATATATTTTAGGTCTTTTGAAATTAAAACAGTGATCTTGATAAAAATGCGAATTTTAAGTGCTAAAGGCGTCTCGAATTTGATAATTATAGTTTTGATTATTTGATAATACTGGTATTAAATGATGAGCGGTTTGACGAATCTATGATTCGTTGTGTAGAAATTAAGATGTTTCAGTTCAGGTCATCGTTGAGAAGAGATTATGGGACGTTTTTGTCGACGATGATTACTAGAATATCAAGGTATTCTCATGTCCCTGGATGGATGGGAGATAGAGGTATAACATAAACTAAATTTATCCATTTAGTACAATTTTCGGATGGCCTAGTGGTGTACGGCACTGCTTGTCAGACGAAGGGTCACGAGTTCGACCCCCGCCCAGGTTCACCAAGCCTTCTATCGCCTCGCTGTCGGTAAAATTGGTAGCAACTTTGATTGCGAAAGGTAACGTGCCCCAGAAGCCTGATCAGCAGGGGATACGTAGATCTGTGCAGCAACCGGCCTTACCGGTCGGCCCCGGCAGAGTAGTCACGTGTCGACGTAAAGTCCTCTTGATTCCGGTAGCAACTTTACTTTACTTTACTTTACAATTTTCCAGGATGAGCGGTACAGGAACTTGTACAAGGCAACCAGGGACAGAGATAGATTGGATGTTTCTGATAATTGAAACAAGCTTCATCTATGTGAGATAGCTATGAGCCTTCTGAATAAACTTTATTGAAAATATTGTATCGCTGCATTGAATTACATATCATTCGATTGCGTCTTCAAATGACTGAGGGGGGGTATTGCTTGAGATGAATGAATTTATACATTTGCCTTTAAACTCTAGGAAAGGGTATTGATTATCGTCATAACTTTCCATCCATGGTTTTCGCGCATCCATGGTTTTTAATCCTTACTTAAAACGCGATAAGGAAGTTCTTGAAAAGGTTCAGAATTATTTCACCAGAAGGCTGTTCATACGATGCTATAATTCAAGCTGGCAAACAATGCCTAGCTCAACCACTAGGAACAAGAAGCTAGGGCTTCTCTCCTTAGAGAAGCGCAGGGATGAAATTGATTTGAAGTCGGCCAGAAATCTTCTCATAGGCAAATACAAAATATCTAAAAAGAAACCGCATCACTTTTGCTATTACTTTACTAGGAATGGAATCAATTTCACAAACGCCTCTTCAACCTCTAACTACAGGCATAATAGTTTCTTTCTCAGAGCGGCAAGGCTATACTCAAAATCCGGAAAATTGAGCAGTTTTCCTGAGTGACCCTCTTACTTTTGTTGTTGTTGCCCAATAATGATTCGTGCCTTTCTTTTAATTTATGTTATTGTACCGCGTTTCCTCGTGACTCGCATAAATATTATTAACTTACCGAGATCGAAAGACTAGATGAGGTATTAAGAGACCGGATAGGTAAGGATCGACCATCCCCGGACATCGCCGCCAGGATTTGCGATTCAGGCCTCCATATTTTTTTTGGGGATAGGTCCCGCACAGAGTAGTAACATAGCGTTTCTAGAATTTGCCTTTTCCTCAAACCCGGCTCGTGTAAGGCACTGAAATGTGAAAAATGTCAATTTTTCAACTTTTTAACGCGGAAAGCTAGGATCAAAATTTCTTTAATAATGTATAAAGGGCGCTCTAAAAGTGAAAAATAACCACACAGAACAGAGAACGATCCTTTCTGAATTATATTTTTCGCGTTCGAAAACCATTTTTCGCGAATATTTTTCGAATTTTACCGAGTCGTAAGCCCTATCTAGGCGGGAAATATACTTCAATAAATCCTTCATATATTTCCGCTATGAAATGGATTTAAAAAAAATGAATATTTTTGAAAGTGAAATCGAATTTTTTGACTTTCGATTTTTTTTATTCGAAAATATTTTATCTCTCGAATTGGTTCGAGTGTGTACCCACTTTCGATGTCAAATTGATAAGCATATTCATAATGCATGAAAATTGGGACAATTTAGAATATCGAATGTAAACACAAGAAGTTTATTTTTTTTCCAAAATTCATACAATCATCATAATAAACTATCAAAGATCTGGGTTCTAAGACGAAATAGTGTCTCGACTTTGGGCTCAAAATGGTCGAATTGCAATAATAAATAAATGTCCTGTTGAGACTCTTCGATTCCATCCATCGGTTCATGTCGCAAAAAAATTAGAACTCGGAAATTGCCAAAAATTGTTATTCATAAAAAGTTTCTGAAAGTACCAGTAGCTTCCATGATGAAATATCTTAGCGTAGTAGTGCACTCACGGAGATGCATCAAATGACAAAGGGACAAGTTGATCCAAGTTCTTCGAAAAAAAATTTTTCTCGAAAATCACCATGAACTTCGAAAAAAAAAATTTTCTCGAAAATCACCATGAACCCCGGGTCATGGTCCAAAATCGCAAAACTTTTTTTCTAATTTTATGAAGAACTAACTGTTAATAAAAAAAAATTTTTTTTTCGAAGTTCATGGTGATTTTCGAGAAAAATTTTTTTTTCGAAGAACTTGGATCAACTTGTCCTTTTGTCATTTGATGCATCTCCGTGAGTGTACTACTACGCTAAGATATTTCATCATGGAAGCTACTGGTACTTTCAGAAACTTTTTAACAATTTTTGAATAACAATTTTTGGCAATTTCCGAGTCTTAATTTTTTTGCGACATGAACCGATGGATGGAATCGAAGAGTCTCAACAGAACATTTATTTATTATTGCAATTCGACCATTTTGAGCCCAAAGTCGAGACACTATTTCGTCTTAGAACCCAGATCTTTGATAGTTTATTATGATGATAGTATGAATTTTGGAAAAAAATTAAACTTCTTGTGTTTACATTCGATATTCTAAATTGTCCCGATTTTCATGCATTACGAATATGCTTATCAATTTGACATCGAAAGTGGGTACACACTCGAACCAATTCGAGAGATAAAATATTTTCGAATAAAAAAAATCGAAAGTCAAAAAATTCGATTTCACTTTCAAAAATATTCATTTTTTTAAAATCCATTTCATAGCGGAAATATATGAAGGATTTATTGAAGTATATTTCCCGCCTAGATAGGGCTTACGACTCGGTAAAATTCGAAAAATATTCGCGAAAAATGGTTTTCGAACGCGAAAAATATAATTCAGAAAGGATCGTTCTCTGTTCTGTGTGGTTATTTTTCACTTTTAGAGCGCCCTTTATACATTATTAAAGAAATTTTGATCCTAGCTTTCCGCGTTAAAAAGTTGAAAAATTGACATTTTTCACATTTCAGTGCCTTACACGAGCCGGGTTTGAGGAAAAGGCAAATTCTAGAAACGCTATGTTACTACTCTGTGCGGGACCTATCCCCAAAAAAAATATGGAGGCCTGAATCGCAAATCCTGGCGGCGATGTCCGGGGATGGTCGATCCTTACCTATCCGGTCTCTTAAAAATTTAAAATACTACGTTCCACTTCAAGTACTACCTTGCTTACTGTCTGCTTCTCTCGCATTTGCATGCTCTCTCGCCCTCGTTCCCGCCGTTTATCAGCGGAACGTTTTATTATTTCGGACGAGTATTTGTGAATTTATAATAGTGCGTATCTACATAGGTTTGTCAACTCCTTTCTTTTTCCATCAAACTATAGAGAAAAAGTTTCCCTGTGGACATAAAGAAGATTCCAAGTAAGGGATGATATCTAGCAGCATAACAGGTGTAACTAGCATAACTACCCGTCATCTGTTTCTCAGATGACATGCAAAAAGAGATCAGGGGGCTGTATAATCTGTCAGAACTTGGCCAAGTTTTCGGCGATCTTTTTTCGTCTGTTTTTGACTTAATCTTAATTTCTTTGCAATGAGTAGATTAAGCAAGATGAAAAAGTAACAATGCCAAAGAAATTAACATTAAATATAATGATAGAAATTAGCAAATCCGTGAAAAAGTTGGACGAAAACGGAACTTCGCCAAGTTTTGTTTTGGGCGAGCTAGACAGTGACGAGAGAGCACGGAGATTGAGGAGAGGGGAAAGTATGCATGTGTTGTTTACTCTGCGCTCTCTCTTGTTTACGTGCTCTCTCGTCACTGTCTAGCTCGCCCAAAACAAAACTTGGCGAAGTTCCGTTTTCGTCCATCTTTAACACGGATTTGCTAGTCTCTAATATTATATTTTATGTTCATTTCTTTGGCATTGTTACTTTTTCATCGTGCTTAATCGACCCAGTGCAAAGAAATTAAGATTAAGTCAAAAACAGACGAAAAAAGATCGCCGAAAACTTGGCCAAGTTCTGACAGATTATACAACCCCCCAGTTCTGTTTGGATAGAGCACTTTTTATCGGGAGAGCTACAGTCAACACAAGTGTTGAGACGAGAAATATCAAAAGAACGGAAATTACTTTTTACGGGGATTTTCTCGTGAAGCCACTTGGTAGTGTCCATGGTTGTGTGGCTCCAGTCCAAAAGCGCCAACCGAAAATAGACTTGGACAAGGGAACAAATACGGTTTTGTACGGAACTAATCAGGGTGTGATTGGTTTATTAGTTCTTGTTCGCATTCACTCCTGGGGTGACATAGTCGAGAGGGAACCGACAGGTGGAGCAGAAGCCCTCTCATACGATCACATGACCGATGCGACGTATGACCGGTGTGGTGCAGCAACCCCTGAAAGAATTGCGACCCTCACAGCAAGTGCAGCAACCCCTGAAAGAATTGCGACCCTCACAGCAGCTGCAGCAACCCCTGAAATAATTGCGACCCTCACAGCAGCTGCATCAACCCCTGAAAGAATTGCGACCCTCACAGCAGCTGCAGCAACCCCTGAAATAATTGCGACCCTCACAGCAGCTGCATCAACCCTTGAAAGAATCGCGACCCTCACAGCAGCTGCAGCAACCCCTGAAATAATTGCGACCCTCACAGCAGCTGCAGCAACCCCTGAAAGAATTGCGACCCTCACAGCAGCTACAGCAACCACTGAAAGAATTGCGACCCTCACAGCAGCTGCAGCAACCCCTGAGAGAATTGCGACCCTCACAGCAGCTGCAGCAACCCCTGAAAGAATTGCGACCCTCACAGCAGCTGCAGCAACCCCTGAGAGAATTGCGACCCTCACAGCAGCTGCAGCAACCCCTGAAAGAATTGCGACCCTCACAGCAGCTGCATCAACCCCTGAGAGAATTGCGACCCTCACAGCAGCTGCAGCAACCCCTGAAAGAATTGCGACCCTCACAGCAGCTGCAGCAACCACTGAAAGAATTGCGACCCTCACAGCAGCTGCAGCAACCCCTGAAAGAATTGCGACCCTCACAGCAGCTGCATCAACCCTTGAAAGAATCGCGACCCTCACAGCAGCTGCAGCAACCCCTGAAATAATTGCGACCCTCACAGCAGCTGCAGCAACCCCTGAAAGAATTGCGACCCTCACAGCAGCTACAGCAACCACTGAAAGAATTGCGACCCTCACAGCAGCTGCAGCAACCCCTGAAAGAATTGCGACCCTCACAGCAGCTGCAGCAACCCCTGAAAGAATTGCGACCCTCACAGCAGCTGCAGCAACCCCTGAGAGAATTGCGACCCTCACAGCAGCTGCAGCAACTCCTTAAAGAATTGCGACCCTCACAGCAGCTGCAGCAACCCCTGAGAGAATTGCGACCCTCACAGCAGCTGCAGCAACTCCTGAAAGAATTGCGACTCTCACAGCAGCTGCAGCAACCACTGAAAGAATTGCGACCCTCACAGCAGCTGCAGCAACCCCTGAGAGAATTGCGACCCTCACAGCAGCTGCAGCAACCCCTGAAAGAATTGCGACCCTCACAGCAGCTGCAGCAACCACTGAAAGAATTGCGACCCTCACAGCAGCTGCAGCAACCCCTTAAAGAATTGCGACCCTCACAGCAGCTGCATCAACCCTTGAAAGAATCGCGACCCTCACAGCAGCTGCATCAACCCTTGAAAGAATCGCGACCCTCACAGCAGCTGCAGCAACCCCTGAAATAATTGCGACCCTCACAGCAGCTGCAGCAACCCCTGAAAGAATTGCGACCCTCACAGCAGCTGCAGCAACCCCTGAGAGAATTGCGACCCTCACAGCAGCTGCAGCAACCCCTTAAAGAATTGCGACCCTCACAGCAGCTGCAGCAACCCCTGAAAGAATTGCGACCCTCACAGCAGCTACAGCAACCACTGAAAGAATTGCGACCCTCACAGCAGCTGCAGCAACCCCTTAAAGAATTGCGACCCTCACAGCAGCTGCAGCAACCCCTGAAAGAATTGCGACCCTCACAGCAGCTGCAGCAACCCCTGAAAGAATTGCGACCCTCACAGCAGCTGCAGCAACCACTAAAGAATTGCGACCCTCACAGCAGCTGCAGCAACCCCTGAAAGAATTGCGACCCTCACAGCAGCTGCAGCAACCCCTGAAAGAATTGCGACCCTCACAGCAGCTGCAGCAACCACTGAAAGAATTGCGACCCTCACAGCAGCTGCAGCAACCCCTGAAAGAATTGCGACTCTCACAGCAGCTGCAGCAACCACTGAAAGAATTGCGACCCTCACAGCAGCTGCAGCAACCCCTGAAAGAATTGCGACCCTCACAGCAGCTGCAGCAACCCCTGAAAGAATTGCGACCCTCACAGCAGCTGCAGCAACCACTGAAAGAATTGCGACTCTCACAGCAGCTGCAGCAACCACTGAAAGAATTGCGACCCTCACAGCAGCTGCAGCAACCCCTGAAAGAATTGCGACCCTCACAGCAGCTGCAGCAACCCCTGAAAGAATTGCGACCCTCACAGCAGCTGCAGCAACCCCTGAAAGAATTGCGACTCTCACAGCAGCTGCAGCAACCACTGAAAGAATTGCGACTCTCACAGCAGCTGCAGCAACCCCTGAGAGAATTGCGACCCTCACAGCAGCTGCAGCAACCCCTGAGAGAATTGCGACCCTCACAGCAGCTGCAGCAACCCCTGAGAGAATTGCGACCCTCACAGCAGCTGCAGCAACCCCTGAAAGAATTGCGACCCTCACAGCAGCTGCAGCATACGGCTGCATCTCTAGTGGACAAGACTGATGTCGCGGTGCATTTGCATACCTTTTGATATTAGCATATTCAAATTTTAAACATGAATCTTTGCCACCCTCACGGCCCCTGCAGCACTTGTTTGCAACATGTATAATGGGGAGGACGAGACTGCTTTCGATGATGCATTAGCATATCCTTTCATGTTAGCAAATTACCATATTCATACTTTCGTATCACATTCATGAACTAGCGGGGTGCGTGGAGGTTAAGCGCACTACGTTTTCAAAGTACGGTCCACTTCGTGGCTTCGTGGCTTCGTGGCACTTCGTGGCGTAGTGGCAACTTTTTACCTGACCCAAGGAAGTTTGGTTACCCCAGCGAATTTTTTACTGTAGGTTACGGTAGCACTTATTAATTTATTGATTTTCGTGTTTTTGACAAAAATCATGTATCTGACCCAAGGAAGTGTGGTTGCCCCAGCGAACTTTTTACTGTAGGTTACGGTAGTTTTGATTGATTTTGATAATGCTGGTATTAAATGATGAGCGGTTTGACGAATCTAAGATTCGTTGTGTAGAAATAAAGATGTTTCAGTTCAGGTCATCGTTGAGAAGAGATTATGGGACGTTTTTGTCGACGATGATTACTAGAATATCAAGGTATTCTCATGTCCCTGGATGGATGGGAGATAGAGGTATAACATAAACTAAATTTATCCATTTAGTACAATTTTCGGATGGCCTAGTGGTGTACGGCACTGCTTGTCAGACGAAGGGTCACGAGTTCGACCCCCGCCCAGGTTCACCAAGCCTTCTATCGCCTCGCTGTCGGTAAAATTGGTAGCAACTTTGATTGCGAAAGGTAACGTGCCCCAGAAGCCTGATCAGCAGGGGATACGTAGATCTGTGCAGCAACCGGCCTTACCGGTCGGCCCCGGCAGAGTAGTCACGTGTCGACGTAAAGTCCTCTTGATTCCGGTAGCAACTTTACTTTACTTTACTTTACAATTTTTACAGGATGAGCGGTACAGGAACTTGTACAAGGCAACCAGGGACAGAGATAGATTGGATGTTTCTGCTAATTGAAACAAGCTTCATCTATGTGAGATAGCTATGAGCCTTCTGAATAAACTTTATTGAAAATATTGTATCGCTGCATTGAATTACATATCATTCGATTGCGTCTTCAAATGACTGGGGGGGTATTGCTTGAGATGAATGAATTTATACATTTGCCTTTAAACTCTAGGAAAGGGCATTGACTATCGTCATAACTTACCGAGATCGAAAGACTAGATGAGGTATTAAAAATTTAAAATACTACGTTCCACTTCAAGTACTACCTTGCTTACTATCTGCTTCTCTCGCATTTGCATGCTCTCTCGCCCTCGTTCCCGCCGTTTATCAGCGGAACGTTTTATTATTTCGGACGAGTGTTTGTGAATTTATAATAGTGCGTATCTACATAGGTTTGTCAACTCCTTTCTTTTTCCATCAAACTATAGAGAAAAAGTTTCCCTGAGGACATAAAGAAGATTCCAAGTAAGGGATGATATCTAGCAGCATAACAGGTGTAACTAGCATAACTACCCGTCATCTGTTTCTCAGATGACATGCACAAAGAGATCAGGGGGCTGTATAATCTGTCAGAACTTGGCCAAGTTTTCGGCGATCTTTTTTCGTCTGTTTTTGACTTAATCTTAATTTCTTTGCAATGAGTAGATTAAGCAAGATGAAAAAGTAACAATGCCAAAGAAATTAACATTAAATATAATGATAGAAATTAGCAAATCCGTGAAAAAGTTGGACGAAAACGGAACTTCGCCAAGTTTTGTTTTGGGCGAGCTAGACAGTGACGAGAGAGCACGGAGATTGAGGAGAGGGGAAAGTATGCATGTGTTGTTTACTCTGCGCTCTCTCTTGTTTACGTGCTCTCTCGTCACTGTCTAGCTCGCCCAAAACAAAACTTGGCGAAGTTCCGTTTTCGTCCATCTTTAACACGGATTTGCTAGTCTCTAATATTATATTTTTTATGTTCATTTCTTTGGCATTGTTACTTTTTCATCGTGCTTAATCGACCCAGTGCAAAGAAATTAAGATTAAGTCAAAAACAGACGAAAAAAGATCGCCGAAAACTTGGCCAAGTTCTGACAGATTATACAGCCCCCCAGTTCTGTTTGGATAGAGCACTTTTTATCGGGAGAGCTACAGTCAACACAAGTGTTGAGACGAGAAATATCAAAAGAACGGAAATTACTTTTTACGGGGATTTTCTCGTGAAGCCACTTGGTAGTGTCCATGGTTGTGTGGCTCCAGTCCAAAAGCGCCAACCGAAAATAGACTTGGACAAGGGAACTAATACGGTTTTGTACGGAACTAGTCAGGGTGTGATTGGTTTATTAGTTCTTGTTCGCATTCGCTCCTGGGGTGACATAGTCGAGAGGGAACCGACAGGTGGAGCAGAAGCCCTCTCATACGATCACATGACCGATGCGACGTATGACCGGTGTGGTGCAGCAACCCTTGAAAGAATCGCGACCCTCACAGCAGCTGCAGCAACCCCTGAAAGAATTGTGACCCTCACAGCAAGTGCAGCAACCCTTGAAAGAATCGCGACCCTCACAGCAGCTGCAGCAACCCCTGAAAGAATTGCGACCCTCACAGCAAGTGCAGCAACCCCTGAAAGAATTGCGACCCTCACAGCAGCTGCAGCAACCCCTGAAAGAATTGCGACCCTCACAGCAAGTGCAGCAACCCCTGAAAGAATTGCGACCCTCACAGCAAGTGCAGCAACCCCTGAAAGAATTGCGACCCTCACAGCAGCTGCAGCAACCCCTGAAATAATTGCGACCCTCACAGCAGCTGCATCAACCCTTGAAAGAATCGCGACCCTCACAGCAGCTGCAGCAACCCCTGAAAGAATTGCGACCTTCACAGCAAGTGCAGCAACCCCTGAAAGAATTGCGACCCTCACAGCAGCTGCAGCAACCCCTGAAATAATTGCGACCCTCACAGCAGCTGCAGCAACCCCTGAAAGAATTGCGACCCTCACAGCAGCTACAGCAACCACTGAAAGAATTGCGACCCTCACAGCAGCTGCAGCAACCCCTGAAAGAATTGCGACCCTCACAGCAGCTGCAGCAACCACTGAAAGAATTGCGACCCTCACAGCAGCTGCAGCAACCCCTGAAAGAATTGCGACCCTCACAGCAGCTGCAGCAACCCCTGAAAGAATTGCGACCCTCACAGCAGCTGCAGCAACCACTGAAAGAATTGCGACCCTCACAGCAGCTGCAGCAACCCCTGAAAGAATTGCGACCCTCACAGCAGCTGCAGCAACCCCTGAAAGAATTGCGACCCTCACAGCAGCTGCAGCAGCCACTGAAAGAATTGCGACCCTCACAGCAGCTGCAGCAACCCCTGAAAGAATTGCGACCCTCACAGCAGCTGCAGCAACCCCTGAAAGAATTGCGACCCTCACAGCAGCTGCAGCAACCCCTGAAAGAATTGCGACCCTCACAGCAGCTGCAGCAACCCCTGAAAGAATTGCGACCCTCACAGCAGCTGCAGCAACCCCTGAAAGAATTGCGACCCTCAGAGCAGCTGCAGCAACCACTGAAAGAATTGCGACCCTCACAGCAGCTGCAGCATACGGCTGCATCTCTAGTGGACAAGACTGATGTCGCGGTGCATTTGCATACCTTTTGATATTAGCATATTCAAATTTTAATCATGAATCTTTGCCACCCTCACGGCCCCTGCAGCACTTGTTTGCAACATGTATAATGGGGCAGGCGAGACTGCTTTCGACGATGCATTAGCATATCCTTTCATATTAGCAAATTACCATATTCAAATTTTCGGATCACATTCATAAATCTTTGCCACTCTCACGGCCCCTGCAGCACTTGTTTGCAACATGTATAATGGGGCAGGCGAGACTGCTTTCGACGATGCATTAGCATATCCTTTCATATTAGCAAATTACCATATTCATACTTTCGTATCACATTCATGAACTAGCGGGGTGCGTGGAGGTTAAGCGCACTACGTTTTCAAAGTACGGTCCAGGGGGACTTCAGTCGCCGGGTATAGTTCGGTCCAGGGGGACTTCAGTCGCCGGGTATAGTTCGGTCCAGGGGGACTTCAGTCGCCGGGTACAGTTCGGTCAAGGGGGGCTTCAGTCGCCGGGTACAGTTCGGTCCAGGGGGACTTCCGTCGCCGGGTACAGTTCGGTCCAAGGGTACTTCAGTCGCCGGGTACAGTTCGGCCCAAAAAGCTGCCACTACGCCACTTCGTGGCGTAGTGGCAACTTTTTACCTGACCCAAGGAAGTTTGGTTACCCCAGCGAATTTTTTACTGTAGGTTACGGTAGCACTTATTAATATATTGATTTTCGTGTTTTTGACAAAAATCATGTATCTGACCCAAGGAAGTGTGGTTGCCCCAGCGAACTTTTTACTGTAGCTTACGGTAGTTTTGATTGATTTATCGATTTTCATGTTTTTGAGAAGAATCATGAATCTGACCTGCGGTCTGACCCACCGAACTCATCGGAGGGTACTGTAGGTTACGGTAGTATTTATCGATTTATCGATTTTCATGTTTTTTGAGAACAATCACGAATCTGACCTGCGGTCTGACCCACCGAACTCATCGGAGGGTACTGTAGGTTACGGTAGTTTTTATTGATTTATCGATTTTCATGTTTTTGAGAAAAATCATGAATCTGACCTGCGGTCTGACCCACCGAACTCATCGGAGGATACTGTAGATTACGGTAGTTTTGATTGATTTATCGACTTGCATGTTTTTGAGAAAAATCATGAATCTGACCTGCGGTCTGACCCACCGAACTCATCGGAGGATACTGTAGGTTACGGTAGTTTTGATTGATTTATCGATTTTCATGTTTTTGAGAAAAATCATGAATCTGACCTGCGGTCTGACCCACCGAACTCATCGGAGGGTACTGTAGGTTACGGTAGTATTTATTGATTTATTGATTTTCGTGTTTTTGACAAAAATCATGTATCTGACCCAAGGAAGTGTGGTTGCCCCAACGAACTTTTTTTGAGGTTACTGTAGATTACGGTAGTATTGATTGATTTATTGATTATTGATTTATTGATTTTCGTGTTTTTGACAAAAATCATGTATCTGACCCAAGGAAGTGTGGTTGCCCCAGCGAACTTTTTGAGGGGTACTGTAGGTTACGGTAGTATTGATTAATTTATTGATTATTGATTTATTGATTTTCATGTTTTTGACAAATAGCATGTATCTGACCCAAGGACGTTTGGTCGCCCCAGCGCAATTGTTACCGTAGTTTCGGACGGGACGGACTCACTCACAGACTCACAGACTCACTCGCTCACAGACAGACAGGGCTTGTCGTTTTAGGTTAAGTAGTAATCTTTGCCACCAACACTGCACCTGCAGCACTTGTTTGCAACATGTATAATGGGGCAGGCGAGACTGCTTTCGACGATGCATTAGCATATCCTTTCTTATTAGCAAATTACCATATTCAAATTTTCGGATCACATTCATGAATCTTTGCCACCCTCACAGCACCTGCAGCACTTGTTTGCAACATGTATAATGGGGCAGGCGAGACTGCTTTCGACGATGCATTAGCATATCCTTTCTTATTAGCAAATTACCATATTCAAATTTTCGGATCACATTCATGAATCTTTGCCACCCTCACAGCACCTGCAGCACTTGTTTGCAACATGTATAATGGGGCAGGCGAGACTGCTTTCGACGATGCATTAGCATATCCTATCATATTAGCAAATTACCATATTCAAATTTTCGGATCACATTCATGAATCTTTGCCACCCTCACGGCACCTGCAGCACTTGTTTGCAACATGTATAATGGGGCAGGCGAGACTGCTTTCGACGATGCATTAGCATATCCTTTCATATTAGCAAATTACCATATTCAAATTTTCGGATCACATTCATGAATCTTTGCCACCCTCACGGCACCTGCAGCACTTGTTTGCAACATGTAAAATGGGGCAGGCGAGACTGCTTTCGACGATGCATTAGCATATCCTTTCATATTAGCAAATTACCATATTCAAATTTTCGGATCACATTCATGAATCTTTGCCACCCTCACAGCACCTGCAGCACTTGTTTGCAACATGTATAATGGGGCAGGCGAGACTGCTTTCGACGATGCATTAGCATATCCTTTCTTATTAGCAAATTACCATATTCAAATTTTCGGATCACATTCATGAATCTTTGCCACCCTCACAGCACCTGCAGCACTTGTTTGCAACATGTATAATGGGGCAGGCGAGACTGCTTTCGACGATGCATTAGCATATCCTTTCATATTAGCAAATTACCATATTCAAATTTTCGGATCACATTCATGAATCTTTGCCACCCTCACAGCACCTGCAGCACTTGTTTGCAACATGTATAATGGGGCAGGCGAGACTGCTTTCGACGATGCATTAGCATATCCTTTCTTATTAGCAAATTACCATATTCAAATTTTCGGATCACATTCATGAATCTTTGCCACCCTCACAGCACCTGCAGCACTTGTTTGCAACATGTATAATGGGGCAGGCGAGACTGCTTTCGACGATGCATTAGCATATCCTATCATATTAGCAATTTACCATATTCAAATTTTCGGATCACATTCATGAATCTTTGCCACCCTCACGGCACCTGCAGCACTTGTTTGCAACATGTATAATGGGGCAGGCGAGACTGCTTTCGACGATGCATTAGCATATCCTTTCATATTAGCAAATTACCATATTCAAATTTTCGGATCACATTCATGAATCTTTGCCACCCTCACAGCACCTGCAGCACTTGTTTGCAACATGTATAATGGGGCAGGCGAGACTGCTTTCGACGATGCATTAGCATATCCTATCATATTAGCAATTTACCATATTCAAATTTTCGGATCACATTCATGAATCTTTGCCACCCTCACAGCACCTGCAGCACTTGTTTGCAACATGTATAATGGGGCAGGCGAGACTGCTTTCGACGATGCATTAGCATATCCTATCATATTAGCAAATTACCATATTCAAATTTTCGGATCACATTCATGAATCTTTGCCACCCTCACAGCACCTGCAGCACTTGTTTGCAACATGTATAATGGGGCAGGCGAGACTGCTTTCGACGATGCATTAGCATATCCTTTCTTATTAGCAAATTACCATATTCAAATTTTCGGATCACATTCATGAATCTTTGCCACCCTCACAGCACCTGCAGCACTTGTTTGCAACATGTATAATGGGGCAGGCGAGACTGCTTTCGACGATGCATTAGCATATCCTATCATATTAGCAAATTACCATATTCAAATTTTCGGATCACATTCATGAATCTTTGCCACCCTCACGGCACCTGCAGCACTTGTTTGCAACATGTATAATGGGGCAGGCGAGACTGCTTTCGACGATGCATTAGCATATCCTTTCATATTAGCAAATTACCATATTCAAATTTTCGGATCACATTCATGAATCTTTGCCACCCTCACAGCACCTGCAGCACTTGTTTGCAACATGTATAATGGGGCAGGCGAGACTGCTTTCGACGATGCATTAGCATATCCTTTCTTATTAGCAAATTACCATATTCAAATTTTCGGATCACATTCATGAATCTTTGCCACCCTCACAGCACCTGCAGCACTTGTTTGCAACATGTATAATGGGGCAGGCGAGACTGCTTTCGACGATGCATTAGCATATCCTATCATATTAGCAAATTACCATATTCAAATTTTCGGATCACATTCATGAATCTTTGCCACCCTCACGGCACCTGCAGCACTTGTTTGCAACATGTATAATGGGGCAGGCGAGACTGCTTTCGACGATGCATTAGCATATCCTTTCATATTAGCAAATTACCATATTCAAATTTTCGGATCACATTCATGAATCTTTGCCACCCTCACAGCACCTGCAGCACTTGTTTGCAACATGTATAATGGGGCAGGCGAGACTGCTTTCGACGATGCATTAGCATATCCTTTCTTATTAGCAAATTACCATATTCAAATTTTCGGATCACATTCATGAATCTTTGCCACCCTCACAGCACCTGCAGCACTTGTTTGCAACATGTATAATGGGGCAGGCGAGACTGCTTTCGACGATGCATTAGCATATCCTATCATATTAGCAATTTACCATATTCAAATTTTCGGATCACATTCATGAATCTTTGCCACCCTCACGGCACCTGCAGCACTTGTTTGCAACATGTATAATGGGGCAGGCGAGACTGCTTTCGACGATGCATTAGCATATCCTTTCATATTAGCAAATTACCATATTCAAATTTTCGGATCACATTCATGAATCTTTGCCACCCTCACAGCACCTGCAGCACTTGTTTGCAACATGTATAATGGGGCAGGCGAGACTGCTTTCGACGATGCATTAGCATATCCTTTCATATTAGCAAATTACCATATTCAAATTTTCGGATCACATTCATGAATCTTTGCCACCCTCACAGCACCTGCAGCACTTGTTTGCAACATGTATAATGGGGCAGGCGAGACTGCTTTCGACGATGCATTAGCATATCCTATCATATTAGCAAATTACCATATTCAAATTTTCGGATCACATTCATGAATCTTTGCCACCCTCACAGCACCTGCAGCACTTGTTTGCAACATGTATAATGGGGCAGGCGAGACTGCTTTCGACGATGCATTAGCATATCCTTTCTTATTAGCAAATTACCATATTCAAATTTTCGGATCACATTCATGAATCTTTGCCACCCTCACAGCACCTGCAGCACTTGTTTGCAACATGTATAATGGGGCAGGCGAGACTGCTTTCGACGATGCATTAGCATATCCTATCATATTAGCAAATTACCATATTCAAATTTTCGGATCACATTCATGAATCTTTGCCACCCTCACGGCACCTGCAGCACTTGTTTGCAACATGTATAATGGGGCAGGCGAGACTGCTTTCGACGATGCATTAGCATATCCTTTCATATTAGCAAATTACCATATTCAAATTTTCGGATCACATTCATGAATCTTTGCCACCCTCACAGCACCTGCAGCACTTGTTTGCAACATGTATAATGGGGCAGGCGAGACTGCTTTCGACGATGCATTAGCATATCCTTTCTTATTAGCAAATTACCATATTCAAATTTTCGGATCACATTCATGAATCTTTGCCACCCTCACAGCACCTGCAGCACTTGTTTGCAACATGTATAATGGGGCAGGCGAGACTGCTTTCGACGATGCATTAGCATATCCTATCATATTAGCAATTTACCATATTCAAATTTTCGGATCACATTCATGAATCTTTGCCACCCTCACGGCACCTGCAGCACTTGTTTGCAACATGTAAATGGGGCAGGCGAGACTGCTTTCGACGATGCATTAGCATATCCTTTCATATTAGCAAATTACCATATTCAAATTTTCGGATCACATTCATGAATCTTTGCCACCCTCACAGCACCTGCAGCACTTGTTTGCAACATGTATAATGGGGCAGGCGAGACTGCTTTCGACGATGCATTAGCATATCCTTTCATATTAGCAAATTACCATATTCAAATTTTCGGATCACATTCATGAATCTTTGCCACCCTCACAGCACCTGCAGCACTTGTTTGCAACATGTATAATGGGGCAGGCGAGACTGCTTTCGACGATGCATTAGCATGCCCTTTCATATTAGCATGCTTTATCCAATTTACATCTCGTCAACGAGAGGGGAGAGAGCGCTCTCACCCTCATTCTAACCCTTTTCGCTCTTCCGAAACGGTCGGTCGCCTATTTCCTCTCTATTTTCTCGTATTTTCTTCATATTTTTGTCTATTTTGCGCTAGTTTCAAAAACTCCCCTGTTTATCATTTCGTCTTTCCTCATTCTAAACGCATTTCTGTCAGTATGTCCATCCTGGCCAAGATGACCCTTACGATCCACGTGATTCGAGCGGAGAAGGAGCGCCTCTCCTACCTCGATTACCACCACCGACACCAGAATCTCCACAGCCGCTTCGAGGACTTCCTCTCGCTCCTCGGCACCTTGAATCTGGAGGTAAATATATCTATTCCTAGTGAAATAGTGATTGGAAGGAAATTGCTAAAATGAGTTTACTAATTGTTTTGAATTTGCAGAATCCCTCCACTTTGTCGAAGATGTACGCCAAGGTCAAGAAGCTGCTCATCGACATAAGAAAAGTCTGTGCCTACCTCGATAATTGAATGTATCCGTGATTGTGAATAAATGATATTAGCATAAGTTTCTTGTTCAAATCACAAACTAAACAGAAGGGGAAGGGGGAGGGGGAAAGGGGATGGGATTTCACTGCGATTCTTCTCGGTCCTCATCAATCTGCGATTTCTTCTTGACTTATTGATCGACAAGATGTAACAATCGGCAGTTGCCGTGTGGACAACGGCTCTTCCATTCTTCGGCTCTTCCAGCTACCGTACCCTGTGCTACAGCACGCCCCGAATACCGTAACCAGCACACCACATCCGTCAGCTCACGTGTCTTGTCTCCCCCTCTCCAGCTACCGTACCCTGTGCTACTGTACGCCTCGTCTACCGTAACCAGCACACCACATCCGTCAGCTCATGTGTCTTGTCTCCCCCTCTCTAGCTACCGTACCCTGCGCTACAGCACGCCCCGAATACCGTAACAAGCACACCACATCCGTCAGCTCACGTGTATTGTCTCCCCCTCTCCAGCTACCGTACCCTGTGCTACAGCACGCCCCGAACACCGTAACCAGCACACCACATCCGTCAGCTCACATGTCCTGTCTCCCCCTCTCTAGCTACCGTACCCTGTGCTACAGCACGCCCCGAATACCGTAACCAGCACACCACATCCGTCAGCTCACGTGTCTTGTCTCCCCCTCTCAAGCTACCGTACCCTGTGCTACTGTACGCCCCGATTACCGTAACCAGCACACCACATCCGTCAGCTCACGTGTCTTGTCTCCCCCTCTCTAGCTACCGTACCCTGTGCTACAGCACGCCCCGAATACCGTAACCAGCACACCACATCCGTCAGCTCACGTGTCCTGTCTCCCCCTCTCTAGCTACCGTACCCTGTGCTACAGCACGCCCCGATTACCGTAACCAGCACACCACATCCGTCAGCTCACATGTCTTGTCTCCACCTCTCTAGCTACCGTACCCTGTGCTACAGCACGCCCCGAATACCGTAACCAGCACACCACATCCGTCAGCTCACGTGTCTTGTCTCCCCCTCTCCAGCTACCGTACCCTGTGCTACTGTACGCCCCGTCTACCGTAACCAGCACACCACATCCGTCAGCTCACGTGTCTTGTCTCCCCCTCTCTAGCTACCGTACCCTGTGCTACAGCACGCCCGAATACCGTAACCAGCACACCACATCCGTCAGCTCACATGTCTTGTCTCCACTTCTCTAGCTACCGTACCCTGTGCTACTGTACGCCCCGTCTACCGTAACCAGCACACCACATCCGTCAGCTCATGTGTCTTGTCTCCACCTCTCTAGCTACCGTACCCTGTGCTACTGTACGCCCCGTCTACCGTAACCAGCACACCACATCCCTCAGCTCACGTGTCTTGTCTCCCCCTCTCTAGCTACCGTACCCTGTGCTACAGCACGCCCGAATACCGTAACCAGCACACCACATCCGTCAGCTCACGTGTCCTGTCTCCCCCTCGCTAGCTACCGTACCCTGTGCTACAGCACGCCCCGAATACCGTAACCAGCACACCACATCCGTCAGCTCACGTGTCTTGTCTCCCCCTCTCAAGCTACCGTACCCTGTGCTACTGTACGCCCCGATTACCGTAACCAGCACACCACATCCGTCAGCTCACGTGTCTTGTCTCCCCCTCTCTAGCTACCGTACCCTGTGCTACAGCACGCCCCGAATACCGTAACCAGCACACCACATCCGTCAGCTCACGTGTCCTGTCTCCCCCTCTCTAGCTACCGTACCCTGTGCTACAGCACGCCCCGATTACCGTAACCAGCACACCACATCCGTCAGCTCACATGTCTTGTCTCCACCTCTCTAGCTACCGTACCCTGTGCTACAGCACGCCCCGAATACCGTAACCAGCACACCACATCCGTCAGCTCACGTGTCTTGTCTCCCCCTCTCCAGCTACCGTACCCTGTGCTACTGTACGCCCCGTCTACCGTAACCAGCACACCACATCCGTCAGCTCACGTGTCTTGTCTCCCCCTCTCTAGCTACCTTACCCTGTGCTACAGCACGCCCGAATACCGTAACCAGCACACCACATCCGTCAGCTCACATGTCTTGTCTCCACTTCTCTAGCTACCGTACCCTGTGCTACTGTACGCCCCGTCTACCGTAACCAGCACACCACATCCGTCAGCTCACGTGTCTTGTCTCCCCCTCTCTAGCTACCGTACCCTGTGCTACAGCACGCCCGAATACCGTAACCAGCACACCACATCCGTCAGCTCACATGTCTTGTCTCCACTTCTCTAGCTACCGTACCCTGTGCTACTGTACGCCCCGTCTACCGTAACCAGCACACCACATCCGTCAGCTCATGTGTCTTGTCTCCACCTCTCTAGCTACCGTACCCTGTGCTACTGTACGCCCCGTCTACCGTAACCAGCACACCACATCCCTCAGCTCACGTGTCTTGTCTCCCCCTCTCTAGCTACCGTACCCTGTGCTACAGCACGCCCGAATACCGTAACCAGCACACCACATCCGTCAGCTCACGTGTCCTGTCTCCCCCTCGCTAGCTACCGTACCCTGTGCTACAGCACGCCCCGAATACCGTAACCAGCACACCACATCCGTCAGCTCACATGTCTTGTCTCCACCTCTCTAGCTACCGTACCCTGTGCTACAGCACGCCCCGAATACCGTAACCAGCACACCACATCCGTCAGCTCACGTGTCTTGTCTCCCCCTCTCCAGCTACCGTACCCTGTGCTACTGTACGCCCCGTCTACCGTAACCAGCACACCACATCCGTCAGCTCATGTGTCTTGTCTCCCCCTCTCTAGCTACCGTACCCTGCGCTACAGCACGCCCCGAATACCGTAACAAGCACACCACATCCGTCAGCTCACGTGTATTGTCTCCCCCTCTCCAGCTACCGTACCCTGTGCTACAGCACGCCCCGAACACCGTAACCAGCACACCACATCCGTCAGCTCACATGTCCTGTCTCCCCCTCTCTAGCTACCGTACCCTGTGCTACAGCACGCCCCGAATACCGTAACCAGCACACCATATCCGTCAGCTCACATGTCTTGTCTCCACCTCTCTAGCTACCGTACGCTGTGCTACAGCACGCCCCGAATACCGTAACCAGCACACCACATCCGTCAGCTCACATGTCTTGTCTCCACCTCTCTAGCTACCGTACCCTGTGCTACAGCACGCCCCGAATACCGTAACCAGCACACCACATTCGTCAGCTCACATGTCTTGTCTCCACCTCTCTAGCTACCGTACCCTGTGCTACAGCACGCCCCGAATACCGTAACCAGCACACCACATCCGTCAGCTCACGTGTCTTGTCTCCCCCTCTCCAGCTACCGTACCCTGTGCTACTGTACGCCCCGTCTACCGTAACCAGCACACCACATCCGTCAGCTCATGTGTCTTGTCTCCCCCTCTCTAGCTACCGTACCCTGCGCTACAGCACGCCCCGAATACAGTAACAAGCACACCACATCCGTCAGCTCACGTGTATTGTCTCCCCCTCTCCAGCTACCGTACCCTGTGCTACAGCACGCCCCGAACACCGTAACCAGCACACCACATCCGTCAGCTCACGTGTCCTGTCTCCCCCTCGCTAGCTACCGTACCCTGTGCTACAGCACGCCCCGAATACCGTAACCAGCACACCACATCCGTCAGCTCACGTGTCTTGTCTCCCCCTCTCCAGCTACCGTACCCTGTGCTACTGTACGCCCCGTCTACCGTAACCAGCACACCACATCCGTCAGCTCACGTGTCTTGTCTCCCCCTCTCTAGCTACCGTACCCTGTGCTACAGCACGCCCGAATACCGTAACCAGCACACCACATCCGTCAGCTCACATGTCTTGTCTCCACTTCTCTAGCTACCGTACCCTGTGCTACTGTACGCCCCGTCTACCGTAACCAGCACACCACATCCGTCAGCTCATGTGTCTTGTCTCCACCTCTCTAGCTACCGTACCCTGTGCTACTGTACGCCCCGTCTACCGTAACCAGCACACCACATCCCTCAGCTCACGTGTCTTGTCTCCCCCTCTCTAGCTACCGTACCCTGTGCTACAGCACGCCCGAATACCGTAACCAGCACACCACATCCGTCAGCTCACATGTCTTGTCTCCACCTCTCTAGCTACCGTACCCTGTGCTACTGTACGCCCCGTCTACCGTAACCAGCACACCACATCCGTCAGCTCATGTGTCTTGTCTCCACCTCTCTAGCTACCGTACCCTGTGCTACTGTACGCCCCGTCTACCGTAACCAGCACACCACATCCCTCAGCTCACGTGTCCTGTCTCCCCCTCGCTAGCTACCGTACCCTGTGCTACAGCACGCCCCGAATACCGTAACCAGCACACCACATCCGTCAGCTCACATGTCTTGTCTCCACCTCTCTAGCTACCGTACCCTGTGCTACAGCACGCCCCGAATACCGTAACCAGCACACCACATTCGTCAGCTCACATGTCTTGTCTCCACCTCTCTAGCTACCGTACCCTGTGCTACAGCACGCCCCGAATACCGTAACCAGCACACCACATCCGTCAGCTCACGTGTCTTGTCTCCCCCTCTCCAGCTACCGTACCCTGTGCTACTGTACGCCCCGTCTACCGTAACCAGCACACCACATCCGTCAGCTCATGTGTCTTGTCTCCCCCTCTCTAGCTACCGTACCCTGCGCTACAGCACGCCCCGAATACCGTAACAAGCACACCACATCCGTCAGCTCACGTGTATTGTCTCCCCCTCTCCAGCTACCGTACCCTGTGCTACAGCACGCCCCGAACACCGTAACCAGCACACCACATCCGTCAGCTCACATGTCTTGTCTCCACCTCTCTAGCTACCGTACCCTGTGCTACAGCACGCCCCGAATACCGTAACCAGCACACCACATCCGTCAGCTCACGTGTCTTGTCTCCCCCTCTTCAGCTACCGTACCCTGTGCTACTGTACGCCCCGTCTACCGTAACCAGCACACCACATCCGTCAGCTCACGTGTCTTGTCTCCCCCTCTCTAGCTACCGTACCCTGTGCTACAGCACGCCCGAATACCGTAACCAGCACACCACATCCGTCAGCTCATGTGTCTTGTCTCCCCCTCTCTAGCTACCGTACCCTGCGCTACAGCACGCCCCGAATACCGTAACCAGCACACCACATCCGTCAGCTCACGTGTCTTGTCTCCCCCTCTCCAGCTACCGTACCCTGTGCTACTGTACGCCCCGTCTACCGTAACCAGCACACCACATCCGTCAGCTCACGTGTCTTGTCTCCCCCTCTCTAGCTACCGTACCCTGTGCTACAGCACGCCCCGAATACCGTAACCAGCACACCACATCCGTCAGCTCACGTGTCTTGTCTCCCCCTCTTCAGCTACCGTACCCTGTGCTACTGTACGCCCCGTCTACCGTAACCAGCACACCACATCCGTCAGCTCACGTGTCTTGTCTCCCCCTCTCTAGCTACCGTACCCTGTGCTACAGCACGCCCGAATACCGTAACCAGCACACCACATCCGTCAGCTCATGTGTCTTGTCTCCACCTCTCTAGCTACCGTACCCTGTGCTACAGCACGCCCCGAATACCGTAACCAGCACACCACATTCGTCAGCTCACATGTCTTGTCTCCACCTCTCTAGCTACCGTACCCTGTGCTACAGCACGCCCCGAATACCGTAACCAGCACACCACATCCCTCAGCTCACGTGTCTTGTCTCCCCCTCTCTAGCTACCGTACCCTGTGCTACAGCACGCCCGAATACCGTAACCAGCACACCACATCCGTCAGCTCACGTGTCCTGTCTCCCCCTCGCTAGCTACCGTACCCTGTGCTACAGCACGCCCCGAATACCGTAACCAGCACACCACATCCGTCAGCTCACATGTCTTGTCTCCACCTCTCTAGCTACCGTACCCTGTGCTACAGCACGCCCCGAATACCGTAACCAGCACACCACATCCGTCAGCTCACATGTCTTGTCTCCACCTCTCTAGCTACCGTACCCTGTGCTACTGTACGCCCCGTCTACCGTAACCAGCACACCACATCCGTCAGCTCACGTGTCTTGTCTCCACCTCTCTAGCTACCGTACCCTGTGCTACAGCACGCCCCGAATACCGTAACCAGCACACCACATTCGTCAGCTCACATGTCTTGTCTCCACCTCTCTAGCTACCGTACCCTGTGCTACAGCACGCCCCGAATACCGTAACCAGCACACCACATCCGTCAGCTCACGTGTCTTGTCTCCCCCTCTCCAGCTACCGTACCCTGTGCTACTGTACGCCCCGTCTACCGTAACCAGCACACCACATCCGTCAGCTCATGTGTCTTGTCTCCCCCTCTCTAGCTACCGTACCCTGCGCTACAGCACGCCCCGAATACCGTAACCAGCACACCACATCCGTCAGCTCACGTGTCCTGTCTCCCCCTCTCTAGCTACCGTACCCTGTGCTACAGCACGCCCCGATTACCGTAACCAGCACACCACATCCGTCAGCTCACATGTCTTGTCTCCACCTCTCTAGCTACCGTACCCTGTGCTACAGCACGCCCCGAATACCGTAACCAGCACACCACATCCGTCAGCTCACGTGTCTTGTCTCCCCCTCTTCAGCTACCGTACCCTGTGCTACTGTACGCCCCGTCTACCGTAACCAGCACACCACATCCGTCAGCTCACGTGTCTTGTCTCCCCCTCTCTAGCTACCGTACCCTGTGCTACAGCACGCCCGAATACCGTAACCAGCACACCACATCCGTCAGCTCATGTGTCTTGTCTCCACCTCTCTAGCTACCGTACCCTGTGCTACTGTACGCCCCGTCTACCGTAACCAGCACACCACATCCCTCAGCTCACGTGTCTTGTCTCCCCCTCTCTAGCTACCGTACCCTGTGCTACAGCACGCCCGAATACCGTAACCAGCACACCACATCCGTCAGCTCACGTGTCCTGTCTCCCCCTCGCTAGCTACCGTACCCTGTGCTACAGCACGTCCCGAATACCGTAACCAGCACACCACATCCGTCAGCTCACGTGTCTTGTCTCCCCCTCTCCAGCTACCGTACCCTGTGCTACTGTACGCCCCGTCTACCGTAACCAGCACACCACATCCGTCAGCTCACGTGTCTTGTCTCCCCCTCTCTAGCTACCGTACCCTGTGCTACAGCACGCCCGAATACCGTAACCAGCACACCACATCCGTCAGCTCACGTGTCTTGTCTCCCCCTCTCCAGCTACCGTACCCTGTGCTACAGCACGCCCCGAATACCGTAACCAGCACACCACATTCGTCAGCTCACATGTCTTGTCTCCACCTCTCTAGCTACCGTACCCTGTGCTACAGCACGCCCCGAATACCGTAACCAGCACACCACATCCGTCAGCTCACGTGTCTTGTCTCCCCCTCTCCAGCTACCGTACCCTGTGCTACTGTACGCCCCGTCTACCGTAACCAGCACACCACATCCGTCAGCTCACGTGTCTTGTCTCCCCCTCTCTAGCTACCGTACCCTGTGCTACAGCACGCCCGAATACCGTAACCAGCACACCACATCCGTCAGCTCACGTGTCCTGTCTCCCCCTCGCTAGCTACCGTACCCTGTGCTACAGCACGCCCCGAATACCGTAACCAGCACACCACATCCGTCAGCTCACGTGTCTTGTCTCCCCCTCTCCAGCTACCGTACCCTGTGCTACTGTACGCCCCGTCTACCGTAACCAGCACACCACATCCGTCAGCTCACGTGTCTTGTCTCCCCCTCTCTAGCTACCGTACCCTGTGCTACAGCACGCCCGAATACCGTAACCAGCACACCACATCCGTCAGCTCACGTGTCTTGTCTCCCCCTCTCCAGCTACCGTACCCTGTGCTACAGCACGCCCCGAATACCGTAACCAGCACACCACATTCGTCAGCTCACATGTCTTGTCTCCACCTCTCTAGCTACCGTACCCTGTGCTACAGCACGCCCCGAATACCGTAACCAGCACACCACATCCGTCAGCTCACGTGTCTTGTCTCCCCCTCTCCAGCTACCGTACCCTGTGCTACTGTACGCCCCGTCTACCGTAACCAGCACACCACATCCGTCAGCTCACGTGTCTTGTCTCCCCCTCTCTAGCTACCGTACCCTGTGCTACAGCACGCCCGAATACCGTAACCAGCACACCACATCCGTCAGCTCACGTGTCTTGTCTCCCCCTCTCCAGCTACCGTACCCTGTGCTACTGTACGCCCCGTCTACCGCAACCAGCACACCACATCCGTCAGCTCACGTGTCTTGTCTCCCCCTCTCTAGCTACCGTACCCTGTGCTACAGCACGCCCGAATACCGTAACCAGCACACCACATCCGTCAGCTCACATGTCTTGTCTCCACTTCTCTAGCTACCGTACCCTGTGCTACAGCACGCCCCGAATACCGTAACCAGCACACCACATCCGTCAGCTCACGTGTCTTGTCTCCCCCTCTCTAGCTACCGTACCCTGTGCTACAGCACGCCCGAATACCGTAACCAGCACACCACATCCGTCAGCTCACATGTCTTGTCTCCACCTCTCTAGCTACCGTACCCTGTGCTACAGCACGCCCCGAATACCGTAACCAGCACACCACATCCGTCAGCTCACATGTCTTGTCTCCACCTCTCTAGCTACCGTACCCTGTGCTACAGCACGCCCCGAATACCGTAACCAGCACACCACATCCGTCAGCTCACGTGTCTTGTCTCCCCCTCTTCAGCTACCGTACCCTGTGCTACTGTACGCCCCGTCTACCGTAACCAGCACACCACATCCGTCAGCTCACGTGTCTTGTCTCCCCCTCTCTAGCTACCGTACCCTGTGCTACAGCACGCCCGAATACCGTAACCAGCACACCACATCCGTCAGCTCACATGTCTTGTCTCCACTTCTCTAGCTACCGTACCCTGTGCTACTGTACGCCCCGTCTACCGTAACCAGCACACCACATCCGTCAGCTCATGTGTCTTGTCTCCACCTCTCTAGCTACCGTACCCTGTGCTACTGTACGCCCCGTCTACCGTAACCAGCACACCACATCCCTCAGCTCACGTGTCTTGTCTCCCCCTCTCTAGCTACCGTACCCTGTGCTACAGCACGCCCGAATACCGTAACCAGCACACCACATCCGTCAGCTCACGTGTCCTGTCTCCCCCTCGCTAGCTACCGTACCCTGTGCTACAGCACGCCCCGAATACCGTAACCAGCACACCACATCCGTCAGCTCACGTGTCCTGTCTCCCCCTCGCTAGCTACCGTACCCTGTGCTACAGCACGCCCCGAATACCGTAACCAGCACACCACATCCGTCAGCTCACATGTCTTGTCTCCACCTCTCTAGCTACCGTACCCTGTGCTACAGCACGCCCCGAATACCGTAACCAGCACACCACATCCGTCAGCTCACATGTCTTGTCTCCACCTCTCTAGCTACCGTACGCTGTGCTACAGCACGCCCCGAATACCGTAACCAGCACACCACATCCGTCAGCTCACATGTCTTGTCTCCACCTCTCTAGCTACCGTACCCTGTGCTACAGCACGCCCCGAATACCGTAACCAGCACACCACATCCGTCAGCTCACGTGTCTTGTCTCCCCCTCTCAAGCTACCGTACCCTGTGCTACTGTACGCCCCGTCTACCGTAACCAGCACACCACATCCGTCAGCTCACGTGTCTTGTCTCCCCCTCTCTAGCTACCGTACCCTGTGCTACAGCACGCCCCGAATACCGTAACCAGCACACCACATCCGTCAGCTCACGTGTCCTGTCTCCCCCTCTCTAGCTACCGTACCCTGTGCTACAGCACGCCCCGATTACCGTAACCAGCACACCACATCCGTCAGCTCACATGTCTTGTCTCCACCTCTCTAGCTACCGTACCCTGTGCTACAGCACGCCCCGAATACCGTAACCAGCACACCACATCCGTCAGCTCACGTGTCTTGTCTCCCCCTCTCCAGCTACCGTACCCTGTGCTACTGTACGCCCCGTCTACCGTAACCAGCACACCACATCCGTCAGCTC
This sequence comes from Pristionchus fissidentatus, assembly GCA_036245785.1. Taxonomy (NCBI): domain Eukaryota; kingdom Metazoa; phylum Nematoda; class Chromadorea; order Rhabditida; family Neodiplogasteridae; genus Pristionchus; species Pristionchus fissidentatus. Next base: position 3,703,968 of record BTSY01000007.1, on the reverse strand, counting down.
ACGTGTCTTGTCTCCCCCTCTCTAGCTACCGTACCCTGTGCTACAGCACGCCCGAATACCGTAACCAGCACACCACATCCGTCAGCTCACATGTCTTGTCTCCACATCTCTAGCTACCGTACCCTGTGCTACTGTACGCCCCGTCTACCGTAACCAGCACACCACATCCGTCAGCTCATGTGTCTTGTCTCCACCTCTCTAGCTACCGTACCCTGTGCTACTGTACGCCCCGTCTACCGTAACCAGCACACCACATCCCTCAGCTCACGTGTCTTGTCTCCCCCTCTCTAGCTACCGTACCCTGTGCTACAGCACGCCCGAATACCGTAACCAGCACACCACATCCGTCAGCTCACGTGTCTTGTCTCCCCCTCTCTAGCTACCGTACCCTGTGCTACAGCACGCCCCGAATACCGTAACCAGCACACCACATCCGTCAGCTCACGTGTCTTGTCTCCCCCTCTCCAGCTACCGTACCCGGTGCTACTGTACGCCCCGACTACCGTAACCAGCACACCACATCCGTCAGCTCATGTGTCTTGTCTCCACCTCTCTAGCTACCGTACCCTGCGCTACTGTACGCCCCGTCTACCGTAACCAGCACACCACATCCGTCAGCTTACGTGTCTTGTCTCCACCTCTCTAGCGACCGTACCCTGCGCTACTGTACTCCCCGTCTACCGTAACCAGCACACACATCCGTCAGCTTACGTGTCTTGTCTCCACCTCTCTAGCTACCGTACCCTGTGCTACTGTACGCCCCGTCTACCGTAACCAGCACACCACATCCGTCAGCTCATGTGTCTTGTCTCCACCTCTCTAGCTACCGTACCCTGTGCTACTGTACGCCCCGTCTACCGTAACCAGCACACCACATCCCTCAGCTCACGTGTCTTGTCTCCCCCTCTCTAGCTACCGTACCCTGTGCTACAGCACGCCCGAATACCGTAACCAGCACACCACATCCGTCAGCTCACGTGTCCTGTCTCCCCCTCGCTAGCTACCGTACCCTGTGCTACAGCACGCCCCGAATACCGTAACCAGCACACCACATCCGTCAGCTCACGTGTCTTGTCTCCCACTCTCCAGCTACCGTACCCTGTGCTACTGTACGCCCCGTCTACCGTAACCAGCACACCACATCCGTCAGCTCACGTGTCTTGTCTCCCCCTCTCTAGCTACCGTACCCTGTGCTACAGCACGCCCGAATACCGTAACCAGCACACCACATCCGTCAGCTCACGTGTCTTGTCTCCCCCTCTCTAGCTACCGAACCCTGTGCTACTGTACGCCCCGTCTACCGTAACCAGCACACCACATCCGTCAGCTCACATGTCTTGTCTCCACCTCTCTAGCTACCGTACCCTGTGCTACAGCACGCCCCGAATACCGTAACCAGCACACCACATCCGTCAGCTCACGTGTCTTGTCTCCCCCTCTCCAGCTACCGTACCCTGTGCTACTGTACGCCCCGACTACCGTAACCAGCACACCACATCCGTCAGCTCATGTGTCTTGTCTCCACCTCTCTAGCTACCGTACCCTGCGCTACTGTACGCCCCGTCTACCGTAACCAGCACACCACATCCGTCAGCTCACGTGTCTTGTCTCCCCCTCTCCAGCTACCGTACCCTGTGCTACTGTACGCCCCGACTACCGTAACCAGCACACCACATCCGTCAGCTCATGTGTCTTGTCTCCACCTCTCTAGCTACCGTACCCTGCGCTACTGTACGCCCCGTCTACCGTAACCAGCACACCACATCCCTCAGCTCACGTGTCTTGTCTCCCCCTCTCTAGCTACCGTACCCTGTGCTACAGCACGCCCGAATACCGTAACCAGCACACCACATCCGTCAGCTCACGTGTCCTGTCTCCCCCTCGCTAGCTACCGTACCCTGTGCTACAGCACGCCCCGAATACCGTAACCAGCACACCACATCCGTCAGCTCACGTGTCTTGTCTCCCACTCTCCAGCTACCGTACCCTGTGCTACTGTACGCCCCGTCTACCGTAACCAGCACACCACATCCGTCAGCTCACGTGTCTTGTCTCCCCCTCTCTAGCTACCGTACCCTGTGCTACAGCACGCCCGAATACCGTAACCAGCACACCACATCCGTCAGCTCACGTGTCTTGTCTCCCCCTCTCTAGCTACCGAACCCTGTGCTACTGTACGCCCCGTCTACCGTAACCAGCACACCACATCCGTCAGCTCACATGTCTTGTCTCCACCTCTCTAGCTACCGTACCCTGTGCTACAGCACGCCCCGAATACCGTAACCAGCACACCACATCCGTCAGCTCACGTGTCTTGTCTCCCCCTCTCCAGCTACCGTACCCTGTGCTACTGTACGCCCCGACTACCGTAACCAGCACACCACATCCGTCAGCTCATGTGTCTTGTCTCCACCTCTCTAGCTACCGTACCCTGCGCTACTGTACGCCCCGTCTACCGTAACCAGCACACCACATCCGTCAGCTCACGTGTCTTGTCTCCCCCTCTCTAGCTACCGTACCCTGTGCTACAGCACGCCCGAATACCGTAACCAGCACACCACATCCGTCAGCTTACCTGTCACTGACACGCGTAGATCATTCCACTATAATAACTTAGGGAGGTAACCATGGGCCTTTGCCGACCGCTCGAAGTGGCCGGGATACGGTATCTTAGCCGAACAGCGATATGTTCGAGCTCAAAAAACTAATTTAAGCACTGAAATCAAACAATCTATCGTTATGAGGAGTAGTGGCACCACCAACCGAATCAGAAAAAGTATGTACATTAATAATTATCGGTCGTTCTGACCTTCCGATCACTTGGAAACACAAACGGCGCGCTTGGTGGGTGAACGGATGCGATTCATGATATTAGCGCAGCCCATCCTGTCAGATACATAGTATTCCAATAAAGGGAAGATTGGCCTGTACTGACACGCGTAGATCATTCCACTATAATAACTTAGGGAGGTAAACATGGGCCTTTGTCGGCCGCTCGAAGTGATGGGTATACGGTATCTATGCCGAACAGCGATATGTTCGGGCCCAAAAAGCTAATTTAAGGATTGAAATCAAACAATCTATCGTTATGAGGAGTAGTGGCACCACCTACCGAATCAGAAAAAGTATGTACATTAATAATTATCGGTCGTTCTGACCTTCCGATCACTTGGAAACACAAACGGCGCGCTTGGTGGGTGAACGGATGCGATTCATGATATTAGCGCAGCCCATCCTGTCAGATACATAGTATTCCAATAAAGGGAATATTGGCCTGTACTGACACGCGTAGATCATTCCACTATAATAACTTAGGGAGGTAACCATGGGCCTTTGCCGACCGCTCGAAGTGGCCGGGATACGGTATCTTAGCCGAACAGCGATATGTTCGAGCTCAAAAAACTAATTTAAGCACTGAAATCAAACAATCTATCGTTATGAGGAGTAGTGGCACCACCAACCGAATCAGAAAAAGTATGTACATTAATAATTATCGGTCGTTCTAACCTTCCGATCACATGGAAAGCACAAGCGGGCGCGCTTCATGGGTGAACGGATGCGATTCATGATATTAGCGTAGCCTTTCCTACGAGATACATAATATTCCAATAAAGGAAAGGTTTGCCTGTACTGACACGCGTAGATCATTCCACTATAATAACTTAGGGAGGTAACCATGGGCCTTTGCCGACCGCTCGAAGTGGCCGGGATATCTTAGCCGAACAGCGATATGTTCGAGCTCAAAAAACTAATTTAAGCACTGAAATCAAACAATCTATCGTTATGAGGAGTAGTGGCACCACCTACCGAATCAGAAAAAGTATGTACATTAATAATTATCGGTCGTTCTGACCTTCCGATCACTTGGAAACACAAACGGCGCGCTTGGTGGGTGAACGGATGCGATTCATGATATTAGCGCAGCCTTTCCTATGAGATACATAGTATTCCAATAAAGGGAAGATTGGCCTGTACTGACACGCGTAGATCATTCCACTATAATAACTTAGGGAGGTAAACATGGGCCTTTGCCGGCCGCTCGAAGTGATGGGTATACGGTATCTATGCCGAACAGCGATATGTTCGGGCCCAAAAAGCTAATTTAAGGATTGAAATCAAACAATCTATCGTTATGAGGAGTAGTGGCACCACCTACCGAATCAGAAAAAGTATGTACATTAATAATTATCGGTCGTTCTGACCTTCCGATCACTTGGAAACACAAACGGCGCGCTTGGTGGGTGAACGGATGCGATTCATGATATTAGCGTAGCCTTTCCTATGAGATACATAATATTCCAATAAAGGGAAGGTTTGCCTGTACTGACACGCGTAGATCATTCCACTATAATAACTTAGGGAGGTAACCATGGGCCTTTGCCGACCGCTCGAAGTGGCCGGGATATCTTAGCCGAACAGCGATATGTTCGAGCTCAAAAAACTAATTTAAGCACTGAAATCAAACAATCTATCGTTATGAGGAGTAGTGGCACCACCTACCGAATCAGAAAAAGTATGTACATTAATAATTATCGGTCGTTCTGACCTTCCGATCACTTGGAAACACAAACGGCGCGCTTGGTGGGTGAACGGATGCGATTCATGATATTAGCGCAGCCTTTCCTATGAGATACATAGTATTCCAATAAAGGGAAGATTGGCCTGTACTGACACGCGTAGATCATTCCACTATAATAACTTAGGGAGGTAAACATGGGCCTTTGCCGGCCGCTCGAAGTGATGGGTATACGGTATCTATGCCGAACAGCGATATGTTCGGGCCCAAAAAGCTAATTTAAGGATTGAAATCAAACAATCTATCGTTATGAGGAGTAGTGGCACCACCTACCGAATCAGAAAAAGTATGTACATTAATAATTATCGGTCGTTCTGACCTTCCGATCACTTGGAAACACAAACGGCGCGCTTGGTGGGTGAACGGATGCGATTCATGATATTAGCGTAGCCTTTCCTATGAGATACATAATATTCCAATAAAGGGAAGGTTTGCCTGTACTGACACGCGTAGATCATTCCACTATAATAACTTAGGGAGGTAACCATGGGCCTTTGCCGACCGCTCGAAGTGGCCGGGATATCTTAGCCGAACTGCGATATGTTCGAGCTCAAAAAACTAATTTAAGCACTGAAATCAAACAATCTATCGTTATGAGGAGTAGTGGCACCACCTACCGAATCAGAAAAAGTATGTACATTAATAATTATCGGTCGTTCTGACCTTCCGATCACTTGGAAACACAAACGGCGCGCTTGGTGGGTGAACGGATGCGATTCATGATATTAGCGCAGCCCATCCTATCAGATACATAGTATTCCAATAAAGGGAAGATTGGCCTGTACTGACACGCGTAGATCATTCCACTATAATAACTTAGGGAGGTAAACATGGGCCTTTGCCGGCCGCTCGAAGTGATGGGTATACGGTATCTATGCCGAACAGCGATATGTTCGGGCCCAAAAAGCTAATTTAAGGATTGAAATCAAACAATCTATCGTTATGAGGAGTAGTGGCACCACCTACCGAATCAGAAAAAGTATGTACATTAATAATTATCGGTCGTTCTGACCTTCCGATCACTTGGAAACACAAACGGCGCGCTTGGTGGGTGAACGGATGCGATTCATGATATTAGCGTAGCCTTTCCTATGAGATACATAATATTCCAATAAAGGGAAGGTTTGCCTGTACTGACACGCGTAGATCATTCCACTATAATAACTTAGGGAGGTAACCATGGGCCTTTGCCGACCGCTCGAAGTGGCCGGGATATCTTAGCCGAACAGCGATATGTTCGAGCTCAAAAAACTAATTTAAGCACTGAAATCAAACAATCTATCGTTATGAGGAGTAGTGGCACCACCTACCGAATCAGAAAAAGTATGTACATTAATAATTATCGGTCGTTCTAACCTTCCGATCACATGGAAAGCACAAGCGGGCGCGCTTCATGGGTGAACGGATGCGATTCATGATATTAGCGTAGCCTTTCCTATGAGATACATAATATTCCAATAAAGGGAAGGTTTGCCTGTACTGACACGCGTAGATCATTCCACTATAATAACTTAGGGAGGTAACCATGGGCCTTTGCCGACCGCTCGAAGTGGCCGGGATATCTTAGCCGAACAGCGATATGTTCGAGCTCAAAAAACTAATTTAAGCACTGAAATCAAACAATCTATCGTTATGAGGAGTAGTGGCACCACCTACCGAATCAGAAAAAGTATGTACATTAATAATTATCGGTCGTTCTGACCTTCCGATCACTTGGAAACACAAACGGCGCGCTTGGTGGGTGAACGGATGCGATTCATGATATTAGCGCAGCCCATCCTATCAGATACATAGTATTCCAATAAAGGGAAGATTGGCCTGTACTGACACGCGTAGATCATTCCACTATAATAACTTAGGGAGGTAAACATGGGCCTTTGCCGGCCGCTCGAAGTGATGGGTATACGGTATCTATGCCGAACAGCGATATGTTCGGGCCCAAAAAGCTAATTTAAGGATTGAAATCAAACAATCTATCGTTATGAGGAGTAGTGGCACCACCTACCGAATCAGAAAAAGTATGTACATTAATAATTATCGGTCGTTCTGACCTTCCGATCACTTGGAAACACAAACGGCGCGCTTGGTGGGTGAACGGATGCGATTCATGATATTAGCGTAGCCTTTCCTATGAGATACATAATATTCCAATAAAGGGAAGGTTTGCCTGTACTGACACGCGTAGATCATTCCACTATAATAACTTAGGGAGGTAACCATGGGCCTTTGCCGACCGCTCGAAGTGGCCGGGATATCTTAGCCGAACAGCGATATGTTCGAGCTCAAAAAACTAATTTAAGCACTGAAATCAAACAATCTATCGTTATGAGGAGTAGTGGCACCACCTACCGAATCAGAAAAAGTATGTACATTAATAATTATCGGTCGTTCTAACCTTCCGATCACATGGAAAGCACAAGCGGGCGCGCTTCATGGGTGAACGGATGCGATTCATGATATTAGCGTAGCCTTTCCTATGAGATACATAATATTCCAATAAAGGGAAGGTTTGCCTGTACTGACACGCGTAGATCATTCCACTATAATAACTTAGGGAGGTAACCATGGGCCTTTGCCGACCGCTCGAAGTGGCCGGGATATCTTAGCCGAACAGCGATATGTTCGAGCTCAAAAAACTAATTTAAGCACTGAAATCAAACAATCTATCGTTATGAGGAGTAGTGGCACCACCTACCGAATCAGAAAAAGTATGTACATTAATAATTATCGGTCGTTCTAACCTTCCGATCACATGGAAAGCACAAGCGGGCGCGCTTCATGGGTGAACGGATGCGATTCATGATATTAGCGTAGCCTTTCCTATGAGATACATAATATTCCAATAAAGGGAAGGTTTGCCTGTACTGACACGCGTAGATCATTCCACTATAATAACTTAGGGAGGTAACCATGGGCCTTTGCCGGCCGCTCGAAGTGATGGGTATACGGTATCTATGCCGAACAGCGATATGTTCGGGCCCAAAAAGCTAATTTAAGGATTGAAATCAAACAATCTATCGTTATGAGGAGTAGTGGCACCACCTACCGAATCAGAAAAAGTATGTACATTAATAATTATCGGTCGTTCTGACCTTCCGATCACTTGGAAACACAAACGGCGCGCTTGGTGGGTGAACGGATGCGATTCATGATATTAGCGTAGCCTTTCCTATGAGATACATAATATTCCAATAAAGGGAAGGTTTGCCTGTACTGACACGCGTAGATCATTCCACTATAATAACTTAGGGAGGTAACCATGGGCCTTTGCCGACCGCTCGAAGTGGCCGGGATATCTTAGCCGAACAGCGATATGTTCGAGCTCAAAAAACTAATTTAAGCACTGAAATCAAACAATCTATCGTTATGAGGAGTAGTGGCACCACCTACCGAATCAGAAAAAGTATGTACATTAATAATTATCGGTCGTTCTGACCTTCCGATCACTTGGAAACACAAACGGCGCGCTTGGTGGGTGAACGGATGCGATTCATGATATTAGCGCAGCCCATCCTATCAGATACATAGTATTCCAATAAAGGGAAGATTGGCCTGTACTGACACGCGTAGATCATTCCACTATAATAACTTAGGGAGGTAAACATGGGCCTTTGCCGGCCGCTCGAAGTGATGGGTATACGGTATCTATGCCGAACAGCGATATGTTCGGGCCCAAAAAGCTAATTTAAGGATTGAAATCAAACAATCTATCGTTATGAGGAGTAGTGGCACCACCTACCGAATCAGAAAAAGTATGTACATTAATAATTATCGGTCGTTCTGACCTTCCGATCACTTGGAAACACAAACGGCGCGCTTGGTGGGTGAACGGATGCGATTCATGATATTAGCGTAGCCTTTCCTATGAGATACATAATATTCCAATAAAGGGAAGGTTTGCCTGTACTGACACGCGTAGATCATTCCACTATAATAACTTAGGGAGGTAACCATGGGCCTTTGCCGACCGCTCGAAGTGGCCGGGATATCTTAGCCGAACAGCGATATGTTCGAGCTCAAAAAACTAATTTAAGCACTGAAATCAAACAATCTATCGTTATGAGGAGTAGTGGCACCACCTACCGAATCAGAAAAAGTATGTACATTAATAATTATCGGTCGTTCTAACCTTCCGATCACATGGAAAGCACAAGCGGGCGCGCTTCATGGGTGAACGGATGCGATTCATGATATTAGCGTAGCCTTTCCTATGAGATACATAATATTCCAATAAAGGGAAGGTTTGCCTGTACTGACACGCGTAGATCATTCCACTATAATAACTTAGGGAGGTAACCATGGGCCTTTGCCGACCGCTCGAAGTGGCCGGGATATCTTAGCCGAACAGCGATATGTTCGAGCTCAAAAAACTAATTTAAGCACTGAAATCAAACAATCTATCGTTATGAGGAGTAGTGGCACCACCTACCGAATCAGAAAAAGTATGTACATTAATAATTATCGGTCGTTCTAACCTTCCGATCACATGGAAAGCACAAGCGGGCGCGCTTCATGGGTGAACGGATGCGATTCATGATATTAGCGTAGCCTTTCCTATGAGATACATAATATTCCAATAAAGGGAAGGTTTGCCTGTACTGACACGCGTAGATCATTCCACTATAATAACTTAGGGAGGTAACCATGGGCCTTTGCCGGCCGCTCGAAGTGATGGGTATACGGTATCTATGCCGAACAGCGATATGTTCGGGCCCAAAAAGCTAATTTAAGGATTGAAATCAAACAATCTATCGTTATGAGGAGTAGTGGCACCACCTACCGAATCAGAAAAAGTATGTACATTAATAATTATCGGTCGTTCTGACCTTCCGATCACTTGGAAACACAAACGGCGCGCTTGGTGGGTGAACGGATGCGATTCATGATATTAGCGTAGCCTTTCCTATGAGATACATAATATTCCAATAAAGGGAAGGTTTGCCTGTACTGACACGCGTAGATCATTCCACTATAATAACTTAGGGAGGTAACCATGGGCCTTTGCCGACCGCTCGAAGTGGCCGGGATATCTTAGCCGAACAGCGATATGTTCGAGCTCAAAAAACTAATTTAAGCACTGAAATCAAACAATCTATCGTTATGAGGAGTAGTGGCACCACCTACCGAATCAGAAAAAGTATGTACATTAATAATTATCGGTCGTTCTAACCTTCCGATCACATGGAAAGCACAAGCGGGCGCGCTTCATGGGTGAACGGATGCGATTCATGATATTAGCGTAGCCTTTCCTATGAGATACATAATATTCCAATAAAGGGAAGGTTTGCCTGTACTGACACGCGTAGATCATTCCACTATAATAACTTAGGGAGGTAACCATGGGCCTTTGCCGACCGCTCGAAGTGGCCGGGATATCTTAGCCGAACAGCGATATGTTCGAGCTCAAAAAACTAATTTAAGCACTGAAATCAAACAATCTATCGTTATGAGGAGTAGTGGCACCACCTACCGAATCAGAAAAAGTATGTACATTAATAATTATCGGTCGTTCTAACCTTCCGATCACATGGAAAGCACAAGCGGGCGCGCTTCATGGGTGAACGGATGCGATTCATGATATTAGCGTAGCCTTTCCTATGAGATACATAATATTCCAATAAAGGGAAGGTTTGCCTGTACTGACACGCGTAGATCATTCCACTATAATAACTTAGGGAGGTAACCATGGGCCTTTGCCGACCGCTCGAAGTGGCCGGGATATCTTAGCCGAACAGCGATATGTTCGAGCTCAAAAAACTAATTTAAGCACTGAAATCAAACAATCTATCGTTATGAGGAGTAGTGGCACCACCTACCGAATCAGAAAAAGTATGTACATTAATAATTATCGGTCGTTACAGGCCAATCTTCCCTTTATTGGAATACTGTATCTGACAGGATGGGCTGCGCTAATATCATGAATCGCATCCGTTCACCCACCAAGCACGCCGTTTGTGTTTCCAAGTGATCGGAAGGTCAGATCGACCGATAATTATTAATGTACATACTTTTTCTGATTCGGTTGGTGGTGCCACTACTCCTCATAACGATAGATTGTTTGATTTCAGTGCTTAAATTAGTTTTTTGAGCTCGAACATATCGCTGTTCGGCTAAGATACCGTATCCCGGCCACTTCGAGCGGTCGGCAAAGGCTCATGGTTACCTCCCTAAGTTATTATAGTGGAATGATCTACGCGTGTCAGTACAGGCCAATCTTCCCTTTATTGGAATGCTATGTATCTGACAGGATGGGCTGCGCTAATATCATGAATCGCATCCGTTCACCCACCAAGCGCGCCGTTTGTGTTTCCAAGTGATCGGAAGGTCAGAACGACCGATAATTATTAATGTACATACTTTTTCTGATTCGGTAGGTGGTGCCACTACTCCTCATAACGATAGATTGTTTGATTTCAATCCTTAAATTAGTTTTTTGAGCTCGAACATATCGCTGTTCGGCTAAGATACCGTATCCCGGCCACTTCGAGCGGTCGGCAAAGGCCCATGGTTACCTCCCTAAGTTATTATAGTGGAATGATCTACGCGTGTCAGTACAGGCCAATCTTCCCTTTATTGGAATGCTATGTATCTGACAGGATGGGCTGCGCTAATATCATGAATCGCATCCGTTCACCCACCAAGCGCGCCGTTTGTGCTTTCCATGTGATCGGAATGTTAGAACGACCGATAATTATTAATGTACATACTTTTTCTGATTCGGTTGGTGGTGCCACTACTCCTCATAACGATAGATTGTTTGATTTCAGTGCTTAAATTAGTTTTTTGAGCTCGAACATATCGCTGTTCGGCTAAGATACCGTATCCCGGCCACTTCGAGCGGTCGGCAAAGGCCCATGGTTACCTCCCTAAGTTATTATAGTGGAATGATCTACGCGTGTCAGTACAGGCCAATCTTCCCTTTATTGGAATGCTATGTATCTGACAGGATGGGCTGCGCTAATATCATGAATCGCATCCGTTCACCCACCAAGCGCGCCGTTTGTGTTTCCAAGTGATCGGAAGGTCAGAACGACCGATAATTATTAATGTACATACTTTTTCTGATTCGGTAGGTGGTGCCACTAGTCCTCATAACGATAGATTGTTTGATTTCAATCCTTAAATTAGCTTTTTGGGCCCGAACATATCGCTGTTCGGCAAAGATACCGTATCCCGGCCACTTCGAGCGGTCGGCAAAGGCCCATGTTTACCTCCCTAAGTTATTATAGTGGAATGATCTACGCGTGTCAGTACAGGCAAACCTTCCCTTTATTGGAATATTATGTATCTCATAGGAAAGGCTACGCTAATATCATGAATCGCATCCGTTCACCCATGAAGCGCGCCCGCTTGTGCTTTCCATGTGATCGGAATGTTAGAACGACCGATAATTATTAATGTACATACTTTTTCTGATTCGGTTGGTGGTGCCACTACTCCTCATAACGATAGATTGTTTGATTTCAGTGCTTAAATTAGTTTTTTGAGCTCGAACATATCGCTGTTCGGCTAAGATACCGTATCCCGGCCACATCGAGCGGTCGGCAAAGGCCCATGGTTACCTCCCTAAGTTATTATAGTGGAATGATCTACGCGTGTCAGTACAGGCCAATCTTCCCTTTATTGGAATGCTATGTATCTGACAGGATGGGCTGCGCTAATATCATGAATCGCATCCGTTCACCCACCAAGCGCGCCGTTTGTGTTTCCAAGTGATCGGAAGGTCAGAACGACCGATAATTATTAATGTACATACTTTTTCTGATTCGGTAGGTGGTGCCACTACTCCTCATAACGATAGATTGTTTGATTTCAGTGCTTAAATTAGTTTTTTGAGCTCGAACATATCGCTGTTCGGCTAAGATACCGTATCCCGGCCACATCGAGCGGTCGGCAAAGGCCCATGGTTACCTCCCTAAGTTATTATAGTGGAATGATCTACGCGTGTCAGTACAGGCCAATCTTCCCTTTATTGGAATGCTATGTATCTGACAGGATGGGCTGCGCTAATATCATGAATCGCATCCGTTCACCCACCAAGCGCGCCGTTTGTGTTTCCAAGTGATCGGAAGGTCAGAACGACCGATAATTATTAATGTACATACTTTTTCTGATTCGGTAGGTGGTGCCACTACTCCTCATAACGATAGATTGTTTGATTTCAGTGCTTAAATTAGTTTTTTGAGCTCGAACATATCGCTGTTCGGCTAAGATACCGTATCCCGGCCACATCGAGCGGTCGGCAAAGGCCCATGGTTACCTCCCTAAGTTATTATAGTGGAATGATCTACGCGTGTCAGTACAGGCCAATCTTCCCTTTATTGGAATACTGTATCTGACAGGATGGGCTGCGCTAATATCATGAATCGCATCCGTTCACCCACCAAGCGCGCCGTTTGTGTTTCCAAGTGATCGGAAGGTCAGAACGACCGATAATTATTAATGTACATACTTTTTCTGATTCGGTAGGTGGTGCCACTACTCCTCATAACGATAGATTGTTTGATTTCAGTGCTTAAATTAGTTTTTTGAGCACGAACATATCGCTGTTCGGCTAAGATACCGTATCCCGGCCACTTCGAGCGGTCGGCAAAGGCCCATGGTTACCTCCCTAAGTTATTATAGTGGAATGATCTACGCGTGTCAGTACAGGCAAACCTTCCCTTTATTGGAATATTATGTATCTCATAGGAAAGGCTACGCTAATATCATGAATCGCATCCGTTCACCCATGAAGCGCGCCCGCTTGTGCTTTCCATGTGATCGGAAGGTTAGAACGACCGATAATTATTAATGTACATACTTTTTCTGATTCGGTAGGTGGTGTCACTACTCCTCATAACGATAGATTGTTTGATTTCAATCCTTAAATTAGCTTTTTGAGCCCGAACATATCGCTGTTCGGCATAGATACCGTATACCCATCACTTCGAGCGGTCGGCAAAGGCCCATGGTTACCTCCCTAAGTTATTATAGTGGAATGATCTACGCGTGTCAGTACAGGCCAATCTTCCCTTTATTGGAATACTGTATCTGACAGGATGGGCTGCGCTAATATCATGAATCGCATCCGTTCACCCATGAAGCGCGCCCGCTTGTGCTTTCCATGTGATCGGAAGGTTAGAACGACCGATAATTATTAATGTACATACTTTTTCTGATTCGGTAGGTGGTGCCACTACTCCTCATAACGATAGATTGTTTGATTTCAATCCTTAAATTGGCTTTTTGGGCCCGAACATATCGCTGTTCGGCATAGATACCGTATACCCATCACTTCGAGCGGTCGGCAAAGGCCCATGTTTACCTCCCTAAGTTATTATAGTGGAATGATCTACGCGTGTCAGTACAGGCCAATCTTCCCTTTATTGGAATACTATGTATCTGACAGGATGGGCTGCGCTAATATCATGAATCGCATCCGTTCACCCACCAAGCGCGCCGTTTGTGTTTCCAAGTGATCGGAAGGTCAGAACGACCGATAATTATTAATGTACATACTTTTTCTGATTCGGTAGGTGGTGCCACTACTCCTCATAACGATAGATTGTTTGATTTCAGTGCTTAAATTAGTTTTTTGAGCTCGAACATATGGCTGTTCGGCTAAGATACCGTATCCCGGCCACATCGAGCGGTCGGCAAAGGCCCATGGTTACCTCCCTAGGTTATTATAGTGGAATGATCTACTCGTGTCAGTACAGGCCAATCTTCCCTTTATTGGAATGCTATGTATCTGACAGGATGGGCTGCGCTAATATCATGAACCGCATCCGTTCACCCACCAAGCGCGCCGTTTGTGTTTCCAAGTGATCGGAAGGTCAGAACGACCGATAATTATTAATGTACATACTTTTTCTGATTCGGTAGGTGGTGCCACTACTCCTCATAACGATAGATTGTTTGATTTCAGTGCTTAAATTAGTTTTTTGAGCTCGAACATATCGCTGTTCGGCTAAGATACCGTATCCCGGCCACTTCGAGCGGTCGGCAAAGACCCATGTTTACCTCCCTAAGTTATTATAGTGGAATGATCTACGCGTGTCAGTACAGGCCAATCTTCCCTTTATTGGAATACTATGTATCTGACAGGATGGGCTGCGCTAATATCATGAATCGCATCCGTTCACCCACCAAGCGCGCCGTTTGTGTTTCCAAGTGATCGGAAGGTCAGAACGACCGATAATTATTAATGTACATACTTTTTCTGATTCGGTAGGTGGTGCCACTACTCCTCATAACGATAGATTGTTTGATTTCAGTGCTTAAATTAGTTTTTTGAGCTCGAACATATCGCTGTTCGGCTAAGATACCGTATCCCGGCCACTTCGAGCGGTCGGCAAAGACCCATGTTTACCTCCCTAAGTTATTATAGTGGAATGATCTACGCGTGTCAGTACAGGCCAATCTTCCCTTTATTGGAATACTATGTATCTGACAGGATGGGCTGCGCTAATATCATGAATCGCATCCGTTCACCCACCAAGCGCGCCGTTTGTGTTTCCAAGTGATCGGAAGGTCA
This sequence comes from Pristionchus fissidentatus, assembly GCA_036245785.1. NCBI lineage: Eukaryota > Metazoa > Nematoda > Chromadorea > Rhabditida > Neodiplogasteridae > Pristionchus > Pristionchus fissidentatus. The sequence continues at coordinate 3,688,873 of BTSY01000007.1, read as the reverse complement.
GAACGACCGATAATTATTAATGTACATACTTTTTCTGATTCGGTTGGTGGTGCCACTACTCCTCATAACAATAGATTGTTTGATTTCAGTGCTTAAATTAGTTTTTTGAGCTCGAACATATCGCTGTTCGGCTAAGATACCGTATCCCGGCCACTTCGAGCGGTCGGCAAAGACCCATGTTTACCTCCCTAAGTTATTATAGTGGAATGATCTACGCGTGTCAGTACAGGCCAATCTTCCCTTTATTGGAATACTATGTATCTGACAGGATGGGCTGCGCTAATATCATGAATCGCATCCGTTCACCCACCAAGCGCGCCGTTTGTGTTTCCAAGTGATCGGAAGGTCAGAACGACCGATAATTATTAATGTACATACTTTTTCTGATTCGGTAGGTGGTGCCACTACTCCTCATAACGATAGATTGTTTGATTTCAATTAAAGGGACCTGGCATCGCAAAAAGATTAGTGCTTAAAAGTTTTAAAATAAAAATTATAATGCAATGGTGAAAAAATTAAAATTTTAAAATTTTTTTCTGAATTTTACCAGATTTTCAAAGTTCAGAGCCGGATCCGGGTTTTAGTCTGGGCGCGATTAGTAAATCTCGACCAACATCGCACCACCATCTCCCAGTTCGTTTTAAACGGTATTTTACCGTATTTTTCATAGATTTTTCTATTCTTTTACAATTTCTATGTGTTTTTATGAACCTTTATCACATTTTGCGGTGCACCGATACATTTTATTTATAGAAATGAGCGCACAGTTGCGAAAGCGGCGGTGCTTTTTGTGTTTCCATAGTGAGGCTACGTCTAAGCGATTCCCCCCGAATGGGCGACCAGAGGCACAGTCGGAGTGGATTCTCCGTCAACATTTCGATGCTGATCGGGCTGCAATGGAGCTCGCACGGCATCGATCTGCGAAAGATCCACGGTGGTGCACGAGACACTTTACCTTCCTTGACGACGTTCTGCCAATCGATGTGAGTATCTTCCCTATCCTTACGAGTACCTAGTGACTCTCTCCATGAATTCATCGACAGTATCAATTTGATGATAGTGACTACCGTAATGGATCGATAACGGTAACTACCGTATCCATTTGATGATAGTGACTACCGTAATGGATCGATAACGGTAACTACCGTATCCATTTTATGATAGTGACTACCGTAATCGATCGATAACGGTAACTACCGTATCCATTTGATGATAGTGACTACCGTAATCGATCGATAACGGTAACTACCGTATCCATTTGATGATAGTGACTACCGTAATGGATCGATAACGGTAACTACCGTATCCATTTGATGATAGTGACTACCGTAATGGATCGATAACGGTAACTACCGTATCCATTTTATGATAGTGACTACCGTAATCGATCGATAACGGTAACTACCGTATCCATTTGATGATAGTGACTACCGTAATCGATCGATAACGGTAACTACCGTATCCATTTTATGATAGTGACTACCGTAATCGATCGATAACGGTAACTACCGTATCCATTTGATGATAGTGACTACCGTAATCGATCGATAACGGTAACTACCGTATCCATTTTATGATAGTGACTACCGTAATGGATCGATAACGGTAACTACCGTATCCATTTGATGATAGTGACTACCGTAATGGATCGATAACGGTAACTACCGTATCCATTTTATGATAGTGACTACCGTAATCGATCGATAACGGTAACTACCGTATCCATTTGATGATAGTGACTACCGTAATCGATCGATAACGGTAACTACCGTATCCATTTTATGATAGTGACTACCGTAATCGATCGATAACGGTAACTACCGTATGCTGAATGTAGGCAACTTCGATTACCATGATACAATAAGTGAATACTATCAGCTTCGACCAGAGTCTGTCCCTTCTCTCGTTCCTGATCGCCTTCCCATTGTTCCTCTCAGGACAACGAGACCAGCTGACCTCGTTCCCCCTTCAAAATTCTCTCAGAATTCCATTGTGGTCAGTCAACAAGCAAATATGAAACATTTATAGACGAATAAGGAAATAACAATAATCTAAGGAAATAACAAATATCTGTGACAGAAAATAGTAATCTAAATATTCGAGCAACACATCAACTATAACAATTCAGACGAATGTTCCATTCACGTTATCTCTCACCAGTCTCTCTCATACTCCCACTGTTCGCACCCCTGCCTCGAATCATCACGACTATGAGTTGTTTCAAGTGAGCCTCCTGTGTGCAAATCGAAAATCTACGAACAATGTTCTGTATGAATACAATCGACAATTTGACTCAATCGAATTAATCTCAAATGAGTGCAAAAAATGTGCGGATAACATAAGCATGTCACGTAATAGAGTGGACGAGGCTGAGTACAGTCGAGGTGCGAAAACAATTCTACGCCTCAGGGCATTACACCATTACAATTACCGGGTTTTAAAACACTTTATAGAATAGAATAATGAGTGATACCAATCGGTTCCTCATAAAATTATAAGACTATTTTTTTCGATATTTAGTCCAGTAAAATCGGAAAAGTCCTGTAAAATCGGAAAATGTATTATCATTTTTGATTTTAATTTATTCTATCTATTTCCCATCGCCAACTACAAAATTGTATGTTCGTAAAACATTTCAATAACAATGAGTGATGTGTCGTTTTAATAAAGACAATTTTAATTTCGACGTGAAAACTTTGGGAAAAACGGAGTTCCAACACATTTGTGGTGTGTCTACAGTATGCCGGCCGTGATTCGCATTGCCACTCGAGGGTTACGGTAATCAAATAACTACATATGGCCAAGTCTTATTGCAACAGGCGAGTGAGGTTAATCACGATAAAATTTGTCATGACGCCGTTTAACGGAAATACAAAGCTCAGCCGACTAACAGTATGCACACCATAAATATTCATGCACTCTGTTATTTTTCACAAAGTTTACATTTTTCGTCGAAATTGTAATTGTCATTATTAAAACGACACTCATTGTTATTGAAATGTTTTACGATAAAAAAATGTAGTTGTAATTTTGAAATTAAAATGGAAAATTATTATACATTTCGGCTTTTTCTGGACTTGGAAGAAAAATATCGAAAAATGTCGTGAATCGAAAAAGTCTTATAATTTTATGAGGAACCGATTGATATCACTCATTATTCTATTCGATGAAGTTTTCGAGAGAAAAAATTGTAATGATGTAATGCTCTGAGGCGAAGAATTGTTTTCGCACCTCGACTGTACTCAGCCTCATTCACTCTATTACGTGACATGCTTATCTTATCCACACATTTTTCTTACTCTGCCAATCCACTGAAGGATTATGTTGGCCGTGTCAGATAGTCCCTCATACGTTTCCAAGCGATTGGCTCTTGAGTTGTTTACGTTGTGCCTACAAAAGCCTAAGTCGCCATTTTCTGGTAGACATATCGGTACCGTAATCTATCCTACCGTAACCGGAAAATATACAATGGAGCAATACGACTCGGGATTGGTTGCATGAGGTAGGCGTCGAGTATTGCTTAGATAGTATTACGTTTCTCGGATACCGTATCCGCGAAAACTGTAACGGTGATACAGTATACCAAATTTGCGAAATTGTGCAAATCGAGTCGAAGTTGTTGTAGGAGGAAGACCTTGGATAGGCAATTTACGAGGGGAATAATTTATTGCTCCTACAGTCGTATACCATCCAAGCAATATCTACTCGCGGCCTAGCTCATGCAACCCGTCGCGAATCAAGGTACTGTATTGAATACTTACGGGTTACGGTAATCTCTTTTCGTTGCGCACTCGGCGATTAAGTTAACAAAAACTACTTTTGGTTCGGCCAAGTCTTAATGATACCGCTGTGTCTACCAGAAAATAGCGAGTTAGGCTTTTATATAGCACAGTGGTAGCCACTGGCTCTGGACACGTATTATCAGAAAGGCAACAACAACAAAGAAGAAAATCGTACAAATACAAATTCACACACTCGCATAGCGACATTCTCATGGCTAGCATTTGATAATTATTCATTTTATTTGTGATGAGATCCATAATGACCTGGAAATCGATTTTGAAATAGTTTGGTTTAAGAGATGTGCAGCACATCAAACACAACTGTATTACATCCGGATTTCTGACTGCTAATCGTTCAAAAAAGGAAAATGATTAAACGCGCTGGCTCTGCGTATGAATAGAAATACGCACGCCATTCCGTTAATCGTACGCGTCCTAGGTCTCAGGCATGCACCTAATCAAACATATAGTGCAGTACCATATCCGCAATACTCAGCATACTCTATTGACGTGATCACAACTATGCTACCGTAACCAGAATTTCTGAAAATGCGCGAATTGAGGCGTGTTTTTTGTTATATCAGGTAGACCTCAAATAATTATTGCCGGATGAGTTTATTCTCTCTCTCGGTTACCGTAATCGCTGCTACCGTAATAGAGTTGCAGTATCCTGAGTAAAGCGGGGATGCTACGGCATACAATTTTGGGTTTGACGAACCAAATACGACCCCATTTCGGATCATGAGGGGAGGCATGGATGCGCGGTGTCCACCAAGAGTTCTTCTGGCGGGTACCGTGCATGCCTTCTACTGAAGACACTACTTTAATTTTTCGATATTTTTAGTGTTTTTATATAGTTTTAAGACAACGAAATTGAGAAGTCGTGAGAGTGTGTGAATTTAGCAATGAAAATAAAGTGAAAATACTAAGCCTCCGTGGACTCCTCCTCCTCCTCTTTCTTCTCCTCTTCCTTCCTTCGATCCTCTTACCCTCGATGACGCCGATACCTTCAATGATAACTTTGATGATGCCACCATACCAACGAAAAGATACAAATCAGCGTTCTCAACAACATCTATCGAACCAATCGAGCCTAAGGTGTGCGTGAAACGGATAGAGGTAAACGAAAATGATTATTGTAGGACACTGAATATCGGGCATCACAAGATTTGGAAGGGTTGACGGAGATAGAGGAAACAGAGGAGGAACAAGAAATGGAGGAGGATGAGCAGGGGAAAGAGAGCAGTCGATACTCCTTAGTTGAGACGCACTGTCTCTTAGAGTTGATCGAACGCTGTAAAGGGTGCGGGGAGAGGCTCGATTCCAGTCTCATTCGAGTTTCGTCACTCGGGAGTGCAAAAATAGTCACCTATGATTGCCTCCCTTGCAACAAGACTGTGAGATGGGAGAGCCAGTCACGAGTGGGAAAAGGGAAAGGACAAGTATATAAAGGGAACCACGACATTCCCGTCGCGTCTTTCATAACTGGAACTCCTCTCCCGGTATTAGGCCTAATATAAAATGCAATATATTTGTCACTTTATAGAGACTGTGCGATTTTGCGAAACTGATCGATCTATCTCTTCCCTCTGATCGCGCCATGAGGAGAGTGATCAGAGAAGTGGGCGAATCGATAAACAGAGTATACGCTAGTTCGGAGGCGCGAGTGAGGAAGATTGCAGTGGCTGCAGCAGGGGTATTTAGAGGGTACGATTAATCTATCTATATACTATATTTCTAGGGGAAGGGGTTGGAAGTATCGATCGACGGGCAGTACGACACTCCAGGATATAATGCTGCGAACTGCAAAGTTACAGCAATTGACTGCAATACGAAACTTGCTCTGGGTGCAGCTACTCTGCACAAGAAAGAACACGGAATCGGTGAAAATTGGGCGCCTAGATTTCAATAACAGCTCAAATTCAGATAATGTTTCGATTAGGATGGAAAGCGAGGGAACATTGAGAATACTCGAGGAATTAATCGACGATGGAATATCGATTAGGTCAGAATAACACTAAAATTAACAAAAAATGGAACTGGATATTTTCCGTCACGCAATGCTGATTTAGCTAATTAATGATTGAAAAATTGACGTTTCAGTACTCGGGTCGGGGATCAGAATCTGATGGTCAATAAGGCACTACGAGAAAACGACAAGACAGCGGGTATCCTCGGGATGTTAGACTGGTGGCATGTACAAAAGCCATTCAGGAAGGAATGGAAGAAGGTCGTAGTACATTATTTAGCGTGATTTAAAGTGCAAATCGCAAAATTCAGGTAGTGAAGGCGAATCCCGAGTTGGCGCCTGTTTATCAATCCTTTTTTAACCATCTCTACTACACGCACAATAAATTTCCCAACCATGAAGATCGATCTCGCGCTCTGGAACTCGTGCGCTCATTTGAACATCATATCCAGGGCAAGCATTCATGGGCAAAGGTGAATAAAAAAATATACGAAAATCACTAATGTACATACCAAAGGATAAAAGGTTTACTATGGTGAAGAAGTGTGCGCATGGAAGATTAAGGAAGCTAAAGAAAGGGGAGACACGACTCAAGCTCACAAAAGAGGTATCTTAGCTGGGGATGCACTTAGGGTTGGCTTCGTGAGAAAGAATTTCGAGATCTCGATATTCATCGATGTCAAGAATCTCAGTTCCCATCGAAATTAGATGCGATATAAAAATAGATTCGGATTTGCCATGTTTCAAAACCGCCTAGTTTAATTTCCCTGTGTCAAATTGATCGCTCATCAATCAGAAATAAATTTAAAACGAAATGATTTTCGAGATTTCGAAATTTGACTTCCTTTGTTCTTTTCTCACGACGCCAACTCTAGATGCACTATCATAAATAATTATAGCACGACTCGGGGCTTATTGGTATGGTTGTCGAGCTTCTGTACTCACCAAAGTTCAAAAAGGCATTCCTTTCTGCCGCATCATTAATCGATACTGCAATGAACGAGTGCTTTCATTCCCTCAGTCTTATGTATGCAGCCAAGAGATTCGCCTGGTTAGCCACATACAAAAGGCTGGGAAGAAATAAAATAATTTCAGCTCGCCTATGTACTACAGGCTGAAGACAAAAGTAGCACTCCTTCACTACAATGGGCTAGTACTGGAAGACATGATGGGGACACGAAAAGAAGCCGGTAACACCATGCTGCAGAGGCCAGGAAAGGTGGTGATTGCAGTCAAGAGGAAGAAGGAACTCGGCACGCATGATTGGAGAGGAGAGGTAAAAGAACTTCAAGCGAATATCGATAAAAACTCGATGCATGCCGTGTTTTTTTTCAGATCATGAATACGACTTACGATGTTCGCGAGGAGAACAACGACAAGCAATTCGCAAGAAGAATTGGAATGCCGGAGGATGACGTCTACGACGAACTGAATGTGTGGTGGGAGGAGAAGGAACGGGAGATACGAGCGATGGAGGAATACGAGAGGGATGAAGGAGGAGAAGAGAGCGAGGAAGACGACGATGGGGAGGAATCGAGCTCGAGTTTGAGCTCTTTCGAGAAAGATTGGGAGGATTAGAAAGAGGGAAAAGAATGAGGCCGATATTGAAAGATAGTAATAGCGGTAAATGAGTAAAATCGTTCAAATTGTGTAGTTTTTTGAAAAATCACGAATAAACAGTTGTTCAAAGTGAGTTTCACACGTGCACGAGACGTAACTGGCACCGCTAGTGCGGTGGAGTATTTAGGAAATAGAAATAAGAAGAAACGACAAAAAATTGCACAAATAAAGAAGTAAAACACGGAGAGCTCGCAGGGCGCAGCGAAAATACACAATAAAAACAGTTTGCGATTCGTATTGGAAAAATCCTATTTGCCGGATTCCGCACCTGCCCCACGCGTACTGTATTTACCTGGGAATCCGAGCCGCGCCCACATGCTCGGAACGATTTAATGACTACCGTATATTTAATATTATTGATAAAATTTCAGAATTTTTTCTAATTTTTTTTATTTTCATTTTTTTTGGAAATTAGATATAGAATCAATTTTCCTTTCATCTTCTACCACGACCAGGTCCCTTTAAATTAGCTTTTTGGGCCCGAACATATCGCTGTTCGGCATAGATACCGTATCCCGGCCACTTCGAGCGGTCGGCAAAGGCCCATGTTTACCTCCCTAAGTTATTATAGTGGAATGATCTACGCGTGTCAGTACAGGCAAACCTTCCCTTTATTGGAATATTATGTATCTCATAGGAAAGGCTACGCTAATATCATGAATCGCATCCGTTCACCCATGAAGCGCGTCCGCTTGTGCTTTCCATGTGATCGGAAGGTTAGAACGACCGATAATTATTAATGTACATACTTTTTCTGATTCGGTAGGTGGTGCCACTACTCCTCATAACGATAGATTGTTTGATTTCAGTGCTTAAATTAGTTTTTTGAGCTCGAACATATCGCTGTTCGGCTAAGATACCGTATCCCGGCCACTACGAGCGGTCGGCAAAGGCCCATGGTTACCTCCCTAAGTTATTATAGTGGAATGATCTACGCGTGTCAGTACAGGCCAATCTTCCCTTTATTGGAATACTGTATCTGACAGGATGGGCTGCGCTAATATCATGAATCGCATCCGTTCACCCACCAAGCGCGCCGTTTGTGTTTCCAAGTGATCGGAAGGTCAGAACGACCGATAATTATTAATGTACATACTTTTTCTGATTCGGTTGGTGGTGCCACTACTCCTCATAACGATAGATTGTTTGATTTCAGTGCTTAAATTAGTTTTTTGAGCTCGAACATATCGCTGTTCGGCTAAGATACCGTATCCCGGCCAATTCGAGCGGTCGGCAAAGACCCATGTTTACCTCCCTAAGTTATTATAGTGGAATAATCTACGCGTGTCAGTACAGGCCAATCTTCCCTTTATTGGAATACTGTATCTGACAGGATGGGCTGCGCTAATATCATGAATCGCATCCGTTCACCCACCAAGCGCGCCGTTTGTGTTTCCAAGTGATCGGAAGGTCAGAACGACCGATAATTATTAATGTACATACTTTTTCTGATTCGGTTGGTGGTGCCACTACTCCTCACAACAATAGATTGTTTGATTTCAGTGCTTAAATTAGTTTTTTGAGCTCGAACATATCGCTGTTCGGCTAAGATACCGTATCCCGGCCAATTCGAGCGGTCGGCAAAGACCCATGTTTACCTCCCTAAGTTATTATAGTGGAATAATCTACGCGTGTCAGTACAGGCCAATCTTCCCTTTGTTGGAATACTATGTATCTGACAGGATGGGCTGCGCTAATATCATGAATCGCATCCGTTCACCCACAAAGCGCGCCGTTTGTGTTTCCAAGTGATCGGAAGGTCAGAACGACCGATAATTATTAATGTACATACTTTTTCTGATTCGGTAGGTGGTGCCACTACTCCTCATAACGATAGATTGTTTGATTTCAATCCTTAAATTAGCTTTTTGGGCCCGAACATATCGCTGTTCTGCATAGATACCGTATCCCGGCCACTTCGAGCGGTCGGCAAAGGCCCATGTTTACCTCCCTAAGTTATTATAGTGAAATGATCTACGCGTGTCAGTACAGGCAAACCTTCCCTTTATTGGAATATTATGTATCTCATAGGAAAGGCTACGCTAATATCATGAATCGCATCCGTTCACCCATGAAGCGCGCCCGCTTGTGCTTTCCATGTGATCGGAAGGTTAGAACGACCGATAATTATTAATGTACATACTTTTTCTGATTCGGTAGGTGGTGCCACTACTCCTCATAACGATAGATTGTTTGATTTCAGTGCTTAAATTAGTTTTTTGAGCTCGAACATATCGCTGTTCGGCTAAGATACCGTATCCCGGCCACTTCGAGCGGTCGGCAAAGGCCCATGGTTACCTCCCTAAGTTATTATAGTGGAATGATCTACGCGTGTCAGTACAGGCCAATCTTCCCTTTATTGGAATACTGTATCTGACAGGATGGGCTGCGCTAATATCATGAATCGCATCCGTTCACCCACCAAGCGCGCCGTTTGTGTTTCCAAGTGATCGGAAGGTCAGAACGACCGATAATTATTAATGTACATACTTTTTCTGATTCGGTTGGTGGTGCCACTACTCCTCATAACGATAGATTGTTTGATTTCAGTGCTTAAATTAGTTTTTTGAGCTCGAACATATCGCTGTTCGGCATAGATACCGTATCCCGGCCACTTCGAGCGGTCGGCAAAGGCCCATGTTTACCTCCCTAAGTTATTATAGTGGAATGATCTACGCGTGTCAGTACAGGCAAACCTTCCCTTTATTGGAATATTATGTATCTCATAGGAAAGGCTACGCTAATATCATGAATCGCATCCGTTCACCCATGAAGCGCGCCCGCTTGTGCTTTCCATGTGATCGGAAGGTTAGAACGACCGATAATTATTAATGTACATACTTTTTCTGATTCGGTAGGTGGTGCCACTACTCCTCATAACGATAGATTGTTTGATTTCAGTGCTTAAATTAGTTTTTTGAGCTCGAACATATCGCTGTTCGGCATAGATACCGTATCCCGGCCACTTCGAGCGGTCGGCAAAGGCCCATGTTTACCTCCCTAAGTTATTATAGTGGAATGATCTACGCGTGTCAGTACAGGCAAACCTTCCCTTTATTGGAATATTATGTATCTCATAGGAAAGGCTACGCTAATATCATGAATCGCATCCGTTCACCCATGAAGCGCGCCCGCTTGTGCTTTCCATGTGATCGGAAGGTTAGAACGACCGATAATTATTAATGTACATACTTTTTCTGATTCGGTAGGTGGTGCCACTACTCCTCATAACGATAGATTGTTTGATTTCAGTGCTTAAATTAGTTTTTTGAGCTCGAACATATCGCTGTTCGGCTAAGATACCGTATCCCGGCCACTTCGAGCGGTCGGCAAAGGCCCATGGTTACCTCCCTAAGTTATTATAGTGGAATGATCTACGCGTGTCAGTACAGGCCAATCTTCCCTTTATTGGAATACTGTATCTGACAGGATGGGCTGCGCTAATATCATGAATCGCATCCGTTCACCCACCAAGCGCGCCGTTTGTGTTTCCAAGTGATCGGAAGGTCAGAACGACCGATAATTATTAATGTACATACTTTTTCTGATTCGGTTGGTGGTGCCACTACTCCTCATAACGATAGATTGTTTGATTTCAGTGCTTAAATTAGTTTTTTGAGCTCGAACATATCGCTGTTCGGCTAAGATACCGTATCCCGGCCACTTCGAGCGGTCGGCAAAGGCCCATGGTTACCTCCCTAAGTTATTATAGTGGAATGATCTACGCGTGTCAGTACAGGCCAATCTTCCCTTTATTGGAATACTGTATCTGACAGGATGGGCTGCGCTAATATCATGAATCGCATCCGTTCACCCACCAAGCGCGCCGTTTGTGTTTCCAAGTGATCGGAAGGTCAGAACGACCGATAATTATTAATGTACATATTTTTTCTGATTCGGTTGGTGGTGCCACTACTCCTCATAACGATAGATTGTTTGATTTCAGTGCTTAAATTAGTTTTTTGAGCTCGAACATATCGCTGTTCGGCTAAGATACCGTATCCCGGCCACTTCGAGCGGTCGGCAAAGGCCCATGGTTACCTCCCTAAGTTATTATAGTGGAATGATCTACGCGTGTCAGTACAGGCCAATCTTCCCTTTATTGGAATGCTATGTATCTGACAGGATGGGCTGCGCTAATATCATGAATCGCATCCGTTCACCCACCAAGCGCGCCGTTTGTGTTTCCAAGTGATCGGAAGGTCAGAACGACCGATAATTATTAATGTACATACTTCTTCTGATTCGGTAGGTGGTGCCACTACTCCTCATAACGATAGATTGTTTGATTTCAGTGCTTAAATTAGTTTTTTGAGCTCGAACATATCGCTGTTCGGCTAAGATACCGTATCCCGGCCACTTCGAGCGGTCGGCAAAGGCCCATGGTTACCTCCCTAAGTTATTATAGTGGAATGATCTACGCGTGTCAGTACAGGCCAATCTTCCCTTTATTGGAATGCTATGTATCTGACAGGATGGGCTGCGCTAATATCATGAATCGCATCCGTTCACCCACCAAGCGCGCCGTTTGTGTTTCCAAGTGATCGGAAGGTCAGAACGACCGATAATTATTAATGTACATACTTTTTCTGATTCGGTAGGTGGTGCCACTACTCCTCATAACGATAGATTGTTTGATTTCAATCCTTAAATTAGCTTTTTGGGCCCGAACATATCGCTATTCGGCATAGATACCGTATCCCGGCCACTTCGAGCGGTCGGCAAAGGCCCATGTTTACCTCCCTAAGTTATTATAGTGGAATGATCTACGCGTGTCAGTACAGGCAAACCTTCCCTTTATTGGAATATTATGTATCTCATAGGAAAGGCTACGCTAATATCATGAATCGCATCCGTTCACCCATGAAGCGCGCCCGCTTGTGCTTTCCATGTGATCGGAAGGTTAGAACGACCGATAATTATTAATGTACATACTTTTTCTGATTCGGTAGGTGGTGCCACTACTCCTCATAACGATAGATTGTTTGATTTCAGTGCTTAAATTAGTTTTTTGAGCTCGAACATATCGCTGTTCGGCTAAGATACCGTATCCCGGCCACTTCGAGCGGTCGGCAAAGGCCCATGGTTACCTCCCTAAGTTATTATAGTGGAATGATCTACGCGTGTCAGTACAGGCCAATCTTCCCTTTATTGGAATACTGTATCTGACAGGATGGGCTGCGCTAATATCATGAATCGCATCCGTTCACCCACCAAGCGCGCCGTTTGTGTTTCCAAGTGATCGGAAGGTCAGAACGACCGATAATTATTAATGTACATACTTTTTCTGATTCGGTTGGTGGTGCCACTACTCCTCATAACGATAGATTGTTTGATTGCAGTGCTTAAATTAGTTTTTTGAGCTCGAACATATCGCTGTTCGGCATAGATACCGTATCCCGGCCACTTCGAGCGGTCGGCAAAGGCCCATGGTTACCTCCCTAAGTTATTATAGTGGAATGATCTACGCGTGTCAGTACAGGCAAACCTTCCCTTTATTGGAATACTATGTATCTGACAGGATGGGCTGCGCTAATATCATGAATCGCATCCGTTCACCCACAAAGCGCGCCGTTTGTGTTTCCAAGTGATCGGAAGGTCAGAACGACCGATAATTATTAATGTACATACTTTTTCTGATTCGGTAGGTGGTGCCACTACTCCTCATAACGATAGATTGTTTGATTTCAATCCTTAAATTAGCTTTTTGGGCCCGAACATATCGCTGTTCTGCATAGATACCGTATCCCGGCCACTTCGAGCGGTCGGCAAAGGCCCATGTTTACCTCCCTAAGTTATTATAGTGAAATGATCTACGCGTGTCAGTACAGGCAAACCTTCCCTTTATTGGAATATTATGTATCTCATAGGAAAGGCTACGCTAATATCATGAATCGCATCCGTTCACCCATGAAGCGCGCCCGCTTGTGCTTTCCATGTGATCGGAAGGTTAGAACGACCGATAATTATTAATGTACATACTTTTTCTGATTCGGTAGGTGGTGCCACTACTCCTCATAACGATAGATTGTTTGATTTCAGTGCTTAAATTAGTTTTTTGAGCTCGAACATATCGCTGTTCGGCTAAGATACCGTATCCCGGCCACTTCGAGCGGTCGGCAAAGGCCCATGGTTACCTCCCTAAGTTATTATAGTGGAATGATCTACGCGTGTCAGTACAGGCCAATCTTCCCTTTATTGGAATACTGTATCTGACAGGATGGGCTGCGCTAATATCATGAATCGCATCCGTTCACCCACCAAGCGCGCCGTTTGTGTTTCCAAGTGATCGGAAGGTCAGAACGACCGATAATTATTAATGTACATACTTTTTCTGATTCGGTTGGTGGTGCCACTACTCCTCATAACGATAGATTGTTTGATTTCAGTGCTTAAATTAGTTTTTTGAGCTCGAACATATCGCTGTTCGGCATAGATACCGTATCCCGGCCACTTCGAGCGGTCGGCAAAGGCCCATGTTTACCTCCCTAAGTTATTATAGTGGAATGATCTACGCGTGTCAGTACAGGCAAACCTTCCCTTTATTGGAATATTATGTATCTCATAGGAAAGGCTACGCTAATATCATGAATCGCATCCGTTCACCCATGAAGCGCGCCCGCTTGTGCTTTCCATGTGATCGGAAGGTTAGAACGACCGATAATTATTAATGTACATACTTTTTCTGATTCGGTAGGTGGTGCCACTACTCCTCATAACGATAGATTGTTTGATTTCAGTGCTTAAATTAGTTTTTTGAGCTCGAACATATCGCTGTTCGGCATAGATACCGTATCCCGGCCACTTCGAGCGGTCGGCAAAGGCCCATGTTTACCTCCCTAAGTTATTATAGTGGAATGATCTACGCGTGTCAGTACAGGCAAACCTTCCCTTTATTGGAATATTATGTATCTCATAGGAAAGGCTACGCTAATATCATGAATCGCATCCGTTCACCCATGAAGCGCGCCCGCTTGTGCTTTCCATGTGATCGGAAGGTTAGAACGACCGATAATTATTAATGTACATACTTTTTCTGATTCGGTAGGTGGTGCCACTACTCCTCATAACGATAGATTGTTTGATTTCAGTGCTTAAATTAGTTTTTTGAGCTCGAACATATCGCTGTTCGGCTAAGATACCGTATCCCGGCCACTTCGAGCGGTCGGCAAAGGCCCATGGTTACCTCCCTAAGTTATTATAGTGGAATGATCTACGCGTGTCAGTACAGGCCAATCTTCCCTTTATTGGAATACTGTATCTGACAGGATGGGCTGCGCTAATATCATGAATCGCATCCGTTCACCCACCAAGCGCGCCGTTTGTGTTTCCAAGTGATCGGAAGGTCAGAACGACCGATAATTATTAATGTACATACTTTTTCTGATTCGGTTGGTGGTGCCACTACTCCTCATAACGATAGATTGTTTGATTTCAGTGCTTAAATTAGTTTTTTGAGCTCGAACATATCGCTGTTCGGCTAAGATACCGTATCCCGGCCACTTCGAGCGGTCGGCAAAGGCCCATGGTTACCTCCCTAAGTTATTATAGTGGAATGATCTACGCGTGTCAGTACAGGCCAATCTTCCCTTTATTGGAATACTGTATCTGACAGGATGGGCTGCGCTAATATCATGAATCGCATCCGTTCACCCACCAAGCGCGCCGTTTGTGCTTCCAAGTGATCGGAAGGTCAGAACGACCGATAATTATTAATGTACATATTTTTTCTGATTCGGTTGGTGGTGCCACTACTCCTCATAACGATAGATTGTTTGATTTCAGTGCTTAAATTAGTTTTTTGAGCTCGAACATATCGCTGTTCGGCTAAGATACCGTATCCCGGCCACTTCGAGCGGTCGGCAAAGGCCCATGGTTACCTCCCTAAGTTATTATAGTGGAATGATCTACGCGTGTCAGTACAGGCCAATCTTCCCTTTATTGGAATGCTATGTATCTGACAGGATGGGCTGCGCTAATATCATGAATCGCATCCGTTCACCCACCAAGCGCGCCGTTTGTGTTTCCAAGTGATCGGAAGGTCAGAACGACCGATAATTATTAATGTACATACTTTTTCTGATTCGGTTGGTGGTGCCACTACTCCTCATAACGATAGATTGTTTGATTTCAATGCTTAAATTAGTTTTTTTGAGCTCGAACATATCGCTGTTCGGCTAAGATACCGTATCCCGGCCACTTCGAGCGGTCGGCAAAGGCCCATGGTTACCTCCCTAAGTTATTATAGTGGAATGATCTACGCGTGTCAGTACAGGCCAATCTTCCCTTTATTGGAATGCTATGTATCTGACAGGATGGGCTGCGCTAATATCATGAATCGCATCCGTTCACCCACCAAGCGCGCCGTTTGTGTTTCCAAGTGATCGGAAGGTCAGAACGACCGATAATTATTAATGTACATACTTCTTCTGATTCGGTAGGTGGTGCCACTACTCCTCATAACGATAGATTGTTTGATTTCAGTGCTTAAATTAGTTTTTTGAGCTCGAACATATCGCTGTTCGGCTAAGATACCGTATCCCGGCCACTTCGAGCGGTCGGCAAAGGCCCATGGTTACCTCCCTAAGTTATTATAGTGGAATGATCTACGCGTGTCAGTACAGGCCAATCTTCCCTTTATTGGAATGCTATGTATCTGACAGGATGGGCTGCGCTAATATCATGAATCGCATCCGTTCACCCACCAAGCGCGCCGTTTGTGTTTCCAAGTGATCGGAAGGTCAGAACGACCGATAATTATTAATGTACATACTTTTTCTGATTCGGTAGGTGGTGCCACTACTCCTCATAACGATAGATTGTTTGATTTCAATCCTTAAATTAGCTTTTTGGGCCCGAATATATCGCTATTCGGCATAGATACCGTATCCCGGCCACTTCGAGCGGTCGGCAAAGGCCCATGTTTACCTCCCTAAGTTATTATAGTGGAATGATCTACGCGTGTCAGTACAGGCAAACCTTCCCTTTATTGGAATATTATGTATCTCATAGGAAAGGCTACGCTAATATCATGAATCGCATCCGTTCACCCATGAAGCGCGCCCGCTTGTGCTTTCCATGTGATCGGAAGGTTAGAACGACCGATAATTATTAATGTACATACTTTTTCTGATTCGGTAGGTGGTGCCACTACTCCTCATAACGATAGATTGTTTGATTTCAGTGCTTAAATTAGTTTTTTGAGCTCGAACATATCGCTGTTCGGCTAAGATACCGTATCCCGGCCACTTCGAGCGGTCGGCAAAGGCCCATGGTTACCTCCCTAAGTTATTATAGTGGAATGATCTACGCGTGTCAGTACAGGCCAATCTTCCCTTTATTGGAATACTGTATCTGACAGGATGGGCTGCGCTAATATCATGAATCGCATCCGTTCACCCACCAAGCGCGCCGTTTGTGTTTCCAAGTGATCGGAAGGTCAGAACGACCGATAATTATTAATGTACATACTTTTTCTGATTCGGTTGGTGGTGCCACTACTCCTCATAACGATAGATTGTTTGATTGCAGTGCTTAAATTAGTTTTTTGAGCTCGAACATATCGCTGTTCGGCATAGATACCGTATCCCGGCCACTTCGAGCGGTCGGCAAAGGCCCATGGTTACCTCCCTAAGTTATTATAGTGGAATGATCTACGCGTGTCAGTACAGGCAAACCTTCCCTTTATTGGAATGCTATGTATCTGACAGGATGGGCTGCGCTAATATCATGAATCGCATCTGTTCACCCACCAAGCGCGCCGTTTGTGTTTCCAAGTGATCGGAAGGTCAGAACGACCGATAATTATTAATGTACATACTTTTTCTGATTCGGTTGGTGGTGCCACTACTCCTCATAACGATAGATTGTTTGATTTCAGTGCTTAAATTAGTTTTTTGAGCTCGAACATATCGCTGTTCGGCTAAGATACCGTATCCCGGCCACTTCGAGCGGTCGGCAAAGGCCCATGGTTACCTCCCTAAGTTATTATAGTGGAATGATCTACGCGTGTCAGTACAGGCCAATCTTCCCTTTATTGGAATACTGTATCTGACAGGATGGGCTGCGCTAATATCATGAATCGCATCCGTTCACCCACCAAGCGCGCCGTTTGTGTTTCCAAGTGATCGGAAGGCCAGAACGACCGATAATTATTAATGTACATACTTTTTCTGATTCGGTTGGTGGTGCCACTACTCCTCATAACGATAGATTGTTTGATTTCAGTGCTTAAATTAGTTTTTTGAGCTCGAACATATCGCTGTTCGGCATAGATACCGTATCCCGGCCACTTCGAGCGGTCGGCAAAGGCCCATGTTTACCTCCCTAAGTTATTATAGTGGAATGATCTACGCGTGTCAGTACAGGCAAACCTTCCCTTTATTGGAATATTATGTATCTCATAGGAAAGGCTACGCTAATATCATGAATCGCATCCGTTCACCCATGAAGCGCGCCCGCTTGTGCTTTCCATGTGATCGGAAGGTTAGAACGACCGATAATTATTAATGTACATGCTTTTTCTGATTCGGTAGGTGGTGTCACTACTCCTCATAACGATAGATTGTTTGATTTCAATCCTTAAATTAGCTTTTTGAGCCCGAACATATCGCTGTTCGGCATAGATACCGTATACCCATCACTTCGAGCGGTCGGCAAAGGCCCATGGTTACCTCCCTAAGTTATTATAGTGGAATGATCTACGCGTGTCAGTACAGGCAAACCTTCCCTTTATTGGAATGCTATGTATCTGACAGGATGGGCTGCGCTAATATCATGAATCGCATCTGTTCACCCACCAAGCGCGCCGTTTGTGTTTCCAAGTGATCGGAAGGTCAGAACGACCGATAATTATTAATGTACATACTTTTTCTGATTTGGTAGGTGGTGCCACTACTCCTCATAACGATAGATTGTTTGATTTCAGTGCTTAAATTAGTTTTTTGAGCTCGAACATATCGCTGTTCGGCTAAGATACCGTATCCCGGCCACTTCGAGCGGTCGGCAAGGCCCATGTTGACCTCCCTAAGTCATTATAGTGGAATGATCTACGCGTGTCAGTACAGGCAAACCTTCCCTTTATTGGAATATTATGTATCTCATAGGAAAGGCTACGCTAATATCATGAATCGCATCCGTTCACCCATGAAGCGCGCCCGCTTGTGCTTTCCATGTGATCGGAAGGTTAGAACGACCGATAATTATTAATGTACATACTTTTTCTGATTCGGTAGGTGGTGTCACTACTCCTCATAACGATAGATTGTTTGATTTCAATCCTTAAATTAGCTTTTTGAGCCCGAACATATCGCTGTTCGGCATAGATACCGTATACCCATCACTTCGAGCGGTCGGCAAAGGCCCATGGTTACCTCCCTAAGTTATTATAGTGGAATGATCTACGCGTGTCAGTACAGGCCAATCTTCCCTTTATTGGAATACTGTATCTGACAGGATGGGCTGCGCTAATATCATGAATCGCATCCGTTCACCCATGAAGCGCGCCCGCTTGTGCTTTCCATGTGATCGGAAGGTTAGAACGACCGATAATTATTAATGTACATACTTTTTCTGATTCGGTAGGTGGTGCCACTACTCCTCATAACGATAGATTGTTTGATTTCAATCCTTAAATTGGCTTTTTGGGCCCGAACATATCGCTGTTCGGCATAGATACCGTATACCCATCACTTCGAGCGGTCGGCAAAGGCCCATGTTTACCTCCCTAAGTTATTATAGTGGAATGATCTACGCGTGTCAGTACAGGCCAATCTTCCCTTTATTGGAATACTATGTATCTGACAGGATGGGCTGCGCTAATATCATGAATCGCATCCGTTCACCCACCAAGCGCGCCGTTTGTGTTTCCAAGTGATCGGAAGGTCAGAACGACCGATAATTATTAATGTACATACTTTTTCTGATTCGGTAGGTGGTGCCACTACTCCTCATAACGATAGATTGTTTGATTTCAGTGCTTAAATTAATTTTTTGAGCTCGAACATATCGCTGTTCGGCTAAGATACCGTATCCCGGCCACTTCGAGCGGTCGGCAAAGGCCCATGTTTACCTCCCTAAGTTATTATAGTGGAATGATCTACGCGTGTCAGTACAGGCAAACCTTCCCTTTATTGGAATATTATGTATCTCATAGGAAAGGCTACGCTAATATAATGAATCGCATCCGTTCACCCACGGAGCGCGCCCACGTGTGTGTTTATATGTGATCGGAAGGTCAGAACGACCGATAATTATTAATGTACATATTTTTTCTGATTCTGTAGGTTGTGGCACTACTCCTCATACCGATGGATTGTTTGATTTCAGTGTTTAAATTAGTTTTTTGGCCCCGAACATAGTGCTGTTAGACTAAGATACCACGCCACTTCGAGCGGTCTGGACACAAAAGGAACGTCACTCGCGGCCTCAGATCTAGTCGAGACTGACTCTAGAGACTTGTTGGGAACTCTAGAACCGCACTACCTCAAAACAAGAACCATTCGTGACTTTTGGCTAACTGCAAAGAAGGACGTACTTTGCGTTGTGAGGTTCTGGACGGAGTGTGACTCAATGCCTTAGATCAGGTACTGACTAACTCTAGATGTTTGGTGGGTATACTAGATTAACGGAAGGTTCGCCTGCACTCACGCGTAAATAACCGCACCAAAATAACCTAGCGAAGGCAAGTTGGGCCTTTGCCGACCGCCTCGAAGTGGTTGGATTACGGTATCTATGCCGATAAGCGATATGTTCGGGCCGATAAAACTAATTTAAGCACAGAAATCAAACAATCCATAGCCTTGAGGTGTAGTAGCACCACCTACCGAATAAGAAAAAGTATGTACACTTATAATTCTGTGTCATTATGACCTTCCGATCACTTGGAAACACAAACGGGCCCGCTTCATGGGAGAGCGGATGTGATTCATTATATTAGCACAGCACTTAATTAATGAACACGTTGTTCCTAGCAGCTCACATGCCACAACATTTTCCTCCAGAAAGGGGGTCAGAACGGAAAGGGTTTGGTAAAGTGCTATAGATTGTACACGCTCTTCGCCATTGGTATCGTTTTGAAGGTGTCCCAGACGGACGATTAATGTTTTCCCAACTCACAGGGATGGAGAATAAGTTTTGACTAGTTTGCATCATCACAAATAAATATTTGTGGAAGACACTAGCAGCGCTACCGCGGGGTCCTTATTCGACGCCAGAGAGATTGACTTGGAAAGGTCAAGGCATTGCCAGCGAGGGGCGGACTCGGGTTGATCTTTCATAAGTGTGAACTGGAAGCTCTTTCTTTTTCAGAAACAACCACTATAATTGAGTTCTAACCATAAAATTACTTTGGCAGCAACATATCACGCCATCCACGTAAGGTTTGGAACAAGCGTGGTACATTGCGAAAAATGATGTAGCAGTTTTCTTTACATTTTGACACTACCTCTGCTTCCCTATCGGAATACGGCTATACGAGAGTATAAGCCATTTTCTCGGCTGCAGCAGGATGCTGGAAAATTAGAGCCTGTCATTCTGGTGAGCTATAAAATACCTTCAGAAAAGTGATGCCAAGCGAGGGAGGGAAGGGTTACGGTAGTAAAGGAATACGATAGTCTGATGTAGGTGAACTGTGAAAATTGTTTTCAGCAGTACTATAGCAGCCATCGGGTAGTGTGTGTGACTCCTTGTTATTGGACATGCCAAGAAATAATGTTTTTTTTAGATCCCAGCCCAGCTCTCCAACTCATATCGCTACAATCCCCCCTTCACGCCAATAACTTGTTGGTAAAATTTACATCAGAAGTGCTGATATTTTTCCAAGTAACTTAGTGTCTTGGTGCCGTAACGAAAAGTTACAGTATGTTCCGATATCCATTTATTCGAATTTTTCAAAAAAAATATTTTTTTGTTGTTTCTAAGTGTATTTTGCGAAATAAAATACGAATAGAACTAAAAATACGAATAGTTCTATTCGTATTTTTGTTTCGCAAAATACACTTAGAACTACTTTGAAAGTGGTCTGACAACGATAATGGGTCAAATTTGATTTTTTTTCTGTTTTTCTACCGTCTTTTAAAAAAATGCTCATGTCTTGACAACTTTTTTACGATTTTTCGAATCGTCATCGATAACTATATTTTTTTCAAAGATTCTGAGCTACGTTATAAGCGATATTCGTAAATGTGGTCCAAACGTTCAGATATTAGCGGAC
Organism: Pristionchus fissidentatus; assembly: GCA_036245785.1. NCBI lineage: Eukaryota > Metazoa > Nematoda > Chromadorea > Rhabditida > Neodiplogasteridae > Pristionchus > Pristionchus fissidentatus. The sequence goes on along the minus strand of BTSY01000007.1, from coordinate 3,667,290 downwards.
CTTGGCTTGTCTCTAGTTCACTTCATATTTGACCCATTAGCGTTGTTAGACCACTTCCAAATTCAATTATTTATCATGTCAGGCAATAGTGCTCAGATGAGGATGGGCCGGAATTCTTCGTTAGTTGCATTCCACCATTGGGGCCCGATTGCTCGTTTCAGGTCATCTCTCCATCGGGTATTGGGGTGGCCTTGGGGGCGTTTCCAGTTGTAGGGGGTCCACATCGTAGTTGCCCGCGTCCAATGGTTGATTTCCATTCGCCTTATCTTCAAGGCCCATTTCGCTTTCCGTTTAGGCTGATGAAACCCGACATGCTCTATCCCTCCTCAAGTGTGGTCATTCCCCCGGCTCCGATGGTGTCCTCCCTGATATGCTCCATCTATCAAGGGAGTACCTCGCTCAACCGCTAGCCGATCTACTGAACCACCTTGTTGCCGGTGACCCCGTCCCTGGAGCTCTGGTCGAAGCTGTCGTCTCCCTTCTTCACAAGAAGGGCGATCCCTCCAACATTGGCAACTTCCGCCCCATCTCACTACTGACAGTCACCCTGAAGAGCATTACCCGTGTCATCCTAAAGCGAGTCGAGACGTCTCTCGATGAGTCGGAGTCACTCACCCAGACCGGTTTCAGGAAAGGGTTCAGTACTCTCGACAATCTGCACGCCATTAAGCAGCTCGCTGAAAGGACTCACGAATATGGTATGCCTCTCTACCTCGGATGCGTCGACTTCAAGAAGGCCTTCGACTGCGTGGAATGGAATGCAGTGTGGCAAGCACTCTGCACGTTTGGAGTCCATCCCACCCTCGTCGATCTCTTACGTCGCCTCTACGAGTCCTCTTCCACCCTAATCCGAGTGAACGAGGACCTGGTCCCAGTGTGCGTGAAGAGAGGAGTCCGCCAGGGAGACACACTTTCTCCCCGTCTCTTCAACGCGGTACTGAGAAGCGCGATGGACGACATCGATTGGGAGACCTGCGGAATCCGGATCGACGGACGCCATCTTAGTCATCTGGAGTACGCGGATGACGTCGCCCTTGTCGCCAAGTCTCGACCGGAACTGGAGAAGATGCTGCGAAAGCTCATGGAAGCGTGTGCACGAGTCGGTCTCGAAGTCAATGCCTCCAAAACGGTTCTCCTTACATCCTGTAGCACGACTCGCGCACCCATTACCATCGACGGTCAAGTATTCAAGTTCGTTGAGTTTACCACATATCTTGGCGGGAGAATTTCCCTTCCCCTGGACCCCTCCGAAGAAGTGGAATACAGGATTCGTCTGGGTTGGGCTGCCTGGAGCAAACTCCACCACCTGCTGGCGTCACGCATTCTTCCCATGAAGACTAAGAGGAGGCTCTTCGACAGCTGCATCTTGCCTACCGTACTCTATGGTAGCGAGGTGTGGGCTTTGAGATCGAGTGACAAAGAGCGCCTCGATGTCACCCTGAGGAAGATGGAACGTCGGATGATTGGAGTCACCCTTCTGGATCGAATGAGGAATGAACGATTACGAGAAATCACCCAAATTCGAGACTGGAATAAGGAGGCACTTAAACCACTTCCAAAGTGGCAGATAAAAAAAGATAAATCCTAGTGACAGATAAAAAAAGTAAAATTTATGGATGGAGTAGACAATATTTGGAAACGAAGAAGAAGCTGATGAGGCATTAAAATATTTTTTTTAAATTGAGATGCGCAGCTTGATGTAAGATCTTTGTATAAAATGACTATAAATTTCCAATTTCCATCAAATTCTATCACCATTATAAACTGTCGATTTATTTCAGAGACCACATGAAGATGACGTTGCTCTTCGTACGAGACGAATGGGTAATAAAGAAGTTATAAACACTTTGAATATATAAAAATCTATTTTTAAAACACATAAGGATAACGCTAGCAGTTGTTTCATTTTCTTTTTCGAAAACAACGTCAATACTGTATTTCAGTATTTTTGTATTACAGCAGAAAGAACCGGAGCAGAAGGAGAAGCCAAATGATGAAATTGAGAAGAAGAAGACGGAAATGGCCGAGGATGACGAGGTAAGATATTTCTAAATAATATTCAACTATGCAAAATGTTGTTTTTTTAAAGATTCTACGCACCTTTGGCTACTCGTACCTGCGCAGCCCCATGTACTTTGACAACAAGAAGAAGCCGTTGGTGGGTGACATTTCGATGAATGAATAATTTTGTAAACTCCATAAAAAAATAAATTCCAACGACCGTCTTATCCCACGATGTTTTGAAAAAAATACAGATCCAAAAAAAATCAATCGAGAAAATATAGATGCTTGGTTTATTTTTTTCTCGGATCCTCTGTTCCTTGTGCACTTCCTGGTCGCCTATTTGCTCACGACAGTATTTAAAACGCGTTCTCTGTAAGAGCGCAGTGCGAGGCCGGTGTAGGCCGCACAACTAATTGAAAGTGGTCGCCCCGGACTCAAACTTTTCCCACAGATAGCCTTGGGTACAAAGTAAATTTAAAACGTTATAAATACACAAAATCTCAACTTTTGAAAAATCGATATTTTTTTTACGAAAAAAAAATTTTCTTCTCAATTTTTTTATTTTGCTATCATGTTATATATCATTCAAAAGAGCATCAAATGTTATGCACCAATAACAAATTTCATGAGAATTGGACCACTGGGAGCGAAGATCGGTCACCGCACACCTACAATTTTGACGTTTCAGTGAGATTTTATTTTAGATAAAATTGTTCCTATGATTTGCCATTCATGAATCCGACATATATTATGTATTTTGTATCGTAGAATAAAATGATCACTATTTCATTAAACATTTCGGTAGTAAAAGTACTCGCACACTCACTAGACCGTGCACACACAGAAATGCGATTCAATCTCAAGGTGCGTAGAAAATTTTTTTCAGAGTCTAAAATTAAATCGCACGTATGCCATTTGCAAGAGCATCAAAAGTTGTACCTACATTTGTGATTTCAGGAGGATTGAACAACTAGGAGCGAAAATCGGTAATCGAATCCACAGAAATGGGTAATTTTGGTGAAGCTCAATATTCGCGTATAACTTGACTCAGAGTGATCGGTCAAGGCTTAAACTATTTTCACGCACATTCTTAGGTGTGAATTAAATTTTGATAGCAAAAAAGTCGCGAAAAAAAAAAAATTTTTTTGAAAAATCGATAAAAAATTTTCGAAAAAAATAATTTTTAAATTTTTTTCAAAAGTTCCTATCGTGTGATATCTCAATCGAAAGGGCACAAAAAGTTATGTGTAAATTTTAATTTTCATAGTGATTGCTATGTTAGTAATCGGGAAATTGTGATTTCATTCTACCAAATTAATCTATATTCGCAAATGCATATTTTCGCTCGTAGTGAATGAATCACAACGAAAACTAAGATTTGGGCATAACATTTCGTGCCCTTTCGACTGGGATATTACACGATAGGAACTTTTGAAAAAATTTTGAAAAATATTTTTTTCGAAAATTTTTTTATCGATTTTTCAAAATTTTATTTTTTCGCGACTTTTTTGCTATCAAAATTTAATTCACACCTAAGAATGTGCGTGAAAATAGTTTAAGCCTTGGCCGATCACTCTGAGTCAAGTTATAAGCGAATATTGAGCTTCACCAAAATTACCCATTTCTTTGGATTCGATTACCGATTTTCGCTCCTAGTTGTTCAATCCTCCTGATATCATAAATTTAGGTACAACTTTTGATGCTCTTTCAAATGGCATACGTGCAATTTAATTTTAGACTCTGAATAAAGTTTTCTACGCACTTTGAGATTGAATCGCATTTCAGGGTGGGCATGGTCTAGTGAGTGTGCGAGTACTTTTACTACCGAAATGTTTAATGAAATAGTGATCATTTTATTCTACGATACAAAATACATAATATATGTCGGATTCATGAATGGCAAATCATAGGAACAATTTTATCTAAAATAAAATCTCACTGAAACGTCAAAATTGTAGGTGTGCGGTGACCGATCTTCGCTCCCAGTGGTCCAATTCTCATGAAGTTTGTTATTGGTGCATAACTTTTGATGCTCTTTTGAATGATATATAACATGATAGCAAAATAAAAAAATTGAGAAAAAAAATTTTTTTTTGTAACAAAAATTATCGATTTTTCAAAAGTTGAGATTTTGTGTATTTATAACGTTTTAAATTTACTTTGTACCCAAGGCTGTCTGTGGAAAAAGTTTGAGTCCGGGGCTACCACTTTGAATTAGTTGTGCGGCCCCATCCGACGTTCTTACAGAGAACGCGTTTTAAACGGACTGAGTCATCGTTTCTTTCTATTCCAACTGTGCAGGAAAGATTAGCGCAGAATCGACGCATTGTTGCGACCAGCGCGCAGTGAGAGTCACAATCCATATTTATGCAGAAAACCGGGGGTGCGATTAACCTCGTTTCGGAACGCAAAATTCCCCTCTCGTTATTATTCCTAGAGCACGGCGAAATACGATGAACAAAAGCGGGGGCGGAGCAAAATCAGGAGCAGCTTGTATTAGTGTGCCTACAAGCGACAAGCGGGCAGCGACTATCGATTGGTCCGCCGGGGTTAGGGATTCTTGACTGGAATCTGTGTTGTCGTGTAATCGGACGGCAGCGGGATACTGTACAGCTTGTAGTTCTCCTCGGCGAGCTCGCGGCGCTCCTGTTCCGGATTTCCAACGGCGATACGGAGATAAACGAAGAAGAGAAGGAAGGCGATGAGAAGGAGAAGGAGCATCAGAGCAACTTGCACCTGCAGAGATATTCATTTTTATGTAGGCGTCATATGACAAAAAGGTACTGAACCGCACGAATGGAGGCTTTGTTCAAAATGTAACGATCGGATTTCGCTACTGATGATCGGAACGCTTAAACCACCAGCACTATCATATACAGAGTGAATCTCCATCGCTCTTTTCAGTTTGAACTTTTAACATTCGATAACTAAATACGTGTGGAATTGCATATCACGTGTGTACCACCTTGATTTCCCGTTTCACAAACATTTTTTATGACTCCTCGTACCTAATCACTGAACCCAATCACTGATCTAGGTTTACATGCAAAAATGTTCGATGCACTAGTTTTTTTGCGCCTGTTCTGTACGCATTGGTCCATAATATGTTTTTTGAACAAAACAGAAATGCGTTCTTTACTACATTCGATTGACAAGTCTCACATTACTTCTGAAGTGTCTCTTCTCGTATTCCTTCCTTGCCATCTCATCAATATCCTCGATTGTGTATTCCGTCGCAATCGACATGTTTCGCGAGTCGTAACCCTGAGAATTATCATTGCATTATTTAACTAACTACTTTATTTGGCTGTAATTTGCACTTCAACGTGCATACACATCTCTCCAGACTATAGGAGACTTCCTCTATGTGTGATTTTTAAATCTAAGTTTGAGCCCTCCATCATGTGCGGTGATGTCCTTTTGTATTCAAATAACACTTGTCATTAGGTGATTGCACCGCCTTGGGTGTGCTAGCGTCACAGTAGTACCCTGCTTTAATGTATTAATTGCACAGCTAGTTCGCATACAGCCAACTTCCGGTACGCCCCCGTCTGGCCACTATTTCAGTTTTACAGAGGCAGTTAAGAACATCTCTCCAAACGGTTCCGCCAGCACGAACATTTGGGCTCTCTTTACTCAAAACATTGGCACTCGCAAGTGCCCATTAACGACGTAAATCAATCAATGATATAATGGGGTTGGTCTCAAAAAGGAATGTGGGGTGATGTGTCTGGGAGGGGCAGACTGTCACGGGGTCCAGACAGGAATGCACCACTTTCGTCTAAAAATCGTTTTAAAAAAAAAAGTTTTTTTTCCTTTCAATGCAATCAAACTGATTGACAAGCTTCGCTCATCTATTTCATAGTTATTAAAGAAGCACGCCAAACTAAGTCGATTTAAAAAAATATTCGCAATCTAAAGGTTGTTGTCGGAGTGATTTAGAGTACGGGCACTATCAAATACGAATTCGATCCCCGCAGAAGCAAACGAATTCTCCATCCAGATCGGGGACTGTAAATTGGTAGTAACTATGATTGGGAAAGGTAACGATGCCTTGGGAAAGCTTGGGCTACGTGATCCCACGTAGCAGCAGGCTTACCGGCTCACCCCATCTAGCGTGGTAGCTTGCTACTGTAAAATGGCTTGACATGGAACATCTTTTATTATCGAATATGGAAAGAGTTGATATTGACCCACTCGCTGTCTCAGAATGTTTCTCAGTCGCAGCAGTTCCTTCTCGAGAAGGATGTTGTTGTCGTGCGCGTGAGCCGCGTGGACGCGGATCGCCAACTGACGCACGCGCTCCTTGATCCACGCCGTCTCGTCGTTACAGCTCATCAGGGCGCCAATTAGGAGCGCTAACTAGTAATTAGGCTAATTATACCAATTGAAGAGTAAACTAGGAACGTGCAAAAAATTCGTGTGTACGTTCATAAAGGTATAGGTTTGGACGAATAAAGCTTAGGCATATCGAAGGAAGTAGAAAACCGGAGAGACGAGGCTGGTTATAGAGGCGATTGTCACAAGAGCAGCGCTCACTTTGGAAGGGTGAGAATATGTTCAGTCCCGGGGTTGATACTAATCCGATCAGGCGAGTAAAATGAGCGAAGAGAGAGATGGAAACTTGCACATTCCATAATCGATGTCCCGGAAGAGTTCGGAAAGCTCCTCTCTTATTTGATTTCGTTCTCTCTGACACGCACATTCTTTACCAGTTTATTTTACACTGTTCAAGACAATTCAAGCTATTGGCTGGCAAATGTAATATCAGCGAATTGTTCCTGGCTTTGCTATCGGGGATCTGAGGGATGCCTATTGTGGCCTACTGTACAAATGTATACATCGATCTCTAGGAGAAAAGGCAAGGGCACGTGGAAAAAATAAGGCAGTGGGAAAAGGAGAATTGAAGAAAGAAAATAAGAAAAGGAAACCAGAGGGCATTAAAGGAAGAGCATGTGGATACTGGTAATGGGCAACAGTTGTTGAAGAGAACCTATAGAGACGTAGATCGTGGAGGAAATAAAAAATTCAAAAAAGTGAAATAGATTTTGGTACTACTTGTTACTTCGAGCGAACGGCATTCTCCACTTCCCCAAAGACGGCGTAGATCACCTGAATACGGCGTAGATCAAATACAAATTACTATGGTATTGTAAGTAATAATCGGATCAGTGTGATGTCAACAACAATTGTTCGAGATTAGTTCAAAAATGTGTGTTTATGCAATTTACATAATATGTCGCAGAATTCTTTCTCTGTGATATTTCGTTTCGAGTCTAGACGAATTGCTACAGTTCGATTTCGTTATTTCACAATATAAGTTTACTGTCACATACTAAAGAAATTGGGCCCTAGCTGGCCGCTCACCCTTTGAACAATTTGAAAATTCCTACACCGATTGTGGCGAAGAGGCTCAATCCGAAGGTGATCAGCAGGATCCGAGTGAATTTCTCCTGAATAAAAATATGAAAGATAACAAAGTTAAAACAAGCTTATTTCCCTCAAAATGATACAGATTGTCCTAGTACACATGATGAAAAGTTACATTTATAAAGCATGGATGAATTGCTAAATCGCTTTGTACTCGATCATATTTCGTACTAGAGGCTGCGTGATCTCACTAACGTGGGAGACGTTGATCGAACTGCCTTGAAAAGAAAGGGGAATTGGGTGCACAGGCTTTCTAATGATCATGATTTAAAGTAGAGCAGAACTGTGATCGATTGGATCCCCGCGGACTCAGACGGCTCTGTAGGCATGTAAAATGAAAAGGTATTTTCATGAGAACAATCGGACCGACATTTCTGATCCAAGCTATGAGTCAAGAGTGACCTGCCATGTACATCGGAAGCTACTCTTGATAAATATGTTTTGAAACTTATTTAAAAACTCACTTTACAAATAAGTTTCTCCTCTCTGCGTACTTCTTGCGGGATGTTCGGCGTCGATTTCGTATACTTCGAAGAGAGTCCCCTTTCGAGGTTCTGGGAGATACATCAATCTTTACAAATTTTAATTTGAGATTTACTCTTGCCTGTGCGAGTGTGCACTATCTGAATCTCTCGTTTCCGCATGCTCTCTCGCCGGAATTTGTCTTTTCTATCTCGCATCAAAATCTCGTTGTCCATTTGATTTTTCACCTATAATCATTTCAAAAGGTGAATGAGATAAATTAAATTAAATCAATGTTTCGTTATCTTTTGCGTATTGGGCGATGGAGGCCACCCGGTCTCCTGGAAGTGCAAAAAGACGTCGTTCATTTTTTCTCTCTCGCTAAACTTATCTTTAATATCCATCAAATCGTGATGATGTGTACCTTCAGCACCATTTAGCTTTTCCAAATATTTTATTCTGTTATCGTGTACTAATCTATTAGAATTTCGAAAAAAATGTGTCCTAGCTGCAGTTCAATGTCTACTCAATACTCAGAACGCGCACAGGCAACTATCAACAGATACTCTCACATTCAAGATACTTCACCCTCTACTCTCTCAAGTTCATGCACTATTTCGCAATATTTTTAATAAAATAAATTGCGCGCATATTTTTTTTTTAAATTCGCGCTTTGTGTACACTTGCGCGTACATCAAATTTGCTATTTAAAAAAAATTCGAGCACATAAATTTTTTTAACAAAATCGTTGTGATTATATCAAATTACATTCATTTTTTTTAAATATTTCACGCGCTGAGTGCACTTACCACTAGGTTCGACGCGCCGGCTGTGATGAGTTCGATCGAGTCATCGCTCGCGCCGTTTCTCGATGGCATTCTTAATGTATCAACTAGGGATGCAAGTTCGGTTTTCGTATTACGACTCTCTCAGCGAGAGATCGGTAATACGGCTGATAAACGAGAGAGAATTAGAGAAAAAAGAGACGCCGTATTACCGAAACCGACGCCGAACGGGCATCCCTAGTATCAACCATATGCATTACATAATCGAGCAAAGTTTGAGCACGGTTTACGGTATGAAATAATATTTGGCAACGAGGTGGGGATGACAATCTTGGAACTTCCTTTTGAAAAAAAAGAAGAATTGGATTTTGTTGGGCACTCGTAACAGAAGATTTATAAGATGCTACATTTAGAAACTTTCGTCTAAACGGACGTCTCTAAAGAGCAATAATCGGATACGTTATGACAATGGTTCTTGTCAGCGAATTGAACGGCTGTGGAACTCAATGCGTTACGGAGTTCGCTTCGCCCATCCGTCGTTCTCTTATACACTCGAGCGTGTGTCGATCGGTCCAAAAAAGTGACAGGTCGCGTGACGGAAGAGAGAGAGAGAGAGAGAGAGAGAGAGAGAAAGATAAACGAGCAAGCAAGTGTCGAGAATCACGGCAATAAGTTAACCGTCATTCCACAGAGTGTCGATGAAAAGACGCCACCCACCCCTAAAATATGATTTATTTCGTGCACCATCCAAACAATCGATTGGCACTGCGGTGCACACGACAAGTTTGGCAAAGTGCCAACAAAAACGGGGGGAACGATACACGAACGAGGTTGAACGAGCGCCGTTCGGGCGTTTGACTGCCCAAAACACTCAGCTCCGCCCTCCCATCCACCTGAGCGATCCTGTTCAACTTGTCGTTTTTTTGCCCCCACCTAGCTGCATAACTCCCCTCCGGGCTGGCTGAGCGAAGAACACCTTTTATCCGAGCGAAAGAAAAGAAGAAAAAAAACGAAAAGGGTAGATAGAAAGAAAGAAAATGTGAGAGATGGAAGGGGGCTCAGCGGTGTGGAAATGACGGATAGGGTATTATAAGTGCACATCAATTACAGAAATTCGAAAGCGAAAAGTAAGAGAGGAGATGAACTAAAATGACAGCAAAAAGCGACGAGGAAGTGAGGAATAAAGTGAGGTCCAATTCTAGAAACAAAGATTACGGTCCTAGAAACAAAACGGGTAAAGGTAAATTAGCCCTAGTTGTTCTAGCCTAGTTACGGTAAAGCAAAGGACATGGGGGATGCGGCAGTTGAGAGGCATCAATATGGTTCAGGAGTGAGGTTGCGGTATTTGGGAGGCTATTGAACGATCACATGACGCTGCATCTGCTCGTTAGTCTCGAAAGTGTCGATCGTTCTGTCGTTGCCTTCTGGTACTGGGCGGGCGTCGCTTCGGTGACCCACCACGGCACGGCATCCACCTTCAATCAATAAATCATTTATGATGCCAAAATGTTGATTGTATTGTAGTAGAATGCAATATTGTAGATCAATTAGGATGCTACAACGAGGTGAAAACGCAATGCGCGTGCGAGAGAAGTGCAGTAGGAGGAAATGAGCAACACTGGTTGCATAATATGAGTAGAAATCTATTGGAAAAAGCTAATCGACATCTCATCATAAACGAGACGCATATTACAATTTTCAATACTCTCTTTCTATACCTCGGCGTGTATCTCGATTCATCATGCTCTCTCGCAGCCATATTCGTTATTTAGGAGCGGAACGTTTTATTATTTTTGGACGAGGATTTGTGGGGGCTGATCGTCGTAATTGCAATACCTTTGCCGAGGCTGATCGTCGTGTGGCGGGAGACTCTAGACCGTCAGTTGATCGACGATCCTCTTCGCGATCCTCCAAAATCAAGTCGGCGTCCTCCTGAAATGATATTTAGATAGGTGGGCATTTATACCACACAAAGAGCAAATTGTGGTGGAAAGTGAAGGCAAGGACTACGGCGCCTTGTGCCATCGCGTGAATGGGGGAAGGAAGGGATACGAGTACGGATTATTGGGTATATGAGGGAAATTCAATTGCGAAAATAGTCATACGTACAGTAGCGGACAAAAGTCTTCGGGCACTTTTTATATCTGATACAACTTTTTAACCCAAGGGGGCTTTGATACGATATGGTAAGACCATATACCAAATCTATTGGAGATTACGATGCAACTATTGGGGGATTGCGAAATCGTTCAGTAATTGCGTCGTGATAACGCAATCGATGCACACTTTTTTGAAGTGCCATTATTCTTACATGGATTTTTTCCCGCTCGTCTAACTTTCAGGATGTTGAGACCTGGCCACGACCTACCTAGAAACTTTTTTTCAAGTTGCTGCGGTGCCGCTACTTGGCTGCAGCCCAGCTGCAAAATGGATACCTGAAAATCATATCTCGCCGTTTAGACCTCGCCCAGACCCGATCAATGCACCAAAATGATCGCCATCATGACTACCGATGATCCTGAGAATATGGTCGCGGTAGGTCACCAATTGTCCTCAGGACACGAAAAAATCACTTTTTCGCATTATTGTGGTCTGACGAAGGGGAAGTCTATAGGACGTGCTCGAGAGATCTGGTTTGGGCGTGTATTTGGTTGAGAATCTATGAGAGAACCGATTCCTAGCTGCAATAAGCGTTTTGATTGGACTCCTGCCCGCGACGATCGATTTCCGGAAGGACACTGGTTTGGCCACGCCCATTTTCTGCCCGTTGACAAGGTTCTTACTTTTGAGTGTATCTCGGTACTGAGTTAACGGAGAAGGCTGGCAGACCCATCATTGGAATCAGCTTGGCTGGCTCTATATTATCATTCACAAAATTTCATCATCACTATGCAATATTGCATCATCCTTAGGCAATATTCCTCAGAATTATAAAATATTGCATATTAATGACGTAATTTGTGCTCTAGAGTGGCGGAAATATCAAATTAATTTGATTGGAATTTATTCCACCATTATTCCTTGACTAACCGCTAAGAAAACGCAAAAAAATAGGAATATTGCATAAGGATGATGCAATATTGCATAGTGATGATGAAATTTTGTGAATGAGAATATAGAGCCAGCCACGCTGATTCCATTGATGGGTCTGCCAGCCTTCTCCGTTAACTCAGTACCGAGATACACTCAAAAGTCAGAACCTTGTCAACGGGCAGAAAATGGGCGTGGCCAAACCAGTGTCCTTCCGGAAATCGATCGTCGCGGGCAGGAGTCCAATCAAAACGCTTATTGCAGCTAGGAATCGGTTCTCTCATAGATTCTCAACCAAATACACGCCCAAACCAGATCTCTCGAGCACGTCCTATGGACTTCCCCTTCGTCAGACCACAATAATGCGAAAAAGTGATTTTTTCGTGTCCTGAGGACAATTGGTGACCTACCGCGACCATATTCTCAGGATCATCGGTAGTCATGATGGCGATCATTTTGGTGCATTGATCGGGTCTGGGCGATGTCTAAACGGCGAGATATGATTTTCAGGTATCCATTTTGCAGCTTGGCTGCAGCCAAGTAGCGGCACCGCAGCAACTTGAAAAAAAGTTTCTAGGTAGGTCGTGGCCAGGTCTCAACATCCTGAAAGTTAGACGAGCGGGAAAAAATCCATGTAAGAATAATGGCACTTCAAAAAAGTGTGCATCGATTGCGTCATCACGACGCAATTACTGAACGATTTCGCAATCCCCCAATAGTTGCATCGTAATCTCCAATAGATTTGGTATATGGTCTTACCATATCGTATCAAAGCCCCCTTGGGTTAAAAAGTTGTATCAGATATAAAAAGTGCCCGAAGACTTTTGTCCGCTACTGTATGATAGTGTTATTCTTTGTAGAATAGCTATGAATATAAAATTGCTAGATATATTTGGAAAGTGTTTGGGCAAGCCATTCGAAGCAGTTTTGATTAATGGATGCCAAGTTGCGAAAGTGAACATGCCGATGTTCCGGATAAAAAGAAAGAGGAATGTGTGTTCAATTATACAAGAAAAAGTGATGATTACCAGATAGCTGCTGAGCTTTCTTATTTGCGGCTGAGTGAGAGTTCGTTGCACCTTTGCCTTGTTCTCAGTCTCATTTCGCAGCTTTATCGAACGGACTCCTGCAAATAATGAACATATTGAAAGCGAATTGATTCAACGAAAATTCAACAAATAGATGTGTCCTGTTCGTATAATGTTTCAGAACAATTAGGATCGCGCGAATACACCCGATCGTCATATCAGATTGAAACAATTTTCATAATCCGAGATCGATTAAAATAAAAATCGAAAAATTTATGTAAATTGAACGGCTCGAAGACATAATGATTTACCTCCAGCTGAATTCTCTATCGCAGCCTGCACCTTCCGTTTCACTGGCGAACGAGACGCTGGAGGAGGCGGTCGGGCGGGTGGTTGCGCCTGGAAATTTTATTCAACTCAGTAGTAATAGCACCGCTCAATACGACTGGTCGACATCTGTTTCTAATCCAGAATCGCCGCCGACTACTGGTCGGGTGGTCGGACAAGTGGTAAAGGTGTTAGGTCTTCTACACGCAAGGCGGTCTCGGCCTATGGTGATCGGGCTCATAGTATTATTTTTTTATTTATCGTACACCAGAATGGTGAGCAGCAAGTATAAAATATTCGAATTCGGTGATATGCGGGATGAGAGGGAAGAAAGAGAGAATCAGTGATCAACACTCAGCGTACCTTTGTTGCTGATACCGGAGTCAGAGGATTCATCCAACCGTTAGACGACGGCGTCCCGTACTCATCGGGGCACCTCTTTCTATAAACAAGTTATATTAAATTAATCGATTTTTCTCATCCCTTACTTAGCATGCAGTAATGGACTCGATCATATCTCCTTGTCCGCTCACTACAATGTTTTTTCCTGTACTCATCTTGTTTTTATTGAAGGAAGAAACCAACTTTACCGAAATATTCATCCGCAGAATATTAGAATTATATTTTTCAATTACCATCAACTCGACATACTCTCCAATTTCAATTTCGAAAATGACGGATTGTGTTTTGCTTACCTCACAACTGCCTCCAATTCTCGGTCGAATTCAGTCGGTCCTCTTCTCTTTCTCGTCATTGCGGGAGTGTCAGGCACGTGGCCGAGATTCATCGACTCTTCCTGGATAACAAAAAATAGACGAATATCTCAATATGCAGAGAGAGAAACACGTGACGTCATAACTTTTTTCTTGATTACTATTCTTTTTTCTTGATTACTATTCTTTGTCATGTACCTCCGACTAGGTAGCATGTCCAAGATACTTTTCAGTAGTACACACATGTCAGGGTTCGTGTTTTCATACCCAAATATCATTATCTACAAGAAAATGCACACATAAGAGAATATCTAAATGAGCATATTTGACCATCTCTTCTCATAAATCTAGTCTGCAATATCAAGGTAACATTATTTTCATGCCCCTACCAGGTGTTCATCATGTTCGGTAATGAGTATTCTATCCAGTCCCGGTGTCATTGGCGTTTTGGAGCAACTCGGTCCAGGATTCGCATCAGTGTCAGCATTGAATGTGGGAGTATTCTTCATTCTGAATCAGTATATATTTCAAATGCACTTTTTTTAAAGGCACAAGCGTGGACTATAGTATAAAAATTTATAAGCATGAATACCGTTTCTGTGGCTCCATTATATAGCATTTTCCGTTTCTTTTCATGGTGATTGATTCATTAATTCACTACGTATCTCTATATTGTTGATGATATTTGAATATAATGAGAGAAAAATACAAACCTGTTGACCCCGTAATCGTAAGTCATCGTAGTCAAATGTTGAATCCGCTTCGTAAGAGCTTTCTTCAGATTCGTCCTGAATTTTATCCGTCACTTTTTTCATTTGGAACCATTATTGTTAAGTTATAGTTGCATTAAGAATTCGGTCATTAAGTATGCATCGATATATCCGTCCTAAAATGAACCAGATAAATCTACAATCAGGAAAAGCCAAAAAATGCGTTTACATTTCTGTCATACGTATTACAAAGGCACCGAAAATAATTTCAGCAGCTTTCGCAACGCGCAACAGCTACTAACGCAACTGTTAGAGCACATTAACTGCTACGATGTTACTGTGAATCCGATTAAAATATTTGAACGGGTTTGCCCCGATCACTCCCTTCCCGCTCCCCACTCCTGTGAATGACCCATTATTAAATAGCATTTTAACTCGTTCATTTTTGTACATGTTGTCGTGGTGTACGATAAATAAAATAAATAAATAAATAACGCTAACTTCTTCATTTTGATAGGTAGTCTGCTGCTTTCCTTCCTCAGTGTTGCTCTCAGCTTCGTTGCTCGTACAATCGAAGATGACAACAAATCTCGCCTGCAATTTGTTTGATTATCGTTTCGTTTGTAGCAAATAAACTCCCTTTTGTTAATTTACAATTTCCTATTGGATTTTGCCAAAAAATGCTTACTTTAGTTTCTTCGGAAAATTCCAGAAGGAAACATGATGGAATTTTAACATCCCTTCCTCACCATTTCGTCAGTTTGTCAAATGTATCTGAAGTGGCAACGATGCTTTCGCCCTTGCATTTTATCTGCAGACTTCCGTCTCGTTGATCGTATGTGAAGGAGCAATGACGAAGTGGAAAGCGGAACTTGACGTCGTATCTAAATTATATTCATTACTAGGAGATTCACTCGTTCACCCTCCAACATCTTTATTCTAATTTTTCCATCATAATACTTTACAAATAATACGTATTCCCCTCCATCGGGGCATAGAAATGTTGTACGCAGCGTAATTCCGATCACAATGATAAATCTCATGGAATATTCGATCTATACATGAACTCCGTATTTCTTTCGTTTGAATATCGATGATTTGTCAAATTTATAAAACATCTTACTTCTTGCCGAGAGGCCACACTGATGGCTTCGCCTTTCCAACCACGAGAATATCCGAGAAGAGCCAGAACATTCTCTCGCGGTAGATAGACTCGCCGACGTTGACTCTCTGGAATAAAATTAGTAACAAAATTTAAAAATTACAAAATTAGTAAAGTCAAAACCAATAAATGTTGGTTCTATCCACAAATATATGTATTTTAAAGCAAAATAGTTGCTGAAGCAAATTACTCGCGACTTACATGGAATAGTGTCCCTTCGTGGACGAATCGTCGACCAGGCACAACGACACCACCGGGAATCACGATCTGAAATAGTGTGGAAGGGGCCTTCAGACCCACAGAACCCGGTGTTACCATATCTAACTAGGTGGCTAATTACTCGCAGTGTCGATTGCGAAAGTATTTCAATAGAATCCGTGATTTGAAGAAAAACAATATTCGCCGACTACAGTTAGTACTACCAAGGTTATGTGTCAAAAATCAATAGGAATATTATCATGAGTGAAAAATATGAAAGACTCGTACCTTATCCTGAATCTCGAGCAGCTTCTGCGTGTTTTCGTAGTCTCTGATGCACACTTCCATGTACTCGGTGATCTCCTCAATTTCGTGCAAAACTTCTGAAAATTCTTAGCGTATCCTTTGCTGCACCACTATCGACGAACATTTGCCCTGATAGAATCTATCACCACAATCAAATCAGTGAGTTGTCCGACTTTGCCGTAAGGTACATTGTGCATTTTGCAAGGCACTGAAAGTCCATTCTCTATTCCTTATTTAATATTCAAAAGCGAACTCACTCTCGAGGTGGTCTTTCTCGTCATCGCGATCGGTTGCCTCTTGCAAACGCTTGAGTAGCAGCACATATCTACAAATCTTCGATTATTATCGATCGATGGTATCATACAAGCAATGTAGTGGTCTAAGGCTCCCTCCCAATTGTTCCACACCGGTTTCGATTTCCGGCTGTGACTTGAAGCCTAGATAAGGGGTGCATTTTCTTTTTTTTGAGGTAGATTAACAATTGGGACCTGGTACCGATCGCAAATATTCGAGGGTCAGGGAACAATCAATGGAAGGAGCCTTGGACAGGTGCTGCGCCACACTCAATCATCGCACACGATCAATTGCGCAACCTGTGGCGTCTTTCTCTCCCACTCCCTCTCTCTCTCTGTCTCACCATCTCTACTTCCCCCGAGAGGAAGGGTGAGACACTCCCCCCCAAATCTATCAAGGTCAGTCACCTCATATACATACGCACTGGGAATGAGCTATTTTCTGGGTACTGACTGAACCAACAACGAACGCCAAATAGTAAGCACTGTGCAGATCAAGGCGATTTATGCCATTTTTCGGAGTTTATGTCCATTCTAAATTGAAAGAAGTTATTTTCCCATTAACACTAAAGATTAGCACACCTGGGTATTCTCTGGATCGGCATGACGAGAAGAGACATGAACTTGTTACCGTACGCTTGCACGTTCGACTCGAGTTTCTCGATGAGAGCACGAAATTTGAGATTGCCAGATAGCGTCTGTAAGTGAACACGGAAATTACTGGAAACCAAACATGACTGATCTTTCAAGAGACGTTCGCATATTAGTTAAAGAGTTTCCCGAAAATAGGGTCCAGCAAATTTCAAATCCAGGGAAGGTTCAGTAGTTTTTTAAATTTCAAAATGTAATCATTATTGCTGCCCCTAGCTATTATTCGGCAGCTCCATATCCACTATGCAGTCGTCAATTCTTACCATTTGACAGTGCACTAAGTATTCATTGCACTTACTAATGTGGTGTTAGTTTTCGGAAAAAGGGAATGGAAAAAGGCCAAGATTTGAATTCCCGCAATTTCATATCTCAGTTCTCCGTGGAGCAATCGACTCAAAACTTGGAATATAACATTTTTCGACCCTTTAAAATGCCGAATAAACGAAATTTTAAGTCAATTGCTCCACGGAGAACTGAGATAAGAAATTGCGGGAATTCAAATCTTGGCCTTTTTCCGTTTCCTTTTTCCGAAAACTAACACCACATAATAGTTTGGTATGGTTCCGTTTCATAAAATCTCACAGTTGATAGCAAGTCCTGCCATGAGTACGACGTCTTACTCATGTTAAAATGTCAGAATCGTACTTGGCTTCGTATATTATCCTAAATTTGTTTGTATTTCTAACTTACAATGAGTGCTTCTTGCGTTCTTCCATAGTCCGTGGCGAATGAAGTGTATAGTTTCAAGAAAGGCGTGAGTCCCTCGAATGCCGAATGCACAGATGGCGATTCGCGGAGAGAACGCAATATCTCCTTAATTTAAATTTTAAAATATATGGTTTCTCCAGCCTGGAACTCGAAACGTTTTCCGAAGCACTAGTCAGCATGCTTCATTTTTTCAATCGTCTGGCAGGTCAACCATTCTGGATGTCCGCCTTTTGTTTTCGCGGCAAAAGACAATAGACGTGGAAAAACTCGACAAAACGTTTGCGCAGTGCACATCAGTATATTGGAGTTTACATTATGCTCTTACGTTATTTTATATTCAAATAAATATTTAAAAGTGTCCCGCAACGAACCTTGTGCACGGCGAATATTGGGTTGATCTCAGCTAGAAGCTTCTTCGCGTTCAAGCGATCTGCGTACTTTGTATTCTCGCACAACGGCATGAGGAAAACCTGAAATGCGAAATATTTAGTCAGATTACGAATGACGCAACCATAAATGGGAAAGCGACTGACGCTATGGGCTAAAAAACTATTACACATGATCCGTTTATCTATATTTTGTCTAATCTGATTCGCTAGAATGCTATCGGGTACTAAGTGGTAAGAAGGAGGCTATCTTCTATGGTTTTCTGCATTTAAACTATTCAAAGACCGACCTCAACGAGTGCCTTCAGATACTGTAGATAGGCCCTTTCAGTACTGTAGAGTTCATCGCGAACTTGCACGTATTCCTCCGATTGATTCTTCTCTGGATGAAATCGATGAGTGGGAAACTCGCATCGAAAGTTCTGCAAACAATTGTATATATTTTTGATTTTATCGTACACCACAATGGTTCGACAAGATGTACAAAAATAGACGAATGATAATTTTATTTAATAATGGGTAAATTCACGGGAATAGGGGTGCGGGAAGGCCTCGGAAATCTTTTAGTTTACTACTTATTAAATGTTCTGTGTATGGCCGAGTGTATAGACAAGAGAGTGGAATATTTAATTGCAATAATTCTATAGAATGACGCTTATTACTGAGTATCATCTACTTATCTGAGGTACATCAAGCGATGTGTAATCGAATATCGGATATACTCTTGGGCTGTTTTCATTTGAGAAGGAAAATCGACACTACGCGTTACTGCGCTTTTATAACACATGTTTATGCCAGAATAATGAGTAAAGCGTGCTTTGTCAATAGAAGTGCAAGCTCACAGTAATACAGAGAAATTAAATTGGAATGCGAATCGAATGTCACTCACTAGATTTAGTAGATCGTTTGGCGTGGCGGGAGGAGAGGGAGAGTGAGAAGTGGAAGAAGCGGCGCAGTTAGAGCCCAAGCTACCAACAAACTCAAACTCGGAAATCACCCTTTGCATTCCTGAAAATGGGCAAATCGATTCATTTTGATCAAGAAAACACGCACAGAGTGCATAATTTTGCCGCGATATTAAGTTTGAACCAATAATAAACATAAAATATACTTATAATAAAGGAATAACAGTCAAGTGAGGAGAGACAGCGAACCAAGCCAACTAGATTTGAATCTCGTGTGCGTCCGCTAAACGCAGTATGCGCACACCGGCACGCGGCGGAACGATTAATTTACCCGCCAGCTGGTTCTATCTATCCCCCTCTCCCACTCACAATCAATTGCTCTAGTGTGGGCTCTGTTCCCCAGTCCAATTCAGAGTCCTTCTATTTTTTATTGATCTTAATAGTCAAAATAATAACACTTTTTAATAGCCCTCCTGGTCTCTCACAAGATATCGCTGGCTTTTTTCCTGGCAAACGACGCCACCTTTTCCCCGATACTTCCCGTTTCTTATTATTCCAGAAAACTTTGTACGAAAATTGTATTGAAACTTGGATGTCAATGAAACCGAGTATATCGAAGATTCAGTAAAAATGTGTTTCAAAACATCTCTATCTTGTCTAACATTCATTGTGACGCCTCAAAGAAGGGGTACTTACTGCGACTTTGAGGAACCAAAATCATGCATCTGGGGAAATTAAACAATCTATCAGTACCAAAACTGGGTTTTCGATTTCCATCTAAATATTTGAGAAGATTCATCAATATTGCAAACTATATTTTTTACAAACCTTGTTTATCAATATGATATGAGACAGTTTATTCGATGTACATCAGAACGGTGGCACAATCATCGAATTTCAGTAAGATTCAATAAATGAGAGTGTAAATTTCAAAGGGAGCACAAAGGGAGTTCAAAAGGAGGTAGTAGAATCAGGCACATCCGAGGGAATTTAGCAGTACGCTTACGCTGATTTTCCAGCGCAGGCGAGGACGTTCTTTCTGAAGTCGCATCTATCGTGGGTAGCATCGAAGATCAGATCGTCGGGACACGAGTACTAGAATTTGTGGCTACTTTATGTCAGAACTATCGCTCCGAACGTATTGTGATTTGTGTAGATGGCGAACAAAGAAAAGCTCAAACCTCGTAGATGTGTTCATTCAGGCAGATGTAGTAGACGGTGCTGCATCCTACGGAGTACGCGCCATCGGCTTTGCCAGTGCAGAAGTTTTCCTCTATCCAGTTTTCTTAAAATTTCATCAAAAATTGCAATATTGTTTTTTCTCCTTACATTGAGCTCTCTTAGCTCACAATACAGTCAAACATCCCGATGTCTATGCTCGATTATCTCCCGATTCCGATTTTGTAGTTGGGAACAGTGCATTCTGTCGAGCTTATGAGTGGTGAAAACTGCTCACTTGTTTCCCAGGCGATATTCGCAGCTCTTCAGAATGGCTTAGAGACATGTGTAAATTAAAAAAATATAAATGTATTTTCAGGTCATTCCCATGTAAGAATGCAATTGCACTGTACCCTCAGATGCTGCGGTAGTGAAGGGAACGGCAGAGCCAGCAGCTTCACAGCCGTCGATGTTATCGTGATGTCGGCACATCTTCGAAGCGGCGTCGTAGAAGAAATCAGAGGAGCAGAACGTCTGGAGAAAATAGATGGGATGAATGTGAACATTTAATTTTTTAGGTCATTTTTTTCTTCATTTTTTCTAAAGTCACTGGTCTAGTGGATTGCTACGGTGAGAAAAAAACATTTGATCTTTCCCTGTGTTTCCCTCGACTACAAACCTTGTAAGTGTTGCCGGCATGGCAAGAATAGAAGTAGGAGTTGCACACAATTCCATAGTTGCCATCCTCCTGCACATCCACGATTTACAATTCATAATATCAGGAGTTCACGGCACTCTGCATCCACATAATTCCAAACCTACAGAAAAGACAGGACTGATATAGTGTGCGAATGTGAGATAGTCGCTGTCCATTTTACACGCTCTCTCACTCCAAACCCCTTTCTATAGGCTTGACCGGCCACTGAAGATGCTCACCTTTCCTGCACAGAATGCGATGGGAGAACACACTGGCGGGTCACAGAAGGGAGGAACGGAAGAGGCGGCACTGATTTGTTATCATATTGAGCGGAACATTCACGATCGGCACGTCCCGTTGCAAGTAGAGACTATGAACCCCGGAAGGGACGCGGCCCGCGTGCGTTTTCCCGCCTTCTGTTAATTCTAACCGGCCTGACATGGCTCCTTAACCGGCCCTTCTGTTGACGAAACTGCGACTGTGCTTATATCATGGCACCATAGACCGCGCTTTACACTAGCCGGGTTTGAGAGAGAGCGTGCAACAGTGAGAGAGCGCCTCGAATTGGCACCGCTCAACATGTGCAGCTTCAAAAGGATATTTCTCTCTTCAAAGTGATACGATATCTCTGACAATTCTTTGCAGAAATCTTTGCATTCTTTGCAGAGTGCGTTTATTTTTATTACGTGTTCGGATACGTTTAAAAACTTTTCTTACATCGCAAAACACTTTCCTGTGGTTCCACACGCTCTCCGAATCATTTTGGAACTTTTCAATATTTTCGATTTGTGATGTTAAAACTCGGCAAAACAGGTGAAAAGATGTTTCACGTTGCTTAAAAACGTGTTATGACGCCTTCTGCCCGCGGCGGTCGAACCTGGGTGTCTCGGATTGAAATTCTGGCGCGCTACCGACTTGGCCATGAAATTAGCGCATTTTTTTTTAAATTTCAAAAGGTTTTCTGATGTTTTATCATATGCAAAAATTTCTGGGAAGAAAAAATCCGGACGGACACATGGACAAAAAACAGACAAACAGAGAAATTGCTCGATGTTTATTTCAACTTTAATTCAACTCCAATTCAAGTGGTGTAGTGGCCTAAGGCGCCCTCCTAGTTTCATTCCGTTCCACACCAGGACATGGAGCCTAGATAAGGGGATACCTTTGTTTTACCTTTACCCAATTCAAAGGCGTTGAACATTTTCACTTACGCAGTCGGGGTGTTGCAGATGGCGATGTCCTCTTTGCGCTCGCATGCAGGACCGGAGATGTCGAAGTAGAGACCAGATGGACACGCCATCTGGAGAGGAGGGATTAGCTTCACAGAGAAAAATGTCTGTCATATATGGCTCCTGAACTGCGTTTGTATGTCATATATAACATACTGTATGTTATATATGACAGGAATCGCGAGAGACTCGAGCATGACCGGGACATAGCAATTTATGATTTTTAAATTGGCTGAAAATTTAACACAAGGTACTACAAACCTCCCTCTATCGAATAGCGTTTTCAGAATTTTTTTTAAAATTTCATTTTCGCGCGAAACACAAATCAACCTGGTGACTCTGAGATTTTTTCAAGTAATAGAGAAGTTTGAAAAATCATAAATATCTTCAAAGTGAAGATAGAAATCCGCTGTTTGCTGCGTTAGATAGACAAATCACTCGGCTTGTTTACCCACAGCTCGAAGTCATTCCTGGTCCATGCGCCGATGCGGGGTGGTTGTTTTTGCAAAAGTTGAGCTAACTCTCTTAAAAGTCAAAACTAATGGTTCACTCTAAGAGATGTTCTGGTGAACATTGTTCGTACTTGCTCCAGTAAAAAAATGGGCCAAATCGGCCCATGCGTTGTAATGTGGCGCTGACTTATGTTACGCCTTCCAAATGTAACTATTAGTCTCCAATGATAATTCTTGATCTTTTTCAGTGAAAACAATGTGAAAGTAATAGAAAATAATATTCAGGTAGTTTGCGAACTTTTTTATTTACAACTTTTTGGATGAAAAAAATTGAAAAATTTCAACTTCGATTTTTGCATTTTCCGAATATCTTATATTTCGAAGTTTATACGAATGTGAAACATCTTCATAATATTAGATACACTCGCTGGAGGAAGATCTGTCCGTAATTTGTAGAGTATTCAACATTTCCGCACGGAATTCAAAACATGCAACCGAAATTTTTCTACGAATATTATAAGCAGTCCAATTCCTTTTTTACTTCATCATGACATTCCTCATTATAGGTAGACCAATTTCCTTTTTGGAAGTGAAAGTTTATCTGTTCGTAGAAAAGAGTTGCAGCGCCTAGAAAATCGATTATAATGTGAAAAGCGCGTGCTCTGACTTCTCTAGCACTCTCTCAATTCCCCACGCTCTCTCGCCTGGGTTCGGACCCGTGCTGGTCAGAAATCTTTTGCAAAGACTCCTCTGATTCACCACGAATGTTTGTGGGCTGAATTGACGTGATTTCGATAATACAAAATCTTTGCAAAAGATTTCTGCCCAGCTCGGGGTCCTCAATCAAGGCGAGAGAGCGTGGGGAATTGAGAGAGTACAGAGAAGTCAGAGCACGCGCTTTTCACATTATAATCGATTTTCTAGGCGCTGCAACTCTTTTCTACGAACAGATAAACTTTCACTTCCAAAAAGGAAATTGGTCTACCTATAATGAGGAATGTCATGATGAAGTAAAGAAGGAATTGGACGGCTTATAATATTCGTAGAAAAATTTCGGTTGCATGTTTTGAATTCCGTGCGGAAAAGTTGAATATTCTACAAATTACGGACAGATCTTCCTCCAGCGAGTGTATCTAATATTTTGAAGATGTTTCACATTCATATAAACTTCGAAATATAAGATATTCGGAAAATGCAAAAATCGAAGTTGAAATTTTTCAATTTTTTTCTTCCAAAAAGCTGTGCATAAAAAAGTTCGCAAACTACCTGAATATTATTTTCTATTAGTTTCACATTGTTTCACTGAAAAAGATCAATAATTATCATTGGAGACTAATAGTTACATTTGGAAGGCGTAACATAAGTCAGCGCCACATTACAACGCATGGGCCGATTTGGCCTATTTTTTTACTGGAGCAAGTACGAACAATGTTCACCAGAACATCTCTTAGAGTGAACCATTAGTTTTGACTTTTAAGAGAGTTAGCTCAACTTTTGCAAAAACAACCACCCCGTATGGGCGCATGGACCAGGAATGACTTCGAGCTGTGGGTAAACAAGCCAAGTGATTTGTCTATCTAACGCAGCAAACAGCGGATTTCTATCTTCACTTTGAAGATATTTATGATTTTTCAAACTTCTCTATTACTTGAAAAAATCTCAGAGTCACCAGGTTGATTTGTGTTTCGCGCGAAAATGAAATTTAAAAAAAAAATTCTGAAAACGCAATTCGATAGAGGGAGGTTTGTAGTACCTTGTGTTAAATTTTCAGCCAATTTAAAAATCATAAATTTCTATGTCCCGGTCATGGCCGATGAGCTCGAGTCTCTCGCGATTCCTGTCATATGACATACAAACGCAGTTCAGGAGCCATATATGACAGACATTTCTCTGAGTGTTCCGAATAGCGTCGATCGAAGAGGAATAAAGTAGTTCACATTGTGTGCGTATCCTTCAACGCACGAGTAAAAGAAGGTCTCGCAGCCGAGTCCGTAGAATCCATCAGTCTGAGAACATAATCTCATTTCCGTCACAAGGAAAAACTCCACAAATTCAGTAGGAAATATATTGATTGTGAAAAAAGGGTGTACCTTTCCGGCGCAGAAGTTCCCGACGGGAACGACAGGAACGTCGGCGACTTTTGTGGTAGCACTAATAAAATTATCGATATTAATGATTTTTTATTAAAAATAGGAGATAGTATGAAGTACAACTGACGGCGCTTGAGTGGCTGCGGTCGCTGATCCGCAGGCGTCTATTATCTCCTTGTGATCGCACATTTTGATGGCACCGTTGAAGTAGAAACCATCGTGACACGTCAGCACCTACAATGCTAATGCATACACGGGTTGAGGAACAACCGCGTATCTAAACACTGTTGATAATTGGTTTATATTAGGGAGGGTAATTAAATGGAGTTGGCTACAAATTTGATCTTTCCGCCCTGGCACGAGAAGAAGAAGCTCGAACATCCCTCGCCGTACAATCCATCAGTCTGAGAGAATAATCTCATTTCCGTTAAAAGGATACATCTCTACAGATTGAATATAAAATATATTGATTGTGAAAAAAGGAAGTACCTTTCCTGCGCAGAAGTTATCGACGGGACCTACTGGAATATCGGCTGCATAGGTCACACTGTAACTTATGGAATTATCGATCGAATCAATACTTTATTTGATAGCGGGACTTACGATGTTTGGGTGGCAGGGGCTGCTCCACAGGCGACGATTTCCTCCTTGCGAGCGCATTTCTTGCTATCGACATCGTAGCACTTACCAGTGGGGCAAATCATCTACAAATTCAATTTTGTCACGATTTGATGAATTAACATTTATCTAAACATTATAGCTATGTATGACCTAGCATGTATCTATTACTCAAAACACCCGTTGTGCACAGACATCACAATTATTGCATTGTCCTCTGTAAAGGAGAATAATTAGAAGGAGTAGGCTACCTTGTAGGTGGCTCCGCTCTGGCAGGCGTAGAAGAAGCTCGAACATCGCTTGCCGTAGAATTCATCAGTCTGTGAACATAATCTAATTTCCGTCAAAAGGATACAACTCTACAAATTCAGTAGGTAAAGAACTTCTGCGAAGCAAATCATTGATTTTGAAAAAAGGGTGTACCTTTCCTTCGCAGAAGTTCTTTACGGGGACGACAGAAGCGTCGGCGGCTTTCGTGGGAGCACTGTAATAAAGTGATGGGTATTACTGATTGTGTATTAATATAGGACAGAGTACGAAGTAATGCTGACGATGTTTGGGTGGCTGGGGCTGCTCCACAGGCGACGATTTCCTCCTTGCGAGCGCATTTCTTGTTATCGACGTCGAAGACCAGTGGGGCAAGACATCTGAACAGTACAAGTGTTCGATTTACCGCCAGGTATTGAATGAGCGCTTATTTTCCAATTTCGAGGTGGTATTGAGATGTTTCCGACATTGGCGAGTTATATGATCAGATGAGAACCTCGTAAGTGGTTCCGTTCATGCAAGAGTAGAAATGGGCAGCACATCCAGATCCGAAGTGACCATCCTCTCTTCCCTCACAGAAAAGATCGGGAGTAGTCGACACAGGAGCGGCAGGGAGAGCATCTAAAATCTTTCTATTAAATCTCACTATAAAAAGATTGTTTGCTCAAAGAACAGCGAGAACGGCGGGGTGCATTATGAGCGAGAGTATCCACGCTGTCTCTCACCGGCCAAGTGGTCTAGTGGTATGATTCTCGCTTTGGGTGCGAGAGGTCCCGGTTTCGATCACCGGCTTGGCCCTTATCTTTTGCCGATTTTTCGTAGGCTCCATAGATGTCTCCTCATACTCTGTTTTGTTAATATATAACTATCCGTGCATTTATTTGGTAAAATAGTGTATAATCCTAAATACCTCCAGCAGGGGAGGTCGAGGCTGCGGGTGCTGCAGTTTCTGTTGGTACGGTGGAGGTCGTGTAGACGGGAGCATCATCAGACGTCGTAGAGACTGCGGGTGCTGCAGTTTCTGCTGGTACGGTGGAGGTTGTGTAGACGGGAGCATCATCAGACGTCGTAGAGACTGCGGGTGCTGCAGTTTCTGTTGGTACGGTGGAGGTCGTGTAGACGGGAGCATCATCAGACGTCGTAGAGACTGCGGGTGCTGCAGTTTCTGCTGGTACGGTGGAGGTCGTGTAGACGGGAGCATCATCAGACGTCGTAGAGACTGCGGGTGCTGCAGTTTCTGTTGGTACGGTGGAGGTTGTGTAGACGGGTGCATCATCAGACGTCGTAGAGACTGCGGGTGCTGCAGTTTCTGTTGGTACGGTGGAGGTTGTGTAGACGGGAGCATCATCAGACGTCGTAGAGACTGCGGGTGCTGCAATTTCTGTTGGTACGGTGGAGGTCGTGTAGACGGGAGCATCATCAGACGTCGTAGAGACTGCGGGTGCTGCAGTTTCTGTTGGTACGGTGGAGGTTGTGTAGACTGGAGCATCATCAGACGCCGTAGAGACTGCGGGTGCTGCAGTTTCTGTTGGTACGGTGGAGGTCGTGTAGACTGGAGCAGCATCAGACGTCGTAGAGACTGCGGGTGCTGCAGTTTCTGCTGGTACGGTGGAGGTCGTGTAGACTGGAGCATCATCAGACGCCGTATAGACTGCGGGTGCTGCAGTTTCTGCTGGTACGGTGGAGGTCGTGTAGACGGGAGCATCATCAGACGTCGTAGAGACTGCGGGTGCTGCAGTTTCTGTTGGTACGGTGGAGGTCGTGTAGACTGGAGCAGCATCAGACGTCGTAGAGACTGCGGGTGCTGCAGTTTCTGCTGGTACGGTGGAGGTCGTGTAGACTGGAGCATCATCAGACGCCGTATAGACTGCGGGTGCTGCAGTTTCTGCTGGTATGGTGGAGGTTGTGTAGACGGGAGCATCATCAGACCTCGTAGAGACTGCGGGTGCTGCAGTTTCTGTTGGTACGGTGGAGGTCGTGTAGACGGGAGCATCATCAGACGTCGTAAAGACTGCGGGTGCTGCAGTTTCTGCTGGTACGGTGGAGGTCGTGTAGACGGGAGCATCATCAGACGTCGTAGAGACTGCGGGTGCTGCAGTTTCTGTTGGTACGGTGGAGGTTGTGTAGACGGGAGCATCATCAGACGTCGTAGAGACTGCGGGTGCTGCAGTTTCTGCTGGTACGGTGGAGGTTGTGTAGACGGGAGCATCATCAGACGTCGTAGAGACTGCGGGTGCTGCAGTTTCTGTTGGTACGGTGGAGGTCGTGTAGACGGGAGCATCATCAGACGTCGTAGAGACTGCGGGTGCTGCAGTTTCTGTTGGTACGGTGGAGGTTGTGTAGACTGGAGCATCATCAGACGCCGTAGAGACTGCGGGTGCTGCAGTTTCTGTTGGTACGGTGGAGGTCGTGTAGACTGGAGCAGCATCAGACGTCGTAGAGACTGCGGGTGCTGAAGTTTCTGCTGGTACGGTGGAGGTCGTGTAGACTGGAGCATCATCAGACGCCGTAGAGACTGCGGGTGCTGCAGTTTCTGTTGGTACGGTGGAGGTCGTGTAGACGGGAGCATCATCAGACGTCGTAGAGACTGCGGGTGCTGCAGTTTCTGCTGGTACGGTGGAGGTCGTGTAGACTGGAGCATCATCAGACGCCGTAGAGACTGCGGGTGCTGCAGTTTCTGTTGTTACGGTGGAGGTCGTGTAGACTGGAGCATCATCAGACGCCGTAGAGACTGCGGGTGCCGCAGTTTCTGCTGGTACGGTGGAGGTCGTGTAGACGGGAGCATCATCAGACGTCGTAGAGACTGCGGGTGCTGCAGTTTCTGTTGGTACGGTGGAGGTTGTGTAGACTGGAGCATCATCAGACGCCGTAGAGACTGCGGGTGCTGCAGTTTCTGTTGGTACGGTGGAGGTCGTGTAGACTGGAGCAGCATCAGACGTCGTAGAGACTGCGGGTGCTGAAGTTTCTGCTGGTACGGTGGAGGTCGTGTAGACTGGAGCATCATCAGACGCCGTAGAGACTGCGGGTGCTGCAGTTTCTGTTGGTACGGTGGAGGTCGTGTAGACGGGAGCATCATCAGACGTCGTAGAGACTGCGGGTGCTGCAGTTTCTGCTGGTACGGTGGAGGTCGTGTAGACTGGAGCATCATCAGACGCCGTAGAGACTGCGGGTGCTGCAGTTTCTGTTGTTACGGTGGAGGTCGTGTAGACTGGAGCATCATCAGACGCCGTAGAGACTGCGGGTGCCGCAGTTTCTGCTGGTACGGTGGAGGTCATGTAGACTGGAGCATCATCAGACGTCGTAGAGACTGCGGGTGCTGCAGTTTCTGTTGGTACGGTGGAGGTCATGTAGACTGGAGCAGCATCAGGCGTCGTGGTGGTGAGAGCTCTGCAATAGAAAGGTGTAGTCGGTTATGGATTAGACTAGTATGTCGGAGACCATGGCTATCCTAGCGGCTATTAGGTCTATTTGTGCTCACTTCATGCAGACTTCCCTGTTTTCGCAGTACTTGTTGAATTGATCAAAGACGTATCCAGCAGGGCATTCTCTGTGGAAGGTTCGACCATTCAAACACTCGACGTATCTGTAATATCACCGATATTCTTTCGGAAATCGTAGTGAAGAAATCATTATGTATTTCAAAATGCTAATCAATGGTAAAAGTTATACAGGAAGGCAAACATAGTTGTTAGATAACGAGAACAAGCAACATACCGCTTGTGGCAATTAATCTCTCCGTAGAGTCCATCGAGCTTCGATGAACAATCGAAGGAGGTGGTGGGAACTTCCTGCCAAGAATAAGATTAAGTTCATATGATATAGTATCCCGATATTAGTGAAAAATGAGTCGATAACTGACAGGCTCCTTGCTGAAGTATACACATCCAATACAGGGAACATCGTCGTTCTCGGCACTGGAATAAAGTGTTTGCTTACGGTAGTTACGGCTACTGTAAGTCTGAGCAGGAATTATTGATTGGCACTGACTCGCAATAGACGGGGTGCTGGCAGAGATCGACTCCATCATCGTAGACGAGTCCCTTCGGGCAACTGAATTCGAGCGATTTTCCATCCTGAATCAGGGTCACTTAATCGTGTATCAGCACGATTTAAGGAATTTGAAAATAACTCACGAAACAGATCCAGTAGGTCTGGTGGCACTTTCCGGCCTTGTAGTATCCATCATATTTGCCGGTACAATTGAAGCCAGATTCAACGACATCAGCAGAGAGACTGAAATTATTGACATTTAAGAATTTTATAATATTACGCGATTAAACAGTATTTCAAAATGGTACTTCCTGTGTTTACCGAGGCGAGAGAGCACTTAAATGCGAGAGAATCGACATATTTCAGTAAATAACGGAAGTGCGTGTTTTTGCGTTTTGGTATGGTCGTAACGTTTTATAAATGTAATATCGTAGTTACCAAATCGATTTGGAGATAAGGATTTAAGAATGCCGTTAGATTTCATTGAGTTTTTCCTTTTCTGAATCTATACATAGCATCTTTCTGAAGCTTTTTGAGTAATTGGTTCGATTCTACAACAATAGGACGCACTGAACATTTCTGGGATATTTTCGAAAAAAATAGATATTTTACCCGTCACTGCAGAGGGGGATATCGGCTTTGTCCTCGCACTTTCGATTCAGGGGATTGAAGTAGAGTCCTTTCCGGCACTCGTATGTATACATCTGCAAATAACCATTCATTTTTTCCGACTGGAAACGGAGTCTCAACTGCAAAACTTGGCATGTGATCACGAGCTAAAACTGTACTGCTAGGTTCATTGAAAGTTTTAATTTTATGTGTGTGCAATTTTATGTTTCAGAGTCGAAAGATAAGTTTTCTCTCTGCTCATTCCTACTAGAAATGAAAATTGACTGACCCAGGAATTGAAACATCGCCATGATTTAGTACTGCATCCCTTAAAGTAGTAGCCATCTCCCACCTTGAGGCAGTCAGGTTTCTCATCTGGCATGAAGTCAGTTCCCGATTGTTTCTCCCTCTCCTACCGTACTCCCTTCCCCCATTTACCAGCATCAGCGTGCGCTGCGAGTGCGACGGCCGCAACGACGGCCAGTCCGAGCAGCATGGTATCGATCGCCTAACGGGTACGTTAGGAAGTGTAGGATACTGTAGTACACAATCTACTACGGTAATTGCGAAAAACCACGCAAAAGTGGAGGGAGAAGAAACGACCTCTCATGAAATGTCAATAGTCTTCAATGAGAAATAGAAATCAAAAATAGTGAAGAGTGGAAAGGTAGCAATGACCTACCCAGAGAACGGACGGATTTCTATTGGGGGAACAAACACCAAAACAAATCGATTCTCGTGGAGTTGCGAGAGAGAAATGCAACTGAACTCATCCAAAGACACTCAGACTCTTTTGTATTGCAATTTATCCGGAATGACTCAGATGGCGTCTTCAATGAGAGAGTGTGGATGAAGATGAGAGACAGAGAAAGAGAGGAATGAGAGAGATTCGAGGAGATTTCAGAGAAGAGAAGAAGGCGGAGTCGTCATCTTAGTCATGATCTTTTTTTAAAATCACTCGTTCGTCGATGCAAAAAGTGAGGCAAAAAGTCTGAATGTCATGAATTCCTCCTCTCCGTCTTTCGTGATGGGCAACTGCCCACATCAACTTTTTAGTGACCCGTTTTTTGAGATAATTGAGTCTGCTCCCGGAGATGAGTCAACCTGGTCGTCCGAGTCCCCAAAATTTACTGACTTCGCCCAGCTATTCATACATGAACACGTTGCGCCCTCGGGCGTCGATAAAATGAATTAAAAATGAAATGTGTCAATTCCAAGCCATCTCAGACTCTTTTTTTGCACCCATTCAGAGCTCTTTCTGGCCTTTTTTTAGGCAGTCTCATCTGTGGAATGGGAGAAGGGACGGGGTGAGAAGCGGGATGTTTGAATGTAGCGTGATCCCTGATCCGGGACCGGGGATTGAGAGAATAACACGTAAGTTGCGAAAGATTCTTCTCTATAGTTCTAAGATTGCATAGTGTATGGCAATATATCAGAAGGGATTTAAAAATCCCTCCGATAGCAGAGCGGAATTCGATTGTCCACTGGAGATCTAATGGGAGAATTGGGATAAGCTACTAGGGTTGCCCGTTCGGCGTCGGTTTCGGTAATACGGCGTCTCTTTTTCTCTAGTTCTCTCTCCTTTATCAGCCGTATTACCGATCTCTCGCTGAGATAGTCGTAATACGAAACCCGAACTTGCATCCCTATAAGCTACAAAGAATAGGCTCAATGGACGGCCATACAGTTTATTCGATGTACATCAGAATGGTAGGTTGCACAATCACCGAATTACAGTAAGAGTCAATTAAAGTGCGAATCAATTTCAATGGGAGCACAATACAGTAGGGGCCAATTACTGTAAACGACTTCTTGTAAAAGCGAATTACGGTAAACTAACACTACAGAGGAATCAGCTTGCTGTAAGAACTTATTACAATTGGCTGTATTGTGGTATTAGTCCGCTAGGTCACGGTAGAAGAATGCTATGAAAAAAACAAACTACGGTAGAGAAAACTACGGTAGTGTGATACTACTGTGGGAAAATATTGCGATTTGATGAATCAGGTAAGAGTCAATTATGGTGGGAGGAAACTACGGTAGGAGAAGGCAAATGGATGGCGGAGAAGTTATGAAAACCTGGGTGATGTTGGGGGATAGAACCGATCAATCAACAGAATCGCTACAACATCGAGCTAGCACAGGGAAAATCTCGTCAATGATGATGTTCAAACTATACTCTGTACTATTTACTATGCGTAGTATCTGGAGGACAGTAAGTGAAATGGAATAAACATGCGTGAACGGGGAATGAAGTGGGCGGAACCGTTGGGGTGGCTTACCTCGGATGCTACATTAGTATGCGACGTGTTTAGCGTGTCTACGGCACCCGAAAGCAGCGTTACATGCACACTAAGGTCATGAGAGCTTGCTCAGAAAACGCGCATACTAGCCAGAAAACCAGCACAGACGGTCAAAATATGCGTAAGGGTGCTGTGAGATGTGCGCGTGCGTGATAAAGCTAAGAACGGGGAGATCGGAATTTAGAGGTGTGTTGTACAAGTCATGGGCAGACCAATGTGGGATGGGGTATGGTAGCAACTAATGCAGTGAACGGTGTACCCGTGTACTCTGAAATGATCTCGTCATCGGTCTCTCTCTCGATCGCTCGATCGGTCGATAGGTGTGCGAAATTGCGAGACCATTTCAGACTATTAGGGTGCACTGTTGACATTGTAAAGGTCATTAGGGATCGGGGGACAGGGAATGGAGATGCCGATCCCTGATTTGACGAGGGCGTCTAATCGCGTCTCACACGCTTGACGGCGGGTTCCTCGTCGGCAATGTCCACCTGAAGAAATCACATTTTGTATTATAATTCATATTTTTTTATACGATAGAACCAAGATAGTCTAAATACTCTCACGGCGAAATCAGTCCAAGATTCCAAAAGCCTGCCACAATACTTTATTTTACATCCTTAGTTCGCCAATAAAAGATATAGAGACCATTCGTACATCGCGAACTCACTAGCATGCGCCTTTCTAGTGTATTCAACTCTCTTACAATAGTTGGCGAGATTGTGCACGAAATGATTCACTATAGAGGTGCATGTTAGAGAGTTCGTTCTTTGTGTAGGTTTCTGTCTGCTCACCTCCGATTCTGTCTCGGAGTTGTGAATCGGAACTCTTCTGAAGGGCGTCGGTGATCTGCGTGCGGCTGTGTGACGACGGAATAGACGAGTGGCACGTGAAGAACGAGAAGGGGACTGAAATGGAGGAGATTATGGTAACTGATTTCGGATAACGGAAAAATGACTACGGACTCCTAAGGCACTGCTGTACCCGTGGGGTAGAGGGTAAGTAGACAAGTAGGCAGCATTGAGAGTAGACTATTGTGCATAGTGAGAGAAATAGAAGATTCAATGTTGTATCGTAGAGTGACCCCTACTCACAGACAGTGTGTTGACTGAGCGTCGAGTGTAGTTTGCTCACTCAGGCTATTTATAGCTCCTCTCTCGCTCCCCTTGCGTGTATCGATTGACGGCGCGCGCTCTCTCCCCTCTCCCTCTCCCTCTCTCCCTTCTCCCTCGCCCCGCCCCTTCCCGTCTCAGTCGAGTCGCCCTGTTAGCTAGAGACTGGTGACTTCTCTCTATTACTATTGATCCCTCTCTCTCGTTATTGTCGTGGATAAACCTATACCACGCAGCCATTGTATTCGGGTACAAGACAGGGACACAACAGTGGCGATCAGGAGTACTTGTACTCACTCTCGTCCCTTCCCTTGTGTTCGAATCGGTGGTCGTGGAAGGTTGTTGTTGTTGAGTGTGGCTGGGCCAACTCAAGTGTGAGTGTACAGAGTGTGGCAGGGCCAACTCTGGAGAGGTTGAGTGAGTGTGGCCGGACCAACTCAGAGTGTGTGGTGAGCAAGGCTCCCACACGGACTGTCAAGAGAAAGTCTCTTTGACGAGTCAGAGTTGTGGTGACTTGAGCAAGGCTCATTTCACAAGATATCGATCGATAAGAGATTGAAGTATTGATTGAAGGGATCAAAGTACACAGAGGAGAATGGTTGACGTCAAGCAGGAAGAAGGGAGTGAGCCCTCGGCAAGTCAATTAGTAAGGACAATGATGATGATGATGGAAACAACGAAAGCAGAAATGGCAAATCAGAGATTATTGATTGAATCACAGAGTGAACAGATCAAGGCACAGAGTGAACAGATCAAAACACAAAGTGAGGCACTGCAGACACAGAGTGAGACACTGCAAACACAAAGTGGTGCAATCCAGGCGTTGTTGAGTGAGAGAAACGAGAGAAGTTCGAGTGGATCTGAGAACAGTGCACGGCGAGGACCGTCTGTGGATGCACTGGAGAAACAGATTAGAACATTCTCGTACAGACCAGAGGATGAATTGACATTTGACCAGTGGATGGAAAGGCACAATGAGATATTCGAGAAAGATTTCAGTGGATTGGAGGATGGTGAGAAAGTGAGGTTACTGCTTCGAAAGATCGATGATAAGGTGGATAAGCAGCTCAGAAATCACATCCGGCCAAAAAGTCCCTCGGATCTGAAATTCAGTGAAATTGTGACAACTATGAAGGAGTTGTTTGGTGATAAGCGATCTCAGTTTCAGAAGAGGTTAAATCTCTTCCAGCTTAAAATGTCCAAGTTGAGATGCGATGATCTGAAAGAGTTCTCGAGCATTGTGAACAGAGTGTATGAGGACGCGAATATCAGTGAGATGACGCCAGATCAGACAAAGGCGATGATTCTACTGAGTGTAGTAGATCTCCCGAGATACACTGCAACAATGTTCCATGTGATGAACCAGATCGGAGAAGACACGCCCACTTTGGATACGGTACTCAAAGTGATCGATAGTTACCGTAAGGTTTATGGAGATGCACATGCAGCCACTAACCAGGGTGGAATGAGTTCGCCGGTGGTAATTGCGGTGTCTAGACATAATGCGAGTTGGAACAAGTTCAATCGATAATCACCAAAGAGTGGTGATACCAGCGAAACAAAGAGATCGTTTTGCTCTCGATGTGGACAAGAGGGCCACAAAGGAGACGTGTGTCCTCGAAAGGATGCAACGTGTTTCAAATGTGAACAAGTGGGACATCTAAGCAACATGTGCAACAAATGGACACGAGATTCGTCGAGAGAAGACTTGTCCAAAGTGAAGGTCAACACGGTATACTGTAACCTCATAAGAGGTGTACAGCAGTTCAATGTGGCGTTACAGATGAATGGAAAGGTGATCGAGATGCTGGTAGACACCGGATCCGATATCACTGTTATATCAGAGTCCACTTGGAGAGAAATCGGAGCTCCCTTGAGAAGGGAAAACGATGCATTCCCGGTCTGTGCGAATGGAGAGCCGCTCAAACTGACGGGAAAATGCAATCTCAAGTTGGAATTGAATGGAATTATCACTGCAGGAAGAGTGTACACAGTGAGAAAAGGAGTGAACATCATGGGAAAGGACTGCATAGTCAAATTTTTCAGATTGGTTCCCAGAAAGACCACTGAAAGTGGTATTTCTGAAGGGTCTGAGAATAGTGTGAGTGCAAGAATGAAGAAGAGGGATATCAAAGTGATGTCTCTCAAGTGTGTGAAGAGGCCAGAAAAAAAGATGATCCACAATGAGAATTGGTGCGATATCGATTTCTATGGAGCAGTGAAAAGAGTAATGGGAATGAATCAGACAAATAACCACTCAATAGAACATGAGATTGTTTCTATTGAAGTTGGTGAACAGGGAAAAGAAGATTATCTGCAGAGGCAGGCAAAAGAAAGACCTCATGAGGAGGCAAATAAATCGATAATCGTGAAATCGATTGAGAATAATCTGCAGAGGCAGACAGAAGGAAGACCTCAAGAGGAGGCAAATACATCGATAATCGTGAAATCGATTGAGAATAATCTGCAGAGGCAGACAGAAGAAAGCCCTCAAAAGGAGGTACAGAAACAAAGAGTCGTGAATATGATGAAGATAATACTGCAGAGGCAGAATGATGAAAGTCCTCAGGAGGAGGAAAATAAATCGATAAATGTGGAATCGATCAAGAATAATCTGCAGAATCTGACAGATGAAAGTCCTCTGGAGGAGGCATATCAGTTGTTCCTCAGATGGAACAGAGAAATGGATAATGAGATTGGAATGGAACAGAACGGGATTCTGTGGAAAGGTGTCCCCGATGTGGAACCAAATGTGGAAAGTGGAATGGTGATAGAAGAGGTGAATAAGAGTGAGATCAAGAGTGATCCTCTCTGGGAAGGAATGATGAATTCCACCAATGAGGAAGTGAGAAGATCAACTCGAATCAAGACACCGCCGAACAGACTGGTCGTCGATCCCCTCAAGAAATCATATCGAGACGGATAATCCCCATCCCATTTTTCATACTGTATTTTATTGTTGTTCAGACTCTCCCCAAGCTTGAGTCTTGGAGGGGAGGTGTTGTATCATAGAGTGACCCCTACAGACAGTGTGTTGACTGAGCGTCGAGTGTAGTTTGCTCACTCAGGCTATTTATAGCTCCTCTCTCGCTCCCCTTGCGTGTGTCGATTGACGGCGCGCGCTCTCTCCCCTCTCCCTCTCCCTCTCTCCCCTCTCCCTCGCCCCGCCCCTTCCCGTCTCAGTCGAGTCGCCCGGTTAGCTAGAGACTGGTGACTTCTCTCTATTACTATTGATCCCTCTCTCTCGTTATTGTCGTGGATAAACCTATACCACGCAGCCATTGTATTCGGGTACAAGACAGGGACACAACATTCAACAATACTTGATTTAGGAAAATACTATTGCGCTTTAGAATGTCCTTATACCTAAACCACAGCTGGTGTCTTCTCGTAGTAAAACTAACATGTGCCTCTCCAAAGAACTTGACTCGCTTGTATTCGAGAGAGATCGCCATTAGTCGCATTTTCTCGACAACTATCTACGAGAGGTGAGTTCACTAGAGAGGCGCATGTCAGAGAGTTCGTGCTCTAACGATGGTTCTTACAGCGTGAGCATTTGCGTCGATGAGAATTGGTGTGGGACGAGCGACGAGAGGAGAAGAATTCATGGAGAGTACACGAGCAGACGCGGCGTAGCGAGCGTTGTGCTGCTGCTGAAAAAGAATTCCGACTTAGATGCTGAGACTTCGACACCCACCCTAGGACACCAAGTGAACATGCTCATTCGTGTCTTGATCCTAGTGTTTTTCTCAGTGTGCATCATTGGAAACCAATACAATATTTTCGAGATGCATTCCAATAAAAGTCATGAAAGACGATTTCTAAAGCGGCTCTGATTGCAAATAGTAGAAGGTAGAAAACCGCGGATAACAGGAAAAAAGTCTTTGAATAATACTTAAGCAAGTGCTTTCTGGCGCAACGCAATAGTGTCGTGGTTTTCTGACTTTCAATACGTACCTTGTTCCAACTCCCGGCCATGTCGTTGTATCTGAGTCCTCCGTAACGAAGATCTGCGAGATCGCAGTTGATTTTACGTAGAAAACTCTACCATTAGGTTTCCTACGCTTTGTGGGTGATACTCAAGTAAGAGTGATTCATTGCCAAGAATTGAACATTGATATTTTTATCTCCATATTACAGAAACACATTTTAGAGTGAGAAAGAAAACGTAAAACTTTTTTTCAAAATAAATCTATAATAAAGGCGACAGCTTACCCTTCTCAGCGAATGACGAGCTGTCCGAGTACTGGGGATCTGAAATGTTAGTAATGTTCCCAACTTTCAGCAATCTGCTTGCGAAATTGTAAAGAGCCGCGACGCGACCGCCACGCGTCACGTCACGGTCTGTCAGATCAATAACTCACACTTGGCAAGTCCGTGGATCACGGGGAAACCAAAGTCGGCCGGGGGATGGATGGCTCTTCCGTTTTCATTGGAGCTACAGTAGTCGTGGTCCTGTCAATCAATCAATAATCAGACAGCAGTACAACTTAAGAACGCGTAATGTGATCGCTTGCATATCTCCAGTTTATTTTTCAAATTTGGTGCCTGATAGTGTGAAT
Organism: Pristionchus fissidentatus; assembly: GCA_036245785.1. Taxonomy (NCBI): domain Eukaryota; kingdom Metazoa; phylum Nematoda; class Chromadorea; order Rhabditida; family Neodiplogasteridae; genus Pristionchus; species Pristionchus fissidentatus. The sequence continues at coordinate 3,629,108 of BTSY01000007.1, read as the reverse complement.
CATCTATAGGTGGAAGCCACCTCAACTATCATAGTAGGAGTCCCTACCGCCAGTGAATGCGTGGAAAAGGGCTGAATTCGTGAGGCAGGATCACAAAGCAAGTGCAACAATCTGTTGCACTTTGCACAGTTCGCGCTTCCAACAATGGCTGCCCTAGCACTAATCACGAGGGGATACTGTATGACTCATCGATGGGAATCTCAAAAGCACCTAGAGCGCCGAGTGTGTAAAAGGACTAAAATTGGGGACCTAGACAGGACCTAGACAAAATTGTAAAACGTAAGGATCTGAGTTTTGCCGTGACCAGGCCTCCGATAAGTAACGATGCCTTTGTTTCTAGGCATGCAATCTTGCGCAACCAAAGTTGGTGCCAGTGTACCCTACCGCCCCGCATCATAGGATAAGTGGTTCGTTCCGGAATGAGTTTGCCCAACTCACCACCATCACACTGTGTGCGTATTCTTCCATGGTTCCGTAGAAGTTCTGGTTGTCCTCGGCAGGAACCTCGCGAACGAAGATGACGTCTGTAATGAAGAGAAATCCTGATTTGACTTCTCTCTTGAATTTGAGAAGTCAAATCGAGTCTTGAATTTTTTAAAGAATGATCTATATATAAAAAATGAAATAAAAAATATAAAATGAAAAGAATCCAGCGATGTCCTTATTTGCTCGTAATTTTCATCAACACATAGGGAAACACGCGTACTCTGAATAGCGCATACACAGAGAGGCATCGGAAAATGAGGTCGGATAACCCTCGGTGATACATCCTCTTTCGATGTGAATTTTTTCAGTCAGAGATTTCGAAACAAAAGTGATCTAATGTGCCCGTACCTCCGGGTCTCGTGCCATCGTCTCCCAGAATCCATACTTCTCGAACCACGACTGCTGGGGGCTCTGAAGTAAGTGTTGATTGAGGCACTGTTCGGATAGAGATCAAAGATCAAAGTTAAAAGATCAAAGTTAAAAGATCAAAGTTAAAAGATCAAAGATCACCTTCCTCATCGCTGCCGAAGAGACCGCTGTCCTCCGTGACCTCTGACTCGTCTCCGAACATGATTTTGAACCAACACCTGAGATGGCGAAAATGAATAATCGGCGTGAGAGAGCGGTTTACAGGGCAGAAGAAATGGGCATCGACAAACACTGAAAATCTAGAGGTACACGAGGTTCGGTCCCTCGTTAAGGTGACCCTGCTCGAAAGCGGGGAGAGTGGGGGCAGTCCGAAAACATCATTCAGGAAGAGTAATGGGTGAAGGAGGAGGAGGAGGGGCAGGGTGAATAGAGGGGAGGGAGGGAGGGGAGGAGGAGGAAGAGCGATGAGAGGAGAAAGAAGACGCGAGAGGGGAGAGGAGGAGAGGGCACAGATGGGAGGGTGAGGCTTACGGTCTTTCTCTCACTTGTTTACGACAAGAAAGTGTCAGAAGAAGGGAGAGAAGAAGGGACAAAAAGCGATCGGTCATCTCCTGTGATCATGGGTCTTGGATGTTTACAGTTTAGAGAGAGAGGGGAGAGAACCAGAGGTACGGTATACACATGTGCCCGGGCAAACATGGATCAACGCACATAATCTATCAAGGATATTTTTTGATTAGTATTCAATCATCAAGATGACCATCGCATGAATAAAATGATACGATGATACGAAAACACAAACTTCCGTTGTTTACCAAGCAGCAACGTTTGCGACCCTCTCACTTTTGCGTGCTCTCTCGACTCGGTAAACACAGGAAGTACCATTTTGACAGTTTGTTTGAACGTTTCATTTGATAAAAGCAATGCTCATATTCAATGATCAAGAGAGCCGCGTCGCTTCACACACAGAGCGCGAACTCTCTAACATGCGCTATCTAGTGAACTCAACTCTCTTAGATAGTTGGCGAAGTAGTGCGCGTAATGAAGAGAGTAGATAGCGGACTCTCTTGAATATAAGAGAGTCCAATTCACTAGAGAGGCACATGTTAGAGAGTTCGCGCTCTGAGCAGCGTAGATAGAATCAGATATGAACTGTCCAATCTACAGTTCGAGATCAACTCTTGAACACTTTCGTATTATTATATTTTTATGCAGACATATTAAAATGTGGGCAAATATAATAGGCAAATGGCCAATATGGCATAAATACAATCAATAATAACACCAAAATGTAGGGGACACACAAACTCTAATCTACGAGGAATATGGTAAATAGCAGAATGTCACCAAATTGTCAATTGGAATTAGATGGATAATAATATTGAAAGAACGACGTGAAGGGCGCATACCATTACCAACAAAAAAAAGTGTTCGTTTTTGGGTTTTCTTTTTTTTCTAGATTTTTGTTTTGTTTTTCTGATTTTTTTCTTCACCTAGGATATTATTTACACCGCGGGTGCTGTGTCTGAATGACACTTGGAAAGGAGGGGACGAAGCGGGCTGATTGGGGTGTGAATTCCCGTAGATACGCAAGGGTTTTAATTGTCACGATACTTTAGGATGAATATCTGGTGGGCACGGGAAATTGGGACACTAGGGTGATATGTGACATGATGGGTACTGGATTGCTAACGACACAAATGCTAATTTCGGGATGCTATGCGGGGACCTTGGGCATGAATGAGGAAAGAGTATTGTATTCAACGGCAAGACACTTGCGATCTGAGCTGGGCAAAGATCAAAGACCAATAAAGATGGGTTGATTGAACTTAGAGGGGTTGATGGTTACGGTCATGATAACACGCTGAGCACAATACGAGAAGAAGGAAAACAAATCCGATTAGGATATGGAAATGCAAGTCACAGAATAATGCGAGTAGTACATATGGAAAGCTGAGGAGAGATCAATGCTTGATGGAAACATGGTTCATCCAGGAACGGGGTTACGGTATCCGTGAAAGGCGTGGTAAAATATCTTTGAAGGCATGGATGTAAGTGGGTGGATACGGTATCTTTGATAACTAATATGAAAGCCATCATACGACGCGCTTGTCGAGACAGTGCAGGTAGGTCAAGGAGGATAGGGTATCTTCGAAGCTAGTGATGTGCAGATAGAGAGACAGGATAATCTTCGAAAACAGGGGTACGGTAGGTAGGGTACGGTAGGGCTACGGTCGCCCATTTCACAGGGCGGGAAGATCGCCGGCTCCGTTCTCGTTATCCTTCTCTGCTTCGTCGGCGACTTTCGGTGTGCCATTCGACTGAAATTTTTTAAATTATAAGATTAAAAAAAAAATGTTTCACCTAATTGAACGAAATGGTCGTAAACATTTGCTGCTCCAATGCAATATTTCCCTGAGGTGATTCATCTCATTTGTTCATCTGGCCGAGGACTAGAATCACAAACGAAGAAATCTAAGGGAGCGGAAAAATCTAAGCAATCATTTTTCTAACCAATCATTTGACAACTCTAGTTCTAGAAAAAAGAATAGGTAGTGGTAAATTAAATAAAATAATACCTTAACAACAACTCCATTGGTCGTAGCAGCGGAATCAGATCCATTTGCGAGTTCGGCCTGAAGATCATATTGATAAGATGCTTTTAAATAAAGGTACATGAGCCCGGTCAGCTTATGGCTACCTCATCATCTGCATGGACTCCGTTGGCTCCGTTGGTTCGATTGATTCCATTGGTACCATTTGCGTGGGACGCAAAGCTGGATCCGTTCATCATGCCAATCATCTCAGTCTGCAATTGCATCATCACTAGCTAATAGTTTCAGTTGCTATTAGTCTCACCCCGTCCTCTTCTTCATCATCATCATCATCATTCTCCATGCTCTCTTCCTCTCGCTCTTCAATCTCATCAGGAATTCCATTCTCCTTGTCCTCCTCAGTGCTCTCATCGCGCTGCAATCGATATTTAGTCTCAATAAATTAGACATACTACGCTGATGGAATCAAATATTCGTTGGCATCGTGCCAACGTTTTTTGGCACGATTCCAGATTTCCACTCACACTATTCCTCTCGGTTTCGTCATCATTGCTGCCCTCCTCCTCCTCCTCGATATCGTCCATCATCAGCATATTGGGACACATCGACGGAGGCTTAAGAGTACGCGTTTAAATAGTAGAGTCACAGTTGAACTCACACAAATTTAAAAGGCCTTGCCACCATTAGCTTGCCATTGTAAGAAAAAAGTGAACACTTGCTTAGAGCGGGTGTGAAACCCACTATGCCACGCTTTTCCCATTTCCGACCGAGATATGTGGCGAAATAATACGAGTATTATGAGTTCCGGTTCAGACGGGACATTTTTGGTCAAACTTGATCTCAATTTTGGCGTCTACTTCTCACCTCATCATTCGCTTCGAACAGACTCTCAATGAATTCTTCCCTCTCCTCATCAATGGTTCGAATGGGAGTGGTCGGTAGCTGAGCGGGGATTTCGTCCTCGCCAGGAAGGAACTGCTCCGCCTCCTCCTCAAATTAGTCCAATTAGTCTCAGAGACTCTTCATAATTCACTAATTAATGAATTAGGATAAAAATATTTACCTCTTCAACCGGTCGTTTTATTGTCGATGGCTTCGACGACCCCTCGCCGATGCCACGCTTCGTTGTAAGAATGCGCTCCTGAAAAAAAACAATGTTTAAATTGGATATTTGGGTATTGCACCCATGATGAGACTAAGACCACACTATAGAAAAATACAAATCAACCGATCAATTGATTGTTTTCGAAATAATTGGGAAGATGCAAACCTCTTGGAAGAGTCGCTGCTCCATGGATGCGAAGAGAGCAATGCGCTCGCGATCCTCGTCCCTCTCTCGGGTCTAAATCATAATCATATAAATACTTAATTAAGTTAATTCATAATTGGGTAATTAATTAAAACTAATTGTACCTCCGTCTCCTGCGGTCCTCTGTTCAGTCGGGGGTCTCTCGGTCGCGCTCCCAACACGGCTCTTCTCTCATTGGGCATCGCTCTTTCACTACTCGATCCGGGCGGGAATCCATCGAGCAGCGACGGGTAGATGTCTCCACGGGGCGGAGAGGCGCCGTGTGCTCCCTCCAGCGGCTCAGCTGGACCCGACTCGGCACCGCGGTAGGTCGCCTCCTGCAGACGATATTCTTTATTTATTTGCTTTCTCATCGACGCGGTATTGGTATCGATCTAGTAAACCCGAATCGATCGATATGCGTTGAATGGGCTACAGTAATCAGCCACGATGGATCGGTCTAGAGTACTCACCGCGGCTGCGTTCTGGTGGTTAGCAGGACTGGACAGCGTCAGACGCAGACGCGGGAACTTGCTGGCCGGTTCGACGCTCTCCTCCTCTCTCTGTGCAGCGCGCCTCTTGCTGCAATAGATGGTGGTAAACAACCCGCAACGCAACTGCAACGCGCCCGCAATGCGTCCGCGACGCGTGCGTACTCACTGTGCGATTTCGGCACGGACGGCCTGCAGGGCGGCGGCGGCGTCGCGCTCCTCCGCCAGCCGCGCCTCCTGCTCGCGCTCGAACGCCTCGAAGTCGGCGGCGTCAAAGTCCTCGGACAGCGGCTCACTGTAAACAACCGGTTTTAAGGAGAAACCGCGACGCGACCGCAACGCAACCGTTGCGCATGGTAACATACATGTGGGGGATGTCGTCATCATCCTCCTCCTCGTCCTCGTCATCATCGTCCTCATCCGAATCGTCCTCGTCATCGTCGAATTCCTCATCGTCAAAGTCGTTCATCCTAAAAAAAAGTCCTTCTTTATGGCTGGACAACAACTTCCCACGAAGAAACACGACATAATTGTGCAGAAACATGCGAAATCGGGGACTGTTTTGGCTATCGCAGATGACTACAGGCCGATCAACTCAACAGAAAGGGGTTTTGAGAGAAAAATGGAGAAGGAGTCTCTCACTTTTGGCGGCTCACTCGCCCTGACCCCTTTCTGGAGTTATGCGCAGTTTAGTGTGATGGTGGTGCATTACCGTTGTCCGACGGGGGAATTGGCGTGCATTGTCTCGTCGCCCTCGTTGTCACTCACGATTCCCGTGTACGATCTGATGATAAGGGACGAAGTGATGTGGTGTTAGTTTTCGGAAAAAGGAAATGGAAAAAGGCCAAGATTTGAATTCCCGCAATTTCATACCTCAGTTCTCCGTGGAGCAATCGACTCAAAACTTCGAATATGGCATTCTTCGACCCTTTTACACCTATAAACGAAGTTTTGAGTCGATTGCTCCACGGAGAACTGAGATAAGAAATTGCGGGAATTCAAATCTTGGCCTTTTTCCATTTCCTTTTTCCGAAAACTAACACCACATGAGAGAGAGAAAACAACAACGACCACAACAAACACGTTGTGTGACAGTGCGTGTCACCAATTTGACAAGGAACATCACAATTTTGGCGTCACGGTTATCTAGATCAGAAGGTGCCTCGTCGGATGATCAACTTATTGCGATTTAGATTGCACTTCTAACAGTAATTATCCGACGAAACACCGCTGTGATAGATCAATCGCATCCGTGCTCCACACACAGTTCAACATACGGTGTAATCGATAAAAGCTGTGACACGCGTTGCGGTAGCGTCGCGGCTACTTACCCGTTGGAGGATGGTCGATTGGACGTCTCGTCTTCTATGTCCTCCTCGGCTATCAGCATATCCTCCTCTTCCGCACTAGAAAACGAACCAATGCGTTAAAAAATACTTTTCGAGCACAATACCGTTTTTTTCAGTTCTAATTTTATTCTACATCAGTATTACTTTCTTTTTTTGGACATCACTCTCGGGTATGCTCCACAAAAAGTTCGAAAGGTGGCGATCGAAACCGGGAACGTACCCGTCTTCCTCCTGGTCCAGATTGGGGTCCACATCATGGGGTTGTCCCTGGATTCGGGCGAGTTCCTGCTTCTGGGCCATAGCGAGGGCTGCTGCTTGAGCGGCCGCCTGAGCCGCGTGGAGAGCCGCAATGCGCGCCTAATTAGTTAATTGCATGATTAGTTAATTAGTTGTGACGCTACCTTGTTTGCCTGAACGTGCTCGATCGCCTTCTGGATGACGTTCCTGATTTCGATCGCCCTGAAGAATACGATTTAAAAAATCAAAGATTGAGATAAACGATTTGAATTTCCGCACTTCCGTATCTAGAACCCGAGGTATTTTTTGAAATGGTTTTGCTGCGATTTTCACAGTCAGCAATCCCTATAAAGTAAGTTTAATTCTCTGGATCCGAGATCAAATGGCTCGAATATCACGGCGGTACATGTCATGTTTTTCGGTATGCTCCAGCGCGTATTATCGAGCATTCCCAGCGGCACAACTCATTATTATTTCCGAATAAACTCCGCCTACAATAGTATTCCGCAACTCTGAGCGAAATCTATTCGATCCGTAATGAATAGGAGAGGGGGGGGGGTTGAGGTCCGCAGGTGGCCAACTCTACTCACCACTCCTCCGCTTGTTGCTCGTCCTTGGCGATCATGAAGCGGCGATAGTTCGGCATGCGCACGTGGATAACCGCGCCGACAGAATGCACGCGACACACCAGCAACTCCAGCGTGTCCACAATATCGTGCCTGATGTTGATTGCGATTTATCGATTTTTCTTAGATTTATTGATTTCCCTTTTTTTCGAATTATAGATTTTCTAGCTGATTATTGATTATTCTGTCGATCTATCGATTTTGTCTTTATTTATTGATGTTTCCACTCACGTATGGCTATCGTGCGTCTTGAATACGGCGGGCTTGGTGATGAGCATTTTGTCCGAGAGGAGAATGATGCGACGCGTCTCCAGTTCCCCGTTTTCCGCGTACTGCAATCAATGATTAGTACTAATTAATAACTTAATTGCTAATTAGTAGTAATTAGCTCACCATAGTCATCGGGGCGGCGGTGATGAATCGGCGGCGCTTGCAAAGCAACCAGTCGCAGGTCGCGCCAAGCGAATTCTGCACCTGTAACAGAAATCGCTCTTTTTTTGTTTATTCATTATCCACTTTTATCTCATTCCACTACATAAAAAGTGTAGGGAAACTATCGGACAATAAATTTTACTCAAAATCACGATCGTACTCCGTTTTCATTATTATTTTTTCTTGTAAACAAATGTGCGACATGCCTGCATAAGCTGGGCGCAGTGGCGCATCTCCTCTTCATTGCGCTCGAAAGGGGCCAAATCAGGCGGAGTGCGGCCCATCGATTTACTGTAAGTTGTATTGAGTTAATATGTCATTACGGTAATCTGTACAATTACTGCAACTATTATCGTCTGCATCTGTTCTGGGACGGCGCACTGCTCGCTACTTCCGCGTGCAAATGCGCGGATCATTCGCTCTATCCCCCCTCTCTCTCTATTTCTTGCCCCTCAGCCCTTTTTGCTGTTTCTCGACCGTTCTAGTTGAGCGAGCAACCAGTTTGACAGCACACTTTATGTCCGTCTCAGCGCCCGTCGAAAAATCACTCATCCGTCTAATTTTGACCCCATAAATCTACCAAGTGACATACTGTAGAACTACTCCTACAGTACCCCTTGCTCTAATCTTAGTACAATAAGACCAGCTACTTGACCAGCCTACTCATATGCAAGTAGGTGCGTGTTCTTAGCAGGATTTCTCTCTGATTGTATTACAAATTATCTTACTTAGTCCGCTACAGTATCTGTGCTACCGTAATCTCTCACCGTCCGGCTCTGACGATGCAGTTTCCGATGAGGGTAGGGGCGAGTCGCTCGCTCTCCTCCTTGGCGTCTTCAGTTGCTTTCGCCAGCATGAACGCCTCGTTGAATCGCTCGCGCCTGGAAGAAAAGACAAGGACGGAGCCAGTTTGTGATAGAGAATCAAGGCGCAAAACTGACGACGAACACACAAACACACACACACGCTCACGCACAGACAGACACACTATTTTGTGAAGACGTCGCCGGCCGCAGGTCGATTTTGATAGTAAGAGAAAGTTATGATGAGCACATTGCTAGTAATGTTCTATTATCATGTGCTCGCCATGGCTATCACGATAGTTGCAATTTTGAGAGCAGTTTGAAGAGATCAACGGCCAGCGACGCCAAACTGGTGCGGACGACTCGCATTCTCGACCAGGACTCGCGTTGTGGTTAGGAAAAGCGCGGACAGCGCGCGCTCGCGGAAATCGGAAAAATGGGAAAACCGGGGAAAAGCGAAGTTCGACACAGAGAAAAATCTTTCCCCCAGGCGCAACACACACGAAATGTGATACATGATAATATTCATATGCAGTTCATTTTGTGTATGTTGATTCTTGGGGATGACTCTTTTCTCTGTGAGTATTGTTAGTGTGTGTGTGTGTGTGCGTGTGTGTGTCTGACAGAGACATTGCGCGAATAAATGCATATCGATTTCACATTATCGATTGAACTAAAGGGGGAGAAATCATATAGGTATAGATAGATATAGATGTATAGGCCACACGAAAAGCTGGAAAAAGCACGAGGCGCATTCGGCCGACACTTCAAGCGATAGATTTAGATAGGGGCAAAATAAATAATATGCTTTTATAAAGACTGTATAGCGACACGGGGCGGAAGAAAAGATAAACAAGCACGGACACTCTGGCTAGTAATTGTGGGAGGGGTTTATTTCTGGCTGTGACGGGTCGTCTACTCACCATGCCTGAGCGCTGTGCGGATTCAGCTCGATGGTGAACAGACCGTGCGGCCAACGGAGCTCAACAGAAACACGACCGTCGTAGAATGTGGAACCCTCGGCGCAGAAGAACGCCTCGTATCTGATAATAATAATGATAGTAGTATATTTATCTTGTCAAGCACTAACCAATTAGACATGTAAAAAAAATGTAACTATGACTAATGAGTGCTGGCAAACAAGAGTTACAAAGGGGAGATAATGAAGAGAAAGTATATTTAGGAGCGATAGAAACAAGGTCAGGCGAATATTTTTCCCGAATACAATGTATATCATAGCGCTCATAGGCGGAACATCCCCGTCGACGTCGACGCTTGGGATTCCTGACTACGCAGAGTGCAGAATATAGGATGTCTGGAGCAGTTTCTCAGATATTCGCAAATGCACGGCTGTGTGCATGAATCTGGGTATACTAAATCTTTCCGCAATAGAATCGAATCTCTTTGCTAAAGTAATGATTGATGAATGACCGAGCACTTTCGAAGGTGGCTCTGGGTTGCATTTACCACCGCAATAATGAGGACCATCCCGTCCCTTCTCCTCACTTTTCGATAATTGAGCTGCCCGTCAAACTGGTATTGCTAGCGGTTCGCTACTTTTTGTTCATGCAGATTGAGAGTGCTGAATTGAACTTTTAGTTTACCAGAGAAGCTTGTATTTAGGGATTCGTAGCTTAATAATGACGAGATAAGAGATGTTCTCGTCCATAGTCAAGTTGATGACGCGTTGCGCTCAGACAGCGTAATTATTTGGTCTTCTAACACTCTTCCTCTCCCGATAACATTGCGTGAGGCTCAAAATTCGGCATTCACAGATGAAATGATAAGACGACACATGCACCGTTTATCAGTGCGTTATTATCAGCTCGTTAGACTCTGTTTACGCACATATGATTCTCGAGCGCCAATGAACTGGAGACGAGAATTAACGCGTACTAACGTGATTGTTCAAGGGTAGACGTAGTCATCAAAGAAACAATTTTAAGGTCCTGATTCCCCCAGCACTCACTCATACCCCTGTTGCCACCCATATCTTCGCGCCCATCTTTTCCTACTTTCTCCTTATAGCAGATCTTCTATTTACGATTTTAAATGCTAACACAACTGCGTTCGATTAATCATTAAGGGGAAGGGAGAAAAACAAGGGGATGAACGTGTGTATTTTTGAGAACGTTTCATACTCTCTTACAGTTTTTGGATAGTGTAAATTCAGTAATTTAATTTCAATGTTTTCATATTGGATGGGGTCGATCGTTCGTGGGTATACGGTAGTCCCTCGGGGCGCACCGATGATTACCTGCGCTCGTTGAGTCTCTGGATGACGAAGATATCAAGGAAGACAATAAAGCGGAAGTTTGCAGGTTGATAAAACTCGTCCATCTGAAATTGTTTGAAAACTAATTTCGAAACATAATTCAATTTTGCCTAGTTTAATTCACAATCCGCTTCTCTCAAGCAAAGTGCTCAACAAAGAAATGTATAACAGGTTTGGAAAACCCTGCTTCCAGAAAGGGAAAATATCACGACTTTGCGAGTACATTTTTTCGGATATTTATCTAGAAAGCAGTTGCATCACTCACCATGGCTACTTTGCCTGCGAACTGCAGATTGTGCTTCTTGAGAATGCCAGCAGCGGATCGGCCAAAAAGCTCCCTGAAAAGGTACATTTATCGATTGGTTCTCAAGGCTTTTATTGCTCATCGGTGCACCCGGAGGACTACTTGTTGTACTAGGTGTAACCAAAACAATATACACATTTCTGCAAAAAAACCAATCGATAGGTTAACTCACTCAGCGATTCGGGTGCCGAAGGCGGTCGTGGCAGCTCCTTCGGCGGTCGGGTTCGGCCGCGGCTCCTCGGGCTCCTGGGGCACCACGACGTTGGGTCGCGCGAACTGAATTCCCGCAGCCATCTCGGTGTCTTCGATAATCTGAGAAGCATACGGTAGGAACGATATCGATCGATCCCGGTTCAAGTGAATACAATTGTCAGTACTGAAGCAGGTTCGGTGTTGCGTAATCCCTGTTTCTTTTTTCTCTCTGACTGTTTGCTTCGTAGCTGCCGTAGTACCTACATCTCGTTCAAAATGCCGGAATACGAACATCGAACCGGCATCCGCCAGTTACCGTATTCCGTTGGCTACCGGATAAGGTTACTGTAGATATCTCGTATCGATTGATTACCTGGATATCGTCGTCGTCGCCGGTAACCTCCTGAATCTCGGGAACCTGGTGGGTGCGCGCTTGTCGAAGTTGACGACGACGCTAAATTTCAGATATATTCTATTAATTTAAAGATATTTTCGAAAGTGAAATTTCAAATCCCCGCTTGGCTACTGTATGCACTCCACTCTGTTTGCGTATCTCCGCTCCCTTGTTCCTATGGCTACAAGTGATTGCTATACCAACAACTACTAAAAAAGATATGATCTACGGCTAGTGGGAAGAAAAACAATTTACTTTCACGTCTATCTGTCGTGTAGTTATTACTTTTTTTGCATTTCAGTATACAACGTTTTTTCCCTCGTGCATTACGTTTCCCTATCCCCATTCTTTTTTGCGTCTCTCTCTCTCTTTCCACTCTCCTTGCAGGGAAGAACAACATGACATGTAGTCATGACAACAGAGCCCTCGGCAAAAGTCTCGATAGCACAGAAATAAGTGAGATACGGTTTAGCGGAAAGAAGTGATGAAAAAATGACCAGGATATGCGAAAAAGCTCTCCCATCAACACTCCCACCGTATTTCGAAATATCTCACCGGTCTCTCTATCTTTCTTTATCTCTCTCTTTCTCACGTGCTTTCTTTCTTCTCCATTGCGGTAATGTGTTTGGCGTCGTGCAACAAACTTCAAATCTGTCAGCCAAAAGGACGCCAGCGAGAGAGCGTACCAAAGTAAGATAGTTCTCTCACTCTGACCCTTTCCTAGAGGAGTCTGTCCAACTAACAATAAGGGTTTTGCTAAATTATTGAGAATGCAAAACGACGCTGAATATATATTTTGTATTTCCCCCACTTATTTATTTACTTTACCACATGTTAGGTTTTTAGTTAAGCTCCTGATCCTGTTGACGCCTTTCTCAGTGTGGACTCTCTCCCTTCGGTAAACACAGTAACATGTTTTTCGTGATCGTATCATTTTATAAATGTAATACCTGTTGTGCTTCGGCTGCTGCCAATTCTCTCGCTTGCTCGATCGTCAGAGGCTCCTCTGTGATACGGCCCGGACGTCGACCCGACTGCGAGAAACCATGTTAGTATCGGGTCCGAACTTGGTTCCGTGCCAGGATAACCCTTGGCACGGTGCCAACAGCCGCGCATACCTCGGACGTTCGATGATGCCGAGGGTCGCGCGATGGGCGCACGACCGAAGTTGGCAGGTGGTCAACGTTGTTGACAGAATTGGCCTCCTGGTGGATGAATTGGTACCTGTATAAAGAATATTTATTTTGTTTTATTTAGTCTCATTTTGATATTATTTTTCTCGTTCACGTTGACCCCCTCCTCAACCACTCTTTTACATCCAGAAAGGGGTAACGGCATTCTCACTTCTAACCTTATGTTCCCCGTCCCTAATAATATCGCATCTCCCTATTTGCGATATAGTGGGAATCAGTCATGTTTTGCCTAGCCCTTTGTTCTATTCAAATATTTTTTTGTATTCTTGATAAACGTACTATTATTGGGCAAGTATGTGCGTTCATTTAGGAACTCTTCTAATTTTTGTACCTATCACAGTATTTCAATATTTAAGAAAATCAAATCCGATATCAAATCTAATTGCTCTCTGTAGTAATAACTTAAGTTTCGCCTGGCTATTGCTCCATTCAGTTATGTTTCAGATATTTCTTCGTACGTGATAAATGGATTATTATTGGACTCACGCGAGATAGACGACTGATACTTTTCCCTCTAGTACCACGTGAATTCCCTCTTTGTCATGATCGAGGAAGAGCGTGCCCGGATTGTTGATGACACTCAGACCGCGAAGCGGAATGTTGTACTGGATGTCGAAGCTGAATTATGCTAATTAGTTAATTGGCTGCCGAAAATTAGAAATCCACATTGAAATTGCTCTTAGGGGGGATTAGATTATAGATTCACAAGTCAAAGCACTCAGTCGTTGAAATTAACTTATTTACAATCGAAATATGGTGAGAACGCTGGGGAAAAGGGGATCTGAAAATATACTACGAATTTCGACAAAAAAAAGCGCAACGGTGGGAGGAAAATGGGGGAAGCTATCCTTGTGATTTTGCGAGAGAGAGAGAACGAACACTAAAGCTGGCGTGTCTAGGCAACTACCATAGCAGACTACCTTTCCCCATCTTTCAGTTTATTCCATGCGATGACACATAAACATTGTGCGATCGGAAAAGCATGGTTTATCTTTTCCCACCTAATCAATACCGCTGACGAGTACGGTATAAAGAATAGATCGATAATTCTAAATCAGTTTTCGTGCTAAATATGGGCGCAATATTAATATCAAATGAAAACAAAAGGATAAATAAGCACAGAGCGAAAAAAAATGGCACAAGTAGGACGCCTGCTTTTCTCTATAGAGACTTGGAATCATTTGGTTTGATGGAACGAGTGGTTGTGGGTTTGATACGCGGCTGCTATTTAGTGGTTCCCGCACAAAGGGAGCGAAAGAGTCAGACCTAACACTTTTTTTCTGTGATATAAACCACTGTAGCACATTAAATTAAACATAGTAAACAAATTTAATAACGTAACTCCCCAATAACACTTCCCTATAGCTTATCATACATTTTTTTCCGTTGCACCTCGGGGATGGATTAAATATATAAAATACAGAAACTGACAGGTGTGTTTCCCTTCTCGGTTTGATCGCGTTTTCAGCAACAATGACGAAGTCGTTCAACAGTACGACCATGTGGTCTTCCATCTTTCCCAGAGAATTCGCCTGAATTTATTTCATTAATTCATATCCTTAGTTATTTAGTTCATTTTAATTTTCATTAGTATGCCCCATCTATGTGAATCCCTCAAGAATATAACGCAGAAACTTCGCCTGCAAAATAGCCATTTCTCATCCTCTTCTTGTTTTCTTTCTCCTTTTTTCCTTGGTTCCATTTGAAATCCCTTGAAATATCACCCCACAGCTTGGCTTCCTAGCATAGGAACGAGAATCAGTGACCTTGCGACATAGGTTGTGCGTTACAGTAATTCAATAAACATGGATGCTGTAATTCGTCGACGAGGGACTTATCCGATTGACAGATCAACATTGCATCCCCCTCTCCTTCCCCCTCCTTTCGTCCGTCTTATTCCGCGGACTGCACTCGAAATGTACTACCAATGACATTTCTAACGATTTCGCACCTCCAGAAAGGGGTGCTACGGAGAAAAAGTGTGTGCAAGGCCCGACCCCTTTCTGGAGGGGTTTGGCTGTGAAACTACCTCCTTCTTCGTGTGATCTCTCTCTGCCCCACTTTAACGCTGCTGTTCTTTCACATTTTCTCTCCCAGTCTTTCCTCCTATTCTACAGTTTGTGTGTCGCGCGCCCTTTCCCTTTCTAGCCAAACGATCGAAGGGAGCACCAATAATGAGCACGGGATGAATGGTTGGAACGCCCCAAAGCACGTATCGATTATCTGAGATCCTTCATTGTTGCCGGACCAATCTTGGTGTCCTTTCCTCCAGAAAGGGGCCAGGAGGATTGCTCTCTGACTTCCCCGCACTCTCTCGAACGCTCTCCCCTTTCCCCGTTCTCCCCTTCTTCCCCTCCTCTGAGAGAGAGGGGAGTGTGAGTCGTGTGTCTGGGCCGATCGATTTTATGGTCGAGTCAGAGTGGGGAGAGAGGAGGAGAGAGGGGAAAGGGGTAGGGAGAGGAGAGAGGAGAGCGATAACAGAGAGAAGGAGGGGATACACCACTCATCCATCTCTCTCTCTCTCCCTTCTCTCCCCCTCCCTTCTCTCTCTCTCTGTGGCTATTCTCCCCCCTATCAGTGCTCTGCTCTTTTGGTGTGATAAACACCACTCGTTTCGAGCAAAGCCGATCAATATTCCATCGGAACAGAGAACGATCTTTCCCTTCTCGGGGAGACGCATACGAGAGAGTGGGGAGAATGGAGATAGTGTGAGAGAGACGAAATAGTGTGGAAAATAGAGAGAGTGAGAGATCACACCCTCCGATAACACGGAAAACTCTAACCACCACAAAATAAGAAAGGGTGGAGAGATGTCGGAGAATTATAAGGCGTTTTGATTTTTTTTTGGTTTTAAAGGGACCTGGTACTGCAAATGAAGTGAATTTCAGATTAAAGAAAATTTTATTCCGATTCGAATGCAAAAAACCGCATATTTTTACGATTTTTTTGAAATTAGTTATGAATTTTCAAAGATCCCGTTTCAGGCCAGAATGACCCGGCGCTACTGTGTTTAGCGGCTAAACACAGTAGTGCCGGGTCATTCCGGCCAAAAATGAGACCTTTGAAAATTCATAACTAATTTCAAAAAAATCGTAAAAATATGCGGTTTTTTGCATTCTAATCGGAAGAAAATTTTCTTTAATCTAAAATTCACTTCATTTGCAGTACCAGGTCCCTTTAATTGCTAGGCCAATCACAGCATCCTATCCCTCCAGAAAATGGTCAAGACTTCGCTACGCTTTTCCCCTGCTTTCGCCACGTTTTCTCGCTCGCTGATCCCTTTCTGGAGGAGGGTAGCAATCAAGGAAAACGACAGGGAGGGAAAGGAGCGCACTTCTAATTAGATCAACCGCCGGAAAAGAAGGCAAAAAACGGCAACGAGAAGAGTGGGGCATTGCACGTTCGCATTTACCGTAGTCGCTACACAAAATCTAAACAAGGAGAGAGAGATGACAAATATTGTTTTTTTGAGAAAAATTGGAAAAAATAATACTGAGACGCAGCTTTAACAGTGATATGGGTGATCTTGCGCATCCACTCTTCCCAAATAATGAAATGCTGGAATTGGACTCGAACCCCTCTTGATTGGTGCAATATCGTTTTTATCGTTTATCGACGTGTGATTCCGGGGAACCCAATATGCAAAGCAATATAGCTTTAACATAAAGTAACAGATATATAAGAGCTGAGTTAAATTAGACCAATGGCGAAGTAGGATGAACAATGGAAAATAACTACGCCACTTCAATATCCACCCTTCTCCGTATATGAATTCTTTACAGTGAGGGAACAGGCAAAATCGAGTTGGCTTTGGCAGCCAGAGCCCATGGTAACATTGTGCAGCAGTCAAACTGTCGCAATCGCATCATATCACTTGGACTCATTGACTTTAAAAACGTACAGTGAGGGAACACGCAAAGTCTACAGCTCCTAATCTCTTGGCTTCCTATAAAAGAGCAATCGCCTCGCTGGGGGAGCTATTAGGCTATTAAAGTTGTCGCATGGTAGCCGAGAATTACGGTTCGTACATTCATTTTCCGTTTGAAACACTCGAGGCTCTAATCAACCCTTGCAGCCGACCGCGCGCGAGATGCATATCAATATGTTTGGAGAAGAAGAAATCAAATATACTGACCGTGCCCAACATGAACTTCTTGATGTACCGACGCAGTCCCTTCTCGCAGCGAACGACCTAAATATTATTACATTTTAAAATGAATAGTTAATTAGCATAAAATGTTGTTTAATTAAAAAATGGCTAATTACATCTTCCTTGGGAATGTCGAGCATGATTGCTAGATGGTCAAACTGTGTCTCCTCCACTGGAGGGCGAATCGCCAAGTGAGAGGACATTCCTGAATTGGTGACTACGGTAATTTTCGATTATCTTACGGTACTCGTGAGAAAATCGCGACGAAACGAGTTCACTTCATAGACATAACAAGGATAAAGCGAGGGCGGGCGGGTATTTGGTGTTCTGCGAGAAAAAGCTCACTATGATCAGGACGCCAAGTAAAAAAAAGTTGACTTACCTGTCAGAGAAAGTCATGAGAAATATAAGAGACACTTACAGGCTAGTGAACTATTTCATTTGGTGTCCTGATCCTAGTGACTTTTTTTCGTGTAGATCTAATAGTCTTGATTCGTAAAAGGAATTACACATTAGGTTATATGGTGCTCGGCCGCGAATATCGCCCTACCTCGGCGGGTTGGAGTTGACCCTCTGGCCGTTGACCCCCCGTTTTTAGGCGCTCTATCGATCGTTCACTTGGTGAATAGGGAAAGGGGTAGGAGAAAGTTATTCTGCACGACGACGCTGTTCTCGATTGAGGGGAAACACGAAGGACTTCGGTTAATCAGTCGTTACAGGGTTCTTTTACGGGAGGGTGAGAATGAGAGAATGGAGTCCTGTGATGTCAATGTTTGGAATATTATACAGTGCCCCTTTAAGGAGAGCGCTCCGACCAAAGTGAGGGAGAGACCGTCCGTGTTATCGATTTGCTCGGAGAGAGCGAAAAACGGGGCGAATTCAGGGGTGGAAAATAAGAGAGGAGAGAAGGAAAGGGCGCGAAAGCAAGAGGAGAGAAGAGAGAAGAGAGGAAGAGAGAGTGCGCGGAAAGGAGAGAGCGCCCGACGGCTGAGCAAAGGCCGCCACTAAACAGCGTAAGCCGAGAGGAGGACGGAACGAAGTATTAGTAGTTGTCTACCGTTTCAGAGTTGGGCCAGAGAGATGATTCGTGTGATGTACCTGATGTATCCTGGTTTCTCAGTTCTTTGCATAATATACCCAATATTTGTAGTATAGAATCTGTTTTGGAAGTATCTATAACAGGAAGAATAGCTTATACAGCCTTTCTTGTCTATATTCATAATGCGATGCTGGCATGTCCAAGGACAATAAGCACGTGGGGGGAAAATTCTTTTTTGTTGAAAATAATAGATTTATCATAGTAAAATTGATCACAATCAGAAACTTACAATGCAAGCGAACGACTGTGCTTACATTAGTCAGTGAGTTGATATTCAGAAGGGTGAATTTCGTTCATTATTCCTTCTCCAGCAAAATGACTGAGACGATGCTCAATTGCGGATCTATTGAAAAGTGCTGTGCGCAGTTCAATTTCCTTCGCGCCAAAAACTTCGGTTGGCATTAGTTCAAGTCTATAGTAGCCCATGCCTAATTGCAAGCCAATTGCGCTCTCTGATCCACTGGGAATTCTCCTAAATATTGTCGAGCTCGTGTACCGAGATAAGGGGTCGATGCCTCTCCGCGAACAGCAATTGGCGATTTTATCGCGCTCTTCAGCACTGAGATTCTCATTGGTGATGCGGTATTCGCTGTCGAATGCAGTGTACATGACGCGACAGCGCCAGAACAACTGATACAATCCTTCTGATGAATATGAGCGAGCGCTTCCACATAAAAGTGAGAAGAGTTGTTCACGATTCAGTTCGCCCGAAGGCGAATCCGATCGAATGCGACGTCGTTGCATTGTGAATTTCTGAATTATTTTTGCAATTAAAGGAATAAAAATCACTTGAAGAATCGATAGGTAGCGAACAGCGTATTGCAATTCAAGAACAGTGTCCTGAGCGAGCGTGAGACTGTTAAAAAATGAAGAAAAATGCATTACTTTGTGGATCATACGCCAATAGTAGCATTTTGAGTAAAGAAGCACAGTGAGCCAGCACTTTCTGTTTCCATTGAAATAAACATTGAAAGAAGCTAGTTTTTAAAACTTTCTTTCTCTTTGAGATAGAGCGAAACACACCAACATGAAAAAGCGTAAATCTGATTAAAATGCTTACCAAATCTCCAATACAAAACACCCGAAGAGCGATCCGACAAAATAATAGCAATCTGTAATGAATGTTTTATGTTGTACAATAGTCGGTGCTAACTGAGTGAGTCACAGAATACAGTATTTATGTACTGAGAAACAAGTAATTTCACAGGAGGAGAGGACGGGCCAACACTGAAAGGCTGGTGACGCTGAAAGCACTGAAAACACTGGTGAGCAGAGCCATTTACATAGATATGATAATGTGAGTAGACAGAAACTGCAATACGTCGTATATATTACTATAATTTACTTGAGGGGGGAATAACCATAAATACGCTTTGTAGAGTACGGTATCGTTGCGAGATTGAGCGCTAAATTTGAATTGGATTTTTAAAAAAAGTTTTAGCGTTACTTCTATGTGTGTCACTGTAATAGCGTGGCTTTAATACGAGGCGTTGTTTTGTCATTACATCGTTACCTTATTCTTTTTTTTATTTATTCTTTTATGATGTTGCGTGAAATTAGGAAATCTATATTTGTTTCTATATGCTTGAGCGCTAATTTAATGCTGTTCGAATTATATGAACACTCGCAGCTTTCAATTAAAAAAAAGCCTTTCAAAGTCTTGGTTTCTGTTTTGACTCCCTCTCTCACTTCCTTTATCTATGATATTCTCGTTGTTTCTCTCGACACGTGTCCTTATAGGACTTTCTTCAGGAACTCCCGTGGCCTCTTAAACCTTCTCAATTACCACCTATGTCGTCCTACGCCCAAATGAGAAATAGTGAGTTTAACCCAAATGAGAAATCAATGCCAATTCAACATGCTGATTGTCTGAAAAGTGATTCTAAGTTTAAAAATGTCGAGTGGAATTAAGTTTTTGCAGAAGTAATGAAAAAGGATGCTTCACTTGTGAGAACATCATCCGAGTGCACCGAACGAGAACGTAAGTTGACTTTTTGTGGAGAGACTTAAATTCAATATTTAACGTAAAGTTCTATAAAATTGGTTGTGTTTTATTTTTTTAATCACTTTTTTTCATTGTGGTGCAAAAAAAACGCCGAAAGTGACACCTGGAGGCTACAGTTTACTCCGAGAAGAAAATTTGCAGAATCTCACAACGACTGAGAATTCGATTTTATAGGGAAATAAGGAGAAACGAAAGGAGTATCAACAAAATAAGAGTAGAGTGTAGTAAAGGTAAAGGTAAAGGTGTTAGGTCTTCTACACGCAAGGCGGCCTCGACCACCCCTATGCCTGAGGGGCAACGAGAGCCTGTCCTGAGATGGTCAGCGGCCTGTTGCGAGGCTATTCTCGTGTTGTGTGCACGTGAATCGGGGACCCCTTTCGAGGCATGATTAAATTCCGAGATTCATGTTATTCTACGCAATAAAAGATTTCACGCGCGAATTATAATTGTTATATTTACAGGTGAACGCATGGCTGAACATCTTGAATTTCTCAATTCAAAATATGCAAGTAAGTTTCTCGGAAAGGAACGGGGAACTAGCTGGAAATGAAGCTATTTGTATTTTAAGGTTATAAGCGTCTTTTAATACCGTAATGTCCGGTTGGGGTGGGGCATGAACCCAAATTCCGAACTGTGAAACAAATCTCAATTATCTTCGCTATTTTTACAAATGTACCTGCGTTAGGATTCCAGTAACGGAATTGAATCTGATTTCGGTCTTTTCAGATCTTGGAAAGCCGACAAAGTCGAGAAAGCGTTCCATCCACAAATCAAAGAACGAAGGCAAAAGTAAGTGTCAAATATTTTTCGGATTTTACGAGCAGTATCATAATAGCAAATCAATATAAAATCCTCATACTACGTAACCCCCTCGTTTGTTTCTGATATTTTCGAATATGTTAATTTGAATATTCTCGCTTACCTCTTGATATTGCAGGTTCACACTCTGTAGATGGAAATGGAAAAGATGGAACTGATAGAAAGAGAGCTCATTCGTCTTCAAAGAGGTCAAAGAAGGAAAAGAAACAAAAGAGTAAGCACTATTTTATCATCAAAATACAGTTCTTCAGTGAGTTCAAACACCAGTGAAAACACCAGTGTCGATGACTTTTTATGTGCGAATTTGTCAAAATTCGAGTGAATAGTATGTTGAATACTGAGTGTGCGCAAAAATAGCCATGTACATTTTTAAATCTATTGTATATATTAGTGTATTCTTTTTGTTTCACAATGATCTTCGTGAAAAATGAATATTATTTTAGGAAAAGCAGAAGAGAAGGAGAACAAAATCGAGGGGGATTCTTCTGATTCGGAATGCGAGCGTCCTTCCGGTAAATTTACTTTATTGATCATCACAACTTCGGCCTGAACTTATGCTACTAAAGCTCAGCAAAGAAAAAAGTATACACATGTGTTGGAAAAACTGCAAAAAAACAAAGAAGTTATTTTTAAAATCTTTCTTTTTGAAGTGGATTTTGCATTACAGAACGCTCGCATCGGTCACGAAGCAAGAATGGATGCGGGAAGAAGTCCATTCAGGAGAAAAGTCAGTTTCTCTTGACTCTGTATTTACTTTACACATTTATTTACACATTTTTGTTAAAATCAATGCCATGTTTTAAAGGTAGAATAGTTGTCATTAGGCTCAATCCTTTGTTCGATTGCAGAAACCGTGGAAGAGAAAATAAAGAAGACGAATAACGAAGATAAATCTTCCGACTCAGAGTCTGAATTCCAACCATCTCGCCCAATTCGATCGGATGACGAGAAAAGATCTTCAGATGAAGACGATGATTATATTCCTGAAGGTAAAAAATACAAAATGGCCACTCGAAAGTCGCGGAGATCGAGTAAATAAAATTCGATCTCGTGTCAACTTTGCTTTCCTATTCTTCCCTGATTCCACTTGCTCCATCGGTCGCTATTATGTATTTCCCATGAATTGAAACTCTATTTTAGCAATAATTGTTTTATATATGAATTATATTTTTACAATATTTCAATCGATCTATAACAATATCTGTGCTGTACTCTTTACGATGTAATGATTATGAATAAAAAAATGTAAGACGAAATAATCGTCAGCTAAGAAGCAAATTATTCCATGCCTCATCTTCCTGTACTCGTTAGCTAACGGCGGTTGGCTTGTCTTCCGATGCGACTATGCAATGTGCAAGATTTTCTCGAAGAAATGAGTCTGACAAACTACGCAATTAGCAGGATCTATATGTCAAGTGGCACGTCAATGTTGGTAACACGACTAATTGGATGAATGTCTACGTCGACGATCTAAACTAAACTTAATCTTCACTCCGACGAAGTCACCATAGTTGAAGTACGATTATTTTTCGCTGCTTCATCATCAACTCATATTTAACTTTTTTTGTCTCGAAACTATTGCCTTTTTGACGAACTATCTGAAAATATGCCGATTCACTATAGTTCCTTAATCATTTATTCACAATGTCCATCTATTCGCGATCTTCCGCAAGCCCTCAAATTCGGCATACCCCAACTTGCAGAAATGAGTCGTTTGTCATTGGAAGCCATGATCACCGAGCTATTTGTCGACTGTATCTTTCTATCTGTCTACATCTTTCTGCTAATCAGAATACGCACAGCCACCGAATCGTACTTCAAATCACAATTTTTCACTTTTTTCATGATCACAGGTCAGGACCAATATAACTTTATATTCCAGGGACAACATAAACTAGCGTTTCTCTTCCCCTTCCTGGTAGAACTCGACATCTAGACTGTCTAACAATCTCTATTTGTTATATTCGAAGACCCCTTCTCGCACCTCTTCTAGATAGTGGCTGTTTAAATATCGATTTCTAAAATATTTCACTCTATACTTAGCTTGGAACATCAGGCTAGTAATTGAATTACTAAATACAGGTGTATACAACGTAATATCTGTCGTTGCTTATCATTTCACTACAAAATTTCATTACACGGAAACTCTGTGGACCGTGCACCTCTTCAAATTGTGTTATGTACGTTTGCAAAAAAAAATTATGAATATAAGAATGATTGTTGTCAGTGCAAGAAATCTACAAGTACTTTCCATAAAATATTGAATTGTTTTTGTTCCTGGATATTCGATTTATCAAGGCTCTGAACGCTATTGGTGCTGCTGGTTCCACTGTCGGGAAGACCTACATCACAATTCATCGATACTGCACACTTCGTGACGCAGCAATGGTGGAAAACGTATGAGACTTTCATATCTTCATTTCAAGTATATCGCAGAAGCTCCTAGTTATAATGCTAATGAGTGTTTTCTTGGAATCATAACAAGTAGAAGTGGCTGCGATTACTCATAGAACCAGACCAAATTGACAAAAGAAAATCACAAAATGCACACCAATAGATAAATTGTTACAGGTGTGGTCTAGCAATTTGATGAGGATGATTCTTCTGTTTCAATTTCTCTACTCGTTAGGGGCTTGTGTTCCCGTTATAATTTCTGGATATGAGTTGGAAATAATTGATGGGGAAGAAATCATCACTGCACTAGACTTCTACCACATCATTGTAAGTAATGATGGAAGAGGCCTGAAAATGAAAACTAATACTTCAGATTTGGAGATTCTGGAATGTTGGCAATTACGTTTCGTACATCGTTTGTAATGTCGTTTTTACAAGTCTCACATGGTTTGAGATAAAGAAAACGAAGGAATTCATGAGGGTAAGTTTTTTAAGTCAGTTTGCAAATTAACGAGGCGTTATGGCAATGTAGCAGAACACTGATGACCGTGGACTCTATTACAATTTTACAATGATACGCTCATGAAATGGACTACTGTTGTGTGTACTCTCTTTCTATACCTCGGCGTGTCTCTCGCTTTATCACGCTCTCTCGCCAATCATTTCTGCGTTTAGCGCGGAATAGTAACGGAACGTTTTATAATTTTGGACGAGTGTTTGTGAATTTGTAATACCGTTGACTAGGATTGCTCTCTACAGATCTCTACAGAGATCCCATAAGAATAATAAAAAGAAGAATAAAACTGTTTAGACCAACGAGAAGATTACGCAAGTACAGGACTCGCAAGAGCGGAATATGACCATAATCGTGTGCGCATGTTCGTGCAGTCATCTACTGAAGGCTGGCCATCAGGTATAAGGGAAGTCAGAGAGATGGGAGCTTTAATGAAGGGGCAATATACTTTTTTCTATTTTTAATTTCGAAAACGTTGGCCATATCAAGTCGTTGAGCTCATTTCTCACCATAGCGACAAAAGCGGCGGTTGGTAGATTGCTGCATATTGTAGATCGCCCTCTCTTGCACCGCAATATTACATCGGACTGATTGGACAAACGCTCTCTGGATATACGTAATATTTAAAATTTATTTATAAATTTGTATTTTGTTGAGACACAGATGCAAGTAGTTAGAATTAATTTTGCATAAATTTTGCTGAAATTAAACATTATGCCAGCAATCATAAAACATCGTTAGATTTACGCTATTAGTTTGGAATCGAATTGAAACAAGCCTACTCATTGCAGTATCCAATCCCAAATGGTCTTGCCACGTATGTTGGACCACTCTTCCTGATTATTTTCTCTCGAAAAGTTCAATCGCGATTTCAATTTCGGACTTGCGAAGTTGCCGTAGCACCGGCATCTGTATCGTCCCAACCTCACATGAAACCGGCACACTACTCCCCCAATGTAGCCGAATAATATTGATGATTCAACAATTGACATCCCAAGTTTTCTATGTAGATTCACGATGTTATCGTTTCCGGTAAATTGTGACTGCAAAATCTCGAATAAATATAAATTATTGTATTCCACTGATAAATTCGACTGATAATTAATGGATCTCATTACAATAAATGGAATGCATATTTTTGTTTACTTCTGGCTATGCACAACAGGAATTACAATCGAGCCCCCACAATTTAAAGTTTTGGCGAGGCCAATAATTCGTGAAAATCGGGAAACGTTTACTCATAAGTAATAATGTATTAAAAAAACAGCAAAATGTTGCGACCATGGTAGGGATCGAACCTACAATCTTCTGCTCCGTAGGCAGACGCGTTATCCATTGCGCCACACGGCCGATTCATGTTAGAGAGTGTGCGTGGCTCTTGGCTTGGCAGCTCTTGTCGCGTCAGACGGCGAAAGAAAAATGCTTTCTCTCGCTTACACTAGGCGTGTGTAGTCAAGGCCCGGATCGAATGCTGCAAATGCATATTCCTCAACGGAAAAATAATGGTAGGATGTGAAACTTTCCCCAGTTAACTAAATTTTAATTCCTTACTTTCATTTAACGAATTTCCTCATTCGCATTATAAACATGAGTGGTTAGTATGGCATCAGTATTACTTCAGTTCAGAATGATGCAATAGCAAGAGGGGAAAGCAGGCCAGACGCGCTATCTGTGCTAGAATGCGTCAATGCTCACACAATGTACGCAAAGCGGCACATACACAGAGAAATAGCGCGCGATGTCTCACTATCGTGGTTCTCTGCTCACAGTGCACACTCTTCTCCCCCCCCTATCTTCCCCTTTCTTCTCTCACTTGGGTCCGTGTTTTTTTTTTCTCTAGCACGCTTCTCCCTCTCTTTCTTTTCTCCCTCCAGTGGGGAAATAGTGTTGACGCTCGATCTGTTCTCGTGTGTTCGTGGGACGAAATCAAGCACTAGTTGCGAGTTACCTAGTTCGTTTCTTACCGCCAAATCCTTATCAGTGTGCCTACCCTATCAGCCGAGTTAGTGTCACCAGTGTTCGCCGGCCAAAATGGCTGATGCACTCTCGACTGTTCTTCTAGTTAACGATGAAAATACTGAGCGACGCTCGCTTCTGCATCGAATCGCCAGTCTTTTCAAAGCGTAAGTTTGTAATTTAATAAAGAAGTGGTGTGAAGACCTGGAGTCTAAAGGCTATTCTTTTAAATCAATCATAAGGTTACAAAAATATGATCATCAACCACTATAGCACACTCCAGAACATTTTTTTGAAAAAAAAACAGGAATTTTAGAGTCGATGACGAGGAAATATCCGAGAGCAACGAACCCGTGTCCTTCTTTCAATTGGTAAGATCTCTGCCATCAACTTACTAGAAACAGCTAAGATAAATATGATGAAAAAATGCTCTAGTGGGTGAGATAGTTTTTGAATTAAAAAATTATGAATGCACATTTAAGTTCCGTTTCGCATCGAGGGGAGAGTTGTTTATGTATTTCCTTGCTTCTCTCTTCTCATTGTTGCTTGGTTTGATGACTCCTCTTCAAGTTTTCGCCATCGGCAAAATAACCACAATTTATCTAGAGGAAAAGGAGGTAAATATTACATAAACTTTGATTTTTAATATATATATATATAAACAAATATTTTCCAGCCCACAGGTAACGATGACTTCTTGTGGAAAGTATGGAATCTCGCTGGTTTTTATGCGATCGGCTTTCTACTCTTTTTCTTTCTCGAATACGTTCAGGTATTTTCGCCCGTTTTTTCGAAATTATAATCGATTTCAGAATTATTTGCTCACTTTAGCCAGTGAACGGATCGCGCAGAGATGTAGAAGGTAATCAAAATTATATTTTAATAATATATTCAATGAAATGAGAATGGTTAGTTACGAAGTTGTGTAGCTATGGGAGCCAGTTGTGTGAGTAATGCAGAATATGCTTTAATAGAATAAAGTGTTTACATTTTTTTAAAATCTCTAATTGACAGTTCTTTCGTCGGAGCTATTCTAGATCGGAATCCACTTGAGAGCAATTTGGGAACGGGAGAACTGAGCAATCGAATGAGCAAGTACGTACATTGATAATTAGTAATTAAAAGAGTCCAAAATAACTGTTCAGACCCCCTTAACCTTTTTCGCATTTTTCATTATACGGTATTCAGCGTGGAATCTTTGTCATCATGTCATATCTAATTATATTATCTCAATATCAGATAAAAGACAATATTATCTTTTGCTCTTTCTTTTCAGCCACATCGACCGAATGAAGGAGGGATTGGGCGAGCAAATCGGGCTCTTTGTAAAGTATAACTGTTGTATTTATCATAATTAATTAAATATTTTGAAATAGCCACACATAATTTACTTTAAAAATGGAGAATATGTGAGGTAATTGCTCAAGTTTTCAGAAGCGTCATATCATTTCTATCATGTTGTGCGTTTTCATTCATTCTCGACTGGCAAACCGCACTGTTTTTGTGCTGGTTCGGACCTGTGTTCGTCTTAGCGAACTCTCTTCTTCCGAAGGTCAGCAAAGTTATTGCACTAAAGATGATTAAACAATGCCCGAAACATTGTCAATGACTATTCGTTTCACTAGGCATTGGGTTATGGAATAGCAAAAGCGAAAAAAAACAATTGCAGTTATCGAAGAAATCAATAAACAGAGCGCTGAAAGTGTCTGAGGAGGCTAATGGAATTGCGGAGGAGAGCATTCTCAACGTGAAAACTGTCGCCTCGTGCAATGGACAATCGCGAATGATCGAGGTAGTTTCGTGACTCTAATTAATGGAAAATTAATGTAGATATCAGTCAGTATCCCGATTCATTGCAACAATTCAAGGAACGTAATGTATAGTATTTAGTTTTAATTGTTATTTGTTCCAGAAATACTCGGCTTCTCTGGCTTCTGGTTTGAATGCTGCTATTCGAGCAGCTGCCGCGTCCGGTCTAATCGAAGCCATTTTCAATATCCTCTACTTAGCCTCCAACACCGTCGGAATTTGGTACAAATTTTCTATCTAAGAGGAAAAAAAGCTAAGAAGAAAAAAAAGCTAAGAAGAAAAAAAAGCTAAGAAGAAAAAAAGCTAAGAAGACTTAAAGCTAAGAAGTGCATTGCAAAAAGAGATGAACTGAAATAAAATAAAATTGGAAGAAAAAACGGCCGCTTGTTGCTATGAAAAAAATATTTTCACTGCAAAGCTGAGATTTCAGAATCGCGTTATTGTTTCGCCAGGTATAAAATAATAAAAATTTTAATATTTCAAAAATTTAAAAAAAAAAAAAAAAAAAATTTTAATAGTTTAGGTATGCCGCAATTTCCTACCACAGTGGGCGAGTGGAGAAACCTGGAGATGTCTACGCCGTTGTGTTTCTCTCACTAGCGGGCTCGGGACATCTATGTAAGCATGATTGTTGAAACGGATTGTTTTATGCTCCATAATAACGCATTGTAGTTTTTGGCATGACAAATTATAGATTGTCACGGACAAAAGTGAGCACACCTCATAGCAAATATGAATAGTTTCGATAACTATTTCGAATAATGTTTTATCGATTTGTAGCTCGTCTCGGTCCTCAAGTGATCTCTCTCATGAAGGCGCGAATTGCTGCTGCCCAAGTCTACGAAATCATCGATTCGGTTAGGAGTTTCATATTTTTAACAAAAATTAGTTTTATTGTAGGCGAAAGAGGTCAATGCTGACTCGCAGTCCAGAGTAACACCACTTCTCGACCCAACACGTACTGACCTTCTTATCGAGTTCAAGAATATGTCGTACTCGTTCCCATCTAGGTAAGATTCCTGGGAATTTGTGCTATGATAAATCAGAACGAATTGCCAGAGCCCAACCCGTCCTGAAGTGTCTCTCATTTGAACTCGTGCCAGGAAAGTCGCTCGGCTTGGTGGGAAAGAGCGGTTGTGGAAAGAGTACGACGGTGAGAAGACAAGTTTTATCGCTCTACAATCGAAATGCATTTACAAAATTCAATAATTAAAATCAGCGCAAATGTACATTCGTAAAATTATAAGTTCAGCTGAAGCTGTTGACACGGTTACTGGAGACTAATTGTGGCTCTATTTTGCTCGATGGCATTTCACTTGAGAACTACGATAAGAGGAAGTGGCGCCAGGTTTGCCTTTAAGAATTTGTTTCATTTTTTTTAAAAACGGTGTTGGCATGAAGAGCTAACCAAGAACATTTTCAAAACCCCCAAAACTCATGATACGAACAGAAAGGGATCTCGGTTAGAGAGCATGCAAAATTGAGAGATTCCTCGAGTCCTTTTTCGGTTTCCATGCTTTCTCACTCCAAACCCATTTTTGTATGTTTTACCGGCCTAGGGAAGTACGTGAATAATTTGTTGCGTCCAATGAGCCAAAATTGATTATCTCTTTCAGATGATCGGAGTGGTCTCACAAGAGCCCTGTCTCTTCACTGGATCAATCAGAGAGAATATTCTCCTCGGTCGGAATTTCAGTGATGAAGAAGTTGAAAATGCTTGCAGAATCGCCTTTGCACACGAGTTCATCGTTGCATTCGATAAGGTTAGCATTTTTTGTCCGAAAGAAATATTTTAAGAATCAAGAATTTTCTGGGAGAATCTATTTTCGTATTTCTGTCTTTGTTAGAATGCGCACTACATTTAGTGTGCACAAGCAGACTGGAAAAAATATAGTAATTGAATCACAATAGTGAAGAATAGTTGTCTTTCTTTTATCTTCAAATTGATACATGTGTTACCGTTCACACTATTATGTATTTATTGCAATTTGTTTTGTGAATGCTCAGGGTTACGACACCTTGCTGGGTCCCTCTGGCGTATCTTTGTCCGGGGGGCAAAAGCAGAGAATCGCGATCGCCCGAGCAATTCTTTCCAATCCTCGTCTACTTTTGCTAGACGAAGCAACCAGTGCACTCGACACCAAATCGGAACGCATCGTGCAGGTAAAGTAAATATCATCTTATTTACTAGAATTTTCATAATATTGGACAGTATTCTTGTCTTTTTAGCAATTGTTTTTGCCATACCTGGTCATTTTTACTTCCTCGGTGGCGAAGTGACACCGAGCCATTCATTTATTAATAAAACTTCAGTCTATTAGAGGAAGAGTCAAAAATAATTGCACCAAATAATTGTATTTGTATAATAATCAGGAAGCACTGGACCGTGCATCGAAAGGTCGATCGACCATTGTGGTCGCTCATCGACTGAGCACAATCAAGAATGTCGACCAAGTGCTTGTGATGGACGATGGAGAAGTCGTTGAGCGTGGAGGTACAGTAATTTAATTTTGTTGTATTTTAATTTTACCCATTATTTTCGCTTTTCATCATCAAGGTGTTGATTCTCCCCACTGCCACTTTCTCATTTATAGTACAATTCAATGGGTTTAGCAACATCGGCAAAATACAATTTTTGAAAATTAGTAAAATAAGTTTTGTAAATGAAAATAAGTAAAATAAAAATAAGAAAATAAGTAGAAAATAGTCTATCAATCTGCAGGATACGAAGAGTTGCAAATGAAGCCGGGCGGAATCTTTTCGAGGATGATAGCAGAACAGGCGATCGAGAGGAGGAAATCGAGAGAAACGAGAGAAGAAGAAGAGGGTGAAAATTCCATCGATGATGTGGATGATGATGACACGGAGAAGGAAATGATTACTCAACAAGTGAGATTTAATGTTTAAAGACATCAGATAATTCAACAAAAATATCAACGTATTTTAGCACATGCTAAAGCCGTAAAAATGGGTGGGTTGTTTTCTGTATACCGAAATGACCAATTAATGGGACTTTGGCTTAACAGATCCACGAGCAATCATTCGCTACATTGAGTGGTGGAGTACTCACTCTTCTTGCGAGAAACAAATGCGCCACTTCCGTTGTGGTTCTTCTTGGCCTTATGAGAGGAGTCACAACACCGCTACTTGCTGTAAGTTAAATAACATTGCTTTATTTGTATTTATTGTGCTGGATACAAAATAAAAATCTGAGAATAACAACTCCTCGTAACTCAGCTTACAAGCAAGCTCAGAACTAATGAATCATCATAATTTTAGTTCCGATACTTCTTCGTCTTCGGTTCACTGGACAACGACCACTACGAGACTTATCTTTTCTGGTTGTTGGTGGGCACAACGGCGGTCGGAATATACAACTTCATACTGCAGTTCTTAACGGTCTGCTATTTTTATTCCCGTTTTCCTTCAAAAACTTTTTCTAATTGGCATGTTTTAGACTCCCATCCCCCATTGGAGACGGGTAATTGGTAGTCGTGACTAGATCATGCAGTGTTCCCGTGAGCCTGAATGGGAAGTACATTTAACTCTACCTTTTTAGCCTCCCGTCTGTCAGTACATTGGTGAGACGATTATGAACGAGCTGCGAGTGGCTTCTCTTCGATCACTTCTTCATCGTCCAATGGCGTATTTCGATCGAGAGGCAACTTCTCCCTCTGCTTCAGCAGTGTTGCTTTCACAACAACCACCAATTGCCATGTCGGTGAGTGCGTCTAAAATTTTGGAATTTGCTAGCAACTATATTTCATTTTTATATCTAAAACAATAAGGCGGTGCTTATTCAACAATGTTGGACGAATCGAGATGAATCAATCTCATATGTAGAGCACGATTCAAGTGGGATAGCGATAGCTAGTAAAGCACTGTAGACAAAAAATATGTTTGAGATCAATTTTATTGAACTCTTCTCAGTTAACGGACACCAAACTTGCCATTGTCATTGGCGGGTTCTTCGCTGGTTTTGCCTGCGTTGCTCTCATTTTCTTCGTGTTTCCACCCAATGGATTTGTAAGCTTACCAAACCACTAATTGTCTTAATTTTTATAATTATGATTGATCATTGTTCATCTTTTAGGTTGGCATCGCCTATTTGTGCAGTTATTTCCTTGTGTTGACTCTTTGCGAGAAGTTTACTGACAAAGCCTACAAAGACGTAGTTGCTGCGGATAAATCGGGCGAGGTAAATGATTATACTAAATATGAAATTATTAGATCATTATATAATTATTCGGTGTTGGTATCACGGCATTTCGAGTTAAAGTTCGGTAATACGGCTGATGAGGGGCTAAGAGTAAGAGAAAACAGAGACAGCCAGATGACTTGCATTCCTAGTAGCAGTGAACTGTATATTGATGGGGGAAGATTATCATGTATTTCCAGATAGCAGTCGAGGTCTTTGACAACATTGCCACCATTCAACAACTCGCCGTTGAGAGTCATTTTCAGTCCAAATTCGATGAGATCCAAGGAAGGAGAGAGGCGCCACTTGCCAGAGTCAGTGAATTACGAAGTTTTGAAAAATGAATATGAGTGAATCGATATCACCGTAAGCAGTAGATTTCACTACTACTTTTCATTTTTGACTTTCACAAATGTTCTAAACAATGTATACACTTTCGATGAGGTGCATAATATCAATTATCGTTTCTGAGAAGCTATCCATATGAAATTTCTTCATGTTAGATTTTTTCCTCAAAAACATTTAATTGTTTTCGTTCCAGAAAATTCGATATCAGTCCGTGGTTCATGCAATGAACGAGTCAATATTCTTCCTCTACGACTTCTTCGCTACGTGTTAGTTTACGTATTTAATATTTATTAAGATTAATGAAATGTAACTCTTTAGCATTAAATCAGTAGTTTGTAATACATTTTTTTATTATGTCAGTAAATAGATCAGCACTGTTACAGAATGATTGCTTGAAATACAATTGTTGAACAAAAATTACTTTCCTTCTCATAGATTGTTAATTTTCGCATCTCAATTTCAGGCATCGGCGTTTACTTTGTATACTGCGGATACTACAGCACTCAAATGCTCTTCCTTTCCGAGGTGTGTTATTTTTTCATCAGAATAGCTTATCACGTTTCATTATCATCAGCACCCTTCTGCTTTGCGCCAAATCCAGACAACAACATTGATATTGAGAAATTTGTCACTGCAGAATATTCTGTCGACCATTGGCTGGATTAGAATCGTAATGGGGCGGGCCTTCAAAGATATGGTCACTTCATCCTCTGCCGTCAAACTCGTTTTCGATCTCATCGATCCTTCCACAGACGAAATAAACGATGAAGGAGCATTCGTATGGTTCTTTTCATTATCTATTTCTGAATTTTAATAATTAAAAATACTTTTTGCGATTTTTTGTGAAGTATTTATGTATTTAGGAGGCCGAAGGAAGCGTCAGTGGTCAATCAATATCATTCTCGTATCCTTCCCAACCAAATAAGATTGTACTCAACAACGTCTCCTTCAGCGTTGATAATGGTACAGGCGATTTAAAATTTCTAGAAAAAAAAACTAAAATACATTTTGCAGCCAAATCAATTGCGTTCGTTGGCCCAT
The DNA here is from genome assembly GCA_036245785.1 of Pristionchus fissidentatus. NCBI lineage: Eukaryota > Metazoa > Nematoda > Chromadorea > Rhabditida > Neodiplogasteridae > Pristionchus > Pristionchus fissidentatus. Next base: position 3,595,781 of record BTSY01000007.1, on the reverse strand, counting down.
CAGGAGGCGGAAAGAGCACAATTGTGAATTTGTTGGAGCGCTTTTACGATCCAAATTCTGGGCAATTGGTGAGATAATTTCAAACATTTTTATATGTAAACAACTTTTGGATCATGACCCCCAAAATATAATCTTTTAGATGCTCGACTCATCTCCGTTTCCTTCTCTAACTCGATTCCAACTGCGATCCAATATAGCACTCGTCAGTCAGGAACCCGTTTTGTTCAGAGGAAGTCAGTTTACGATTCATCAATATACCGTAACATCCATTCAAATAGCAATCGCCAAGAATGTTCGGCTCGGTGTAGAAGGAATTAGCGATGACGAAGTCAAGAGGGCATGTCAACTGGCTAATGCGGCCAAATTTATCGAGGACTTTCCAGAGGTGACAAAAATGATTTTTTAGCGTCATTGATTCAACTCACACTTTAGTCGATTTAGTATTGTTTATAAATCCAATATCGCTTTTTTTCGCGCACTCTGTCAAAAATATAAATATTATAGATCGACATGTCCCACATATCTTTTATCATTGGAGAAAAAGTATAAGTACAAAAATGACGCATGAGAACTTCAGAACATACCCTTTCCGATGTCCACCTTGTGAACACACAAAAAAACAAAAAGACAATCAGCTCACTATTCTTTAAACTTGCTTCAGGGCTACGAAACTCTCGTTGGAGAGAGGGGTCGATCGCTTTCCGGCGGCCAAAAGCAGCGAATCGCCATTGCAAGAGCGCTAGTGAGAAATCCGCCTGTTCTCATTTTGGACGAGGCGACGAGTGCACTAGACACTCACAGTGAAAAGGTAAATAAATTGATTTACTTTTTTTTTTAAAACGTATAAATTTTCGACAGCGCTACATAGTAAGGTCGACCATACAAAACTAAACAATGTGAAATGAGCTATGTGATGTGGGGAAGTGGGAGCGTGCTTCTAATTGATTCTCCAATTTTTTTTCTATTTTAGATCTCTTTGTGGTGTGCTTGCCTCTTCGAGCAATTTTAAATACATTTCCGCTATGCCATAACGAAAATGCCATAAAGAAATATTTAGGTCGTGCGAATGGCCCTGGAGTCATCGGTTCAAGGGCGGACCTGTGTGATAATCGCTCACAGACTGGAAACCATTCGTCATTGTGGTATGTTTTCTATTCTGGCGAACAGGAAGTAACAATGGATTATTTCGGAGTCTTTCACTTTGAAATACAGATTGTATTTATTGCACAGGAAATGTTTTTCTCGTAAACTAACAATGATGGTTTGAAAATTGCAGATGAAATTTGCTTCGTGGAGGCCGGTCGAATCGTTGAACGAGGAAAACACGAGGAGTTCATGGCAAAGAGAGGACGATACTATTCCATGATCGAGCAGCAGCGATTGAGCTGAATTATCAAAATGTATTTATGTTTATTTCTAATTAAAGACATAAATTTGTTATGATTATATTCCGTTCAATGTGAAGGAGCGTGGAAAAAGTGGGAAAACTACTACTCTCATTCACTATCTTCGGAAATCAATAGTTGAAATGCGACATTATTTTACCAACCTCGGTTGATATTGCTCACAGATTCGTAGTTTGCAGAAATTTAGAAGTGTGGTGTCTTAATCTGCGACATTGATTTTGTGGATGAAGACGGCAAAACTACGTGAAAGCCAATAAGATTTGAAAGAGACTTTCCAAGAAATCATGGCGCTAAATTGCTATGATAATGTCAAATCTCAAAAACCCTACTCTGAGTGTGGGACTCTCCCCATACGCACGTTTTCTCTCTCCGCAGATCAAGACCGACTCCTCCCATATGTGATATTTAAGGATGTTTAGTCCTTTGACCCCGACCTACCTCACGCCACTCTCAACCTATTTCGTTCCTATTCAATCGTTATGTTTGGTTTTCCTTTTTCAATTTATTTTTTCGCTGACTTTATAGTTTTGAGAGATGGGACTATTGGAGATGTTTGTCATCACCCATATATTTCTGACTGCTGGAATATTCTTCGATGATCTACTCAGACATTCGATTCAACCGATTCCTCATTGCGAGGCGAGTCTCGAAGAATTCGTCATTCGCCTGTGCTCCAATTCCACGAGTACGCTTTTTCAATTTAAAATTGATTCCCCACAACAATCAAAATTGAACATATTTGCATTTTTCAGGTACTGCCAACCTAGACGTCTGTGCCATATGCTGTACAGAATATTGAAGTCAATTTTAGGTAAAGAATAACGCAATTGTATTAATAACATAGAAGAAGCTCGCAAAATATTTCGTATTTCAGAAGGTTTGTGCATATGCGACGGCCATTGATGTAGAATTCTGTAGATTGATATTCTTCCATTTACAAACCGACCAACCGTACCCGCCCAGCAGATAAAGTAATCCGTTTAAACATCGTTTTTCCTGTTTCCTATCAACATACTCTTAGTGATCCAGATACTCATACCCGGTACAAAATGGCAAAATACACAATCCGACGTATTTCGAGGGATAATCAATTGTTGGTCGAGTCAAATAATTATTCTCCCGCTAAAGCACGCCCGCAAGATGTTTTTCCTCTCTCGGTGTTATTTATGCTTTTTTTCGAGTGTCTGATAAAAAGGGTGTTAATATCAATGTTCACGAAATGATTTCACCAATCACAAACAACACATTTAAAATATAGCGAGTAGAAATATGAGAAGCGAAATCCCGAGTGGAGTAAGTACGAGTGATCCCTATAGAGGAACGAAACCACACGGCCTTGTGGCCTAATGGATAAGGCGTCGGACTTCGGATCCGAAGATTGCAGGTTCGAGTCCTGCCAGGGTCGATACTTTTGCATTTTTTTTCGGACAGGAGACATCGAATTGGAACAGTTCTTGAATGAATAATCGTCATTTCTGGCTTTCTCGCTGCTACTCATCCTCGCCTTTTTTGTGTTACTTTCTTCGCCACATCCCTTGAAGATTAGAAATGAATTCTCTCTTCGCTTCACTTCCTTATCAATTCTTCTATTGCTCATTGATCTCATGCCATTTCGCTATATCAACTGTGCTTGCCATCCAAATCACATCCAAAATTAGCCAGAGTAAACGAACCTCGAGCCAAAAGGGCACAACTCGGAAATTGGTAATCTTATTTCTCCACGCGCTTTCACTTTCCTTGCCCTCCCCTATCTCTCTCTTTCTATCTCTCCCTACATGTCATCTCTGGCCTTCTTCCCCCCTTCCCATCAATGCCGACTATAGCCCCCCCCCAGAGACGCCCTCCCAACAAAACAAAAAAAACTGCACTCTTCATACTCTCCGCGTGTGGCTTTCTACTAGAAAAAAAGACAAAAACGCCCGCCCACTTAGCCACAGGAAATTGTATATCGAGCTTGATGTTTTGAACTGTGACCACTTTTTTGACTTGTCATAATTCCTCCTTTCTCTGATTTACTTTTTTTGTGCCGAATTTATAGTTGATATCTGAATTGTTTGCACTTATCTGCAAACCTCCCTAATTTGCTATTCTTACTATTCATTTTATGGAGAAAGTGTTCAAATTAGCGTGCAACGGAAAACTGTATTTTGGGAACAATTAATTTCATGCTTTTTTATAACCATACTGTGAAATTTACAACGGTTTTCATAGTGTTCTCCAATATTTCTTCATCGAACAATTTCTGGATCATTCAATTTGCATTTCCATACAATTATGTGTTGTCGATACAATTCCGTTTCGTCGTGAGTAATAAGCAATTTGAGATCCGAAATCAGTATGTTCCTTATTCTTGGACTTCTGACTATTCTGATATGTGCAATCACAGGAGCGGGTACGCTTTGATTTTTATTTAACATTATAACTTTGAACTTTAACTTTACTTAAAACTACACAAACAAACAACAAACTTAAAACAACTTTACTTAACTATAACTTTAACTTTGACATTATAAATGATGATTGCAATTCCTTCTGTATCCGTTTTCTTAGCTTGACATTGATTAGCTTAGAAAGTGAGCAAGAAAGTTAATTTAAAAATATGAAGAATTTCACTTTTTCAGAGCAGAATTCGACACAACGCGTTGCTGCCAAATGCTGTCCAATTTCGGATCAACCGTGCTGCGAAGAGGTAATTGCGTGTAGATTAGTGGTAGAAGGCGCCCCCCCCCATCCGTCTCACCCGGATTCGATTCCCGACGGCAGTAACTTTCAATATTTCATCAATTAATTGCGTGTGTCCCCTGGCACTTCCCCCTATACCTTAACTTGACTGTGTGATTTCTCGTTTCCCCCCGTATATTTTGAGGGCCAAGGTCAAATAACGCGACAAAGAAATTAACATAACGTAATTTCAACTAGTATTTGTCCAATAATCAGTTGATAAACGTATGCAAAATATCCATTTTTTTGTAGGTGATCAAGTTTGGAACACGGCTCAATTGCACTGGCTTGAGCAAGTCAAGCGGAAACTGCGATCTGAAAGGAGTGCAGAAGTGCATCCAGAAAGAGTTGTACGGGCAAGACGATGTGGAGACAGCATCGACTGATCGTGAGCTGAATCGAGAGTTCACAAACTATTAGATAATTAGTGGGAATACCCATCTAAAAATTTTGAGTAGACTTATTTTTGAAGGAGTGAAAACAATAGAGTGTACTAGTGAATTTCACAATTTTGTGGGAGGTTAAGAGTTCCTCGTTTGTTCTTCAATGATAGTAAAAAATGACAATGATGAGTCGTGTTGAATGCCGTTGATTGAATTGTACAATAAATGGTATGTAAACAAGCTATAATAGATCATTTTTTTACGAATTCCAGATATATCTTGTTGCAACGTATTTACATCCGATCACACGGACACGAGCAACCGATGCCTTGAAGCGTGCGAGTAAGTAAAATACAATAATAAATACATCGAACAATATCTTATAGAAACGAAATGAGCCCGTACTAGCGGAAATTAAGCTATGCTAACGTTTACTCTTACTATACTCTAGTTAGTGCAACATTGCTGTCAATTTTCGAGATGCAACAATGCACTTTGCAGTTACGCCATGAATTCGCCTTCTTTGGACGCAACACACAAACTCAGTCTCATCAAGAACTGTAGAAGAAAGAATCCGTTGTTTAAGGTGAGGGAATTGAGAAATATAATATAAATAAACACAATGATTTACACAATTAGCATAATTTCGAACGAAATATTTATATAAATTGTGTTCACTGCTCAATGTGTTGACATTTCAGTGCTTCGAAATGTGCAGACTAGAGGCCCGCGACTACATCTCTAAGGTGATTTATAATCTCAAGATTTTTTTTCAAACAAACTTACCCTTCTGCCTTTTTTAGCTCGTGCTATTGTAAACAGGAAGCACATCCCTGTAGTGTAACAATCGGACGATTCATAATTTCCTTAGTATCAATTAATATTCTCTATTCCAGGGTGGCAATCCGCTCGCTTTTCACTACAAGCAACACGATTTCTGCGTTAGATTACGCATGAGGGAAAACGAGGAATATTTCTTGCCATAGATCGATGTCTTCTGCGAATTCTCTGCGTTCTTGTCTACTCTCTCTCTCCCTCTACGTTCTCTCTTTCCGACAATTCCGCACTTACCATTTCTTCGATACTCGTATTGTAACCTACCTCCGCTTGTGTCATATTGCTCAGTTACTAAAATTTTTGTAAATTATAATATACGATGAATACACATGTGATTTAGAATTTGGTAATAAAAATGGGACAAACAATGAGAGGACTGGAATTTACTGGAAGAAGGAAATTAGGACTGATTATCCTTTCTTAGTGGCGGCAAGAAGTCGGTCATCAATTAAAAGATACCACAACACACTTCTAAGTGGTATGCGCTGAGGATTGTTTTGTATTTTGTATTCACTTCATTGAGGGCCCATCTCTCTGCCGTACAGTTAGTTACTTTCCTCTTCGCATTTACCACAAGAGAAGTAAAAACCGGTCTTGCGAATGCCATTAATCTGCAGCATTCAATTGTCTTGACATTGTGGTTGTTAAATGTGGGAAACATCATTGTACACCTGTATATTGTACAACCTTTCACTTACTGCACTTCTCTCACTCGCACACGATACTCGTATTGTAACCTACCTCCGCTTGTGTCATACTGCTCAGTTACTAAAATTTTTGTAAATTATAATAAACGATGAATACACATGTGATTTAGAATTTGATAATAAAAATGGGACAAACAATGAGAGGACTGGAATTTACTGGAAGAAGGAAATTAGGACTGATTATCCTTTCTTAGTGGCGGCAAGAAGTCGGTCATCAATTAAAAGATACCTCAGCACAGTTAGTTACTTTGTCCATTAATAATGCCATTAATCTGCAGCATTCAATTGTCTTGACAATGAAATTGCTGTTTACTCCCTCCTTACTGGCTAAAAAAAGCGTCTCTTCACGCCTTGTTAATACATGTACATATTCATTGAACGAAACTCGTATTTAACGATCTTTATTGATCATCAGGGATAAACAATAATACAAGTAAACGAATTTACACTTGGAATATCTCCAGAATCATAAGGAAAATTATTATTGCACAAACTTTGGAAAATGGTTGAATCTGTAATAAGTCATTCGATGAGAGTAAATTAACGTACTTGATGTAGCAAGGTGTAGCGAGGAGGAAGGCTCTATTGGGGAGCAGAGTAAATCAAGGAAATTGGTGTCAAGGAGTTGGGCAGAGGACGGCTCTCTATTTAGGGAATTAAGCAACGGTGTGTTTGAAAGGACTAACAGCAGTCATTGCGAATCTGTAATTCACGTCATTTACGTTGTTTTATCCACGACGATAAAAAAAGCGGGAGAATTTGTGATTTTTTCACTTTCCGCCTTTCACACCTCCCTAATTGTAAGGCAAGCGCAATGCAATAAGGGTTGAATATTGCTTACGTCCTGCATTGAACAGCCGTCTTGGCAGCAGCGTGAAAATATGGATGCTCCATTTGCATTCTGCGATGACGCGGGCGAAGAAGGACCTCCTAGATAAACGCTGTGATGTTTCCCACATTTAACAACAAAACGAAGAGGTCCTTCTAAGGCAATTGGTACTTTGATATGTACGGCTATAAATTATGAAGGTTTTTCAACATGACTGGCCTGGGACACCCTCTATGAACAAGCAATCAATGCAAAGTGTCAGAAACGTCATCGCCGTAGTTGATTTCTAGAAACGCTATGTTGCGTGGAGTTTGAAATTCAGATAAATAATCGGACCTCTTCATTTTGCACACTCTACGTATAGAAGGAAAAGGGAAAACACGCACTCATCGGCGTGGAAGGGCAATTGGAGCAGATAAATTCTATCATTCCGGTAAGTTCCCTTCCGCAGAAGTTGTCCCGGTGATTCCAGTCGACTTTGGGGGTCGACTGTGCTGAGCTGAGAGCGAGACACAAAAGAAGAAGGAAGATCAAACCGACGGAGTTCATTATTGATGAAGGATGGGGATAAGAAAGATTAGCTCTTTTATACATGGAGATGAGGAGGAGCGAGGAACGCCGATTCAAAATGACTAGACATGGGCGGAGTTAGAAAGGAAGATTTCAACGGACGGAGGAGAGGCAAGAGAGGGAGGAGGGATCTTCGTCTGAAGAAGATTGGAAAATAGATTAATGTTTTTTATACAGATCACACTCAATGATTATTACAATTGTCTCATTATCGGAGTAAGTGCATGAAAAAAGTATATACTGACGAATACATTTTGGGTAATATTAAAACATTCATTCTGGAATGTTCGATCGTCGCCTAAAAAAAAAGCGGAAATTCGACTGCGCAATTCATTTAGATAGAAGGCAGTCAACAACGAATTCAGAGACGCCAATCTTGCCGAACTCCTGAAACAACGATACAATTCAGAGTGCGCTTGATATTCCTGGAAAACCTTTAATAGCCATTACAAATTTTCAAACACTTTCAAAATAATAAAACGCTCCGCTTGTGAACAAATGTTCCGCTGACGAGCTCCGAGGTATAGATAGATACAATCATTGATATGATTTTTGCAAGCGCGAAGTTACAAAAATAAATACTCTCAATTTCTATGTCAACTATCTTCCATATCCATATGGCTCACCTCACGAAGTCTTCTCTCCGATTTATCTACTCCCTCCATTCTCCAAGCAAACCACCGATGCAAACCGAAACGGTGAACGAATTGCTGGTCGCTATGTTCTTCGGAAATTTTATTACGGATGAGTTCGGGTTGTGGGAAAACCCGTCTCTTGAGGAATTGATGAACATATGTCATCCACGACTGAGAGGCCTCTTCGTTCATATCATCAGAATTCAACTGATCTTCTAGATTCCCCTTCTCCTCTTCATCTTCAGTTAGTAATGTATCTTCAGTAGTCAGCTGCTCTGTTGCTCTGCGGAGCTCCTCAGCTTCACATTGGTCGTATTTGTCGTCGATTTCACAAACTATTCGAAGTTGGCGCTCGACCGCGACGCGTGCGCAGCGCTTAGTCTTCTGCCATTCTTTCCACTGTTTGACGCGAGTTTTGTGGCCACGAGGATAGACGATAGACGACATTTGGAATACGACTGGAAGTGAAAGATTGACTCGATATCTGCCTAGGGGCAATTTCGCATGTGCAATTTGTTTCCGCGAACGACATGTCATTGTAAGTAAACGACTACAGCGTTTGGACTTATAGAGGTGTGAGATAGCATGAGATTCCTGAGAAACTAACATCCTTGGATTGGATGATCTGCTTCTCAAATGTGTTAGTTCCATCGGATGAGGAAATACATTGTTCAATCTTAGGATGTAAGAAAAGCGAATAGCGAGGCGTGTAAAAGAGGAAAACGTAATCAAATTCGATTAGGAAGTCAAGGATTACTGTCGGAAGGAAGGGTTGACAATGTAAGAACGTGTGGAAGAAGTGATCTAAAGTGAGCAAAGTTGAGCTTGGTAAACAAAAAAAGTCCACGAATGGGTTATTTCCCACGTTTTTAAATAAAATGTTATTTGTCCGTAACGGGTTCGGCTATGAGTTAGCAAGATTTTCAGATGTCGAAAGAATACAGAAATGGAAAAAAAGTACAAAGCAAAAGGAATCCCTTCGGACAAGTCCAGTCAGATATACTGGTAGTTCCGGTTATTAGTAGGAGTTTCCCTCTTTGTCTCAGACTCGAAAGAACGACCAATTCGGTGCATTCTCGTGTTTGTTACTGAGATTCTACTCTCTCAACCTTCCCGTTATCTCTCATGCTCCATGACAATATTTCTCCCTGCTCAGGTCTCCCCCCTCTCTCTCTCTCTTGATCGATATCATCTATGTCTCACAGGCATTTTCTCTCCTCTTCGTTAGTCTAGACGGAGATTTCCTTTCCATGCTTTCTCAAACCCTCTCCATTCCTCAAAAACTCTCTCCATGTTGGAGATATTCTCACACATTCTGAAGAAAAAGACGAGATTCCACGTGAATGCTAGAGTTTCCCTCTTTTCAGATGCAGAAATAATTCAGGCGCCAAAGGAACCAAGAGAGGAAGTGACGAATTGCAGTTCCCAGACATTTCCCAGACATGTCTATGTGCAATCCTGCAGAAATGAAGGAAACATTTCTCCGTGAAATTGCTTTCCATTCAAAGCCGAAAAATCCTCCAGTTTTGTATACAAAAAATATGAAGAAAAAAGGTTATTATGATTACAGTGCAAGAGATCATATAACTGTCTGTCCTCGTGTATTCAGATCGATCTGGGAACTGTAACTGTTTTCCCTTCCCATGTTGAACCAGAGATCAGAGAACAATCAAAAATGTAATTCTCGACAACATGTGGTTACTTTTCTCCATCTAACCCGAACATTTTTCCGACTCTGATAAAAAGTGGAGCATTGACTCATCGTCATAACTGCCTCGCCGTCTCTCATTTCTGCTCCCTGCCTCCAACCTTGCCCCTTTTTCTTCCTCTCGTCTTACATGCGTCAGATGCCTCTCTTTTCTGCCCCGTCACGCATACTTTCATTGTCTGCTCTCTCACTGCTCCGCACACTCTCACACTCTCTCGCTTCTCCAATACTTCTCTTTCTATGAAGAGAGGGGGAGAAAAAGTTCGGGAGCTTTGTTCATGTTTCGGGCGAGGGTTCAGTGGACGAGGGGATCGAGAAAGTAGCTAGGCAGCGGATCGGCTTCGCCTATAAGTGATTGTTCGATCTATCTGAATCTAGGAGAATGATACATAAAACGGAGAGAAATTAATATATATTCTCACCACAAATCAACCAAAGTGTGTTTTTAATGTTTGCTAACAATTCAAGTTGTTATTTGAGACTCCATCTTAAGACTCAACTTATTTTAGACGTAATTACGCCAGAGAAAATGGATCGTTTCAAAATTCTACTGAGTAATCAGCCATATTTCAAATTGATTGCCTTCCTCTTTTCTCAAGATGTCAATATCTAAATAATATACTTCCCGACTCGTCGTTTTCCAATTCTTGGTCGTTCTCTCTATGAATATCGCGCCATCTGTCCCCTTCCACTCTCTCTCATTTCTGCACGATCACTCTTTCTGCTTGCTTTTCTGCGCTCTCTCGTGGTAGCACGCTCTTTTCTGCTGACGTTTCTGCTAGAGAGTCTCTCTCCCCTTTCATCCTCCGGGCAATCAAGCATGTGCAGAATTGGAGGGACTTTCGGATGAAACCACAAGGTTTTCTGCAATTTCCGACGTAAGAAAATGTTTTGCAGTCGCAGGGATAGACTATGACGAAACTCAGCAACCATTAAAACTTTATTAAAGAATCGATTTTTATTAATATCAAAAGACTAAGGATAGAAATGATTAAATTATCAACAAAATATTCGAATGGAATTATGATGTGATTATACGTGCTGTGCGAATGATAGACACAACGGATGGGAAGCGTAAAGTAGGGGAGCAAAAACAAGTTCATGAGTAAAGTTGTAGTTTGTAGTTTGGGAGATACGCTCATTCCTCGATAAATGCGTACATTGCCGCGTGAAGAACGATGCGCTCGTGTCCTTTCTGCAAAATACTATTTTTTTCTGATTTAATCAAAAAATCAACCTCATCTCCGTTAGATAATCTCGGTTTAATTTTAGTAACTGCTTCTAGCAAGATGGGATAATTGTCAAACCGTCGTCGTTCGTGTGAAGGTAATGGTGAGGGTCAAGATTTTTCCGCGGTATTCTGAAGGCCAATCGGTCGGTACTCTCACAACCTCGAACGTCTTTTCCCAGGTGTAGATGTCGCAGAGGTCACCTGAAAAGATTTTCTGATTTTTCTCAGAAGTAGCGTGAACGAGTGTGAACATGTGTGCAATTCCGTCACGGTACGTAGCTTTTCAACAGCATTAAAGCTCCCATTTGATTCCCACATAACCCGAATAGCCTCTTGATAATCGAGTTCATCTTGTTTCTGAGTAAACTCTATTCATTGCCGAGTAGGCTAATCGAGTTCAAAACAAAAACTAACCGTCTCCCTTGGGGCAGACGAGGCTCTCTTGGGTGCCCAGTGGATAGCTGTACGTCGTGTTCCCATCACTGATACGAACTGAAAAGTGGAGATGATGGATCGGAGAGAGGAGATCTCGTGAAGAAAGCGTGATAATGAGGAGTGGTTCCTCTGTCCCAATCCGAACTCCATGGACTAGTTCATTATTAGAAAGAGACATGGGGAACACGGCTGAACTCTCGATGGAGTGAACTTTGAACTGCTCGAGACGCTCTGCAATCAACGCATTTTCTAAACGCTCTCTGATAAGAATAAGATCAAAATGAGCGGGAAAACTATTCCATTTTGGTTAGAATGTGAAAGATAATACTTACTAGGTTTCGCGCGGAAAAAGTTGACGCCAGTGAATAGAAGATGCGCGTGTCGCTGGCGATGTGCATGGTGTCTGGAGACGTTCTTCCCACGAAGCTCCGCGTTCTTCGTTTCCGGTTCGGCATTCAGAATTACGATTGGAACAATGGAGAGGAAGACAATGAGCCAAGAAGAGAAGAGAAGCATCTGAAACAAAAAAAGATCAATTTTTTGAATGAGAACAAATGAAAATGTGAGAATCTTACGAACAAGTGATAACGGCTAAGCGCGGCAAGAGATAGTGGCCAAGTAGCGGCGAGAAAGTGCAATAGTTGCAAGGGTCACACTCAGCAAAAAGTCACTACGGTTAACATTTTCACTTCGTGACATTAATATAGCGAAATTATTCTAGTGCCCGAAACGCGTCTGACCCGATAAAATCTGATCCAACCCTTCATGTACTCGTATGGCTATAATTCAGCACTCTAACTAACGAAATTATTCACTTATTTATAGAATTTATTTATATATTTCATGCACTCGCGAAGGGTGCGACAGCTCTCATTTCCGAAGAGCGATGACGAAACAGCTAGCGAAATCTTGCGATGGAAAATATGAACAAAGATTTCTACCAATATTCAGAGAACTGAATTCAACATGATGCTGGCATAGAGAGTAGCCACACTCGAAGAAGAACTGGCGGGAAACGGCCGCCTAATGCGGGTCCAACAAATGCCCCAGTAGAGTCCAACCGAACTTTCGATCTCTGCCCCAAAAAAAATTCAATTAAATCCTCGTCACCCGTTCGAAGGCTCGTGTTCGCGTCATCGTCGTCGTAGTCTTCACCCGTACAAGGGCTTCCCTCTTCAGAAAAGACTCCCTTCGCCCTAACTACCGTACATATCGTACTTCTTGTACTGGACCGATACCGGGAAACTCAACAGAACGAGTTTTAACAACTAAGTGTCATGTTATGAACATGCCGGGAGCATTTTCATTCTCGGTGCGTGCAAAAAACGGTGAACGCTACTCCTGTCGTTACCAAAAAGCGAAAGTTGTGAATCGGCACGCATCGTGAACCGTGCACACCTTCTTGCAAAACTCTACCTTGTGCCGAACAGTAGGCGCACTGAGGGATATATTCACGACGTTCTTCCCTACTGATAGATGCTGAAAAGTGTGAAAACAAGTCTAACTTAATGTGCACCTTCCGTGATACTAAGCGCCTGTTATCTATCCCTAACTGAATGATTTTTCAGAAAGCTGTACACGATTGAGCGCCAGGCTCCGCAGGCAAAAAAGATCCTGTACGATCGTTTTTTGGCAGCCTCCGGTGGATTACCGACGATCGAGTACTCCGGTGCACGCACAGAGGTTAACCACCCCAATGGTCATTTATTGTCTTTCCCTAAAATAGCCCATTTGATGTTACTCATCATTGGGTACAATACAACACAATACAATATTTATCTTGTCAGACCATACCGTCAGGTGAGGATGTGATTTCAGGGGTCAGGATCATTCTTCACATGATAGACGGATCATTTCGGCTCGGGTCGGGGTAGAGGATCATCAAATTCTAAACTCGAAAACAAGCTCCCCTCTGTTCTCCTATTCCTTCTGCTGATTTTGTGTCCGCGTTTGGCCGTAACAAAATGCATGGCCTTTCCCCATTTTTCCTCTTGTTTCTGTCCTCTTCACCTTAGCTGATCGCTGTTTTCGAATAACAGTGACCATGTTTACGCCACTGGACTGACCCTGTGATTTTCCGTGGTACCAAGATGGTGGAGAACAGTCCTGAGATTGAGATATAGATACCTGCCCTACATAAAATGCACCCTCGTCTGCGACAGGCTAACATAGGATGAAGAGGCTTCCTTTGACACGTTGCAATAAACATGAGAAGATAACGATCGATCTTTCTTTTTTATTTAGCGTTTCCCTGTGAAGTTCGTAGAGGTAACACGCGAATTAGCTGTCGGGATCATGCTATTATCTCACCGAAAAGGCCGGCTGAGAGACCGCGTGACTCCTGCTGTCGAGTGTTCTGGGTAAGTTACCTTGTGTCAAGTAGGGTTGCCTGTTCGGCGTCGGTTTCGGTAATACGGCGTCTCTTTTTCTCTAATTGACCTCCCGTGAGCCGGCATCGACATTTCTGACAAGATCACATCCAGTCTGTGATGTGATCTGCCGAAATATCGATGCCGGCTGAAAGGGAATGAAGAAGGGACGGGAGAATTCCTCACTGAAGACCGTTGGGCAAGGCCGACTACTACTACAACTGATGAAGGAATCGAAAGAACTAGGGAAAAAGAGGCGGTGCTAACTGTAGAAAACAGGGGAGAAAGAAAAGAGAAGTGTATGAAGAAGAGAGTTAGAGAAAACAGAGAAGTATTGATTATGAGATTGCTGTCAATATTGAAGGCAATTATATTGATTGTTACAATTGCTGATTATCCACGCTCATGTGTTACTTCAGGACACCGATGTATTGCCAATTGAGGCGTTTCGTTTTCCTTGACACGTTTAGCCCGCCTCCACAAGCGGTACAAATGATTTGGGTGATATCATGATTCTCTAAACTGGGGAGTAAGCGGAGAAACAATAGACCGCCTAGAGAAGTGATCAAGGATCATCATATTAACGATCAGTGTTTCCAAATGGTGCAGAGCGACTACGTGTGAACACTTTACAGCTGAACTCGTCCCCAGGCCAGCCAAAAGTGAGATGGAGAGATGACCTAAGGAGAGCAATCGGCGCGAACCGGCGGAATACAACTTATGAAGACATCCTCATCTGAGCGATTATCGTCTGATATGATAATTGATGGATTGAGTGTTTCCGCCCTGCGTTCTGGACATTACCCTTAGATCATGGGGAGACTGATTCATCTCCCGTTCCCTTTACTGCCCTAGTGCTGTCTTACGCTCACATCAACACATTGCATAACATCTCCCTTTGTTCGCACTGCTTTCGGCCTCTGCCAATTAGTCATGTGTTATTTCTACAAGAGTGTTGACGCCACAGGACTGTTCGCAACACAGAGAGAGGGAGAGAGAGAGAAAGAGAGAGAAAGGGAGAAAGAGGAGAGAGAGATTGGGAGAGAGATAGAGAGAGATGGAGCGGTTGCACTTCCTTTTCGCTGTAATTATGACGTAAATGTTGATGGAGCCTCAGACTGATACGGTTCTACCATGGGGGGCAATAATCAGCTATTCCAGGAGCGCATTTGACGCATTGAACAGGCACGACATCGGCTTGTTCATACGTAAAAATCGCTACTGGATCATTGGAGGCCGACGTGTGGGGGTCGGGGTAGTGACCGGGTATTTCGGAATAGTTTCGGGTCGGATCAGGGGGGTCGATATCAGAGGTTCTGCTTGGGACCGGAGACGGCTCGTGCTCAGCTAACGGACTTCGATCATCAGTTAGCATGAGACGTGCCGTTTCCGGTCGTTTAGCCACCTTTTCAATCAGTTTGAGGGAGTTTTACCAGAGTTGAAGGGAATTGACAACTTGAAGGGACGATTGATTTCGTGATACTTAGACTCAAAGCGCTGATCGCTACTTGAAGATGTGGAGGGAAGTGGCGATTACTGTGAATACAGGGGCGGGGTCACTCGGTTGAAAGCGAGGAAGAGTGGGAGGTAAGAGAAAAGAGGAGAGACGGTAGAGAAGAGTAGGGGATTCGATAGTAAGAAGTTTGATGGTGAGAAGATTACGATGCAATCGATAAGTGAGAAAGACTACGGTACGTTACGGAACCAGTCGAAACCCACATTGCTGAAAGGAAGTGGAAGCGACAACATAAAACAATAATTCCTGGAATTTTTCAGAAAGAAATTTGATTGTTTAACAACATACTTTTGCGAAAGGCGATTGGGTGTCGCTTATCCTAAAACTGTTATATATCACATATTTCACCGACATCCGATAGCGCTACGAGCTTCTAGGAGTCTCGGAATAATATTCGAGGGAGTCCATCAAGGGAGTATGAGTGAAGGTGATGAGTGGACTGTAGGAAGAGTCGATTACTCGCCTTACTTTGTTCCCCATCGGTCCTCTCTTCTTCTGTGCCACAGTTAGATGAAAGACTAACTATTCCATTCATTGTTTTCCGTCTTCCCATTCAAATCACACGACTCTCCCATCCATTGAAAGAGAGACGGCGCTTCTCTTTGTTCGCACTTTTTCTGGCCCCTTCCCGTTAGTCATGAGTTGTTGCTACAGGAAGTATTTTCGTCACTGGACATATCGTAAGGGAAAACAGTCAGGGATAGCATCTGATCTATGATCACATTCTCGATCGTAAAGTTGTTATCATGGCTTATCCACGTTTCTCAAGGTGTAAGTTCGGGAGCAAGGGTCAGCTGAGAGGTATTCTAATTCGGCTGGTGTGCTCTCTGGAGAGGGGCGGGAGTGGTGGTGGATTGGGATTGGAATCTCGATCAACTCCGAAAGCATCGATGATTTGATCAGGAATTGGAGAGGGAGGAGTGATAGAAAGGGAAGATCTCCCTGGACCGGGAACGTTTTAGTTTATAAGTCGTTTATCAAGAGGCTATTCGGGTTCATGGGGAATCGAATGGGAGCTCTGACGACGTTGAAAAGGCTCAGTATCTTCGGTTGATTGTCTTCTGAAGAGCGAGTCATCTTGAATAGTTTTCGGAGTGGGAACGATTCGGTCGTAATAGAACGGACAACCATCGACTCAGTTCTATTACAACAGCTCGTTTTCGGTCTGTCGGGTGGCCCTTCTACCGTATCCCGGGGACAGTATATTTCCTGCCTTAGGCTACCCTTAAGCCGGCCTCGATATTTCTGGATGCATTACATCTGTCGAGTCATGTATGCTACCAAAATATCGATGCCGGCAGGCAGGGATTACTGTAATGAGTGGTATTGGACGAATGAATTCACTGTAGAGAAAAGGTGCAGCAGAGAGTCGTCTACTACCATACTAATGGGGGGGGGTACATCTCAGACAAAAGAGGCGGAGCCATTCAATCGAATTGGGGGAGGGAGCGGAGAGACAACAAAAAAGAAGAGACAGCAGATGACGAAAGGAAAGACGCGAAAAAAGAGGCAAAGAGTATCATGCCGAGGTTCTCTTTACCCATTTTACCGCCCGGTCTCTAGAAAAGGGTCCGAAGAAATTGAGAGAGATAATTTTGGTGTGCGTACGTGTTTAGTCAAGAGCGATGCTATCATCGATGTATTGCGTTAGGTGTAGAGCTCTGGAGTCTGCATCGAAAGGCTTTCTCCATTTTCCGATCCTTGCTTCTAATGTTTGGATCGGCATTGCGCTTCTTTCATGATTGTTTTCATTAATGAAGATCTGATTGTAAAAAACCGTAACCAATAGAGTCCATCAATAGATTCCATTTCTATGCACTGTTACAGATCTCTCTGTTATCACTTAACGTTCGTTCTGACCCAATTTATCACCGTAGTCTCCTTTCTCAGTTCATTGTTACCCCCAGAGGTCAAGTCTTCCGATTTCCACGTCCACAGCGTTCTCAGCTTGCTCCAATGTCCGCTCTTACAGATGTCCTCCTCCTCCTCGTCGTTCTACTGTGGGGGTTCGAGACGCGCGTCAAGCGGTGGAAGCAGCGCATGCGACTGGCGCGTCTGGCGCGGACGGCGGCGGCGAAGGTGAATGCACTCATCGTCGCCGACAAAATGCAAAATGTCATTGCCGACGTCGAGATCGAAATGCTGCACGCGTCGTACACCTCGGTCAACGCAAAGCTGGCGGCGTTTCGGCGCATTCAAGAGGCCTGCAACGAGAGGAATGAAGAGGAAGAGGAGGAAGAGGAGGAAGAGGAGGAAGAGGAGGAAGAGGCAGTTGTGGAGGGCGAGATACTCGAAGACGAGGAGAATCGCCATATCGAGATGGATAAGGAGTCGGACAGCATTGGCATCAACTTCGAGCAGTTTGTGAGACAAAAGTTTACTATTTGGTTTAGTTTCGGTAAATGACGATTGTGCTGTCGAACTAGCGGGAGTAATATATCTCTTGATGTAGCACGTGGTTTAGATTGCTCCGCGATATACCGTTTAGTTGTAGAGCACTCCACTGCACATGCCCGCCAAACTTTCAGAAGGGGGTTTGGAGTGTGAGAGTGTATAAACTCGAGAGAGACCCTATCACTAGCAAACTCGATCACTCTGGAAATGTAGGTTTGCAATTATGTATGTCAAGCACGTTTTCTTTCAATTGAGAAAGGAGTTGCTAATTAATCCATAATTTGCAGATCCCTGACGAGTATTTGCTTATTTTCTCGAACATCAAGGGCTACTTGGAGGTAAATATGCAACATTCAATGCGAATGTTTCTGTTGCATCCCTCCCCCTTTCTGCAGTGATTATTATATTGATAATTAATTGCAATTGATATTCCTTTTTTTATAACTGGAGAGCATGTATTTACCTCCGTAATCCTTCTATTCTTGTAGTAATTATTATTTTCTCTATTTGTCTTCAGAAGCCCGAAGTTCTTCTCTATTTCACTTCCACACAATCAAGAATACCATTTTTGCATTTTACTACGACCACAAAATCATGTCCTTATCTCATTTTTTTCTAATTGTTCCTACCTTTTTTATGTTGCCTTTTCGTAATCCAACTGAACATTAATTCTTTTTCGTTATTTGTGACTGATTCATTTTAAAAATTGTATATGAATACTACTTATATTCGTTTTACAGATTTCAGCTCACACATTCATAAGACAACATTACACAACAACATATTTTTCTGTCTTCTTCTCTTTAGCAAAGAAACATGTTCGCATTACAACCAGGGCGTTTACTCCACTGGACCTCTCTTCTGTCAAAAATATTACCAATAAGGGATTTCAGAAACAAGACCATTAGAAGTTATGAACTATTTGTTTGTAGAATTTTTACTTGCTCTGTTTATAACATTTTATCCCCTTAAAAACGAATATTTTCTTTAACAAATCGTTTAAATTGGGCACATTTTCAGCAAAATCCTACATACATGTATTTACATATTTAGCCTAGTATCAATGGAATGGGGCCGTACGAGGTATTGTTCGTTGCACCGCAGAATATGTTGTGGGAAACCTTTATAATCATCATTAATGCCGAGTTTGCATCTGTCTGTGCAAGAACCGGAATGCCTTCTCTTCTAAGTATCGCATCTCCATGGCTACCAAGAGGGAAAGAGCGAGAGCGCTGCCTTCCTCCCCCTTCCCCCACCTTCTCGACTCTCTACTCCATTGTGACGACGGAATAGGGTGAACAAACGGGCCCTTCAACTCTAATTGACCGCAACACTTCTTTCATCATAAATGTGGCAAGACAAGGAGATTCGCTTCGATGTCGACACGCGGTAGGTCCAATTTTCACTACGATACACTATTTTAATTTGATTATTATTACATTTATTGGCTGAAACGAATTGGACATTGCGTAACTTTAGCAACTTATTTTTGGTTATTTAACGAGCTGGCCCCATTCAAACCTTCGAAAGGCCGTCTAAACGTAGTTTCACTCGTGGGATATTACTACTTTAGCCAGAAGACAGAAATCCGCAAGATAGCAGCGCTAGTTCAGTTCTGCAGGGCTACTTTCTAGCTGAATTCTGTCTTTTATGTGAATTGCCTTTTACAAGAAGTAACCATACTTCACGAGTTCTGACACGGGACTGACCACAGGACATATATCCCGATCCGTTTGATATTTCCAGGGTAGTATGTATGGACTACCTCAAAACTATTCTCAAAAGTTGCCAAACCCGCCTGGGAAGCGAGATAAAAATTGTCACGGCTCACAGTTCTGCTTTGCATATTTGTATATTCTGCCTTGCAGTCTTCTCCGTCTCATTCCTGGCGAATTCACGCTCGATCGCATAGAGAATGTGGAGGATACAAAGGTTCGCTTTCGAAAGTTCCGGTCTTTGTCGATCGATAATTGCTCAATCAACACGTTTTCCCAACTACAAAGTATCATAACAACGCTACATTTCCCCACATCTCCTGAGAACGCAAAACAACGAGCAACTACAATATTTTCTCTGGAAAATATGTCTAGATTGACTACAAGCTGCACTAAGCTAGCTGAACTAATTGAATAATTGATTTATTGACTAGTTGACTAATTGATGTGCATTACCCAACTGCAAAGACTCTATGGATACATGGTCGAATTTTTTAAAATTTTATGTTCTGCACAAAATATACGGATTGATACTGTATTCACAGATTATTCACAGGTTAAAACTAATTTATTAATTGACTAATCGATAATTCACTATCGTAATTGCAGGGAAACAATGGCGACCGAGGTATCTTCCGCATCACCAATCTACGGTTGATTTGGCACGCGCAGACGATGACCAGGATCAATCTATCGATCGGCATGAATACTGTGATAGGAATTCACTCGAGAAAAGCCTCATCGGTGAGGGACTAGGGCAGACAATTTGAGCAGACTGTTGTGAAATTATAATAAAATGGGTTGGGGATTCTTTTGGAACTTTTGAAAGTATTGGTGTATCCATAAACATTTCGAATGATCCTTCAGAATAAGCATCGAACACTTAAATTCGACGTTTATGAATGGATAAATTTGGGACCTTATATGGGATATATGTATGGGATATATGTACTTATGGGATATATGTACACACTCACAGCCGGGCACCCATTCACAGCGCCGACCGCACAACCCCCAGCCACACACACAGAGTGAGGGGGGGGAGGAAGAGTGAGGGACACAGAGAGAAACATCGATATGTTTCAATAATGTATCAAGAATAAGAGCATTACCTTGGGTGGAATCGATATTTGTTGCAGAAGATCAAGGGCGAAACGGAGTCGATGTACGTGAGTGCGAAGGCCCCTCAGACCAAGTTCGAGTTCGTCTTCACTGCACTCGGCACTTCTGTCGCTGTGGTGAGTAGGGATGACGGTTCAGTGTTCCATAGTCTCTGGCAATCTCTTTTCTCTAACTCTCATGTCAAGCGTTTTTTTCTCGATCTAATATATATAGATCGAAAAAAAATATTTAAAAAAATAAAAATAATAAAATCCGTTCAAAATGACCAATTTGATTGTGGCAACAGCAGTGAGACATCGTAATCGACTGAGCACATCCATCCTCGATTACTGTTGTCAAAGTACTGTAATAACACCCAACAGGCGGCAATGCGTGATTGCACGTCACGATTACTGCAATCATAGTAGTGTAATAATACCTGAACAAATATCAGTGCGTTAGACGTGGGTGTATAATTACCGTACAATTCAGTGTTACTGTACTCAGATCCCTCTTGCCAGTAACACAATCGCCCACCTAATGTCTAATGAAAGCACATTAATCCAATCTATTCTCAATTTATATGAACTTCATACCCGAGGGACTACAATACTTGCTATTACCGTAACCCATGCTCACGGGAAGTGCAAAACGCGTGGGTGTGCTGACATTTCCAGAGTGTTTGGCACATTAGTCACAAAATCATTGACATTAGACGCAGTCACGGCCAAGAGATTAAAGCGCGCGTGATAGCACATTCCATTAACGACGACTATAAGATAATGCGAAATGTGAGGGGAAACCGTGCGAATTTATGCTCGTGTATGTTCCGCTTGTGATATGGTTCAACCCGCTTAAAATCGAGTGAAGACAAGTCCAATAACTAATAAAAAGCAACAAAAAATTCCCTAGAATAATATGGAACCACGAGATCGCTATATCTCAAAACTACGTCAGAGGGGAATAATTGTTGGGGAAGGGAATCAATAAAAAGAAAGATGATCACATCTTCCAGAACCGCCTCTTCTCCACTACTTCGTCGATCCACCGCGCCTACGAAACGACCAGACTCTATCGGTGAGACCCGTTCACCTATTGGCAAATCATTTTCGTCAACCTATCAGCGAGCAATTAAAACGCACGCTGAAAGTGGTGTGAAAATGAGGATGTTTCTTCCATCCTAACTAAGTGAGAGTGAAGTTTGAGAAGAAGGAAAGCCAATTCACACGGTTGGAGTGAAATAAATGTAGAATATTTCATTCTCATCTGAAGCGTAAAGCGCCTGTCATGAAAAATTGTATTATTATGAATATTGATCAATCCATCAATCAATTTTTCATGTCAGGCGATAATCGCTCAGATGAGGATGGGTCGATGGACTTCATAAGTTGCATTCCACCAGAATATTTTGATAATTGCATTATGATAATTGCAGTGAGCTGAAGATGCGTGGGCCGACGATCGACGATGACGGTCGACTGAGAATTCTGCCGGGCGAACAGCAGATTGACAAGGTCGACGGAGTGTGGAACCTCAGCTCCGAGCAGGTTCGACCCATGGGTCGCCATGGCTGCTTACTCCGAGAACAAATATCACTAGCACCACGACATCGTTTTAGTGAAATTCACTAGCTATAAGAGACATTTACCTTACAGGAAAGTTAAAATGCTTACTTGGTGTCCTGATCATATTGACTTTTCCCATAATGTAATAGGCACGAGTCGAAGAAGATATCGAGCACGCCTGAAAAACGGGAAATTTACCGGAAGTGAACCGGAAGTAGACTGAAAAATGAAAACGCCTCGATAATCTCATAATGACCCTTTTCAAGTGGGGATGCGTCAAGTGCTTGTTTCATTTGGCTGACAGGCCCGCTGTTATCGCAGTGAAATTTGTTTGAGTAGGAAAATTTTCAGGGAAATCTGGGAGTGATGATCTGCACGAATCTACGCGTTGTGTGGTACGCCGCCATGTCTGTGGGATACAATGTGTCCATTCCCTACCTGCAGGTACCTGTTCTCTTCCTGAAAACTCTTAGTTTTCATTCCATGATTCACCTTTTTGGATCGGATCCAAAAATGCAACAGAAATAAACACGAAAGCTCATCATTTTTATCACTCTCCGAACCAAAATTAACATAAATTCAAATTGAAATTGCAATGCCCCAACTAATACTCTTTTCGAAATGGCGATGAAGCAGACTCTAATCAGGCACATCTCAGTGATCTGTGGCGCGTATTCTCATTCACAACTTCAATTTCACTCGGATTTTTCAACGCGCGATGTACGCCGGATTTTAGCTGCGCGCGATGCGCGCCGGATTTCACAACAACGGCCGTTGCAACGGCGCACATCGCGCGCAGCTAAAATCCGGCGCACATCGCGCGCTGAAAAGTCCGTGCATTGAAGACAGACTTGGGATATTTTTATAATGACGAATTAGAGTTTGACTACTTGCTAATTAGTTTAATTAATTGCTTCCAGATGGCGAACGCTCGTGTGCGTGACAGCAAGTTCGGCCTCGCACTCGTCATCGACACTTCTGTGCAGGTCAGATTTAGGCACTTCCTCACGGGGAATGAGTCAGCGACACCAGAAGCCTAAACTGGCCAGCTACCACTTCAAATCTACTAAGCACAGAGGAGCGGGGGGTTTAGAGTTTGAAAGTCGTTGCTCTAATGCTTAGACTTTAGACTTATGGCGTCGTATAGGTATTTCCTTGTGAGTCCGGTTCACTTCCGGTTCACTTCCGGTAGTTCACAGATATTTTTAGTCAGGAGAGTACGTGCTCGGCTTCCGCATCGATCCTGAGGAGCGACTGAAGAACACGTGCAAGTCGATTCAGAGTTTGCACAAGGCGGCCAACATGAAGCCCTTCTTCGGCATCACTGTTAACCGCAAGCAATTTGTGAGTGATTAACCCTTTTAGAGAAATTAGTAATTAGTAAGAAAATAAATTAGCCAACAACCAGAATCCCTAGTCTTTTTCCGTCCGACGTGATACATGTGCAACATTCTTTGCAGATTACGAAATAGTAATGCAATTTGTACAGGGCAGCACTCCGGATTCTCGACAGCGCGAGTCCGACTCACATTCAGACGAGGAGAGTGGAGAGACGCCACTCAAGATTGGAAGGGCAGATGCATTCGCAGTGAGTTGTTTACACGAGACGGGGTTGAGAAGATAAATAGAAGTGATATGTCGGAGTCTTCTATACATATATGTGAGAAAACTCTTCTTCGGTACGAGAACATAGTGTCCGCCTTGACCTCACTTTTTATTTGTGAACGATAAAGATTGAGCGATTATACTACAATTCAGGCCTATTTCTCTGACGGACTCGTGGCTGCTGAACCGCGCGGCCCGGTTTACAACGAGGTATTGCAAAGTATTAACATTACAAGTTGTAATACACTAGTCCAAAATAATGAAAGGATATGCCCGTAAACACACGTTCCGCTGGCGTGAGAGCATGCCAAAAAGTGAGACATCTGGGGGGTACCGAAAGGGATACCCACACCAGTACTCCACTGCAAGAGCGTATCATCATACAAATTTTAGTGTGAGGAACGAGAATAGGCGTGAAACGTCGTGTGAGTCATGAATCAATATTGAGTGCACTGTTTGCTGAAATGGAATTCCAATAAATTATTATATATTTTTATTGATTTATTACTATTACCATTACTAATATTATTATGCAGGACCTCGGCCTGGCCGTAGAACAACTTCGTCCCGGCTTCACTCTGGAGCAGCTGTGGGAGGTGCACGTCGAACCGAACAAACGCTGATCCATAACCACGACTTAACCAAGCTGCACCCGATCCCGACCCAAGTATGATTTGCTCTAAACGTCGCTGTTCAAGACTAAATCCCTTCTACTCCCCAGCTTTCCTTTCAGTTGAGTGTTAAGGTAATCTTTTTAAATGCACATATTTACTTCTTACGAACACTCCATGTGACCAAATTATAGCAAACCACTGCCAAAAAGGCAAACCATCGATCGACACCTTGATATCGTAAGGCATCCGCTGTGCGGAATCCATTATCGCTTGGTATCTGAGCAATATCCCTCTATCTTGTAACCTGTAGCCACTCTGAGTATGTTCATATAGCGTGGTTTTCGCAGAATAAAATATTTTCAATGAAAGGCCTTACCATTAATCAGATCCGGATATTTCCCTTGTTCCCAGATTCATCTTGACACTCCTTCGGTCAAATCTAGTTGTGGAAGAGTATCAATCGATCAACTTTTCATAACGATACTCATAAGCAAGCCTATCAGATCCGATTCATTGCCGGAAGAATGGAGTTCCATTGTTCCGAACATTCTGATTTCTTAATTCTATGAGCTCCGGAACGGTTTTAGCCAAATCGTTCACAAATGCTTCGAGCAAATAGTTTATTCGAACAATGCATGGTACACTGAGCGGATGAAAAACGTGGTCCTCGAGTTTTGTTTGAATCATGTAGTTGAAAGTGGTCAGAATGAGGATAGGATGAAACTCCGATTACGGTATCCGAGATAAAGACTACGGTAAAGTGCGTTCAACGACTCGGGCGAATCGATTCTCCCCAGCTGAGATATTATATAAATGTGTACAAGGCTCCGTATAAACAGAAAAAGTGCAGGGCACAGGGCGTGTTACAGAAACGGAAAATCCGTGCGGCTATGTCAAATAGCATAGAGTTGTGATAGATCAGCGGGCCAGCTTAGTGAACAGATCACCGACAATAGTGGACATGAATGAGAATATCGATAGTATAATGGTAAGAGCGAAGTAGGCACAATATAAGAACGGCGACTGTCGATATCTGGTACGGTAGGCTCAGTTATCGATCGGCTAGTGGGGGGTCCTTAGTCCTCGCACCATGCATTCTCCTTCCGGATTTGTTCCTCTTCTTCCTTGGTAAAATCGTTCTTGATATTGAAGGTACGACGGATGTCCTCTGGCGACTTTCCCTGCAACAAACGATGTACAATACTTTGGCTGTTCATCTCAGAAAAAGGCGTTCCAACATTGAGTGGCAATTTATTGCACATTCGCGGACAGCGTGACTAACACTTTAGATATGTCCAAATTTAAATGTATGTTTTTTTTTATAATTTGTACTCGATCACAAGGCAATGGTAATAAAGCTGCTTGTGAGTTTGAGCCACATGAAAAGATGTCTTTACTAAACCGTGGTTCTCTAGGGAGAAATCACTGGACAAATGTTGATTGTTATCGCACAACAGAAAGAATAAGTAGCGATCGCATCTAGCGCAGATATGAAATCCGTTTGTTATGATTCTCACAGAAATCAACGGATTTGAGTTCATTTTGATTATAAACATATTTAAATACCTTAATCATATTGGCGACGCTCTTACAAGTCACGTCAAGGAGCCCCTTGATGTCGAGGTAGTTGGCAGCCAAGATGAGCTCGAACAGCGTACCCTGGTCAACCTGTAATTACAGTAAATATTTATCGATTGAGAAAAACCCTTCAATGCTGTCTGATATCGTGTTATTAGGCATCCGCTGTTTGCGCGCGATACAACAGCTCGTCAGTCACCAGCATTACAGTAACCCAGTGTATCACAATCGCCACTCACACAAGTCACATCATCAACTAAACTCGAACGACAGAGTGGAACGCATTCTGACTCATCGTAAAAGAACGGGCAAAGGGAGTGAGAGATCGATATTGGAATACCGGTTGCGGCCGATGCATAGCGTCAACGAGAGAAAGGGAAAAAACAAGGAAAAGGAAAGAAAATAACATAAAATTTGATGCGCAGCGTTCCATTTCAAGTACTTTAGTTTCTCTCCATTTCGTCTCTCGCCCTCGTTTCTGCTGTTCATCAGCGGAACGTTCTAATCTTTCAAACGAGTGTTACATTTGTAATACCTTGAGAAATTCGGTGTCCCAGCTGGGAATGTCGTCCGTTCTTTTCTCTCTCTGATCATTGTCCTCGACGATCGGCGGATCCTCCTTGTGGTACTGGCACCACGCCATCACCTGCATTCATTAACGATTACGATCAAGCACTGATTACGTAATTGGCAGTAATTCATTAACTAATTAGACCAGTATCTTACAACTGAAGGCAGTATCGAGTAGTAATTTAGGGTGGCACTGAAGTGTCCCCCCCTGCTATGGCCTATGGGCTAGTTTTTGTTAGCTTTTTCGCAGTCGCCTGATAAAACAGAGCCCCCAGGGCATAGTAATGCAAATAGACGAATCTGAGAGGAGCTAACCTTCTTAAGGATGGAAGCGTTGACGTTCGGCACGTGAATGGGCTCGTGGTTCTCATTCTCCGACTCATCCAAGCCCAGGTCCTGAATTGATGCTGTTCCGACCCCCTTTGAAAAACAGAAACAATTGTATATGTCTGCCTAGTTGCAATGATTTGCTTCTGGTTAAAGATACCAATTTAGAAGTAAGTTGTGCACAGTTGTTTGGATTCCTTCTCCAATTGACTATTATCAGTGTATGACAGCGTTGCGACGCAAAGCATATTTTCCCACACTATTTTCTCATTTTTAATCGATAAGAATCACAAATACAAAATCTCTCTTCCTGATCTATACTAATCTCGCAAATCAGTTGACAATTCCGTATGGAAGGTAAATCCTACTGCACTCTGTGCACTTTGCATAGCAACGCCTAGCAACGAGAGCTTATCAAATCTTCAGTGATATCGTCACGGTTTCCGATTAGCGAATTCTGATAACAAAAAAACTGATCAAATCGTACCGTCAACATGGTGTTGATCGTGTGAGAGAGCTTGATGACTTCACGTGGTACTTCGAAGAGCTCACCATCAGAGGAGAGGAGCTTGACGACCTTCATTTCTCGCTGAAGTGACGTACCATAACTAAGACTCCGGTACAAACGACTTCAAAATCAGAGAGAGATTGGATACGAAGTGGAGTGAAGCGAGGGAAAGGAGGGTTTAGGAGTTTTGGGAGGGTACCGACACTGACAGCGAAGCGAAAACAACACAATTTCATCATATGTACTAGTTATTTTGTTCCTTCACCTATGTTCCATGAAGAGGGTCACGATAAAGGAGCTTTTTCCAAACATTAGTAAGCATTCGATGGAAATAACTTAATTTGAGAGGATAAAATACACGCGAAGTGCACGTGGGGACTAACGTATGACAGACGCGACGCGGCCGCTACGCCCGTGACCGGGTATTAGACGGCGGCTCAGTTACTGTCGTCTGCAATTCGCTCTAGCAATCTGCGAGCAATCACAAAGTGATTTTTTTTCTATTATTTAATAATTTACTCTCTAATAATGTATATTTTCATTTCTCACATGATATTAGTGGATCAGTCGCCTTCATTTATCAAGCTGTCTTTGCGAAATATATTGGTTGCAACAGCCCAGCTCGTCAGTGACCTGTAGCGATCGATGAAATCAACACGGCAAAGTTACTCGATACACAATGTGCGATTGAAAGAATGGAACATGTAATTGTCACGAAACGCTGCTCTCTGGCTTTTGTCGTCCATAACCATTTCGTCCATGACCATTTTGTCAACGACTTGGCAACGTGCTTTCTTCTTAAAACATATTCCTCTCGTCGCCTGCTTACAAAAGAAATATTGCTTACGGATTCTTGCGATCCCTGCGAATTATTGAAAATTTTATTTTTTTCTCGTTTTTACACATATCTCAGCCACTGAGTCCATTTTAATCTCGTATTTTGGAGTACAGGAGGGGGTAATGAAAATTGGTAACGGGACTGCTTATCTGTTCGCGATAAAATTGGTCACACGTCAATCGTCAACTTGGAGATGAATAGGCCTTTCCTCAGAAGGACGAACTATTCCAGCTCACTCAGAATTTAATTATATGTTCGAAACTTCGAGCGATGTACTACGAGGCAGCAATCGTTTTCGACATAAATCTCCTCTTTCCCTCATAATTCTTTCTTTATTTTCGAACATATCATGTCTAGTATCACTGAACAATATAAACAGCTGTTCGATATGTCCCAACAATCATATCACAGAACGCGACATTTAACATTCCGCAATGCTACGTAATTTCAAGAGATTAAGGTGTAGCAAACAAACAATGAGATAAAAATGAGCGAAAGGCAATGAGAATGTCGGTTGTTTTGCAGTTAAGAGTAGTAAACTCTTTGTTACGTGCTTCTTGAGTTAACGGAAATTAAACGTTCTCGCTGGCAAGCGTCTCGCATTCAAGAGTTCATTGTAGGCGCAATCTACCACCCGGCCTTGTGGCCTAATGGATAAGGCGTCGGACTTCGGATCCGAAGATTGCAGGTTCGAGTCCTGCCAGGGTCGAAATTTTTGCACTTTTTTGTCTCCTTCATTACCACTGTAATGCATCTCTTGAGCAAGATCAAGTCGGTGTAATATAGTTTGGGAATGAATGGGAAAGAAACTGGCCCCATATTATTCCAAGTCATTCGTGATTACAATGCCATGATACGACCTACCGTGTATCACATGATAGCAATAAATGTTTTCTCGTGGGGGGAACATCGCCCCATACGTGTTGCCAGCTGCAAGTTGTTTATGATCACTCGTTCTTCTCGCTTTCTTGAATACCCTATCATGTAACACCTACAGCAGATGTGAAGGCTTGTTGTCAAAGTTTTTTCCTGCCCATGATTCGAGAATCCGTGATAAACTTACCGCCGCCAGTTGTATATCGATAGGAGACACACAGCACATCAAACACCAGTTGGGTTTGTTCGACAAACGAACACAGGTGAGGTGCGCGCTAGAGTCAACAACCATCCGGCCTTGTGGCCTAATGGATAAGGCGTCGGACTTCGGATCCGAAGATTGCAGGTTCGAGTCCTGCCAGGGTCGAAACGTTTTGCATCGTTTAGGTATCTTAGCAGGGATCCTTTTAGAAGGCCTAATCACTTTATTCGATATACCTTTTCCTCTCTTCCCATTTTGGACTGATCCTGTGAATTCCCTCAGAATTAGAATTTTTTGGTTTTTTCTCTCATCGTCTGACACCCTTCACGACTTTCTCAAAAGTCGATCGCAAGTGAGGGCTACAGTATCCTTCTCTTTTTTCGTCGCTCCTCTTGTCTTTAGCTTCTCTGTACTCTCTCCGGTACATGCGCTCTCTCGTTTCTCTGCCGCTCTCCAAGCTCCGCCCGCTCTCTCGATCGTCTTTCGTCGTCTCATCGCTCTCTCGACCGCTCTCGTAGTCGGCACTCTCTCAGTTCCTCCTTATCTCTCGTCATTTTATCGAGCGGGCCGATGCGTGTTTGTTCCTCGCAATGAATGGAGGAATAGGGGGAAGGGGAGCGGAGGGAGAAAATGAGGGGAAGCATCGAGAGATGTGAGAGAAGGGAGAGAGATGTGATCTACCTAATCAATGGAATGTTGTGGAAGAATGCAAGCAACCATCTTACAGCATGGAATGTTTATACCGGGCTTGGAGCCATCAGAGCATTCAGCAAACCAGTGCAAATAACAGTAAGAATCGATAAATCAACGAGAAAGGTGAACGAAATCGTACCTAAACCTGGATCTGAACCAAAAAGAAATGAATTGCGAACTAGGCGATAGTGGCAAAAATGGAGGTAGAGAAGATGATAACACCGTCATTTACACTAAACTAACTCGCGAAAAACGAGTCGGGGTCAATTCTACGGCTGCGGCTCTACAATAATTACAGCTCCATGGATTCGGGCGTGCTGGGTGCTGCGGGTTGGTCGACCGCGTGGTCGCGTGTGTCCGCCTCGTCCGCGGACGACCGCACAGAGCCGGCGCGGCTGCCACTCGTGCACGTGTCTTGAGGGGACGACGACGTCGTCTGCGCCACGCTTTCCTCTATTTGCTGGAAGAGTGTGGAATGCCGCTTGCCAGCTACTAATCGATACGAACGACCATCAGAAACCGTCAACTCGACCGGAATCTCGCCTAGAGTCCCGTCGAGAACCAGCGGATTCATCCCCGGCGGCAGTCGAATTGAAGCTGCAAAAATCGATAAATAGAAAAAAGTAAGAATAGGGACATCAAGTGATCACGTCTCTTATTTCAAGTGACATTGACTTACAGGTGCACATATTCTCCTGGTGTCCTGGTCATAGTTAGTTCTCACAATCAGATTACCCCGATAATGATCTACCGTAACCAGACCACGGCTTACCCAGGGGGGCGACCGATGATTGAACTCGTGGCAAATGATCAGAAGACCAATCTCCGGCCTCACTGGTTCTCTGGCTACCCTGAAATTAACCATTGACTGAATACTGTATTTATTGATTTTTGGTGTACCTCATCAATCAGTTCTGCAGACCGACCATTTGCTGCGCTCGATACTGCGGATGTCTGGAATACGGTAGATCAATATTAAGATAGCAATCGATATATAGAACAACTGGTGGCGGTGTTTTAGTTTTGTATATGTGAAATTTTTCTAATACTGTTGAAAAGGTGCAAAGAGTCAGAAAAAGAATGCCAGAAGTACCGTACCCTCTAGGCATACCACTTACCGTATGTGGTATGCCTACAGGGTACGGTACTCACATTGACGAGCTCTACTCCGGCAATTCCCTTCTCCACGATTAGATCGCTGATGGCGGAGACGGTCGCGAGACGGTCGGATCGCTGCTGCAGTTGCTGCACATGCGAGGAACTCATCTTTGACAGCCAATTGTGCTCGGCGGAGGGAGGTGCTTTGAAATACGGCGAAATACCCTGCAACGAATTGACATATTACTTTTTTTATTCAAAAATAGAGACAAATTCTTTTTCAAAATATTTTGATTTTAAAAATATAAAGGAACAAGCGAGAGAACTGATTTCTGCAATTGCCCGTACCACGTAGTCTCGCAGGGTCACTGGTTGGTACTGCACGGAGGTGCGCGGTCGACGCACGATGACGAGGCGTCTCTGCGCCGCACCGCATGGAATCGGCTGCGCGAATGGGGTGAAGCCATCGGCTGCAGCAGCGTCGGAGTGGTGGACACCGTGCTGCAGCTGCGGCTGCTGCATGTGCGGCACGAATAAAGTGGGCGGAGAAGCTGCAGGAGTGTTGACGGACGGAGCTGAAGAGAACTTTGGCTGTCGCTCGAGCACTGGCGGCGTATCCTGAAAAAAGGAGCTGATTACGGTAGAGATCTTTTTTTTTTAAATAGTTAGTCTACAGTAAACAACATAGCGACGGAGTTAAATCTGGTTACGATATCAATCGATACATTAAAATACCGGAATAATGGTGTAGACGATGCGGAGTTGTCGGACACGAGTCCACCCACATTCTGTAGCTAGACGAGCTACCGTCCACGACTCGTCCAATTTCTGGAAGTGAGAGGGTTACGGTAGGCTAGACTCTGGAAGTTAGAGGGTTACGGTAGGTAATATTTGCGTGAAAGCCACAGTATGGTTACTGCAAATTAAGCAATGTAGTGTTGCGGTACTCGTAGAATATACACTATGGGACAGGAATGCCTGATTCGGTTCTATATTTCTGTGTGAATAGGAAAAGGTACAGTACCTGCAAGCCACTGTAGTCGTACATTTCCATCTGTTGTCCGTTCATTCGATGGTGGGTCTTGAGCAGCTTTCGAATTGCAGCGAGCGTAGTCTGAAAGGTATACTAATAAATTACAGTCGTACTTATTGTAGTTTTGACAAGACTCCGCTGGAAGTACACTCGAAATATCTATAGAAATATCTTTTGACTAATTGCAACATTGCACTGGTAGCTAGTCAGTATGCTGCACTGTTTCTCATTTGTTTAGTTTCCACTTTTTAAAGTGCAGACGTTACGTCATCCTCACTCACATCTCCTCGAACTTTAAAATGTCGCGGGGTTGTGATCGTGTGTCGAACCCAATGCGAGAAGTCGGAATCGGGATTGTGACCATTCTGGAAGGAATTGACTCCACAGTAGTATCGGAGTTTGGGATCGTGATTTCAGTTTTTTTCCCATTTTTTTAAATATACGTTTTGTGCGCATGGGTTTTGTTTCTCCGATTAGTTTGAGATGTTTCAACACCGTAATAAATCATTGACTGAAGAGGTTGCGATATCGATACCGCCACTCCTACTGCGCGAACAATGGTCGGAAATCATTAAATTTTTCCATCGATCTCTGTTCATTGAAACACTCTCTTTCTGCCCACCCTATTACTCATTTATTACTAAACTCACCATCGATGTTTCATTGGATTAATGGAGTTTGACAAGGATCACCAATCGATCAAACTACCGTACCCTTTTCATGTCTTCCATTTCCCATCTCGAAACGTCTCTCGGATGGCAGAGAAAATCATATCGTGTGTCGTGCAGAAAACGGGCCACCTGAACAAAACAAAAATATATTTAAAAATTCGAAAAAATCAGAATTCGATTACGATAGCTTCAAGCCTTTTCCAGTGATTTATATCATAAAAATGACTCAGGGGGTAACGATTGTGGTGAATTGAGAGAAGATCTTTCTGTCTCTCTATACCACACTGCCGTCGCTCAAAACCACTTTCTGGAGCGTTAGCAGAAAATATTCATGTATCCACGTGCTCACCAACCTTTTCATCGTAAACGACTCGTTTCTCTTCTGGAGGAATAAAATCGTGACTTGTTCTTGATTTGATAGTCTCCCCATTGAGCTGCTGCAATGTGATATATTTGTACTTTTTTTTGGTTTTAGTTCATTCGTAATATCAGATCAACTTTTTTTTCAAAAAAGTTTGAGGAGCACTAATATCTGTGGATATCATAAGGTATTCTGAGGACTCATCGATCACCTCGGAATCCGGACCGATGTTGACATGATCTGCGGATATTATGACCATTTCCCGCTCATCGATAGTTCGTTCATCTCCGAGTAACGCCTCCCTAAAGATAGCACGTAATAAAATAATAATCATAATATTTATCATGTCA
The DNA here is from genome assembly GCA_036245785.1 of Pristionchus fissidentatus. Classification (NCBI taxonomy): domain Eukaryota; kingdom Metazoa; phylum Nematoda; class Chromadorea; order Rhabditida; family Neodiplogasteridae; genus Pristionchus; species Pristionchus fissidentatus. The sequence goes on along the minus strand of BTSY01000007.1, from coordinate 3,562,335 downwards.
GGCGGATGACGCATCAGATGATGATGGGCAAATATTCCTCTTTAGTTGCGTATATGCTAGGATCGCGGTTTCCAGCACTTATGTTGTGTTAACAACGCCCCGGAAAATAAAACAGAATATTTGAATTCCATTTATTAATGATTTTTCGCCATTAGTCGGCTGCCAGTGAAGCAATAGCATTGAAATTGTTTTCCGATTCAAACTCCCACTCTCAACCTAAATTCAAAATTTCAAGTCCCTAGCATCACTGGCCTCCGAGTTATGGTGGAAATAGATAATTACGAGATTTTTTAAAAATCGGTTTCATTTCTCATCCGGATCGTTCTTTTACACAGCATTAGAAAACGTTTCTCTACCCTCATCAGTTCACGCGCCCTTTCACACCGACTCACCGCGCCTACCGAAACGCGAGAGGTTGTGGAATCGTTTTCTAATTATAAGAACCCATACAATGGAGAATCGTTTTCCTATCAAAATTGTACTGTGTACAACTAATCAATGGTGATTTTCATTTATGAAATACCCGTTTAAGTTTCCCTAAAACGTTTCGAAATGTGTGCCCCGAACAATTTTTTTCTCGGTTTTCTAGATGGAAGTTTCAAAACCTGTAATCACCTCTCAAAGGAAGCAAAAATTTTGCCGAAACTAGACGTTATCAGGTTATCATCAGTGCACTTCTTATCTTTAGTGAGTAGTTGTTGGCCAAAAAATCAGAAATAAAATGTTTTTAAAAGTAAAAAAAACTGACAAGTCCATCAGCACATCTCTGTCTGCGTCTGTGGCGCTGTAGCTTTGATGCCTCAGATCATCAATGATGGCTTTTCCCGCCCGTGGTCTCACCATTCTATTTCTGAAGCGACTGATGTGATCTATCATATCATAACACCGAAGCTCCGGAGTGGCGAGAGAGCGTGCGGAAATGAGAGATCGCATTTACATACCTCTCATTTTGCAACGGTCTTTCGCAACTCCGTACTTCAAAGTTCCGGAGTAATTTATTCGAGCTGAAGGAATGATAACACCAGGAAAGGTTGTCAGTATTTTTTATCATTCGTTTCTCACCCACCTGATCGACTGCCTGCACTACGACTGTCTATGGAAAGAGTCTGCAAATATACCAATTAAAATGTATTCAGTTCGCGATTGATCGGACACCTGCTTGGGTTACTCTTTCGTGCTTTCGGAAGCCGGAATGAGTCGAAGAAACGGGGTGCGGGAATATTAACCCTCTTCTCTCTCTCTCTCTCTCTCTGAATTGCCACTACGATTGATCTCTCTCTGGGTGGGGGCAAGGGTGAGATAAGTGAGCAGCAGCGGGGGAAAGTGAAAAAGAGCAGCGACCGCGCGCATTGAAAACGGGAAGAGAAAGAGGAAAGAGAGAAGTTAGAGGGGAGGGGAGGAGAGGTGAAAAGAAATTCCCCCTCTCTCTCTCCCGCTGTTACCGACCTACTCTCTCGAGAAATCATGAAACGACCTCAGAGGAAACCCCTCGCAATTGGGAACTTTCTCGGGCTCGATATAAAGTATCGGATAGTTTGTAAATTGCGAAAGAGTAAGGAGGAAACGAGAAATGAGAGAGAAGACGAGAGAGAGAGTGGGTGGAAAGTCGCCCGTCTCCCTTTCTCTCTCTCTGTGTCTCTTTCTCCTCGTCTTCTCTCATTGCGTGGACCAATGGGCGACGAGCAGAGGGCGGACCCGACTCCGCCCCCTCCCGATCGATCTCTCTCTCTCTCTCCTCATTGAATATGAACACAGGGTACAAGCCCTCACGATGCGCGAGCAGGAGGAAAGAGAGAGAGAGACAAACAACCGGAATAGCGACTAGCCATCGATTGGCAGTGGAGAACTACGAACGAAGAATGAACTAGAATAGAAATAGTCGTCGATTATTCGATTATGAGGAGGAAATAATAAGACAAATTCGCCGGATCAACTTTCGTTGCGTACCATGCACAACGTTATCAATTTGCGTCACAAGAGGTCGTAAGGGAGCCAATTTCCCGCGGGAGTGAGTAAATTGTAGCTGCGATATGTGCACGGGGCGGCATGTTCTTACATGCGACGTAGAGAGAGAAAAGCCCCCTGCTTGCGCCCATTTCAGTCCGAGAATGAGATGTCACGTCTAATGCGGAGATTCGAAAGGACGTGAAACATACATGTTAAAATATAGACAATGTGCATGCACAAATTTGTGAGGGAAGCAGTTTTAACCATTGAAACATATCTAGAAACGAGCGTAAGGATGGGTGTACTTTTAAAAAATGAGAACTGAACAGACTTTCACCACTTATGACTTATGACTTATGAACAGACTTATGAGACTTTCACCATATTTCAGACAAGCATATTCTGGGAATTTCGAAATAAACCGTATTGTCCGTGGGACGAAAACATACGACGGGAAACGAGGGGGGAATATGGTGGACCCCGTGTAGATGTTCGCATTCGCGCCATGCCTAACCTCATTAGCTTGCGTGCAGGAGCCGCTCTCTCTCTGCAGCGCATTATGCATCTCGAATTTCAAGAGGGAACATAATAGTGCGAAATTCGCGCCATTCTTGTCTTCTTCCGATTACATTAGAAAGCCAAAAAAAATCATTGGTTATTTGGAATACGCATTAACGTACAATACCGGGGTTCTAAGCGGAAGTTACGGATAGCTCTATCACCGATCCGGAAAAGAATATATTTTTCTTGACAGGTGATGCACATTAGAGACGCAATTTCGGCTAACGGGAGCATTTAATGTATGTGAGAAGTGAACTAAAACAGAGATAACAGAACTACATTTCGGCAGGCATTACGCGAAACCGCGGGTTAGGGAAGACGCGCTAATTGCGTGCAAAATTGTCTCTCATGTTTGGGGCTTGGGAGCGCCAAAATAAAAAAAAAATCTTTCCCAACCCAAATACTCACAATCAGTAAAACTATTAGCGATAGCACAGTGGTATTAGTAAACTAGTCCTGCGGATTCAATTGTCTTTTCTATTCATTGGAGGGGATTAGTTGTGGCTAAATCACGATGGCCACAGACTACCCATTGATGGGGAGTAACTTACATGGGAAATGTCATTGGACACCGTAAAAATATAACTCGTCACCCATATTTGGATACTACGAATGGAAATATACGAATAATTTGAACCCTCATTTTACTTTGTGTTTTCTTGTAAGACCCCTATTGTAGTACTGTTCGACCTGGATAAATGATGTGATGTGATGTGATGTGATAATAAAATGAATCAACAAAAAATGTTAATTTTCGACGTGCACCTTTGTGTGATGTGTAGTTTATGTATACATCGACATTACATAATCTTAAACCGATTTCGAATATCGAACATTTATCAGTTGCGCAATGATTTCGACACGCTGTCAATCACGTGTTCAGTTCCCAATCTTTTCTTTCTTTCTTTTCCGTCGTCTCCCTCCCTATGAGTCATTCTCGCTGAGTCATCCAGGTGCTTTCTTCTCATTTCGAAACTTTCACAAACATTAGCACAGAAAGATCTCGCCGGATCAACAAATAAAAGATCCAATTCCACATTCTTACTAATTTCCAGATGAATCAGATATTTAATTGAAATATATTTTTCCAATTGAGAGAAAATTCGTTTTTAATTTAAACACGCGACTTTCTAATAGTTGCATTACACAACAATGATTTCCGCAATGTTTGTAAAGTCACGAACATGCACAAGGGAGAATATTAGTTGTTTGTTTGCTTTTTGTCAGAGTGAACTATTGTTAGTCCCTACAACTGTTACTTTAGTCACGTATTTTGCCCCATGAGGATTGAGGCACAATGGAATATTTATCCGCTTGAGCACCAAAATTGCGGCTGTAATTGCATATCGTAGCTTGCTTCCGGGTTGTTCCTAACTCCCACATAATCTTTTATGAACACAAAGAAGTACCTAGATCGAGGAAAATATCGACTGATGTCGTGTTGATCAAGTCAACTCAAGTACTTTACGTATGAACCATTTCTGCTTTTTGTCATAACTTGGAAAGCCGTCTTCGAGCGTTTCTCTCATGTTGATGAGTCTCTTGATGATTGTTAATTTCCGCAGTGATACGAAAAAAGCTGTAGTTGTTGTAGCAGCAGGTGGTTTCCAGCTTTTCAGCAGTTTTTCAGCTTAGCTTTTTGGTTTTCAGTTTTCAGCTTCTTTGTTCAGCAATTTCAGTCCATTCGGCCGCAGACCGGAAGTAGACCGCCTTGTTATAGAAGCTGTAGCCTCCTCAGCAAATGGATTTGTTTGCTGCAAACATCTTTCTTTCTCGAGTAATTGAGTATCATACAATTAACGGAGTGTGCCATTTCCTCCGAGCCATGATTAATCCTCTCGCCTCTAAGAGCACAAGATCAATAGTGAAAAGAGAGCGGCAGCTTTGATGCCCCTCTACAAAAAATCACTTTTCACGTCTCCCTGGTTGCCGGTTCCACTTATATAAAGTTCGTGGGTACTTAGGGTAATTTTTTATACGGTGTAAACAACGCTGAGAGGCCCAGACTACTTGATTCGCAGTGTACTGCCGAACATATATTCACTCTGCGAAAATTAACTCCTGTGGTGCGGCAACATCACTTATCAAGGAATTGGCCATTTCATAATAAATCTTCCACACTCTAAAAATGGGTTTTTATCGTTTGTCTACAGCGAAGACACCGCGTATACACAGAAAGAGGAGGTACGAACTTGCTTAATGACCGTACCTTGTAAGAATTTTGTTATTGTGATCCATTCTTGCAGAATTCCTTTATAATTTTCTAAATTTTGAAAATTTAAAATATTCCAATGATTATTAATTTATCACTATTTCTACTTTAAAAAAATACTTTTAAAATATTGCTCCCTCTAAAGAAATGTCTAATGAAAGAGGCGGTCACTTTAATGTAGTCCGTGCGGTAATTTCCTTACACAGTTTCACGATTGGTTCGCTCGTTACAGACGTTATGTCACATCTCGCACATACCTGTCCAAGATCTAACCGGTTGTGCGATTATCAATCCATTAAGGTAACCTCACTCCATCGAAAGTGTGTATGCACTTTGATTTGATCATAATGCGAGCACATCTTTTTTCTGAATTGTAAAGAAGAAGAGGGCTGTATACAAAGAGCCCTGTTCAAACGCAGTTCATGAATATTCCATAGAACTACCATATAATTCCAATCATGCTCATATCATACATTCAGATAGAAAGGTGTAACTTTTTTTCTAGTTTTCTATTAGTTGCTTAGCTGATTGCTCCTTTTAATGAACTGTCTCCAAAGCAATGACAAATTCGGCGGCAACTTTGATGTGTCTCAAACGGTTTTATCCATTCCTCTCTTAGTTTATCGCGCTTCTCTCACTTATCCGCCTAACCAGGCCGAAAACTGGTAGTGTGTCTGAGCGCATTGTTTTCACCTACCGTAGTTTATTGGTTTAGCCATCCTTTCTGAAAATCGCTAATCAAATGGAAGTGTTTGTCTTACATTACCATCATTCATTGTCTCCGTCATAATTTTCGTTTGCACTTTCTCTCGAGGCTTTTTATTTCAGTCTCAATGCCTCCGTTGGCTCGCCGTAGTTTCATGATAGACGACATTCTGCGGGAAGACAAATCCAACGCTCGAATCTCAGCACGAAAGGGTATGTTGGCGCACAAATAAAGGTCGCATTGTGTTCTGATAGTGAATCTGATTCACTCATCGTGATAGGAGATAAGAAAAATCTCACCAGAACAATTTGGCAGCAGGAATAATTGTCTATCTTAATATTATTCAGCAGCAGTAATAGTAACGCAGTAATTGTGTATGGAATGTCGTTCAAACTGCTATAACAATATTCCGGAGATCACAATTTTTGAAAAAAATACAGATTCCTTAGACCTCGAGCCGGCTAAGAATGTCGAGGTCGATAAGCCCGCGACAAGCTGTTGAATTCACAAGTTTACGCTATGGAGGCAAAGTTCAAGATCGTGGCAAGCAAATTCCCAGCCAGCAGGATCATATCTTCATGTGATGAATGCTGCTCATCCTACGCTTGCTGCAACCGAATCGGCTATTCGCACAGCAAACATGCAGCAACTGCAGCTGCAGCAGCTGCATGTTAGCTGTGCCGCAGATTCCCACATCACAACATCATATCCGCAGCTAACAACCACTTGCCCAGTGCCATATACTACCCTCCAGCCTTTTAAACACCAGGTAGTCAAACGAAATTGATCAGTCGAGTATTAGAGAATTGCAGGATCCATGCCAATCAACTCAGTATAGTCTGACTGATATATATCCGCACCATTATGACTTGAATGGCGCGAGGAACTACTCTCCGTTTTTACCGCGAACAGCCTATCCCACCTACTGTGAACTCTGACAAAGGACATGCCACTTGGGTACAGTCCGTACTTGCATCGCCTCTGCCAGATTCAGCAGCACTCTATTGATCAATTATTTTAGTCCATAATTTTATTTTAGTATAGTGATTTTCCCCGTTCGTCGCCTCTAGTTTCCGAAGTTTACTAGAATCCTTGTTTTTTGTCCTTTTTTCGCATTCTCTTCTATTTTTGTTGATAAATTTTGTTGGAGATACTGGAGCATGTAAACGCTTATATCAGCAGTACATTGTACACTTCAGTTTGCTCCGGCAGTACGTACTTGCTTCGTAGAGACTGTGTTCGAGCACAAATCATACGTGTCCAAGCCGCAGTCCCGCTTGGGAGGCAGAATGCACTCATGAAGGGGGTATCATGGTCCAAAATGGGGTCGGGGTCGTGTCCACCGAACCCAAAGTGGCCTATAGTATCTTACCCGCCGGGGTCCCGCAACGAAAAAAAAGTACCGTAACCCATGCTACCGTAACCCGGAAATACGAAATTCAGAATATTGACCCGGTATACGTTGCATGAGGTAGGCCTCGAGTAGTAATTAATCGGACGGTATACGGCGGTCTCGACACGACATTGCCGATACCGTAACCGTCTACAGTATGCTGAAAATTCAAATTGATCAAATCGACCCGGTATACGTTGCATGAGGTAGGTCTCGAGTAGAAATTTATCGGACGGTATACGGCGGTCCCGGCACGCCATTGCCGATACCGTAATCAAGTCTACAGTATGCTGAAAATTCAAATTCAACCAATTCGCTCGGGATTTGTTGCATGAGGTAGGTCTCGAGTAGAAATTTATCGGACGGTATACAGCGGTCCCGGCACGCCATTACCGATACCGTAATCAAGTCTACAGTATGCTGAAAATTCAAATTCAACCAATTCGCTCGGGATTTGTTGCATGAGGTAGGTCTCGAGTAGAAATTTATCGGACGGTATACAGCGGTCCCGGCACGCCATTACCGATACCGTAATCAAGTCTACAGTATGCTAAAATTTCAAATTGATCCAATCGACTTGGGATTTTCACAGGAGGTGTGTCTCGAGTGGCCATTGCTTGGAGGGTATACCGTTTCTCCCCTACCGTACCCAGGGTTACTGTAGCGAGGTTACAGTATTACGAATTTTTAAATCTATTCGAGGTGTGATTTTTCAGGAGCTAGACCTCGAGCGGGAAATGCCGGGGGGGGGGGGGGGTACCGTATCGATTCCCCGTACCCAGGGTTACTGAAGCGGGGTTACAGGATGACGAATTTTTTTAAAAATTGATTTATTCGGGTCAGTATTTTTGGAGGAGCTATACCTCAAGCAGGCAATTTCTTTGGGGTGTACTCTATTGATTATACCGTGTCCCGAGGATATTGTAGCTGGTTATGGTATGAGAGGGTTACGATATGAGTACATTTACAGCATACCAAATTTTTGAAATCGAGCATACCGAGTCGGAAATTTAGGAATAGATAGACCTAGTTCAGTTATTGTTTGCGAGGCATACCTTTTTTAGAGTATTGCTATATTATGTCGGATGTTCAGATGTAAAGAAATTCAAAAATTAGTGTAATTATTATTTGTGTTCAATAAAAGAAACAACAATTAATTTTTTTTACTTTCGGTAATCCCGGTTAAAGCACAAGCACCATGATGAGCCTCGCAGACAATAATTGCACTAGGTCTACCAACTCCAAAATTACCGGCTCGTTATGCTCGATTGCAAAATTTCAGTATGATGTAAATGCGCTACAGTATCCACGGATACGGTAGAAGTTATACAGTAACCTCTAAAACATTACCTGCTTACCTCTGAACATTACCTCTGACTCCTGAAAAAAATCTCGACTCGAAATTCTCGATTTCATAAATTCGTCATACCGTAACCCGCTCCAGTATCCCCGGGACACGGTAAAATCAATACATCATACACCTCCGTCATTACCAGCTCGATGTCTAGCACTTACAAAAATCCCGAGAAGATATTATGAATTTCATTAAATGGTCATACTGTAACCCCCTACAGTAACGCTGGATACGGTGGAATCGATACGATATTCCCCTCTGGCATTTCCCGCTCGAGATGTAGCTCCTGCAAAAATCCCGACTCGATTGTATCAATTTGAAATTTCAGCATACTGTAGACTTGATTACGGTATCGGCAATGGCGCGCCGGGACCGCCGTATACCGTCCGATAAATTTCTATTGAGGCCTAGCTCATGCAACAAATCCCGAGCGAATTGGTTGAATTTGAATTTTCAGCATACTGTAGACTTGATTACGGTATCGGTAATGGCGTGCCGGGACCGCTGTATACCGTCCGATAAATTTCTACTCGAGACCTACCTCATGCAACAAATCCCGAGCGAATTGGTTGAATTTGAATTTTCAGCATACTGTAGACTTGATTACGGTATCGGCAATGGCGTGCCGGGACCGCCGTATACCGTCCGATAAATTTCTACTCGAGACCTACCTCATGCAACGTATACCGGGTCGATTTGATCTATTTGAATTTTCAGCATACTGTAGACGGTTACGGTATCGGCAATGTCGTGTCGAGACCGCCGTATACCGTCCGATTAATTACTACTCGAGGCCTACCTCATGCAACGTATACCGGGTCAATATTCTGAATTTCGTATTTCCGGGTTACGGTACTTTTTTTTCGTTGCGGGACCCCGGCTGGTAAGATACCATAGGCCACTTTGGGTTCGGTGGACCCGACCCCGACCCCATTTTGGACCATGATACCCCCTTCATGAGTGCATTCTGCCTCCCAAACTTCCATGATACCCCCATCATGGGTGCATTCTGCCTCCCAAAGGTGAGCCTGCGGCCGTGGACACGTATGGCACAAATTGAACACATTTGCGCCTGCTAATTTGTTAACCTGTTACCAGCAAGGTTGTGTCTATGAAAACGATTGTGTACACTGCACTAAAAAGCAGCTAAGTTCACACGCACTTCACAAAAGAAAGTCCCGCCACAATTTTAGTGCTAGTCGGAAAAGCAAGACAAGCGAGAAAAACTTTAAATAGGAAGGAATAAAACCGTTCGAGATTTGTCGGATGGAGGCACATCAAAGTCGTTGAACTGCTCAATTTAATTGCTACCGAGATCGCACACCGTTTGATTTAACGATGGCTAGGCGAAAAAGACACGCTCCGTTCATATTTTGAGTTTCGAAGATAAAATGTGCAGCTCACGAGCAACCTGCTCACGGCATAAGGGTTTACTATACAATATTTCGTTCTACATCAAAGCTCACTTCTTCATCAGTGTGCCACTGATAAACTGCACTAAATCAACCCAAAGTACACACGAACTTCGTAAAAGACGATCCCGCATCCAGTTTAATGCGTGTCTGGCAGGCGAGAGAAGTGAAATAAACTCTAAATTAATTGCAGTAAAACCGTTTGAGAAAGGTTGGAGAGAGTAACATCAAAGTGTCCGCTACTGTTTCATTGCTTCCAAGACAGTGTGGTATTTGAGGTGGCATACTAACGGAATGGCACACTCCACTGATTCTATGATTTTCGATTGCGCGTGACAGAAGGTTCAATTAATCTGATTTGGCTCGCAGTTCATATCCTCACAATCGCATTTGTGTATATGTTTTTTATTAGTAACCATTCGTCCGTTCCATGAAAATGGCACTTCGGGCAAACGCCATCGGAATAAATGCGCCTCGATCCAATAATGGCAACAACCGACGTTTGATGTAAGTTGCGAATCGCTCCTCATTGAGTTTCTTTTGTAAATCGAATTGTACGAATTGTACGCACGCTTAATTATATTTGAATTCGCTTAATTATATTTCTAGGCAAACGAGAACACAAGCTTGTATTTATGCTTCGGCCGCATCTTTGAGCCATTCCCAAATTCGACACAGATTATACTCCATCTTTGATATGGATCGGGACGTTCCTCTTGATATGTAAGTTTATCCTTGCTTGAAAAGACCCAGCATCTTATTGTATATATGCATTTTCATATCGCATACTTCAACACTTTGCTCAATAAATATGATTAAGCAAGCCTATTTTTAGTGACACAATGCTCAAAGATGAGCGGAGAATTGGGGGAAATGACGTCATCCAAATCATCGCAGAGTGCATTGATATTGACCCTGAAACTCCACTGGAGGTGAGACAGCGTTTGAGTGTGAATTGATTTGTTCTTCAGGAGGAAAAACGAACGACGATAAACGACAGTTACAACCGAGAAGAGAAGATGGTCGTCTACGATGAAAAGGTGGGAGAATCGACATATTTATCTGATAACAAATGACCATTAGATACGTTACGATAACAAACGCATTGCATTCATTAGTCGACTAATTATAAAATATTTGACGTACAGGTGTCGCGGTTCATGTACTCGGCAGTAGACCACATAGCGAAATCTTTCCGCGCAAATTCGACAAGATCTACCCGTAAATTAAGAGGAACGAGAAGGGTGAGTGACTAATGTTTACCGGAAGTTGAATTTCAAATTCCGTGCAGACCACGCTGGCAACAGTTCGCGCAAAATTGATGAGTAAACGACGCGGCGGCAACGATTCTCGGATCGAATTATTCGATCACAACGGCACTCAGGTACCGTAACTTGCTTTCTTGTCAAACTAGAAGATTGAGAGGTGGCACTTTTAAGAGCTCGGTTCGGTTGATCTAATGGCTTCTTTGCGTTGTGGTACTATTTTTTTATTTTAAAGTTTATGGACGATACGTGTGCATTGGCAAGCATAATGAACAACGGAGGTAGCGGGCCCGTTTCCCGATCGCTGCGTATTCTCTACTCAATCAATGGAGAGAACAGAATCGAGCAGGTGTCGATCACCTGATTGCTTACCTTATCCAAATATTTTTTTACTCAGAATACCCACACGGAACTCGATATTCAGCCGAAATCACACGAATTTATCGAGGTAGAATCCCATTCTTCAATTTCTGGAACGGAGGCTTTCGATTCCACCGATTACTCGATGCACCATAAGCAGAACGTGCAGCAGCCGAACAATACTGCTGCAGCTACCAGCAACCTCGTAAAGCTGCAACAAGATGACACCGCATTTACCGCAGTTACCAAGCAAGCCACGACTACTGTGGAAGCTCTGAAGCAATTTGTGGATACGTTTGCTTGTGTAGTCATTGAAACCAATCTGCAGCAGCCGCAGCCGTTTGCTCATACAGCTGCAGCAGCTGCTGCAACTCAGCCAAGCCTGCTGCAGCACGACCTGCAGTTGCAGGAAAATACATCTGCAGCAGCAGTTGATGCAGCTCCTGCTGATACAGCTCTGGAGTCTCAACCTAGGACACCAGAATCAACTCCGGACATCATCATTCTGTCAGAGACACATGTTCCGCTTTGCAAAACAACTTCAACCGTAATCAAGGTTGCTCCCAGTTCATTATCTACTATGAGACAATTCGCCATTCCCGAAGTGGTTCCCTCAGCACCTCACTTAATTTCGTCGTATGGGAATCGCCCGCTCCAGTTGCCTTTCCTTCCGCCAACCCATCCGGTATTCTAACATAGTAACGCGATCATTTACAGTACTCTTTCAGGTCCCGTGCCGATCGCTTCACAGAAATATGATAGATGGAGGCGCACGTCCCGTTATCAAGATTGCGCCCAGTTCATTACCTTCTATCGGACAGTTCGCAACCCCAGAAGCGTTTCCCTTACCACCTCACTTCCGTCCATCAAATGGGAATCACCCGTTCCAACTGCCGTACCCTCCCATGCCTACGTACCAGGTATTCTGAAACAGTTTTTTAAAATTATATTTTTTATCTTATAGGAACATTAAATTTATATTAGGTGATAGCACAAAGAACGTTAATCGATAATTTATAGTAATCTTGTAGATTCCATGCCAGTCGCTTCACAGAGCGACGATTGGTGGAGACGCGATTCCTATTGTGGGAGGAGCTTGGCCAACGATGAATGTGCAGCAAATGCAGCACCTGCAGCACGTGTATAACTCGTTTTACGCATACTACATGCAACAGGCTCTCCTTCAATTTCCATTGGTTCCACCCATTCATCCCAATCAATATCGTTAGAAGTGACTGCTCCATATTGTTGAGACGTTACATAGGTTAACTATATTATTCCGTGTTTTTCTCTAAGTTCTTGCTTGTTACCACTTCATTACATCTTCGCTCTACCTCTTCACCCCACTAATACATGTTGTCTTATCTATGTAATATCTATATTCTCATGATAAAGATAGCTGTGACTTCATCACTTTCTGGCCTGCACTCTCGTTTTAAGGGAAACGAGCTTTCACAGATCCTTATACCTTTTTTTCTCAATTAGCAACGTTGTCTCTCAAACTTACTCTTTTCGGTAATCCAAAAAAATCGAAGATAACGCGATGAACGGAAAAGAGCAAAGCTTGGTGAAGATTTCATATCAGCCAGGTTGAAGTAATATATTTTCAATAGAACCTGCCATGGCCATTTTCCCATTGGAACTTCGTTTCCGCCGACAATCTGAATAGTATTTTCATTATTTACTCATTATAGATTTATTTATTCATTTCATAGCAGACCGGGTAACGCAATGGTTGTATGCTAAAAAGTCCAGTGGTCACAAGTTCGACCCCCCGTGTCTGCAGATCCACTCAACGGATAGTGATTACGAAATTTGTATGCTTATTCGATCCATTCTCCCCAAGCGTTCGATCTCTTTGTTACCAGCAAACCCCCTGCATAGTGCATACCGTAGTGCATACCGTACATACGATGTAGGTTCCGATGAGAACAATATCATCGCTAAAATCGATGATCGGAGAAATGTCTCCGCTGAGGATAATTCCTCTCGTCTCTCAGATTTTTTGTTACAACTTTTGAGAACTCAAAAAATTCCGTTTAAATTAAATATTGTATCGTTGGCTTTATCGTATCGTATCGATTCGTTATATCATACAAACGGATTATCGGTTCCTTCCAATCGAAGTACCGGATGACAGAGAATCCGGGGATTAAGTAGCCGGTGGAGGGCCAGGAGCCACAGTGCTTGTGGCCGGTGCAGGAGTGCAAGGTGCACATGCGAGAGTGGCAGAGACGAGGAGAAGGATGGAGAAGAAAGACTGGAGAATGAGACGAATGAAGGACATGATGATGAAGATGAGAATTATGATTGGAAGAAGGATTTTGATGCATTTATATAGGGCTCCATTTATATAAGTACCAAGCTCGGTGGCTGTCTAGGAATGCGCGGTTGCGATAGAAAACACACAGTTGATATTCCCGGTTTTAGAGGATGGAGTGGGAAAGGGAAAAGGTCTCTTTAATTGATACACATCTTGTCCGATATGGGAAACGATATCAAAATCCAGTGGTAGAAGTGGTCGACAAAAGTGCGCTAATTAATGTGTGTCTTAATAAATGCAATGAAATTTGCCTATATTATGAGACAATAATATCATAAGCTTGAGGAAAAGGTGCGGTGTTTTCGAGCAAAATTGAACTCATTTGCGCCTGCTAATTTGTAAACCTGTTACCAGAAAGGTTGTGTCTATGACAACGATTGTGACACTGCAGACAAAAGCCCCTAAGTTCACACGCACTTCACAAAAGAAAGACCCGCCACAATTTTAGTGCTAGTCGGGAAAGCGCGACAAGCGAGAAAAAAAATTGAAATAGGAAGGAATAAAACCGTTCAAGAAATGTCGGATGGGGGCACATCAAAGTCATTGAACCGTTCAATTTAATTACTACCGAGATCGCACACCGTTTGATTTAACGATGGCTGGGCGAAAATGGCACGCTCCGTTCATATTTTGAGTTTCGCTTGCATTCTACGAATGATATAGTTTGCGTGTCTGAGTTTATCTGAAGATCGTGTCCGGGTAATTCGTGTATTCAAAATTTTTTTCAGAAAGCGAAGAAATTGTCCGATGTCGTACAGGTCACCAAGAATCGGTACGCTACAGCAAATTCTGCAGGAATTGTATAGCGAGAAAGAGAGGCGGGTATAGGATAAATTGGAAAAAAATTTGCAGCTCACGGCCTGAGGGTTTACTAAACGGTATTTTGTTCTACATCAAAGTTCACTTCTTCATCAGTGTGCCACTGACAAACTGCACTAAATCAACCCAAAGTACACACGAACTTCGTAAAAGACGATCCCGCCGCCAGTTTAGTGCTAGTTTGGCAGGCGAGAGAAGTGAAATAAACTCGAAATTAATTGCAGTAAAACAGTTTGAGAAGTGTGGTATGGGGGGAACATCAAAGTGACCGCTTGGTCATTGTTTCATTGCTACCGAGACCTGCGGTATTTGAGGTGACGAGTTACGATCGCTAGACAGGAATGGCACACTCCACCAATTTCATGATTTTCCATTGCGCGGGAAAAAGTGCAATGCAATTGATTTAATTCGACATTTGTTTCTGTATATTTGAGTAAACTTTCATTCTTCCCAGGAAAATGGCACTTCTGGTTTACGGCGTGGGAATAAATGCTCCTCGATGTTTTGGTTGCAAAAGATATTCGTTTATCGAATAAGATTTTTAACGTACAGGTGGCACGTTAAATGCACTCAGTGTCAGCACAAGGCGGCATGGCGAAATATGTCCGCGCAACTCCTATAAGATCTACCCAAAAATTAAGAGAAACGGGAAAGGTGACTAACGTTTTCCAGAATTGTATACTTTGTATTGCATTGCAGACTACACTGGCAACGGATCGCGCAAAATTGCTGAGTAAACAAGGCATCGGCAACGGCGACCGCTACAGCATACACAACTTCAGGCTATCCGCTAGAACTGCAAGGATGTGACACCACATTTGCTGTTGTAAAGCGAGATCCGAATACTGTCGAAGTTTTGAAGCACTTTGTGGGTACTTTTCCCTATGAAGCTATTGAAACCAATCTGCCGCAGCCAGTTGCTGCTGCAGCATCTGAGCACCTCAGATTACATCGAGTGTGGTGTCTCCAATTTATTTAACTACAATCGGACTGTCCGCAACCCTCGAAGTGATTCCATCTGCATCTCACCTCTGTTCGTCCAGTGGGAGTCACCCGTTACAAAAGGCGTACTTTATCATGCCTACTTGCCAGGTAGCGTGAAACAGTAAGTCGTTTTTTTCACAACAGTTTTGCAGCTTATATGCCCATCACTTCACGGAACGAAGATAGTCGCGCTCCCCATTGTGGAAAGAGCTTTATTACAAATTTACGAGCACTCGTCCGAAATAATAAAACGTTCCGTTGATAATCCGTGCTAAACAACAGATACGGCTGCGAGAGAGCATGGCAAAGTGAGAGACACGTCGAGGTATAGAAAGAGAGTAGACCAGTAGTCCACAATCATAAACGTATCATTTTAAATTTGTAATACCTACGTTGTACGTGCAGCAGCAGCTTCTTCTACAATTTCCATTGCTTCCTGGTATCCGACTCAAAATCGTTAGAAGTGTAGCAGATTACTAACTGTTATAGTATTTTCCTTGTTATGCTCTACATTCGTGTTTCTGACCGCCCCATTATATCTTCGCTCTCTCTACCTCTTCATTACAGTAATACTGCTTCGCTTCTCAAAACATAAAAATTCGTTATTATTTCGTACTATTTATGATTTTATCATTTTCTGGCGTGCACCGTACAGAAGAGAAAAGGAATTTAAGAATTCATCATTCCTTCGGCTAAAATAAACTAAATATATACTAGTTTCGTTGTCAGAATCCCAACTCAATCGTCTTGGAATTCGCATATTAACTCTTCCCAAGTTCGACTTGACTTTCTGAATCTTGCGACTGGCGGTTAAGAACTTTTTCCCTTATCCTACAATTTATATGTTAAAAAATTTATATGCAGTTTGCCAAATCTATTCTGAAATGATTATTCCACTAGGCCTTATTTCTCGATTCTCAAAAGAAAACAACTGTTAACGCTCATATCTGCCTCTTCCAGCAGTTCGTCGATTATTGTTCCACATCAAAATTATATATTGATTTCTAGTTGGATAATTAAGCATTTTGTTTACAAACACAAAACATTTACAAACACAAGAAGATGAACCGTAATATGAATATGGCGAGATATCTCTGCTTATAATCAAATGGGTTAGGGATTCAAGAGAACAATAAGCGAAACAAAAGGCAGCAAGAATTCTATAGCATGATGCACACTTTGGGAAAGGAAACAGAAAACAATAGCAAGGCGGGAAAGCGCAGATACACAAAAGATATGACCATTTTCGATGATTCGATAATCGAATGCAATTATGTTTGATTGGAAGAATACTTTATCAGACGAGAAGTAAAACTATTTCGGAGAGAGGAATCAAACTAAGAGTGAGAGAGATAGTGGAGAGAGAGAGCTGCGTGCGTGAGTAAGTGTGAGGAAGAGAAAAGTATCTGTTTCATTCATTTCAATCCGAGAGGGTTAAACACAAGAATACCACTTGATGATGAGACCGATCTGTAATTATTATGTGACGAAATTTACACACAAAACACACTCACTTTTATGAGTTCCAATCATCCATTCTGATTCATCCTACTCCCTTCTATCAGAATCGCATGTCGATGCATTCGCAGGTTGCTTCTTGATGTGTGCCGCGCGGGTTCAATCTCCATTCTCACTATTTTCTTGTGGTACGATGTCTTGCCGGTCATGGACTGTTCCCAGTTCCCTCAAATTCCAATTCGATGCTGATGTCGATGATTGTCCTATTGAAAACACTCCAATGGTGCGGTCAGTGTCTCTCCCTAGTCTTCACTTCTAGTAAAACTAGACAACTCTCGACTAATACCCCTCTCTTTCCCGGTATAAGAGACTCCCCTGATATTGGACTAAGCCGACCTGTATCGTATATTTTCTGACTAGAAGTGAAGACTAACACTGACTGATACATGATTTCGCTGCTTGCTCCTTGAATATAAAGTGCGTATATTTGGGCCCCACTTTATTTTTGACTTGTTCTTCATCGCATTGTGTAGTCAACAGTGTAGACTTGACCGAGATGTGTAGAATCTCAATTCTCGAAATTATAAAATGTTTAAAAACTATATGACTTGTTCTTCATCGTAAAAATGATAAAGCGCGGAAAATGTGGTTTGCATATGAACTCATATCGATAACAACAGGTCAAAAATAATAAAAAAATGAAACTGTTGAGAGAGGGAATTGGCGCTGTGCGACAGATTGTTGAAGAAAGTTTCATTTATTTGGAACTCGGGAAAATGAGGAGAGAGAAGAGAAAATAAACATAGTGGCTGAACGAAAATGTCGGCAATGGGGGGAGGAAAGAAATGTCGAATGACGTATCGAATCGATTGATCGGTGGTGGTGTTGATTCACCCCATACGGGGAAAAGGGATCATTACGAAAGAGCGCATGAGAATTAGAGCAATTTCATTTTTTTATCTTGTTATTTTTCTGTTTCGTGAGTCTGTGTTTAATTATAGAGGCACTGTTTCACATTTTCTCAAAACGATTCGTACCTTACGGAACAGTGCGGACAATAGTGTTCATCGAAAGTAATTTATTAATTAAGCGAAAGTAATTAATCATCGTTGTAGGCGAATAATGAACCTCTCTCAGGATTGGACTTGTTCTTCTTCAAACGGAATTAATAAATGCAACTAACCGTCTAGACGTGTATAATCTCGAAGATGCAATGAAAAGATTAGTGAAGACATGATAAAGGCTAAGAACAGAAAAAAACGTGATAGTGTTTATGATCTCCAACTAGCGACGATTCTACTTTATGGGTGTATTTGTTGATGTATCACACAAATATCCAGATCGCACTTTATCACATGATATCATTCAGAAAATAGGAAAAGATTAAAGACACATGACACAGCACAATCTCTTTCCATGGGTCCATGTACCGAATCCTAGAAATCAATTTGCGCCAAACTCTGGTGCTGATGCGGAGATGAGCTAAACTGCAAAATGAGCTTGTCAATATATAAGTTGCTAAAAACTTGCGAGCAGGTGTAAAAACAGGTTTATTTTCCTCTTTCTCAATACCTCTCTTTCTTTATTTCCTCTCTATCCTCCTTCTTTCTGCTTGTCTCCGTCCTCTGGGTGTAGGTCTTCTCTAGCTGACCGGGCAGATCACTAGGAAATATGTCCACGTCGTATTGAGTACACAGTACACAATCATGACGGGCGACACACAGGCTTGTGGAGGTTCTGAGCTGGCTTCCCTGAAATCAGCATCACTTGAGGAACGTGATGTCAACATAATTGGTCTTACTCGTCATTCAAGAACTCACTTCATTTGAGTGCATCCATTAACCTTCTTGGTTGCTATTGGACCTCTTGAGAACTTCATATCGTGTCAAGCGAGGTGTTTTGGAAGGCAGAAGATCGGGGTCAGTTCATTTCAAATGTTGAAATAAAAGAGATGTGTAGAATCTCGATTCTGCAGTGAAACACATGAAAGTAAATTTAGAGAAAATCAAGGAAAATCTAGCAGGGGTAGGAAATTAAATTTCAGTGAGAACGGAAATAGAGAAGCGTCTGGTTGACTCATTGGAAAAGCAGATGAAAAAGAAAAAAAGGAAGGGAGGAGAGAAAGAGAATGATGCCGTCAAAATAAATAAACATTCTTGCCTCCGTTCACTGAAAAAAATCATGGCAATTGTTTTGGGACAATATTGCTTGATCATTGTTGGACTATTATGCAAAACGACATCCCAACCACTACTTGTGTGAAGGGATCGATGTACTACTGCGACGCAATGAGTAATACTGTACGAGGGGAAGGGAGGGGACAACTGTACGAAAATGAGGATGTACAGTATCGCCGGA
Source organism: Pristionchus fissidentatus (assembly GCA_036245785.1). Taxonomy (NCBI): domain Eukaryota; kingdom Metazoa; phylum Nematoda; class Chromadorea; order Rhabditida; family Neodiplogasteridae; genus Pristionchus; species Pristionchus fissidentatus. Next base: position 3,543,183 of record BTSY01000007.1, on the reverse strand, counting down.
AAGTATTGGCACACTTTTATTTTCCCGTGTAATTATTGAACCCCAATCGAGTTGAAAATTTCACTGATGGTGGGAAATCTATCGGTGAATAACGAGCTTGCAAGGCCATATCCCATATGAAAATTGAAACGTGTTGCGTAATAATGACGCAACTGAACACCACTTATTTGAAATTTGATCTCTCCGGAACGTTTTTCAACACTGGTCAAAATATTTGAGCGTTGCGACCATACCAAGTAATAATGTTTATCATGCAATTTACATAGCAAATTGTAATATAAATTTGAGACGAAGTGAAAGTAACGGCATACATGAGATGCGATGTCACATATAGTGACAAAGAAGGTGTTCTCAGAAAAGCTGAGAAAAAGAGATAACATTTGATGAGGTAGATATGTATCTAACGCAAAGATTGTAAATTAATGTGTTTGATGTAGTTCGAGAAAACATTGATACTACTATTGCTTACAATATCATCATCTAGACGATTCCAATGATGAACTATTATATTTGAAAAGAAACGATTAAACCTGACGGTGTTACAAGTAAATGGACAAATTTTGAGCCTATGACCTCTAGAGTTACCAATACGATTAGAGAAGTTAAATATTGATCTGGGGGTAATATCGTAATATCCGAAAATAATCTTATATGATACAAGAAGATCCATACGAGTTCGTCGGTCACAAAGGGAAGGAATCTTGAGCGCCACCAGTCTGTTGTGGTAAGATGTTCCGGGCAGGTCACATCTGCGGAAGACGATTCGAGTGAATCTGTGTAAAACATTCTCAAGGCGAGAAATGTTAGTTATCGTGCTAGGGTTCCATAATTCACAACAAAACTCGAGTAGTGGTCGGACATAAGTGCAGAACAATTTGGAGTATAATGCCGGGCTTTTAGAGATGAACGATCGATGTATGAAAGAGCAACGTGCGGATGCTTTACCTATAATATTTTCGAAATGCTTCTTAAATTCAGTTTGTTATCGTAAGTAAAGGACTGCTCAGAAAAAAAATTTCAAGTTGCTGCGTTTTTCTCCGTTCCAGCAGACTTGCTGCAATATATGGGCTGCAAAGTCATAACTCGACTCCCAGATAAGCTAGAGACTCGTTCTTGATCTCAAAATGATTGTCGTTGAGAGCCCGCGAGAGAATAAATGCGGTGCGAAAAAAGTATGTTGAAGAACTTTACGAAAGCGGGGAACGGAGGGAAGAGCGAAGAGAAAAGAAACATGATTGAGAATGCCAGCCAGCTAAGGGGAGAGAAGAATTGTCCTATGACCTATCGAATCGATTTGTGGCGGTGTTAAATCATTTGATACAAGAAAAAATGGTTCATATTTATCAAACTACGACAAACTTAATGGCGAATAATGAATCTCACTCAAAATATGATTTACAGTACCCGCCAAAAGTATTGCAACAAATTTCAAATCGTCATAACTTCTTTTAAAACTGAGATAGAGACCTGCGGTTGGGAGCGTTAGATAGAAAATGATTACAAGATTATTTCGCAATAAGGATTGTTTATCCTTCTCTAACTCGTAATTTTCGACATTCCTTTTGCCGAGGTGCGGTCGCAAAAAAAATTCCATTCTCACATAGTTTTTATGTAAAAGCTCAAACACTCGGTGGTGATAGAGTATCCATTGTAGTATATATTACACTAAACGTGCCGTTTTTTGGTTTATGAATAACGCTGGTAGCACCATTTCCCGACACCTCCGAAAAAATCGGAAAATCGTTTATCTCTCGTCTCAGTAGTGCTAGAGGTCCCAAATTTTGCAGAAACAAATAGACTATGGTAGAGCACCTCCATGAAAAATTTGAGTTCAATCGGTCGCTTATTGCGAAATTTTGAAAAATTTCGATGTGCCATTTTTGCACTACCAGAACTCGCCGCCACTGCATTAAGCTAAAAATCTGATTTTTTGCCATGCTGTGCAAGTACTATCAGGAACCACATTCACTAAGTTTCGGGGACCTGGAAATTTGTTCATGGCCGCTGGAATTGAAAAACCGTCGAAAGTCGGGGTGCGAAAAATGCAACTTTTCTCAAACAGTAATTTGAAAACTGAAATTTAACAGGGTTACCAGTTCAATAAAGCTTCTTCTATAATACATACACGTTTTGTCAAACAAGTATCACGATTCGGATCTATTTTTGACCTGTTGAGTAAAGGGTGAATTTGCTCGGCCTGCATATACGAAGCTCCGCCCACACCGACTTTCGACGGTTTTTCAACTCCAGCGGCCGTGAACAAATTTCCAGGTCCCCGAAACTTAGTGAATGTGGTGCCTGATAGTACTTGCACAGCATGGCAAAAAATCAGATTTTTAGCTTAATGTAGTGGTAAGTTCTGGTAGTGCAAAAATGGCACTTCAAAATTTTTCAAAATTTCGCAATAAGCTACCGATTGAACTCAAATTTTTCATGGAGGTGCTCTACCATACTCTCATTGTTTCTGCAAAATTTGGAACCTCTAGCACTACTGAGACGAGAGATAAACGATTTTCCGATTTTTTCGGAGGTGTCGGGAAATGGTGCTACCAGCGTTATTCACAAACCAAAAAACGGCACGTTTAGTGTAATATATACTACAATGGATACTCTATCACCACCGAGTGTTTGAGCTTTTACATAAAAACTATGTGAGAATGGAATTTTTTTTGCGACCGCACCTCGGCAAAAGGAATGTCGAAAATTACGAGTTAGAGAAGGATAAACAATCCTTATTGCGAAATAATCTTGTAATCATTTTCTATCTAACGCTCCCAACCGCAGGTCTCTATCTCAGTTTTAAAAGAAGTTATGACGATTTGAAATTTGTTGCAATACTTTTGGCGGGTACTGTATTCTTCTTCGAATAGAAGGAATAAGTGGAACGAACAGCGTCGAGTTGTGTCGAATTTTGAAAAAGAACAACGAATAGAAGAAGAAATGCAATGAAAGGGCTACTGAAGATATGAAAAATTCGAAGCGCAGAAAAAAATCGAGATATCTATCTGTTCTTGCTCATGATCTTGAACTAGTTGTTCTATCCTGAGGGTATTTTTGTTGTATCACACAAATTTCAGATCGTTCTTAATCATTAAATATCATACAGACAATAGCGAAAGAGAAAAGAAGCATTGAGCAACACAATCTTTTTTCCGTGGATTCATGCACCGAATCCTGGAATTCAATTCGCGACAAACTCTAGCAGCTTGACCCTGATGCCGAGCATCTGCAATATGAGCTACATGTTATGCCCTGGTGCTATTATACGCACATAGTAGTGAAGGAATAGGACCATTTTGAATATTCTGTCAAATGAAAATGCTAGATTCATGCAACCATTCAGAATTCGTCTCTTAACCAAAATAGCTCTTTGATCATTAAATTATGAAGCGGCGGTAGCAGACAAACAGAACACGTGAGAACGAAAGTGCGGCGTAAAGTGGGGAGCACCTGGCTGACTCATAGGAATCGCAAAAGAAAAGAGAGGGGAAGAAAGATGCCGCCAAACAACGATTCTCTATGTGTCGTACTCATTGCGCATTCAATATCATTCCATCACACAGAAACTGATCGTTATGGAAGTGGCAGTATACATAATTTAAAATTTATCCGAGGAATAGACTTGCTATCGTCGAATGCAACACGTGATAGCATACCAGATACCATCTCGCCGTTACGATCATTCGTTTAGTCATTGCTGCCTTTATATATTGACGAGTGCGAAAGATGAGAAACCAAGTTCAGTGAAACCCCAGAAGTCTCTTTTGTCCTTCTACCTCACATGTGCAGTACGCCGGTCTTTCTTCTCAGATTCACTCCAACCTCGTAATCCATGGCGGACTTTTATATTTTCCTTCCTTTGTAAACCCCTGGTGATCTCATCTATCTTATTTTTGATGGACTCCGCACCCGCGGTTTCTCCTTCTATCACTTTGCAGCTTCCCCTTCTTCTGTTTCCAAAGCTCTATGCCCGTTTCGTTCTTCTTCTCTGTCTCTGTCTCTCGACCTTTCGCTCTCTCGTTCTGTTGAATCAATTCCCCGTTTTCATATCTTTATGTCGCTACACTTATATCAACGTCAACTACCTTTATCAACATCGAAATGACTACCACAGCAGAATTCCTGGGGGGGGATGGGTTGCTCTTCGTGATCCACTAGGTTCTTCTTCGCTTCCTAGTATTCTTGTAACTTCCTCGATTGATATTACTGGAATTTCTATTTCTCTTGAAAAAGTGCTAATGTGGATATGGGCGGAAGTGAGAGGGGGTCCTCAATTCTCTCTCCACAACGTGTGCGACACCATATTCTCCTTTGTCCTCGTCGTCCACCTCTAAATGCATTCTTAGTAATGATCCGTAACTTAGACCCTGGTCTCCGTAGTTTGTGAATATGTTGAAAAGTTTCCTTAGAAGTACTTTGTGCTAATATATAATGTATGCCGGCAATGGATGGTATCTATTAGAAGGGAGATACTAGGGCTTCTTTACCTTAGTGAACCAGCCCATTCTTAGCGCACTCTCGATCTCATTGTACGTTGCCTTCTGTGGCCTTCGTGTTGAAGGTGTGGTCTTGCCCCTTCATCTGTTCTCCTACCACAGAGAGAAAGAAAGGCTGACTGTCCAGTAATTCATCTTTTTCTTGCTGCGCTCTTCTATGTTAGAGATCTGTTCTTTTTTTAATGATTTCTACTACCCAATTGCATTCACTTCCTTTTCTCATCCGAGAAAGGAACGTGTATAAAGAACCTCTGGTAGATCAGCGATCCTTTTGTTTTCTCCCGTCTCAACTTCATTTTACAATTCTTCCTATTTCCTGTACATATCGCAGAAGTGTTTTCTCCTAGGCCTCAGCCACATAGAGACATGCAAATCTCGGCGACTGGAGGCGAGAAAGCAGAAAAAACTCACTTCATAGTTGAATGCATTATCGAATGAGAAGACATTGTCATCGTCATAAGTCAGAACAACCGAGATGTGTAGAATCTCCAATCTGCAAATATATCAAGGCTAAAAGAGAAATGAAATTCAGTAAAATTGATCTATGAACAAGCGGTCTAATTAGAAATTGGTAAAGCACGAGAGCAACGAATAGCAATCTTTCGAGAGAACATGGAGGCGAAGTAAAAGACGGGAGGCTCATGCGTAAAATGGGAAAGGATTCCATCTTACCCAGAGAGTCAGTCTAATTGGTCCCTCTTTCACACCTGGTCATTTCTAAAGGAAGAGATGAATAGGGGAAAACGGGATGGGAAAACATGGAACACAGGAGAAAGGAGGAGATCAGTGGGTCGGAATTGAGCACACGTATAATATTAGCAAAATATTGGAGATGATTGAAATTAAGCGGGACTCAAAACAATCATGAATGTAGGGTGAGAAGGTAAAAAAAAGAAGAAAATGAGAGAGGGTTGGAAAGTTTAAAGTTTAATAGCGTGAAAACAGAGAGAGAAAGAGAGAGAGAGAGAGAGAGTCCGAAAACAACGACACAGCTGGAAGAGTGAACAAAGTTGAATCAGCCGTCATCTCCCGATATCTTTCGCTTGTGTATAATGACTACTAGTAGTGATAATATTTACTTATTTCAAGCAATAAAGAGTCTTTAAAATTTCTGCAATAAAAAAGTCGGGAAGATTGACGCTGATCAGCTACTATGTGGACTCCCAGCATGTCTTGTATTCGAGCCGCTCTCTCGCGTGGCTGGAGCTTATTGAGGGCGACATCGTCGACGTAGTCCAGAAATAACGGTCCCAGAAATCTAAAAATATATATATTAATTTTAATATAAAACATTACTGGAACAGCATCCGAAAGAGGGCGTGATCAAGTTAGAGAAAGAGGGAATCATCGAGAGAGTGCGCGAAATGAGAGAGTTCGACAACGAAACACGTTCTTGGCGCGGTGCCAACTCGATGGGCGAAGGGGAAGGGCGTAAGGCCCGATTCCAGAAGAACCACTACGGTTGAGTTGCATTTTCTCACGATAGATATACACGATAGATATTGAGGGTTATTGAAAAGCTCATTATAGTAGAGGGAGGTTACCACATAGATGCCAGCCAGATCGAGTACCTAATGAGAAAATATGTAAACAAATAATGGGATATGTTGAATGAACTCACCGTACCACACGCGACACTCATATATTTTTCTTCTTTTCTTTTCTTTGGCTCCTATAAATTCTACGTTTAGGTCCGTTCCGCATTTCATTTCTATTTAAATAAAATGGTTATAACAGACGTTCGTCGTAATGGAACGGCTCACAATCATGGTGCTACTGGTGGTGCTGTAAGGGGGATTGATTGCATATATCTTTTAAAAAATATAGTATTAAACTCACACTCATTCTATTCACTGAATGAAATCGACAGTGCAAATGGAACTCCTCCACCACTTGGAACGGGAAACAAGCTCCGCCTCGGAGTCAGAGGAATACTTCTTGAGCGTCGCATCTATGGTAGCATCCTCTCTCTTGAGGTTCTCAGAGAGGATCTGAAGGATTCAGATATAGTAGATGTGACATGTGTCGATTAATCTCAACCACCAATGAGCTATGCAAAAGTGAATTAGAATATGATTGGTCTTCTGGCCTCGGTCTCCATTTTTAATTTCACCACTGAGGACATAGAAGACTATTTTGCAGACATTATTTGACAGCTTTATTGCTCACTTTAGGAATCTTCTCAGACGAGGTTCATCATGTCTGACCGAGATGTGCAGAATCTCGAATCTACAATAAAACATTTGTGAAAAAAAATATCGCGAGGGAAAATCATATTAATAAGAGCTTCTCCGTAATTTCTAATCAAGGACTACTCGCGCACAGGTATCAAATGGCAGTTCCTAGGCGCGGGACAAGAGCATATGCGCGGCGAAAAGAATGATGAATCACCTGGTTGAATCATTCGAAGTGGACAAAAAATGGAAAAAAGGAGAGAGGGAAGAGAGAAAATACCTCAAAAGAAAGGGCATTTTTTGTAATGACACTGATGCATATTTTCCGTGGTTTCGTTCAGGGGTGTCCTTTAGATATAACCTCTAGTATCCAAAATACTCTTGACACGTTCCTCCTGTCTCTCCTCCTCATAAAAAGGGAATGTATCCGGATGAGTTCTACAGTAGACGGTGGTTATCCACGTTTCATGTTTTGTAGCTCCCCGGGGTGTACAACAGAGAATATACACACGAGCATAGGAATTAAGAATATGCAATACAGACAAAATATAAGTAAGTGTGAACATGTACATCCTCTAATAGGGAAAATCGAGCGGCAATCGGAAACATTCAAAAAGGCGCCGCGTGAAAGGACGGAGCACCTGGATGACTCAATTGGCAAACAGTACATCCTTCTTTTCTCGATCTTTATCGATTTTTTTCCAACTTCGAGCTCCATCGATCATAATAGCACGCACTCAAAAATTGTAGGAAAAAAGGTTATCTAAGACGGGGCGTCGACATGCCCCGTCTGAGATAACCTCCCCCCTAACGTATACTATGTCTACTCACTCCTCTTTAAACTTGTTTCTGGCTATACTCTATTTAGAGCTCAACGATTCGAATTACGGTATGTGCACATTCTTTTCAGATGTTAGTGGCGTAGTTCTCTTCCTACAATTTGTTACATTTTAGAGCCCCGATTCCTCTCGCGATAATCGGAAATACTTCTTTTGTGTCAATTTCTATAGTTCAAATCCCATTTCTCAGAATCCTCTCGCATCATTCCTTTGTTTCGTAACTCGCTTCTCTTTTGGGATTATAGAATTCTCACTGTTCATTTCCTCTTTTTCTTTCTTTTTTTGTTATGTCCTCTAGCGTACACCTTTCTAATTCTTGTTCTGCGATGGTCTATCATCCAACAAGTGATTCTTTATCGCTTCAAAGGTAAATCTCGCTGCTCTTCCACATTCGGTCCATATCCATGCCAATACTTTCAGTTTCTTGGACCTTCTCCGGACTTGATTATTCTCTGCATCTCTTTCTCATTCAGTAACGATAGTATCCGAGCTATCAGAATATCAACCGTAGATTCAATTCATCACCTTCTTCCGACTATCAATCCTTTCTGGAACTTTCTACTATTTATCTTTTTCGCGACCCTGTTTTTTGCACTTTTTGGCTGTCTTATCTTTATAATGCTTCTCACTGTCAAGAAAGTCTAAACGAAGTTTTCTTCTCGTAACAGTTTCACAGTGACCACCGAATGTTCCTACGAATATTGGAGATGGGAAAGTGAATAATTACGTCATAGTCGATTTCTTTCTCGAATTAAAATGATGAAGTGAAATCGTCATAGTCAAGGTCCAAGATTAAAATCAGTGAGATGTGTAGAATCTCAAATCTACGGCGAAGTGTGGGGAGGATTCCTGCTTGCCCGATGAGTCAGCCAATTGCATCCTTATTTCGCACCTACTCATTTCTGTGGAAGTGAATGAATAGGAGGCAAAAAACAGAATGAAATTCCCTCGGGGGTACAAATACAAATACAATACAAATACAAATTTATCAGTGTCGCTTTAGGGGCGCTGATCAAGATGGGGGTTTCATATAGGTTTCAGACGTGGTCGATGGTCTTCTTTAGAATGATTCATTTTGTCCAGTATTGAGCGTCGAGATCGGTCTTCTTTCCATATCACAGACCCAGAATTATTGGCTGGAGAAAGAATAGTGATCTCGCGAGCTTGAGCGGGGGTACAGGCAATCAGTATGTCTGAATGAAGGAATAGAAAGAGAGTACCAGTCTCTTATGAGTGTAGGAAGTTAGGCAAATAAGGACGAAAGACACTTTCCTTTTTCTGATTCTTCTCGTGAAACGACATTTTTTCTCAAAAACATTTCTTTGATTTGTGTGTTTCCTCTCGCTCACAGTGAAATCTTGTCGGAGAGCGAGAGACGAAAGGTTGAACGGGATGGAAAAGTGTAAAGTAGGCGTGATCAGACGATCGTTCCCTTTTCATTTCATTTCCCTGCCAGAGTATAGCAAATATTGATTTTTTCTTGCTTTATCCCTCAATTTTGGATCGATATATTGGACTGTTTTAGTTTGCTCTACACGCAAACGAACTGGTGCATCTACATTGCAGTATTTGATTTGGAATTCGTAGAAGCCTGATGAGTAAGTTTACTATTATTGTTGATTCAAAAGCACGTCCCATTCCAATGTTTTCGAGCTATTTTAAACAGTAGTTGAAATACCCCGTACAAACAACTTTAGAATTTGGAGACCTTGGGAAGTACAGTCTAGTGAAAAAAAAGAGTTGCGTGGATCCTTATATCAGACTGTTCATCTGTATCGATGAGAAAAGTGATATCTACTAGTTTCGATAAACAACTCTCAGATAGGATAATGATCTTTTCAGAAATTGACCAAGAAGGAGCAAAAGACAAAAGTCGAGAAAGAGCGAAGCAACTCGACTTCAAACTCAAAGAGCGGCATTTGCCTTGGTGTAACAGCGAAACGAAATGGTAGAGCGACTCTTATTCATTTACATATTCCAAGATCAATCCATTATTCGATAGTGATGTCATTTTGCTGCCTGGATCTAGAAGAATTGAAGTTTGATCAGACACAGCGCTACTCGCGGCTTGGTCACCCGCAGTGCCCGGTTCTAGATATATTCGTTTAAAACGCGTTCTCTGTAAGAACGTAGTGCGAGGCCGGGGTAGGCGGCACAACTAATTTAAAGTTGTCACCCAGGGTAACAACTTTTTACACAAACATTCTTAGGTGTAAACTGAATTTTAAACATGTGAGATACATGAAATGTCGAAATTTGAAAAATCGATAATTTTTTTCAGAAATAAAAATGTTTTTATTTTGTTTTTTTTCTCCTCTAATCCATCTCCAGGATTTGTGGGCTGAGCTCACGATATTTCTATAACACAGAAGCTTTGCAAAAGATTTCTGCCCAGCTCAGGGTCCGAACCCAGGCGAGAGAGCGTGGGGAATTGAGAGAGTGCTAGAGAAGCTAGAGCACGCGCTTTTCGCATTATAATCGATTTTTTAGGCGCTGCAACTCTTTTCTACGAACAGATAGCTTCTCATTTCCAAAAAGGAAAATGGTCTACCTATAATGAAGAATGTCATGATGAAGTGTGGAAGGAATTGGACTGCTTCTAATGTTCGTAGAAAAATTTGGTTTGAATGTTGTGAATTCCGTGCGGAAAAGTGCGATACTCTACAAATTGCGGACAGATCTCCCTCCAGCGAGTATTTCTAATAATATGAAGATGTTTAAAATTCATATCGACTTCGAAATATATACATTCAGCAAATCCAAAACTCGAAGATCAAAATTTTCCAATTTTTTTCCTCAAAAAATTTGTTAATAAAAAACTTCACAAACAACCTGAATATTGTTTTCTGTTAGTTTTACATTGTTTTCACTGAAATAGATCCATAATTATGATTGAATAATAGTTACATTTTGATGACGTCACACAATTCGTCCCAACATTACAACGCATGGCCCGATTCGTCCCATTTTTACAATATAGTTAGTACCAACAATGTTCACCAGAACATCTCTTAGAGTGAACCAGCAGTTTTGACTTTTAAGAAAATTAGCTCAACTTTTGCAAAAGCGACCACCCCACATCGGCGGATCAACCAAGAATGACTTCGAGCGGTTGGTAAACAAGCCGCGTCATTTGTCTATCTAACGCACCAAACCGTGGATTTTTATCTTCACTTTGAAGGTATTTATGATTTTTCAAAATTTACTATTTCTCAAAAAAGTTCCCGACTCACCAGGTTCATTTGTGTTTCACGCGAAAACGATTTTTTTAAAAAATTTCTGAAAACGCTATTCGATAGAGGGATGTTTGTAGTACGTTATGCTATGTTTTCAGCCAAATTAAAAATCATGAATTTCTATGTCCCGGCCATGCTCGAGTCTATCCTGATTCCTCTCATATATCATTCAAAAGAGCATCAAAAGTTATGTATGAATCTATATTTTCATGCGAATTCAATCACTGGGAGAGAAAATCGGTGATCGTATTCACAGAAATTTGGCGTTTCTCTGAAAAGCTATTTTGGCAAAATATGTTCCCATGATTTCCACCTCATGGATCCGATATATATTATGTATTTTTCATAGTAGAAAAGAATGATCACTATTTGGTTAAAAATCAAATATATTTCATGGATTTCACATGTTTAAAATTCAGTTTACACCTAAGACTGTTTGTGTAAAAAGTTTTAACCCTGGGCGACAATTTTAAACTAGCTGTGCCGTGTGTCCTGCGTTCTTACAAAGAATGCGTTTTAACTTGTCGTATTTCAGGCAGGAGCCAAGATAAAGGAGGAGCCTCCAGATCTCGACCTCGATCAGGTTAGTACAGCCAATGACTCGCATTTTCGATTTAAAAAAAGTATACCAGACCAGCAAACTTTAATTTGACTGATGTTCGTATTCCAATTGTGTAGTAGTCTTGTTAGATCGAATAATCCTATTCGCGAGTAGCTGTGCTTTATTCACAAATAGTAAGGTTAGTAGGGCAAGGTAAACTAGTCGCTTGCCGAAGTCCTATTTATTTTTCGATTCAACTCAACCCTTTACTTTACTTTATTCGCGAATAGAATTAGTCCATCTAAATACACTATTGTGTAGTTATCATTCGCTCTCAGGTTCATCTCTTCGGGCGAGCTGCGCTTCCCGAGATCAGTGATGAGGTAAATACCTTCATTCTCGACAGGAACGTAAAACGACGAAGCCTGCTCACATTTTGCCATTTTCATGGTCCATTTCGAAAAGCCCTACCCACAATTCCGGCATTTTCCTATAGCATGTCGACCTGCGCTTTCGTTATCAGCGTCAATCGCATTTAATGAGGCTCGCAACTCTTATGAATGATACGACTAATGATTAGATTTCCCGAGTAGGGTACTGTAGTATAGTAGGAATACAGTAGCCGCCCCTCCCTACACACAATAAATAAATAAGTAGATATCGTAACTATTTTATCGTAATTAGTCATGTCTCAATCCATTTAAATTGTTCCGTTTGTTTTGTACCGTACACCATGCGGTGTTTAGTGATTTGACTACCAAGTCAAGATTAGCCTAGATTTCCATATGAAGTCGTCTTTGTTATTTCTCTTTTAGTTTTCAGTCGTTGTTTCGCGCCGTGTCGCGAGCGGTAATCGCTCTCTGCGAGCTAGTAAAGTTTGTTTATTTGAATTCTCCGTCTTGTCTTCGCATTTCAAGGGTTCTCAAAGTCCCTTTGGATTTCTTGTCTTTTGTCTTCTCGTCTTCTGCCTTTCTGTCTTTTTGTCTTCTCTCCTTTTGCCTTCTTGCCTTTCTGTCTTCTTTCAAATCAATTAGAGCTCAATCATAGCAAAGAATGCGAGGAAAAGATGGTCTCTAAGATCGCAAATTCTCGCTCCAATGTCTGATCAAGTGAGTTCTGGGAGTAACCCCTACCGAAGTAGATACTCAAGCACGTTCATAGAATCCGCCAATCGAGTAAGATGTAGTGGTGTGGCTCTTATTCAAGCAGCTGGGTCACGAATGGCATCGCTTCTTTCTCTCGACTCTCTTCTGTCCATACGGTCTCTCTATACCACTATCTCTCTCTCTTTCTCTCTCTCCCTGACCATCTCCCTCCCATACGCGCACACATTGACCCGCGTTGTTGTCCATTTGCAATCGCGCGTATACCCGATATTTCGATGTTTTCTCCTTTATTTTACCTCCATAATCCCTTTCGCTCGTCGTTCTCACCTGTGCCTAGCTAAGCAGTTTACACTCTCTCTTTCTCTCTCTCTCTCTCTCTCTCTTTCCCTCTATTGACGCGAGTTGTTTACTACCCACCGCGTACCACCGCCACGTCCTATTCGCCTCGCTTGCTAATGTTTTCCTTCCTTTACTCAATCGTAACCTTCAGTATATTCCAGAATGATTCTCGGTTCATGCATACTTTCTTCCCTTCTTCTTCCCTTTGCTTTCTCAACTTTTCTGGATCACATTAATGAAGAGACGGCGTTCGCACTCGAAAGAGGCGGATTGCAACTAATAACTAGCGAGGCCGAAAGTAAGTTTTACTCTTCAAACTTTCAAGAAAATAATTGCCTATGTTTTAATGCGAGTTCTCACAGGATTATTGACGTGCAAATAGCAAATAGCACAAGCAACAAATAGCGCGCACTGAACAAAGTTTACCATGGAAATGTGTGCAAAGTGTCTTCATCGCAACAACTTAATTGTGCGAAACACAAAACCAGTGGCTTTGAACTGATAGGTTATACATAAAAGGAAATGCGCAAATAGAAGCCAGGCAAAGACATCTGACTGAGTTTGAAAGCGAATCGACTAGGATGTGTTTTGTTCACTCAATTTATCTCAAATTTCAGCCGCCGACGTCGCCATCGACGATCTCATACGTGAATTTCCGCATCTCGGAGGGGACACAGCAAAAATTTGGGGAGTAAAGAAGGAAATGGCACTGGAGAAAATGGACGAGAACGATCCTGTCGAACAGACGGATGTGAGTCGATAGAATTGTGAAGATCTTCTCTCATCTCCCAACCTCCAGAATGGAGTCTAAGGCATGTGAGTGTGTGAAATTGATGCATATCGCTGACAGTATGTGGAACTATATGGAGCCATCCATTCTGATATGTTAATCCTGTACATTGAACTAGAGGTTTATTACCAAAAACAAGATGCATTCAATCACAAAAATGCCAGTAGATAGTAGAGATTCGCTTGGAAATTTGAGAATTTCATACGCTTAATTAGGAGTGTAGAGCAGCTAGAGCAATGAAACTTTTTTGTGTCTAAAGATATGTATTTAATCAGAACATTTGCCCAGATTGCGGCGGGATTCAAAAGAGAACAACACTATCTCCCTGATTTCCTCAAAGAACTCAAGAAAGTTACGAGGAGGAAGTGGAAGGAATTGCCTGACCACGAAAAAGACGAATTGAGTCACCTGGTAAGTCACTTCAGATTGCCAAAATGTTTATCTTCAGTGCGAATGATAGCATCTTGTCCCTTCTCATTTTATTTAAAATGATTGCGTTCGAGGCTAGAATTAACGGACTAGAAGTATGTGTATGCCGGCTAGACACCACACCAATCAAATCAATCGAATACGATCACCGAATGCAACTAGTCCGACTTCTAGTGACTACGACCACAGTTGGCTACGAGCCCGCCCACGAAAAAGCGTTCTGAATTGTCGATAAGTTCGACCACCAGATACCACTAGTCCGCCCAACCAAAAACTAGTCCGATATCCGACGATTCTAGAGGAATTCTAGAGGAAGACTTATTTTCAGAAAGAAAAGGACATCTTCACGCTCTACTATCTTCGGATTCGTCCGATCAACAAGACTGCGAAGCGGAATCTCCCGTTGTTCAAGGCGGCGAAGATGAACGACATGGAGATCAGAGAGTTTATTGTGAGTCTCTTTGCAATATTTGAACGATCTGCGGCGCTAGTGAGAATTGCATATGCCTTTCCCTTCTTTCTCTCGCACAGAACATACATGGGATTCATTGGGTTAGCACACCGTTCCCTTGGCTGATATATTTTTGCTGCGATTGGTCGCCATGGTTGGTATCGAATCCCGAGATACTAAGTTTCTCTGAGCGAAAACTGAGTTTTCAACGGGAGAAACTAAAAGGCGGCCCGCGGCCCGAAAAAGTGACTAAAAGGGGGGCCGTTTTCGGCCGAAAACCGCCGAAAACGGGCTGGCCTTTTGTCACTTTTTCGGGCCGCCTGCCGCCTTTTAGTCACTTTTCGCGGGCCGCGGCCGCCTTTTAGTCTCTCCCGTTTTCAACGACTTTTTGATATTGCAGGAAGAAAAGAAAGCGGCACTCTTCGAACTTTGGTCGACCGATCCTTACTCCTACCAATGGTCAATCGATGCTCAAAAGCAAATGGCTGATTATGATAGAAAGGAGCAAGATGGTCTCACCAAGGAAGATCTATAAATTCCCGAAACCTAATTATTATCAACATTATTACGTGTGCATTACTCTTCAGTGGGTATTTCCAATTATCTCACGTGTTATGCTTTTATCACTGTTTTACTTATACTATTTTAACAACCATGACGATAAAAACGTCTACCTCATCTATTTTTCGATCAGTTTACTCCCTCCCATCCAATGAGTATTTGACGTCAGATTTGAAATAAGAAATAATATTCTGTTGCCCCTGGTGCTTAGGTAACTGATAATTTTTATCAACTTTAACTGGCATTCAACAACAGAAAGAAGTGATTTCACGAGGCGGAAAGATTTTCTTGAGCAGGTAGATCAACCCGAGAGATAGAGTAGCCAGAGAGGATCTAACCATCTGCTAGAGAGAGAGGTTGGAGGAACCATTCGGATCTCCCCCCCCCTCTATCTCTCATCTTAGCATGCTGCTGCGCGCTGTTTACCACTCGCACACGCGTTCATTACACGCTAGTCAGCGTTGATTTGAACCAGAAACTCCCGTTCGCGTCTCAACTATTCCTTTGCACGCCCATTTCATAACCGTCCACTGTTAGCATGGAGGTGGGGTCTCTCTCTCCTCTCTCTCTATTTCTCTCTACTACTAGCACGTGCAGTTTGTTTACCGTTTGCGTCTGTCGCGTGTATCTCTCGCCATTCTTCTCTGTTTTGCTTCGAATTCACCCTGTTTCCGCTCCCTTTTCACACGTATTTCGTACCTGTCACGTACATTACGCGCAAGTAGATCGGCTCTCCAAGATTTCCTTCACAGAGAATAGTTACATCCTCCTCATTTCACGCGCTTTCTCGTTTGTTCACCGAAACGATAGAGCGTGTGGAGAGACTAAATTTGGATAGCCGTTCACTAAGAAAGGAAATCTTGGAAAACGGTCTCCTGGCAAAAGTTAGCTCAGTTTATAAAGTAATAAATATTTCCGATTTCAGAATGATTCGCTGCATTTTCATTCTCCTCGCTATCATTCCTCCCGTAGTTCTCGCCAGTTTCATGGCGCAGATTCGAGAAGAAGTCGGAGATGCTCTAGAAAAGCGCTACTCGTGGTTCGTCGGAAGCGAAGCAGAAGGTGAGCCCCAGCTTAATTCTGACACTACTGCAGCATAAATCTGACCCACGGAATTAGTGTTGACACGTCGAACTTTCGTTTGAAAATTCTGCTGTGCACACCTACGCGGTTTTCATGTTTGCTTGGGAACATGATAAGGTTAGAAGGGGAACCTGGGCAGGAAGGAGAGATCGATAATCAAATGGTAACCCGGGAAGAGTCTGACAGAAACAGGGATCTAGTTCGATCGAACAAACCCGGTATTGTGCACTATTGCGAGGTTGCGATTGTCTATATGCATCGAGATCGGAGATTACGAGAAAAAGTTAAATTACGACACACTGATGTACACTCCGTAAGTAAACCACGTTGAACTGACCTGTATGATGAAAACTGAACTGAACTGAACGTTGAACTGAATGATTTTTTTAATGTGAGCCGCTATCTCTTTGAACTTTGAAGAACTAGTATAAACAGCAACAAAAAAAATGCAAATTGTGGCAATTAAGTGGCGGATTTGGCGATCGACGATATCGTGCGAGAGTATCCTCATCTCGGTGGGAGTCCAACGAAGATTCGAGGTTTGAAGGTCGACCTGCTCAAACACGCAACGTCAACGCCCGAGCAGCAGGCGGAAGTGAGACCATGATTTACTTTCTAAAATCGGGAAAAATCGTTTCAAAATATTTAACCATTTCGATATTCCCAAATCAGAAGTGATTTGTCTCAAAAACAAAAATAACTGGCACGAGGACAGGTTCGAGTTTAGGAATGTTCGAAATTTTGATTAAAGAATAGCTCGTTCGATTTCTCTATTTGATGATGTACTGCCCTTCGCGGGCTGACGACTCCAGAGTGACCTTACTATCAGGAAAAATTAGATCCCGGTACGCGTAAAAATCGATCGTGCTTAACAAGATAGAGAACAAACGGGCAGAATTAACTAAAATATGAATATGAAAACATCTCAGTTCTCGGTCCTCTTTATCCTAAGTATTCTTTCTTGCTCTTTTGAGAATCGTTTCACTCGAGTTAGACCTTCTTTTGAAGTCGAATTTTGCGTGCGGAAAATGGGAGGGCGTCTCAAAAATTGTAAAACACCCATCTGAATTATGAAAACGTTCCGCTGATAAGTGCAGACACGGGGATGAGAGTTTACGCGAACTAAGTAGAATCATAATAGGTAGTTCTTGAGGTGAAATGTAATATTTTATATGTGTACTACCCAATCTACCCAACCTTATTTCAGACGTTGTCCGGTGGCTACTCCGAACTTCGTTATCTTCCCGCGTTCCTGAAGAAACTCAAAGTGATCACAAGCAAATTGTGGGATGAGATGAGCGATGAGGACAAGGAAGAAGCGTTGAGCATCGTCAGTTTATTCAATTATCTTATTTTCTATTTAACATACACCTCAAGGGTAAGTGAACATGTATAATAGGAAAGAAACAAAAAAGTTATTATGATTGCTGAAGGGAGAAGGCCAGTTCGGGGCCAGTTCGAATCTAAAATGGTTCGGATGCCAGGGGTTACTGTAGGCGCTGGTGCGCCTCAACTGCAATGGGATATGGTATCTTTGAGGCGAAATTTATGCGAGCTTCTTACGTAGGCTGGAGAGCTACAAAACTTACTATGAAACTATACTTTTCATGTTGTCTTATTATTCATTGATTATCAGGACGAGCCGGACGTTTATCTCTCGTACTATCTTCGAATCCGGCCGGCTAACAAGGTTACCAAGAAGAATTTCGCGAGCTACGAGGAGAGAAAACTCACCGACGATGAGATCAAAGAGGAGGCTGTGAGTTTATTCAAAGATTCCTCATATTAGTCGTCACTTTAAACATCCTGGGGTTGATGGTATTATATATTTTAAATATTGTTGAATTAGAATGCGGCATTTAAATTTTATAGCGTTTGCTACTGTGTTACAAATGCTAAACAGCTTCGTTTCATGCCTGCCATAAGTGCAATGAAACTGTGATGTCTGTAGTTTGAGGGGGAGCTAGCGTTAGTGAAATTTATTCCATTTCGAGTGAAATAATACCTAAAGTGGTGTGGAGTCTTATTTGAGATTTTGTATTTGCCTCTCAAGAGATTACTGGCTGTCTTCAGGTCAATTTCCTCTCTGCGCTTTTCTAATGAGATGAGACCTAACTGTGCATTTCTATTGGGAAAGTTCGGCATTGTTTGCCAGGTTGATTCGTGGCATCTCATGAACAGTCGTCTAGTGAAATAATTCTGAACATTTTCAAGGATTTCTTTGTCACGTACTAAGTATGGGTTGAAAACCATAGAGGCGCTCTATAGGATGGGTCGGATGTAAATAGAGTAGGCTTTAAGGAGTATTTCAGTGTTATTAGTGCGTAGAGCTCTGAGAATATCTACAGAGAATCAATTTGGTTTTACCGAGAAAAAAATACCTTGAAAAGCGAATAACAATAAAAAAATTGATAAGAGAAATTAAAATCCTTTAAAATGACTAATTTCAGTCTGCAACGAAGAAGAGATTTCTCGATCAGTGGTTTGCCGATCCCAATGTTTACGGACCATACGATGACATTGAAGATGAACTGGAGAAACAAGAAGAATATGAACGATTAGTGAACCTCGGAGTGATCAAAGAAGATCTGTAAATTTCACACAACCTGTACAGTTTTACAAATCCAAAAATCATTGTAAATCTACGAGAATATATTTTTTCGAGTATTGTTTATTGTTTTCTGTAGCGGTAATGGAGTAACATTACGACTGCTTATGCTCATAACATAACTATTTGTTTTGGGTCGATAAATAATGGATGTAGCTCATCGCCGCAAAAAACTCAACGAAATGCAGGACTGGTCTCTCAAATGGTCTAATCTCCGTGTAGCATGTCTGCAGTCAAGTTTGCAGTCAGCCAAGTCGGATTCCTGATCGCGTGGTCCCGTTGATTACGGCGGGTATTTCGAGGGTCTGTAAAAGTTTTCTTTTTCGATTCCGTAGCTATTCGTGATGGGAAGTCTAGCGCGATCTTCCTCCTCAGAGATGCTGTTCCTTCTCTGTAACTACTTAGCCTTCTTCAGCGACTTCCTATCTTTGGCAGCTCATAAATATCACACTTGCATGTCGAAGCAGTCACTTTCCACATCATTCCACAGGCCGGTCAACCTTCCAGAAAGGCCTTTGAAGTGAGAGAGCGTGTGAAATCGAGAGGGACTCCAACCCTTATCTGTAGGTTTGGAATCATGTGTTCCCTCTTGCAAGGTACTCTTGTGGGATCGTCACTCCATTCATTTGAAAGTGCAGACGATTTTTTTCTTAATATTATTTTTTGACTTCCCGCCCCGTCTAGACAGTCTTGGGTTGCTAAGCATTACCATTTCTAAAATAAGAATATGGGAAGATCCTTGCGGAATTCAGTCTGGCCGGAAGCACCATGAGAGGTGCTTACTTCTTACTTCTTCTCCCTCTCGCAGCAGCGGTAAGTTTACCATATGATTTGCGGTAATGGTGGGTAAACAGCACGTGAGTGTCGTTAGGAACGGTAGTTGCGAAAGGTACGGTAGTTACTGTATGTTAGTAACAACTGGCGGAAATCTTTGTAAACATAATCTGTTCTAACTCACAGAAGGAGACGTTTTTATTCACTCCCAGCGTTGAATTCACGAATATTGAAAATTCGACTTTTTGCACTCGGATTGAATGTTACCGCAAATGCAACGACACGGCGAATTGTATCGGATTTGAGTGAGTTTGAATTAAATAAGGCTCCCTCTTTTCACATAATTTTTTCTTTTTTAAACGATATATTCCGTTTCCAGGAAATATATTCTTGTAGAAATGATCCATTCTTTCCAGTCAGTACTCGAGTCGATTGGGAGTGTGCGAAATGGCGAAATGTGGTGGAATTAAAGAAACGAAAGAAGAAAGACGTGAAAAGTTCATTAGACTAGTTGATGAAACTGAAGAAGAGAAGAAACTTACAATCAAGGATCGAACGACCTTCGCTCTAAAGAGAATTGAGGAGTACTGTAATAAAATCAAGCCAACTACAAGTACTG
Organism: Pristionchus fissidentatus; assembly: GCA_036245785.1. Lineage (NCBI taxonomy): Eukaryota > Metazoa > Nematoda > Chromadorea > Rhabditida > Neodiplogasteridae > Pristionchus > Pristionchus fissidentatus. The sequence continues at coordinate 3,523,137 of BTSY01000007.1, read as the reverse complement.
TAATGACGACTAAAATGACTACCACAACAGAGAAAAAAACAACAAAGAAGATACCGACAACGACTTCGCCCCGAAAGCCGATTAAAGAAGAGGTAATTTCACAAATATAGTTATTCCAAAATTTCGCTTTTCCAGTGGCTCACCAATTTCACTCGGTCGCAGTATATACTTGATTTTTTCTATTTCAAGGAATACTCCGAGAAAGAGAGAGATTCGTCTTTTAAGAACAAAAGTGATTTTTAAAACCTGTTTCGTTTTTGACCTGGTCCATAAGTTAGGTCCATAAAGTTAGGTTCATAAGTTAGGTCCATAAAAGTTAGGTCCATAAAGTTAGGTCCATCTAATAAGGTGATAAGTTCGACACCCTCGGAAAGATTCTGCCGCTGTCTAAGTTCAACTCGACAAATGAGTTCTGCCCGGATTCGAAGTGCCTGCATCCACTCGTTCGCAGACGTGAATGTGAGTGGCTTTTTGAGTGCAAAATATCTGAAGCATTTGAAGTTTCGATAATTCTTCGAGAAAATACTTTTTCATACAAGCTTGCAGCGAAAACAATCGAAATGATTATTCAGACGGAAACATATTCCAACTCTCCCTCGGGGAAGCAAACTTGACCTACAACCAGCTGGAAGACAAGATTCGCGATGGGCTTGCCGTCAACACCGGCGTTGGGTAAGACTACACGGGCATTTGTTATCTGATTGTCAATTAAAAATCTCAAATTCGTAGCTTCCTCTCCGAATTGCTGTGGAGCGGCCGTACCAGTCTTTGAGCACTCTCAAAATTATTCATACAACCCTTCAATGACTAGTGAGTCAAAGTGATATTCTCCATTCGATTTCCGAACTTAAATTAGTCATTTGAGTAAATATAATTTGGTTTTGATGAATTACAGATTACGACTATTCAACATACAATGTTAGCCGCACAGGATGGAGAGTGGAGGGTCCACTCTTCTTTATCTGGAAGTAGAGTCTCGTGGAGTCCTATAAACTGCTTTCGTATGGATAACCGAGATATAATGGATCCACTGATAAATAAGTGTTGCTTTGGTGTTTTTTTGTTCTTTCCATGTTTAACGAGTGTTAGTATGTACTCGACATACATTCTATATTACATATTTATAATGTAATGTAGCGTTGGAATATTAATAGTATAATTATGAAAAATAATACAACAAACAAAAAAGTCAGTTCTAAGTGAATTCATTGTGCTTTCATGAATGAGATATAAGGGAAAATTGCACAAAGTGACAATGGGATACTAGAGTGAGGGAAATTATCATTCCAATTGGTAGATTATTGCAGCAACTGATCTTAAAGGGTATCGAAGAGACTCGACGAGACCGAAACCTGCCAAGGATTACAATTCTTCACCAAATTAAATACAATTATTTGCTCTTTCTTAGTGATGGCGAAACTACATTGAGCATCTTATAACCTCGTTTGGAGTGGGGCTGAGGTATCACTTGTTGCCGGCACGCAGTTTCCAAAGCTCGGAGAAGGCGTGATCCTGAGGGGATGAATACAGTATACCACCATCGATCAATCAATACCTTTCAACACACGGTGTGGTTCTCCATTTCTCTTCTCAATATCTCATTTTGCTCACTCTGATATCGGGAAGATTCGGTAATTTCTCCTTCATTTCTCCATCCAAATACAAACGACACATCTTGACTCAGTTTGATGTTTCAGTTCATCTTCATGAGGAACGAGCTGAAGAAGAGAATTGAGATAGAGAGAGAAAGAGAGATCAAAGATCAATAACGTTCAGTGTTTCGGCCCTTGGTCTGGATATTCACCGTCTCCCAGGGGGCGGGGGAGATATCAATCTACTCACTTTGTACGCACAGCCGAGCGCGGGCTGCTTCTGACACGTGACGAGATTCCCACTCCGTATGCATTGATTTTGGGTCTGAACGATTCAGTAAACATAGATCCTCACCCTACAGTATACTCCTAGTGAAAATAAGCAAAAGTGTGGTCAACTATGAATTTGCTCACTTCTGCTCATTGAGAGATATAATCGTCTCTTCATTAGTATCAGTTGAAGCGACTATACTCAAGCTTCAGAGGAGAAGAATGATGTTGTTCGCGTGGCCACCGAGATTGTGTATGAATCTAAATCAAGTTTTATTTATTTATTTTATTTATTTGATACACCCGCGAAGGGTGTGACGGCAATTAAAGAAACGAGAAAAAAAAGAAATATCTAAATACGAATGAATTCGGATCGGGAAGGTGAGGGGAAGGACTCATTACAATTACAACATTACAAAGAAAGGAAGGCTAAACAGCGAAACGGACAGAAGACGAATTGAATGGAGGGTTTGAAAGTTTGAAGGGAGGAAAGAGGAGAAGGGGCATCTTCCCGCCTCTTTCTTGCTTACATCACCATCCATAATAGTCGCTATTGAGAGATAGTGGGTGAATCGATGAGAGCACAGACGACCAGAGATGACGAGACATAATGCAAAATAAGAGAGCGTTTTTCTATGTCTTCCAATGGGGGCAATAAACTGGGAAGGGGGAGGAACCACGATGAGTCAAGAATCGTGACTGGAAGAAATCGATGGAAAGACCATTGAGCAGAAAAAGGAGCTCAACGTGGCGACGGCTGGATTAATGAAAGAAAGGAGGTGATCCGTAAAAGACATTAAATAGTATTTTTTTCTCGCCAACAATCGGCGAACATGGATGGTGGGGTTGGTGTGCGGGTGTACGTATGGATATTAGGAAAACAATCCCAAATTTCGCGGGAAATAGAACCATTTGTGAAAGAGAAGAACCCTTTGTAGGAAAGGGCATAACTCAAAGGAGTATCGAATAGGGAACATGGACGACTTTACGATCAAATTTGAAATGACGAGGGATAGACGTATGTAGAACACAGTGGGAGAGAAGGAATTTATGCAAAATCGTTGAACTGCGAACGATACATGGAGGTTTCAAGATTAAAGAAGATGGGATGACAATCGAGTGGGTAACGGTACGAAGAAATATAGTTTATGCGAAATAGCCAATATATTTTCTCATTATTATAGATAGCTACATGATGCAATTGATGAGTCAGCGAGCAAGAGCACTCCCCTCAGAAGGACCGCTCCCTCTCTCTATCTTCATCCACAAGAGCTACGTCGAGTCGATAATAGCTTCGCCTTCAAGACATTCGGGAGAGACAATTGGACGATGTTCAAACCTGGAGCTGCCCCCTCACTGCCGATTCCGCTACACACAGAAAAAAAGGTCTTACATACGGCCCATAAGACATGGGGGTTCTTAACAAAATGTCTTATATATAAGACCTTTTGTTAAGAACCCCCATATCTTATGGGCCGTATGTAAGACCATTTTTTCTGTGTGTATGTCCAATTCGTCATAATGCAATATTTATGAGTGTCGCTGTAGGGACTTTGATCAAGGTTTCGTATTGGTTTCAGACGTGGTCGATGGTCTTCTTTAGCGTGTGTCATTTTGTCCAGAATTGAGCTTCCGGATGAGTCATAAAACTTTGCATAATTGATAGACACATTAGAGTAAGTATTAACAGTGTGGTATCTTTATTCTTACAAATCGGTCAGATACAATTGATTGGTATGATGGTGGATGCAAGACCGCTCTTCTTGATTATTGACCATTCGACACAGTGCTCTTTCTAGTAGGCATGACCGAGTTGTTTCTGAACTTCGAATATGTGAATGGGTGGAGGACGTCTCATAAATTCTAAAACACTCATCTGAATTATGAAAATGTTCCGCTGATAAATATCAGAAATATGGGTGAGTGTGCACGCCAACGAAATTTTAAGATGATTGAAAGTTGGTCTTGAGGTGAAATGTATTAATGTGTACTACCCAATCTATCACCTTATTTCAGACGTTGTCCGGTGGTTACTCCGAACTCCGTTATCTTCCCGCTTTCCTGAAGAAACTCAAAGTCATCACGAGCAAATTGTGGGACGAGATGAGCGATCAGGACAAGGAAGAAGCGTTGAGCATCGTCAGTTTATTTAATTATCATACTTTTTAAAATATATTTATACACCGCAATAGTTATGGTATCTTTGAGGCGAAGTTTGCGCTAGCTTCTGAACAAAGGTCGAAATTAGTTGGCCAGTATGGGGGTCGCGACGTTTGATATCTCAGAAAAAAAGACGAGAGTAAAGATGTTCACACGTGAATTTCATTATGTCTTCCATTAAAAAAATGATAATCAGGACGAGCCGGACGTTTATCTCTCGTACTATCTTCGAATCCGTCCGGCCAACAAGGTTACCAAGAAGAATTTCGCGAGCTATGAGGAGAGAAAACTCACCGACGATGAGATCAAAGCGGAGGCTGTGAGTTTATTCAAAGAATAGTCGGCGTTCCGTACTTGTACTACGTCAATCGATAGCACGGGCTAAATTCCGGCAGTTGGTGTTTATGTTCTCTCTTTATAGAAGTACTATATAATGAAATTCGTTGAACTAGAATTTGGGATGTGTTACAAATGCAAAAAACATTACTTCATGCCCGCAATGTAATGAGCCCATTCAGTATCTACAGAGATTCAATTTGGTTTCTCAGATAAAAAATAACTTAAAAAGCGAATGACAATTAAAAAGAAACTGAAAAAAATAAAAAATCCCCCCGGAAAAATCCCCCCGCACATAGAGCGCCTCCTAGTGAAACGCTTCAATGCGTGGCAGAAATCAATCGCATTAAGTTGCCCACGATTGACGCGCGAGTTTGAAAGTTTAAATAGACGTTTCAGAACAGAGTTGATTCGATACCAGAAAACAATTGAGAGAAAAATTATTGAAAGTGAGGACAGAAATAAGTTCTTCCGTTACATGAAACGCTGTGTCAACAAGCAGAGAGGAGTTGAAGGGTTGAAAAATAGCACCGGAAATCTAATTTTAGACGACCAGGGTAAAGCTAATTTGCTTGCTGAGACCTTCGCAAGTGTTTTCACCACCGATGATGGAAATTTGCCAACAACTGCGCGTACCACAATACCAGGATACCAAGAGCCCCTCTTTTTGAGACATGAAATTTGCGCTCTTATCAGTAAATGGAAACGATCATCCTGTAGAACTCCGGAAAACATTGATTTAAGCTACATTAAAAAGATAGCAGTCCCGATATCAGAAGCATTGGAAATAATCTTTTGTCATTCATACGAAACAGGCACCGTGCCTAGCCCTTGGAGGCACTCTATAGTTACTCCCGTTAAGAAATCTCCTCCTTTTTCTGACCCCATAAACTACAGACCGATTTCGATTACATCGATTTTCTGTAGAGTATTTGAGCGCCTTTTATGCAAGTCTGTCATAGACCACTGCGAAAAGCAGAACATATTCCCCGATGAACAATACGGTTTCCGAAAGAGGAGGTCCCGCGAGTTGCAAATGCTCGATGCGCTTGAATATTGGACATCATCAATTAGTAACGGAGAACCAGTGGACGTTATATATTTTGACTTTGCGAAAGCGTTCGATAGAGTCTCCCATCCCAAACTAAAACTAAAACTGGGAAATATTGGACTCTCCTCGAAAACAATTAGTTGGATATCAGGATACTTAAATGATAGGACTTTCCAAGTTAGAGTGCGCGAAAAACTATCAAACCCCCCTCCCGTCTCTAGTGAAGTCCCACAAGGTTCTGTGCTTGGACCATTGCTTTTCCTATTATACACTTCCGAAATGCCATCCCTCGTACAAAACAATGGTGTCATTGCACGAATGTATGCAGAAGACATAAAAATATATCGAGCTTTCAAAAAGGGTGATGCCTCTGTCCCACTACAAAATGCTATCGATAGTATATCAAACTGGTCTGCAGAGTGGCAGCTCCCCCTTGCGTCGCATAAATGCAGCTCACTTCACTTAGGTCGGGCCAATACCAAAAAGGTATACAGTATCGGCACCTCCAAATTAGCCCAGAACGTATAAGTAAAAGATCTAGGGTTCATAATTGAGAAACCACTTACTTTCACTAAGCACTGCTGAACAACTGCAATGAAAGGTAAAACAGCCTGTCACATTATACTCAGAGCGCTCAGAACGAAAAATGTTGAAATCCTCGTGAAAGCCTACTCGATATACATAAGACCCATCCTAGAGAGTGCGTCCACTGTGTTTAACCCCTACATGATCCAAAACAAAAAGGTACTCGAAAAAGTCCAGAATTATTTTACTCGTCGACTTTTCATGCGTTGCTACAATATGACACGGGAAAACACCCCTAATGTAGCGGATAGGAATAGGAAATTAGGATTAGACAAATTAGAAAAGCGTAGAGAAGCGATAGACTTGAAGACAGCCATGAATCTTCTGATAGGTAAATACAAAATCTCTAAACTCAAACCACATCATTTCAGTTATTATTACACACGAAATGGAATAAATTTTGCAAATGCTGGCTCTCATGCGAACTATAGACACAATAGTTTCTTTCCCAGAGCGGCTCGGCTTTTCTCAAAACCCGGTAATCAAATCAGTTTCCCTGTATGAGCGACCCCCACACCCCCGACCTTTCATGATCTCAATCTGTTATGCTGTATTCGTTTTCTCTTTCTATTTGTAACCGCGTTTCCATTGAACACGCATAAATATATATATATAAAAAATTGATAAGGGAAATCATAATCCTTTAAAATGACTAATTTCAGTCAGCGACGAAGAAGAGATTTCTCGATCAGTGGTTTGCCGACCCCAATGTCTACGGACCATACGATGACATTGAAGACGAACTGGAGAAACAAGAAGAATATGAACGATTAGTGAACCTCGGAGTGATCAAAGAAGACCTGTAGATTTCACGCAACCTGAGCAGTTTTTCAAGTCCAAACGTCATTGTAAATCTACGAGAATATATACGAGAATAAATTAATGGCACAAATCTAATTCCATCTCCGTTCATGAAAGATCTTGGTGTCATCATGAAACCCTCCCTTAAATTCAATGATCATATTTCGAAAATAACAGCGAAAGCAAGGTCTAAAGTTTACATTATGTTCAAGTGTTTTTACTCGCGGGAGCTTCTTTTATATGTGCAGGCATTTAATGCTTTTATAAGACCAATACTAGAATATTGTACAGTTGTCTGGTCCCCGCGCGCCGTTAAACTTGCCAACTATGTTGAGAATGTTCAGCAAAACTTCACTGGCAGACTGTTTTTCAGATGCTCTATTCCATATTCCTCATACCTAGATAGGCTCAATATTCTCCATTTATCAACTCTAGAGCATAGACGTCTTGTAATCGACCTTCTTTTCCTCCACAAGACCGTTCACAATTTCTACTCGTTCAATCGCAACTTTCTTCTAAATATTTCCCCTCTTGCACGCGATTTGCGCAACACTCACGAGCTTCGCATTGCTGTGTCTTTCATTGTGCCTAAGTCTCACTCTACTTTTGTATCAAGGTCAGTGCAAAGATGGAACGCTCTAAGTCGAGAAACTGTGAAAAGCTCTCCTATCGTCTTCCGATCTCTTATTAACGAATTGCCGTCTATTTCTTTCACATCAGAGTCTCTCTTACGTCTCTGATTTAACCCACCCTTCTGCACCCCCTTCACCCTGCCCCCAAAACAACCGAATCGTCTGAAGACGACGGACATCTGCCGACTCCACTATCGACAATCTACAAAGAACTCACACGAAACCCCTAACCCTGGCGGAATAAATAATTGTAAATTGTAATTGAGTATTGTACATATATTGTTTGCTGTAGTGGTAATGGTGCAACATTACGACTGTTTATGCTCATAACGTAACTATTTGTCTTTGGGTCGATAAATAATGGATGTAGTTCATCGCCGCAAAAACAAATCAACGAAATGCAGGACTGGTATATCAAATGGTCTAATCTCCGTGTAGCAATCGATGTCAGCCAACTTCGGATTCCCGATAGGGTTTCCCCGTTGATTACGGCGGGTATTTCGACGGTCTGTAAATGTTTTCTTTTTCGATTCCGTAGCTATTCGTGATGGGACTTCATCCTTAGATATACGGGACCTTCTCAGTGACTGTATAGCGTTCTTCAGGGACTTCCTATCTTTGGCAACTCCTTGATATCACACTTGCATGTCGAAGCAGTCACTTCCCTCTCGCAAGGTACTCTTGTGGGATCGTCACTCCATTCATTTGGAAGTGCAGACGAATTATATTTTCTGGGGGAATCGGAAAAAAAATGAGTTTTACTAGGATCCGTCTTGAGAGTCTATACTTCCCGCCCCGTCTAGACAGTCTTGGGTTGCTAAGCATTACCATTTCTAAAATAAGAATAGGGGAAGATCCTTGCGGAATTCAGTCTGGCTGGAAGCACCATGAGAGGTGCTTACTTCTTACTTCTTCTCCCTCTCGCAGCAGCGGTAAGTTTACCATATGATTTGCGGTTATGGTTGGTAAACAGCAAGTAAGTGTCGCTAGGTACGGTAGTTCCGAAAGGTACGTATGTTTGTAACAACTGGCGGAAATCTTTTTAAACATAATCTGTTCTAACTCACAGAAGGAGACGTTATTATTCACTCCCAGCGTTGAATTCACGAATATTGAAAATTCGACTTTTTGCACTCGGATTGAATGTTACCGCAAATGCAACGACACAGCGAATTGTATCGGGTTTGAGTGAGTTTGAATTAAATAAGGCTCCCTCTTTTCACATAATTTTTTCTTTTTTAAACGATATTATAATATTCCGTTTCCAGGAAATATATTCTTGTAGAAATGATCCTTTCATACTTTCCAGTCAGTACTCGAGTCGATTGGGAGTGTGCAAAATGGCAAAATGTGGTGGAATTAAAGAAACGAAAGAAGAAAGACGTGAAAAGTTCATTAGACTAGTTGATGAAACTGAAGAAGAGAAGGAACTTACAATCAAGGATCGAACGACCTTCGCTCTAAAGAAAATTGAGGAGTACTGTAATAGAATCAATCCAACGACTACTGTAATGACGACTAAAATGACTACCACAACAAAGAAAATAACAACAAAGAAGATACCGACAACGACTTCGCCCAGAAAGCCGATTAAAGAAGAGGTAATTTCACAAATATAGTTATTCCGAAATTTCGCTTTTCCAGTGGCTCACCAATTTCACTCGGTCGCAGTATATACTTGATTTTTTCTATTTCAAGGAATACTCCGAGAAAGAGAGAGATTCGTCTTTTAAGAACAAAAGTGATTTTTAAAACCTGTTTCGTTTTTGACCTGGTCCATAAGTTAGGTCCATAAAGTTAGGTTCATAAGTTAGGTCCATAAAGTTAGGTTCATAAGTTAGGTCCATAAAGTTAGGTTCATAAGTTAGGTCCATAAAGTTAGGTTCACCTGGTCCATATAAGGTGATAAGTTCGACACGCTGGGGAAGATTCTGCCGCTGTCTTAGCTCAACTCGACAAATGAGTTCTGCCCGGATTCGAAGTGCCTGCATCCACTCGTTCGCAGACGTGAATGTGAGTGGCTTTTTGAGTGCAAAATATCTGAAGCTTTTTGAGTGCAAAATATTTGAAGTTTCGATAATTCTTCGAGAAAATACTTTTTCATACAAGCTTGCAGCGAAAACAATCGAAATGATTATTCAGACGGAAACATATTCCAACTCTCCCTCGCGGAAGCAAACTTGACCTACAACCAGCTCTGGAAGACAAGATTCGCGATGGGATTGCCGTCAACACCGGCGTTGGGTAAGACTACACGGGCATTTGTTATCTGATTGTCAATTAAAAATCTCAAATTCGTAGCTTCCTCTCCGAATTGCTGTGGAGCGGCCGTACCAGTATTTGAGCACTCTCAAAATTATTCATACAACCCTTCAATGACTAGTGAGTCGAAGTTACATTCTCCATACGATTTCCGAACTTAAATTAGTCATTTGAGTAAATAAAATTTGGTTTTGATGAATTACAGATTACGACTATTCAACATACAATGTTAGCCGCACAGGATGGAGAGTGGAGGGTCCACTCTTCTTTATCTGGAAGTAGAGTCTCGTGGAGTCCTATAAACTGCTTTCGTCTGCATAACCGAGATATAATGGATCCACTGATAAATAAGTGTTGCTTTGGTGTTTTTTGTTGTTTCCATGTTTAACGAGCGTTAGTATGTACTCGACATACATTCTATATTACATATTTATAATGTAATGTAGCATTGGAATATTAATATAATAATTATGAAAAATAATACAACAAACAAAAAAGTCAGTTCTAAGTGAATTCATTGTGCTTTCATGAATGAGATATAAGGGAAAATTGCACAAAGTGACAATGGGATACTAGAGTGAGGGAAATTATCATTCCAATTGGTAGACTATTGCAGCAACTGATCTTGAAGGGTATTGAAGAGACTCGACGAGACCGAAACCTGCCAAGGATTACAATTATTCACCAAATTAAATACAAGAATTTGCTCTTCTTAATGTGATGGCGAAACTACATTGAGCATCTTATAACCTTGTATGGAGTGGGGCTGAGGTATCACTTGTTGCCGGCACGCAGTTTCCAAAGCTCGGAGAAGGCCTGGTCCTGAGGGGATGAATACAGTATACCACCATCGATCAATCAATACCTTTCAACACACAGTGTGGTTCTCCAATTCTCATCTCAATATCTCAATTTGCTCACTCTGATATCGGGAAGATTCGGTAATTTCTCCTTCATTTCTCCATCCAAATAAAAACGACACATCTTGACTCAGTTTGATGTTTCAGTTCATCTTCATAAGGACCGAGCTGAAGAAGAGAATTGAGATAGAGAGAGAAAGAGAGATCAAAGATCAATAACGTTCAGTGTTTCGGCCCTTGGTCTGGTCTCCCAGGGGGCGGGGGAAATATCAATCTACTCACTGTGTTCACACAACCGAGCGCGGGCTGCTTCTGACACGTGACGAGATTCCCAGTCCGTATGCATTGATTTTGGGTCTGAACGATACAGTACACATAGATCCTCACCCTACAGTATACTCCTAGTGAAAATAAGCGTAGGTAAAAGTGTGGTCAACTATGAATTTGCTCACTTCTGCTCATTGAGAGATATCATCGTCTCTTCATTGGTATCAGTTGAAGCGACTATACTCAAGCTTCAGAGGAGAAGGATGTTGTTCGCTTGGCCATCGAGATTGTGTATGAATCTAAATCAAGTTTTATTTATTTATTTTATTTATTTGATACACCCGCGAAGGGTGTGACGGCAATTAAAGAAACGATGAAGAAAAAAAGAAATATCTAAATATGAATGAATTCGGATGGGGAAGGTGAGGGGAAGGACTCATTACAATTACAACATTACAAAGAAAGGAAGGCTAAACAGCGAAACGGGCAGAAGACGAATTGAACGGAGGGTTTGGAAGTTTGAAGGGAGGAAAGAGGAGAATGGGCATCTTTCCTCCTCTTTCTTGCTTACATCACCATCCATAATAGTCGCTATTGAGAGATAGTGGGTGAATCGATGAGAGCATAGACGACCAGAGATGAGGAGACATAATGCGAAATAAGAGAGCGTTTTTCTCTGTCTTCCAATGGGGGCAATAAACTGGGAAGGGGGAGGAACCACGATGAGTCAAGAGACGTGACTGGAAGAAATCGATGGAAAGACCATTGAGCAGAAAAGGAGCTCAACGTGGCGACGGCTGGATTAATGAAAGAAAGGAGGTGATCCGTCCAAGAATAATATTTTTAAATAATTAAATAGTATATTTCTCGCCAGCAATCAATCGCATGGCGAACATGGATGGTGTCGTTAGTGTGCGGGTGTACGTATGGATATTAGGAAAACATCTCAAATTTCGCGGGAAAAAGAACCATTTGTGAAAGAGAAGAACCCTTTGTAGGAAAGGGCTCTAACTCAAAGGAGTATCGAATAGGGAACATGGACGACTTTACGATCAAACTTGAAATGACGAGGGATAGACGTGGGTAGAACACAGTGGGAGAGAAAGAATTTATGCAAAATCGTTGAAATGCGAACGATACATGGCGGTTTCCAGATTAAAGAAGATGGGATGGCGATCGAGTGGGTAACGGTACGAAGAAATATAGTGAATGCGAAATAGCCAATATATTTTCTCATCATTATGGATAGCTACATGATGCAATTGATGACTCGGCGAGCAAGAGCACTCCCCTCAGAAGGACCGCGCCCTCTCTCTATCTTCATCCACAAGAGCTACGTCGAGCCGATAATAGCTTCTCCTTCAAGACATTCTGGAGAGACAATTGGACGATGTTCAAACCTGGAGCCTCACTGCCGATTCTACTATGTCCAATTCGTCATAATGCAATATGTATGAGTGTTAGGGGCTTTGATCAAGATGCGGCTTCGTATTGGTTTCAGACGTGGTCGATGGTCTTCTTTAGCATGAGTAATTTTGTCCAGAATTGAGCTTCCGGATGCGTCATAAAACTTTGCATAATTTATATACACAAATAGAGTAAGTATTAACAGTGTGGATCTTTATTCTTACAAATCGGTCAGATACAATTGATTAGTGTGTTGGTTGATGCAGTACTGCTCTTCTTGATTATTGACCATTCGACACAGTGCTCTTTCTAGTCGGCATCACCGAGTTGTTTCTGAACTTCGAATATGTGAATGGGTGGAGGACGGCGTCGCGGAACTGTCTATTCACAATGATCATTGTGACCGGCGCGCAGAACGCTGCAATTAATTAATAAATATTTTTATTGGCCTATTAAAACTCACTCTTGACATCGACAATAAGTGCCAGTAGATATTGCAGGAGGGCATGATCGATGGACGGAATGAGGTTAGCGCCAATGATTACCTGCAGTTATTGCAATTAATACTAATTAATAGAATTATCACTATTATTTCTGAAATGTTCGACGAACCTCCAAGATGATTCCCGGAACGTTGACACCGAAAGAAAGCATGCCGAAACGGAGCAGCATTTTCTCCTGGAAAAAATTCTTTCTCCGCTAAATCGCAAAAATCGGGGACTAACGGCACTTGCATAGTGACTCTGGTTCAGAAATCCTACTAGGATTCTACTGTAGAATCCTACTAGGAAAATGAGTAGGATTCCACTAGGATGCTACTAGGAAACCACTAGGAAAATGCACAAAGACGCAAACACACACACACTTCTTGTTGTTGACAAACAAGGAGCGTAAACAAGGAATGTGTGTGTTTGCGTCTTTGTGCTTTTTCCTAGTGGTTTCCTAGTAGCATCCTAGTGGAATCCTAGTGGAATCCTGCTCTTTCTTTTCCTAGTAGGATTCTACAGTAGAATCCTAGTAGGATTTCTGAACCAGAGGGTGTCCAAAGATTGGATATTTTCTACTACCCAAATGACATGTGGAAGGGGACAATCATGGCTTGTAACACGAAGATTTTTTTTTCATTTTTAATATTGTGCCATTCAAGAACTTAGCAGTCTCCGCCCACTTCTGGTGATCCTCTGTTTATTAGAGAATTAGACCAAGATTGTCTTCGTGCTATGTATTTCCCGCCGGGGTTCCTCAGCTTATATCATGTGGTCAGAGAGCGCGCGCGACGCGAGCCGGGTTGCCTCGCCGGGAGAGGGCGACGTTGACGTCAATAGCGACGTCGGGCGCTAACCCGTCTCGAGTGAAGCGCGCGGGGCTATGACCTAACCAAGATTACGAAATCTTGTGGTTTAATCACCCACTTCGCCAAACTATGGCTCTACCGTAATTTGGCATAGCTGCAGTGGGCGGCGTTTCTGCGCAACAACTTCGCCGCAGCTGCACACCTTTTGGCGACACGGAATTCGGAACTGAAAATTTTCGCACTATAGGTAATAGTGTTCACCTGGCTTCTGGCCGAGTACATTCGCAGTCCCCTCCCAGCAGTAATATAGATTATCAGGATGGCGATGCCCGTAATCACTTCCACTGCCGCCATAATCATGTGTGGATTGTACTGAATTAGGTAATTAGGTAATTAATTAGGTAAATGTAAAGTTGAAATGGCATCAAGAGGACGTCGACAAGCGACTACTCCGGACAGAAAACAAATAGATCACACCCCAGGCAGTTCCACGCCTCTTACGGCTGCGTAAATTGAGTAGTTTTCCTTGCGAATTTCGATGTACTTCACCGGTCTGAATTTTGTTATATGCTAATATTAAGATGACTTAAAGTATTCTCGAACCCCGTTGCTTGAAGGACGAAGGGAGCTATTCCCAACACGAAGCAGGCTAGAAGAGACCAGGTTAGAATGCGCTTCCAGATCTGTCAATGAGTCGTAATTAGTAGTACTAATTAGTCGTAGTGATTAAGGACAGACTTCGAAATCCGGAACGAATGTCGAGAAAGTTTTTTTTCGAACGACAAGGAAAATACAATCACCATTTTGTGCCATTTTCTGCCGCATACATAATAGCAGTGAGTCGATTGACAGCTACACAACAGTTCAGAAGGTCTTGAGTAACGGGGCAAATGAAAGTGAGCCTGCGAATGACGTCACCGGTGAATCAAAAACATGAGAAAAAAAAACGAAAAAAGCTAATGAACAAGACAAAAATACGTTGATTGTTGCAGGATAGACTGTGCGAAATCACGAGAAGACTCGTGGGGCAGTAATGTATCCATTGCCTGCTCTAGATAGAGAGTGCGCAAAATGAACAGCACGTTGACGTCATCAAGAAATGACGTCAGCAAACGCATTTTTTCACATATTTTGATGTTAGAATTTGCACGCTTACGCGAAAGCGATGCTGTTCCAGGCTGTGGGCACGTAGTCTTCGAAAGCATCACTGAACAGGGGAAAGAGAGGGAGGCGAAATTGAGCGAGAATTATGATGAGTATGAGATCCCGAACGTCCTCAATCAATTTCCATCCACGCCACCTCCAGAAAGGGGCCAGAAGCGAGAAAGCGTGTGTAGGTGACGGTAGGATTTTTGACGCTCTCAGTTACCAACACTCTCTAGTTTGTGAACCCTTCTTTGCATAACTTGAATAAGGTATACCGGGACGGCGCCAGCAACGAACAGCACGTAGAAGGCGCTCGTGAATCCGTGAACGCGCTGAACGAACTGATTAATCATTGCATTATGGCTCGTATAGTGTCGACGTCTATACCATTACTCTGGTAGCAAAAATCGTCTAGATGGGTCGATTCCAGTCTCTCGGAATGGGATGGAATTGACTCCCCGCATTTTGGCTTATTAGAGAAATGTTTCAGGCGTCGACACTGTCCGCATCATTAATGAGAGCACTCACTCTCAGGACCACAGAGATTTCGGCGATGTAGAGGAGGGTCAGCACAGGCGCATAGATGCAGAATGCAAAGAAGAGAAAGTCGACGGCGTGAACCATGGTGAAATGTCAAACACCGAATGCCAGGGATATCGGGGAACGATGGAAAGAGGCGTTATCGCGTTCGTAATGGGATTGGCTGCGCGTGCAGAAAGTCGAGAAACGAAAGGCGGAAATGAAAGTGGGTGATGAAGGCCATTCGAAGAGGTTCCGAAAATGGCGAACTCGTTATCGCTCCCCCCGTTCAGGAAATGGCGATGTCGTTCTGATGCCGATCACGACTTTGAACACGAATGTGAATGAACAAGTGACAACTACGACGTAAGTGAAACCACCATGAGATCAACCCGAGGTTCATGGAGCTTTGATTTTGCATCACTCAGAAAAAAATCAATATTACAGCGTTGCTTTGGGGCGCTAATCAAGAAGCTCTTTCGTAAAGCTTTCAGGAGTGGTCTTCAGTAAAATGGTTTCCTTTCACCCAGAATTGAGAATCCGAATCGGCCACGTCTCGCTATTTGGATGGAGAAAGAATGGCGATCTGGCAAGCGGACTTGATTTTGACGATGTTGTGTTCGAAGCATAACGAGAGATATAGAGATAGAGAGAAAGGGAGAGAGAGGGCATGCATTCTAAAAAAATGTTTCATCCAAATTTGAATCAGGAGGGGTATGACTGTCTGACGCTAAGGGAGCGAAACAGTCATACCTACTATAGTTTTAACTTATTAATATCACTCTTACTTAGCAATCGATATTGTAATCATATTCAATCGATCTCGGAAGGTAGGTCATTCGTTCTCAAACCTTATACGTCAATCGTCGTTCAATACTGAAATTTTGCCAAAATACACGATAAATATTTATCCATGGTTCCATTAAATCACGGTTATGCATACACCTCCCCAAGCAGTTTATAGGACTCCATGAGACTCTACTTCCAGATAAAGAATAGTGGACCCTCCACTCTCCATCCAGTGCGGGTGACATTGTCTGTTGTATAGTCGTAATCTGGAATTCATCATAACCAAATTATATTTACTCAAATGACTAATTTAAGTTCGGAAATCGAATGGAGAATATCACTTTGACTCACTAGTCATTGAAGGGTTGTATGAATAATTTTGAGAGTGTTTTTACATTTTTTTCACTCCCAAAAATAGCATTTGGCTTTTTGTAAATTCCGGTAATTCGTCCAGTTTCGCTGAGTGACCAACCCCTTCCCCCGATATTGAGTTGGAATATGTTTTGGTCTGAATATTAATTTTTCCTTGATATCAGTTTTTCGGAATTCTCGCTCTTCAGTAGGCACTCACATGCACATCTGCGAACAAGCCGACGCAGGCACTTTGAAGAATCCGCGCAGAACTCATTTGTCGAGTTGAGCTTAGACAGCGGCAGAATCTTTCCGAGGGTGTCGAACTTATCACCTTAGAAAACAAATAAAACACAAACAATTTTTTTAAATCACTTTTGTTGTTGAAATGCGAATCTCTCTCTTCCTCGGAGTATTCCTTGAAATACTACACATCCAATTCATACTGCGACCGAGTGAAATTGGTGAGCCACTGGAAAAGCGAAATGAGGGAATTATTTTATCTATGACTTTACCTCTTCCTTAACCGGCTTGTTGGGCGAAGTTGTGGTGGTAATTTTCTTTGATGTCACTTTTTCTCTGTTATTTTAGTCGTCATTACAGTAGTTGTCGTTGGCTTGATTCTATTACAGTACTCCTCAATTTTCTTTAGAGCGAAGGTCGTTCGATCCTTGATTGTAAGTTCCTTCTCTTCTTCAGTTTCATCAACTAGTCTAATGAACTTTTCACGTCTTTCTTCTCCCGTTTCTTTAATTCCACCACATTTCGCCATTTCGCACACTCCCAATCGACTCGAGTACTGACTGGAAAGTATGAATAATTTCTACAACAAAATCTGGACACGGATTATATCTTTTAAAAAAGTAAATACTTATGCGAGGAAGAGAGTAATCCTTTTTTTTCAAACTCACTCAAATCCGATACAATTCGCCGTGTCGTTGCATTTGCGGTAACATTCAATCCGAGTGCAAAAAGTCGAATTGTCAATATTCGTGAATTCGACGTTGGGAGTGAATAAAAACGTTTCCTTCTGATCATTTTTAGATATTACCTGTTCACCAAGAACCATACAGTAACTACTAGCGAATCGTGTAGTAATGTCAACTTTTATAACGTAACTACTTCAACTACCGATATTTTTGTTGGTCAAACTATCATGCCACCTTGCATACTGTAGCTTTTTGTAAAACTGAATACTGTAACTTATACAGTATCTTGCAGCCTACCCAATATCGTATCCTTTCTCACTGTACTTGAACAAACTAACCGCTGCTACGATAGGGAGAAAATGAAGGAAGAGGCATCTCATGGTGCTTCGGGAGAAGTGAATGCCAAGTCTATCTTCATCCACCTCTTTCCCTCTCGATGATATCGCTTAGCTACGTTTGATTTATGTGCAAGATTCACTCATGAGAAGAGAAAGGGATGAGGCGTGGATGCAGTCTGCAAAATTTGCAGTGTGGATCCACGTATGAAAGCCACGAATGAAAAAGCTTAGACGAAGGCTTGCCGAGAAAAGAAATGGAGTCTTTACATATTGCTTCTGGTAATCAGTCGGATATTTATGGAATCAGGAATTTTATATTGGGGACATTCTCTATTTCCTTTCTCCTTTTCACGTGTTTGCTTCAAAAACAAAAAAAAGAAAATTTATCGGATAAAATCAATGAACATAATAACAACTTTTTTTTCTCTCCAGGCCTCAGCTCTTTGATGATCTTGAGATGCAGAGCATGCGGACAACACGTAACTCTGCAATAATACCAAGTGCATTTGTGAAGGCAGTATTTTATATACAAATTAAAATTAGTTTTTTTATCAAATGTATTGTAATAATACCTAGGTTCCATAGGAAAAAATATTATCTGAATTGTTGTCATCCCGAACCAAAACAACATACCGACTCTCTCGTCCTCGCATTCGAGTCATGAATTCCGTCACAGTTTTGCTGAAATTGAACTCGAAATAAAGTGGTTACTGCGAGTTTCAGATCAAACAGTGAGCAAGTCGATATTATTTTAAAAATAGTATCAATATATTTTCTCTGATTATTTGATGATCTTGAATTGATAGGATTGATATCTTTGCTTTTACAATGACTTGATCTTCTCCTCTCATTCAAAATTTTTACATGCTTTCTTCTTCTCTCATCCAGTCTCCAAACACATCTGCTCCTCTCATTCTTTCTCCCGTTATAAAATGGATAACCCGCTTTCCTCATTCTCTCTTTTCGCGAATTTATCGTATGAGCATCCTGTTCAAGTTCATGAAATGGTTTCTTGACTCACATTATTTCCCTGAATTCTCCTTTTCCTCATCAATCGATTTTTGAATGTGTCCGTCAGAGGATTAGAACTTCCTGCAGTTCTCGTGCGGATCTGACAGAGATAAGTCATTCAAGAAAGGAAGACACTTTTCGCACAATTGATATTCGTGGAACTGACCATCAGTAGTAGTTTAGTAGAGTGAGGTTTGTCCACCTTGGGCTGGGTTGTCGAAACAGCGTAGATGTCTTAACGAAGAGTCTAATTTATGGAGCAGAAAAAAACAACGCGATTTCGAGACGAATGTGAAGCTAATGAATGTGGGAGTAGTTATGGACAAGAGTTGTCCACCCTCAATGGGAGATCATCATGATCTGGACCAAGTACTCGACCCTAACTCCGAAGCGAAGTGAGAGAATGAGGAAAGCGGGTTATCCATTTTACAACGGGAGAAAGAATGAGAGGAACAGATGTGTTTGGAGACTGGATGAGAGAAGAAGAAAGCATGTAAAAAGTTTGAATGAGAGGAGAAGATCATGTCATTGTAAGCTTTTGTCTTTTGTCGATAACTTTCTTGACTCCAATAGCATCAATCAAGAAGCTCTTATTGTTAACGGAATATTAAAGTGATATCAGCTTAGTACCAATCGCTGATCTATATTAGACTGATATCGATAGTGGTACGGAGTAATTTCCCAGATCTTTTCATAGTAAACTGACAGGTTCTTCAGAGGATGTACTTCATTATCTCAGCCAACGTAATACAATATAAATAATCGGGAATGTGACTTAGTTTGACAAAAGAAAAGACGCGTGTCCTATCACATTTGGCGAGGAAAAGTTGGGTGTTTGGCCAGAGTTTGATGCAAAATCATGGCCAGAGTACCATAGAAACTCGAGATTTTAAGGGGTAAATGCAAGATTCGGTGGGAGAAACAGCGAAAACAACAACGGACAAATCAGCGTCTATGACCTGGAGATCGAGGCAAAATACAGAATGCAAAATGGGTTTTAATAGAATTTAGATGTCAAAACAATACTCTGAGAAAAAGCCATTAAAGAAGGCCTCCCACGAATATTTGGTCACATAGACTGCCAACGTAGTGCTGTGGGGGACGCTCACCCGATCACATTGCAACGCATCCGAAAATCTACCGTAATCTCTAAATCGATATATTGACGCTCAAATGGCTACAAAAGGGCCAATAATCGACAGGCAACGCGTGTTAGGACCACAAATACATGTAATCGACGTAAGATGAAGTTTTCATTAATATAATATTGTTCCCCCCTGTGGATAATATCGGTTTTCATCAAAAATATAATATTTTTCATAACGGAAAGCATATAAATTGCCCCTAACAAGAGTGTGCGCGCTCCATTTTCGTGTCCGGTATACTGTAGTGGCTTATTGAAAATCAGGCAACGGTGATTCGTGGGAGGCCTTCTTTAAGATCAGGACAAGGGAACATGTTCACTTACCAGTACGTGAAAGTCACTACAAATAAGAGACTTGTCACTTGCAGGTAAGTGAACATGTTCGCCTGGTGCAGTGATCCAAGTAACGTTTTTTCAGAGTGTAGTAGAAATCTAAGAAATTAGAGCAACGGCAAGATCACATCTCGTCTTCGGTACTATCCTTTTCCTCCTCTTCTCCATCGTCTCTTTCTTCTTCCTCCTCTTCCTCATCTTCCTCCTTCTCATCTTCTTCTTCTTTATCCTCATCCTCCTCTTCTTCCTCTCGAGGTTCTTCCTCCACTTCACGCTCAGCCGCTTCATCTTTACTTCCCCCTTCTTCTTTCTCTGAAAAATGAAAATATATTTCCAGATGGCCGATTGGGAAAGGAGTGAGTGCCCATTACAGGGTACACATGGAAAACGTGCCGGTGCCGCTCAAACTATCGACTTGTCCATTAAACACACAAACAAATATAAATAAAAATCATTAAATAATCTAACCATCTTTCTTCTCCTCTCCCTCTTTCTCCTCTTCCTCCGTCTTCTTCTGTTCTTTCTTCTCTGCTGCTTCTTTCTTTCTCAACATTCTTCTCTCCTTCGCTAGTCTCTTCTTCTCCTTTGCCTTCTCTTTCTTCTTCCTCTCCTTCTCTCGCATCTTCTCCTCCCTCTTCTCCTACAACATTTTTTAAAAATTTATTTGTTTTATTTATACAAAATAGGTATGCTAATTTTTGTTTCTATTTGTCAATTCGACGTTTACATAATAATAAAGGCGTTCCAGTTCGAATGACATGTTCAAAGAAAGAAAGTAGAATGTACCCACAATAACTAATCCAAAATCCATATCGATCTCACTCACTCTCTTCGCTTGTTCCTTCATCTCCGCCTTTTCTGCCTTCTTCCTCTCTTTCTCCATTATCTTCTGCTGTTTCGTCTCTTCTGCTTTCTCCAATCGTTTCTTTTCCCTCTCCGCTGCTTTCTGCTCTCTCATTTCCTCCTTGGACATCTCGGGAACTGCGGCTTCCCGCTCCGACTTGTCACCTCCCTTCTCACGCGGTTTGTAAGCCGTCTCGCGGAACGCCAGCACGTACCTGCAATAATACTTTAAAGTTTATCATTTTCTTTACTGAGGAGAAATAGCGGGTTTGTTGAATTGAACAGAATAGTAAAACTAAAAAAAGCCAATAATGCTGACTTCGATCGTTTTGTTCGAACACGGCTAATTCTAAGAAATTAACGGAATCAACATTTCAAGAGTCGCAACAATTGATACAAGGGAAGCTCTTTCGCAAACCACGAAAATGCGTAATCGCTACGAGGTACACACAGAAAAAAAGGACTTATATATAAGACATTTTGTTAAGAACTCCCATATCTGATGGGTCGTATGTAAGACCTTTTTTTCTGTGTGTATATTGTGTTGCGATCACTGACCGTTGCGGGACTTCCAGAGGCGGTGAGAATCCGGAGGGATAAGTGGCGTCGTCGAACGAAACTTTGTATGGGTCGGTCGCACTCTTCGGCGGCTCCTCGACGATTCCTGAAGGGACAGGAGGAATAATGAAATTGTATTATTATCAAAAATAAGTATTTTTTGAACCTTAGGGAGTAGTCTATATTTTGCTTCCAATTTTTCATCCGACCTCCTAAACGTTTTTTTGGGTTTATGCTTGCCATTGTCGTTTCTTGACACACTCAGAGAAATGTATGTCGTATATGGCTCCTGAACTGCGTTTATATGTCATATATAACACACTGTATGTTATATATAACATACAGTGTGTTATATATGACATATAAACGCAGTTCAGGAGCCATATACGACATACATTTTTCTCTGTGCATGTAACTGCTTTCGTGCCGCATCTTGTGTGTTGTAGAGAATTGATTGCATAGATCGTACCCTTGTAGAATACTGTAGTCTGCGGGTAGAGAGCCAGAATCCATGCATTGACTGGGAAAATGGCGTGTGCGTCTCTCACAGGGTCAGCACGATATTGAGGAAGAGGAATGACTCGACGACGCGCCAGAATTGTCTGAAATAACGCTTCGTTTTGTCGAAGAAGGAAACTGATTTATCAAGTATGGGCTCATATCAAAACGTATTTTAGATGTTAAATCGCATCGACGTTCACTGTTTATACATTCGAGTTGAGCAACTTGATCGACACGAAGGATGGCTTAGCGGATACTGTAACGACAACATACCAGTGGCTTCTCGGAATCGTCGACGTCCCGAATTTCGTATCGACCGTTGTCGGCGATGCTCTTCACCTGCAACAATTGCGTTTTAAATATTCAATTTGCAGCTAATAGTTGCTACGTTGCCAGACGTGGAATCTTTCAATAAAAGTGCAACATAGAGCGGCTTGTAGGAAAGACGAAATAGTGAGGTGTTCGATACAATCGCACACATAGATGTAAGTTTTGCTCCATCTCTCACTCCAGGAATGACCATGTAGTGTGAAGTATATTCTACGATTACTGACCAAAGTAAGTCAGTTACTCTCACCTCTCCCAGTATCCACATATCCTCGCAGAAGGCGGCGCAGTAGTCGCCCACACTCAGTTTGTACGCGTCGCTTGCAGTGATTGCACCGACTCGAGGAGGAGGAAACTCTCCCACTGGAGTGACGTACAGGGGCAGACGGAGGGCCTAAAAGGATTTTTTTAATTTTAAAAAAGTCTCTCAAATACTTCCCCAACACAAAAGATGCTAACTAACTTACACCAAAAAAATGTTTAAAAATTATTTGGCGAGTTCCCGTGAACAATCTCGAAAACAAATCACCCTCAATGATCAATGATCACAGGTAGGAGAGGGGTAAATAATTGCTGGCTACCGGGAGAACTCTAGCGGCGATTCTACGTATCCTTTACGGGTCTGGTCTTCAATTAGACGCCGTCTGTCTAATTGCGCCTTCGATGAACTACGGCGGTTGATTTTGTAGCAGGCAGCATGCCAAGCAACTCGCAACTACAAAACGCAAACCTTTCACACATCAGTGAGCTGTGAATGAGTATTCATACACTGCACACACAGAGAAAAATTACCTCGCCACGAGTTAATGATTTAATTACTTAAACTCTCCACATTTTCCACACACTCTCCCTCTCCTTAAAACTAAGTGACTCGATGATTAACTCGCAGGCATTGCGGAGTAATTTTTCTCTGAGTGCAGCATGCACACATCATAACGGAAGTTTGCAACAAACAATTTTCTATCTATCCGATGAATTACCGAACTAATTGCACAAGCATTGCAAGAGAAATACCGTCCAGCCACGGGGCATCTAAGACGGCACATTTCCCTAATTTAATTCCCTCGAAAGAGAAAGTTCCAATAAATAAAGATCAAGTTGCCAACTCTGCTGGATCCTTTACCAACACGACTGATGCAATAATGATATACATCCAACCTTTTGAAACCATTTTTCATAATTAAAAAAACTAAAAATTAAAAAAAAATCCAAATGTCATGCCTGTTCCGCCAGGAGTGTCATCAACTCGTGTCGCGCGAGGGGCGTCGCGAGATTCGCTCGGAAGTATTCCTCGTTGAGCTCTTCAATCCGCTTGAGAAGTCTCTTGATCTTGGCAACCTTTAAAAGAATTTGAATAATCGATATATAATATATGCCCGATAGAAGCGAATTTAGACTGCTACAAAATTAAGTCAACGACGCCAAAAATAGCACTTCCACATTACTCGGAGAACTGGTTGTATGTCAAACGAGAACAACACTTCTTTTATGTTCTAGTTCTACCATCATGCCTTCTATGGATTCTATCGATTTTTGAAATATCCAAGACATCGTACCTGTCCCATTCCGAGCGTACTCAGTTCTCTCAACAGTTCCTTCTTCTTCTCTTCGATAGGATCGATTGGTTTGGATGGTTCGGGTTGCTCCTCCACTGGTTCTTCCTTCTCAACCTCGACTACCTTGGACACCCGCTGCAAATGGAAGACGATTTTATCAGAAAAATGATAAGTATTCTCACGTCCCCCCTCCACACTTGCTAGTATTTGAACATCGAGCTACACGATTAGCTCCCTTACCTCATTACACAGTAAACAACCATCTACCTATGCACTCCCACAAAGTTCCTATTATGTGTTGCTGAGATAAATGAATTAAATGAATTGAATATTATGCGAATTCAAATGTCGAATGATATGCAATGGAATCGATTACACTGGAAAAAAAGTAAGAAAGAATCTATGTTTTAAAACTGCGCCAAGATTGCTTAGTGGGATTAGATATTATCGGACTTAGGCGATATCTTATATGTGAAACTTCATTACCTATACGTGTTCAATGTTCTAGTTCTACCATCATGCGTTCTATGGATTCTATCGATATTTGAAATCTTACAGCCACTTACACCAAAGAGAGTGCGGATACCACATAATGACCCCAGCAGTTTTGAACAAGAGTTTTTTTTCTTAATAACCTCTGCAATTCATGCAAATCGCAAGGAACAATCGAACTCATTTGGATAGCTTTATCGACTGATTTGTATGTTAGCTGGGCCATTATTATTATTATTTGATTATTATTATTATTATTTGATATTTGATTATTATTATTATTTGAGGTTTATTTTTATTTATAAACTTATTTTATCAGTGGAGAATAATAATGGCCCAGGCAACATCCAAATCAGCCAATAAAGCTATCCAAATGCTCTATACGACAATGTATCTCTAGTTTGCAGGCACTTGGCAGACACGCTTATTTCATTGATTAATACATTACAAGAAAAACATATTTTGTATAATGTAAATGTAAGCTAACCTTCTTCTTCAGCTTCTTGTCGGTAAATGGACCGCAAACCTGGAATGAACGTCATTTCGAGGGCTGTGACAGATTGCCGACACGGCAAACAAATGACCCCTCTCTCTCTCTCTCGGCCGATTAGTCTTATAGCGAAAGATCATCTAGATACGCATTTGCAAGTGCAACTAATCTCCCTGCCATTTTCTCCCTTCAGAAATCATGCTAATAATTAAAGAAATTATCTAATTACTGTATAATTAGTAAAATAAAGTAATTACTCCGCTCACCTCCACACATCTGTGAATGGCACCGGCCGTTTGCTCATGCCTCTCAACGATTTTCGGCAGCTGCAAAGCGCGATTAGTTAAAGTGCAACCGGCTTTGACATTTGCATAACGCGCGAGGCCAAGAGGTAAATGGCGCGCAAACTCGCCATAGGGCAAGGAAAGGTATTGCGGATGACTGTGTATGGCTCTAATCCCTGGGGAGATCAGACACTAGAGACCACTCGAAAAGTCGAAAATGAAAATAACAAAGCGTTTCGACTTTCAGAAGAGATCTGTTTCGTTGTTATTCTTCCTTTGTGTTCGAATAAGGAAAGGTTCCTGTGGTTAACCCTAACTGTGAGTGGCCTACCTCATTCTGAATGTGCTCCAGTTCGGTGGGAGGTTGCTTCTCCTCGGCCGTTTCGACTTCTCCCTTCTTCTTGACCATTTATTGATTGGACGCCTAAAAGAGGACCTGAGTATCGACAAGCGCGGTTGTACTATGAAAGAGAGAGAAGAGAGGGAAAGGAGAGAAGAGAGAGGAAGTGGTGGATGGAGCCTCGGGACAACGGACAGCTCTCTCTCTCCCTTCCCTCTTCCCCATTCCCCTCTCCTCCCTTCCTCCCTCTCCCCTTCCTCCTCCTTCTCCTCCTTCTCCTCCATTGCTCTCTGTCCTCGGGTAGTGCCGGGAGGCTCTCCTCCTCTTCTCCCTCTCTCTCCCCTCTCACTCGTTTCCCTCCTCCCCCATCCAATTTTGCCCACGGACTCACACACACGTCTCTCTCCTCCTCGTACGCTCTCTCGCTGCTCTCGTCGTCTGTCGCTCTCTCCATTCGGAACGCTCTCTCCCGCGGCGCCTTCTGGTGAACGACCGTGGGGGGGAAGGACGGCCAGCTGCACTGAGGAAGAGAGATGGGACACTGTGGGGCACAGCTGGTCTCTCTCTCTCTCTCTCTCTCTCTCTCTCTCTCTCCTGGGCCTATCGACCATCGCTCTTACAGAGATCATCCCCCTCGGATACTCAACTCGCCCCTCGGCTTACGAGGATGAGTACGCACAGTGTATGGAGTATCAACAGAGCAGAGGGCGGCTAGTAATAGTAATAATAATAATAATAATTATTATTATTATTACAGAAATTATTATTATTATATTTATCGTGCCATTTGACTCACCCTTCAGGGGAAGAGCAAACATTCTTCCGATAATAGTAATGATACGAAGTACCTTATCACTTGACCGCAAAAGCAAAGAAGAGATTGATACTCGGACAGTCTGGACATACAATAAAACAGAGGAATAATACAGTTTGAAGGACCTGCCTCACTATTTTTGAGAGGCAAACTATTTCCCACTCTGCAATTAGAGAAGCTCATTCTGCCACAATTGTGCACATCCGTAAAAATTGGGAAACAGAAGAAGGTATAATGTTTGGCTATCTCATCTTCTACGCTTTGTAGAACTGTAACTGATGGGTTCATTTTATAATTCCATAAATGGAATACTAGACTACTGTACCAAAAAAAACCCGTAAATTGTTGAGAATATATTGAAAATGTCCCCGGGAGGGACACGTTTCTAGGATAATCCCAGAGAGACACTACTATACACAAAGAACAAAAGTGCATGCTGAATCCTCCTCTCAATGACTCATTTGCACAATATCCTCCACTCGGTTCGTTGGAGTACAAATACATAATTCTCCTCGATTCTGCGCAGATCTCACTACAGCCTTTTCCCATTTCAACTTTGTCAAACAAGCAAACAGAGTGGCACCGCTGATTATTTGTGCAGTTACTTTCTCGAGTAATTCCGAATATTGGGGAGAGAGAGCAGTTTCGATGGAACGATCACAAAAGTAGTCAGAATAGCATCAGGAGGGCGCGTGACTCACGCCAGTAAGCAGATCAAACATTGGGAACGCACTCATCTCTTTTCTCTATCCGACTATAAGTTCCTCCCCGCCTACCGGTATAAATAGAGGCGCAAGTTGCCAGTTATACTATGATTTTCTGCGCGTTCTCTCGATGAGGGCGCTGTAGCTCTATGGGGTGGGAACTGTAAGTACGTACGGTTCCCAATCCATAGAGCCAACGTCGGGTAGTCTCGACTCTGTAGTGCCGCTACGTCTCTTATCTACCGTCAATATTGGATACTGTAGCCATTTCGCAATCCCCCAATTGTATCTGCCTTTTCAGATGTCTTCTCTGCTTTCTCTCCTCCTCCTGTTCGTTTGCTCATTCCTTGTGGCAGCACGGGACCAGACGGTCGGTGCCCGTGGCCAACTCATGTGCGGCGACTACCCACTCAACAACACCGAAGTCAAGCTTTGGGAGCTCGACACCTGTGAGCACTCTCTTTTTTTACTCCGTATTCTCTAATTTCGGCGATATTCTGTTCCAAATGAAATAACTAGCCGGCATATTCCGAAGAATATTGGAATAATATACCTTTTCCAGGGCCGGATCCGGATGACCTCCTCATGACTGTCACTACCGACATGAACGGCCGGTTCCAGGTGCGCTTTGGAGCCCATCAGCTATAACCCAAAATCCGTGGACCCTGGTAAACCATCATTTGCAGATTTGGGGAACGGAAAACGAGGTGACGACCATCTCGCCCGTTGTGAAGATCTACCACAGATGCAACAACAAGGGACTCTTCAGCATTCCCAATGTGAGTTTGACTCGTTTTCCATCTTTTAGCAACAGCAGTTAGAGAGTTTCGTTAGACTATTGAAACAATATCCCCCGCCAATCCAACTCATGCCCCAATTTCTCTAGGTGGAATACAGTATGGTAGTGAGAGTCGTTTTTAGTAATCAAAGATCAAATATTGTCACTTTTCCTAGTAAATACCGTAATTTTGTTCAGTTCTGCAAGCGAAAGACGACTTACGCCATTCCGTCCTCGTACATCTCCAATGGAAAGACCGTCCAGCGATGGTGAGTTGGTCGTTTCTTTTCTTAATTC
Organism: Pristionchus fissidentatus; assembly: GCA_036245785.1. NCBI lineage: Eukaryota > Metazoa > Nematoda > Chromadorea > Rhabditida > Neodiplogasteridae > Pristionchus > Pristionchus fissidentatus. The sequence continues at coordinate 3,495,076 of BTSY01000007.1, read as the reverse complement.
ACCATTATTTGCACGGTAAATAAGTTATCATGCTCGGTTTTCGATCGATACGTGATCATTTTGGCATTATTAATAAACAATGTATAGTTAATTATTTCGTTGATTAACTCTTGCTTGCAGGTACGACATGGGAACGATGAACATGGAGGCGAAGCAGAAGAACGAGGACACGGAATGTATTGGAAAATAAGAAGCCAGGAAAGATCAAAGATCAATCGACACGCCCCACTGCCCATACGATGTACAGCAATCTCAGTATTTTGTCGACTCAACAATGACCATTGTGAATAAAGACATTCAAATATACAAATCGCAAGACGAAATACGAAATAAACAAACAAGCAATTGGCGTCGATACAGTAATCCAAAGTGCATTATTTGAATTGGCGCGCGTGGTGTGGTGGCGTGTGCGCGCGAAGTGCGTCGAGTGCGCACCACGAGGACGCCATGACACACGCTGACGCGTTGTGTTACCACCGGCGTTTCCTCGAGTTTGGCATTATTCTCTCCTTATCTTCGCTGTTTTCATTGTATCAGCTCTTCAAGGCACTCCCACCATGTCGTTTCTCTCTGCTGATTGTCCCGACAACAAGGAGGATCTCGAATTCGAGGTATTTTCTTCTCTAAATGTCACGTATGACTGGGAAATGCTTACAAACAACATTCTAGTGGTAAATCAATCGTTTTCTGTTCATTAGAACCCATTTAGCATAGAATAAAGTATGCCCGACAGATAATTGACCGTTATTTTGTGCATAGTCCCTGATTTGGAGTAATACTTGTATGAATTGAGTCGGTTTCTCGTGAAATAGCGGCTAATACACCAGAAACGGGAAACCCTTCTATCAAACCCTTCACTCGGGCTTTCCTCGAGCTCTGTATTATCTATTTTGTACAAAATAACTAAAATAAAGATCTGAAATGCTCCAAATAAATAATGAATTTTTAAAAAAATCAGGATTCTCAACCGTCATCTTCCACTCCTCCAACACACGGCGATCACTGCGTAGTCTGTGAAGAGGTACCATAATTTCTTAACCGATTACAATGTTTTTTTTCACTTATTGTGAGCAAAAAATGCCTTCTTATGCCACCCTTTTTACCCACTCTCTTGTCTTTCTCACTAGCGGTCTGCGTGTGATAAAACATCACAATCTAGTGATGATTAGCTATGCGATTCAACCGAATCTACCTCAAAAATATATAACTTGTCTTATTTATTTGAAATCGCCCTTCAGCTGCTCGCTCCCGGTCTCTTCTTCCCACTTCCCATCAACTATCCCGAGCTGAAGAGATGGGCACTCGGACTCTTCCCCACCAAACAAGAGGAATTCGAGCTGTTCATCGAGCACATTCGGGTACGCTGGCGTTTGCCTTGTCATTATACCTTTTAATCAATTGTTTTCGCACGATACGATACCGTATGATAGGTACGGACTCATGCTACGGATTCGTAGGAATACACTGGGTACGGTAATATTAATTGATTCGTGAGCACGGCTCGTACATCTCAAAACGCTCGCGGTTGAACATTACTTCATTACTGATTATTGATTAATTGCAGCTTCTGGACGCCAATCGGATCCCGGTCGTGTGCATAAATCACTTCGCGAGACTTGACGTCGTCGATGAACCTGGAGTAAGTGTGCACACAGTTTTGATAGTTATCGGGTCACGTTCAAATGAGCATCACGATCCGTGGTTCCCCTAGATAACGGATTTGTTCATTTCGGATTGCGATGGAAAACTCGAGGATTTTTCCAGAATAAGCAAAATCATTTTTATTTCAAATCTTTACAGTCGCCGATCCATCTTCGTCCTTGCGCGATTCCGGTGAAGTACGCGGGATCAATGAAGGCGCGCATGGTGAGTGAAGTTAATGTAGCATCGATCCCGATTACTGTAGGATTGGATGCGGTATTGATCGTCAACTCTTTGCAGGATAGTGTATGGCAGCGCCGGAAATGCATCGTATGCGGTGCGATGAAACCTTGTGGAGAGGTGAGCGGCATTTCACTCAAGACGTGCAGAATGTGTTACAAAATGAAACCTAGTTCCCCTGAGCCAAAACGCGGAAATAAAATTGCTTGAGTACATAATTCTCTTGTATAGCGTTGGGAATAGCATCGCAATTCAACAGAATTTCTTATAAATGGACTGATTCTATTTTTTATTGATGGACTCTCAAATGGATTAATTCTTTCCAGATGTTTCCCTTCACGCAGAAGAATCCAATGGTTTCTGTTTGGTGCAAGAGTCTCTTCCCCAATGACAAAAAGGCAGCGAGCAGGCAGTACAGCAAGGTAAGATAGTTGACAAATGAGCAATAACTGACAGATCTATGGATACATTTTGTCTGTCAAGTACATTGTTCACCACAGTAACTAGGCAGCACATCGATAGAACGAGAACTTGCAAGATAACATTTTGAGGTGATGCGTTCCGTGGTTCCGGCGTTGTGCGGCGACCACTTCGACTTCAATTGCTTCGACTTCGACAGAAATCTGCGACCGCAGTCCATTCCTACATTGGCGGTGTGTATTTCTTGGCTTTCGCTTTTTGTGCGGACAGTGTCTTTCCCTAGCCCTTACTTCTCGAAAAAAGAGTAAATAGGCAGTCTCTAGTCGACAATGAGAGGAACCGGATTCGAAAGGTCTAGTCGCTTTTTCTCATCTAGAAGTAAAACTAAAGAGTCCGCAGCATACGGAATGCGTCCACGACCACGCGTAGATAAGGACAACATAAATTTAGTGCAGCGAGACATCTTCATTTCCTGCTCTTTTGTATCCTCTTCGCCTTTCCTCTTTGAAGTATCATAAAACATGACCCGATGTCAATATTGAAACAAAGTATTTACATGAAATCTGTCGTGTACACTCCTGTTGCAGAAGATTCACGCCTCGTCGAATGTGATGTATCTTCTAAGCAGAGCAAAGGCTGATCTCAATAAAGTTCTTCCCGGCAATTTCATGTAAGAAATATTTTCTTATTTCGATAACGTGAAGTTACAATAGTCTTCACAGTCAGAAAAATACCATTTCTTCTCATAATCAAATCATCTTTCAGTCCTCGGCATAAGGAGTGGTCTCAGGTGGAAAAGGCAGCAGGCTACACTCACAATACTTTCAAGCCAACCAAACCCAAGCAATGGGCGGAGAGTAAGTCGCTTGCTTTAATGTTTGTTATAGATCATTTTTAATTGCAAAACTAGAAGTACACACTAAAAGCATTGATTCTGCTGGAGAATTGTTTTCGCTATTACATTGATTCTGCTGGAGAATTGTTTTCGCTATTACTCACTTTGGCCAACTTGTATTTCAGTTCCGAAGCAAGTGTCCCGCAAGCAATCGGAAACGTCACTAAAGAACGATCCCTTCATCTGTCAGAACATGCACGGTGACGGTATCAAGACGACGAGGTGATTCATCAAACACTGTTCATACTCACAAAAGTCTACGACTCCATAAGTTTTTAAAAGAAAGTTGTTCTCGACCTCACGCAATCTCTCGTGATACCTGTCTTAAGCTGGAGAGAGATGGCTTTCAAACTTTAATCGTATCGCTCCCTTGCACCTATCAGAGTCATCGCTGGCCTGCTTAGACTCGAGTCGTAGTATTTGCTAGTGATTACTCTCGCGTGTATAGATGCTATGAAAGCAGCACAGAGAAAAATGTCTGTCATATATCACGCGTTTCATGGGAAATTTGAGGATCTGCTTGCACATCAATTTTTTAACCCCCCCATTTTCAACACGTTTTTCGATAGCCCCAGGTCAGGTGACTTCTAATCTGGAATAACAGACTCGGTAGATCACTCGCCTCTCCAGGAGGTCACGTCAATTATCGGCGTTGAAGCACGCTTTTTCAGCATTTACTCGGTTCAGAGAGAAGCTATCGATTAAGTTTCAACAGATGAAATGAGTGTTTTTATGAGTTCTTTACGATTCATCGTCGATATTAATTATTATAATGAGTCTGTCTGTCCTACGTCCTAAGTTGTCACCATATCATTTGCGTCACAGAGTTTTGAGTTCAGTAGAAAGAACTCGAAGAGAGCTTTCGAATGATATGCTGAACCCCCCAATTTCGAGGGGACTTAAGAACAGAAAAGGCCGAAAAACCATTTCCGACGCCAAGCAAAAGTCTTTTCGTCGGGGTCAGAGAGACACGAGAGGAGAGGGAGGCTTGATCTACCCCTCCCTCTCCTAGTTGCATTGAGTGATGCAAGGTACATCGGCCTTGGTAGTAAAGGTGGTAGCGCGTTAGCCTTGGAGGCATTTCGTTTTAGACTTCTTGAGTTCGATTCCCTCTTTCTTCGTACCTCTTTTGCTTATTTTTCTCATTCTCTTGCTACTGGCAGAAAATGCATCTTTATTAATTTTGTAGAATTTTATCTACATCATGTTCATGTCACTGCATATGTTGCATTCTCTTTGTGGCCTCTTATCAAGTTCGTTTCAAAAAATATCGATTGCAAAGAGGGAATCGAACTCAAGAAGTCTAAAATGAAATGCCTCTAAGGCTAACGCGCTACCACCTTTACCACCAAGGCCGATGTACCTTGCATCACTCAATGCAACTAGGAGAGGGAGGGGTAGATCAAGCCTCGCACTCCTCTCGTGTCTCTCTGACCCCGACGAAAAGACTTTTGCTTGGCGTCGGAAATGGTTTTTCGGCCTTTTCTGTTCTTAAGTCTCCTCGAAATTGGGGGGTTCAGCATATCATTCGAAAGCTCTCGTCGAGCTCTTTCTACTGAACTCAAAACTCTGTGACGCAAATGATATGGCGACAACTTAGGACGTAGGACAGACAGACTCATTATAATCATTAATATCGACGATGAATCGTATAGAGCTCATAAAAACACACATTTCATCTGTTGAAACTTAATCGATAGCTTCTCTCTGAACCGAGTAAATGCTGAAAAAGCGTGCTTCAACGCCGATAATTTACGTGACCTCCTGGAGAGGCGAGTGATCTGCCGAGTCTGTTACTCCAGATTAGAAGTCACCTGACCTGGGGCTATCGAAAAACGTGTTGAAAAAGGGGGGTTAAAAAATTGATGTGCAAGTAGCACCGCGGAAATATGCGATTTTCCCATGAAACGCGTGATATGGCTCCTGAACTGCGTTTGTATGTCATATATAACATACAGTATGTTATATATGACATACAAACGCAGTTCAGGAGCCATATATGACAGACATTTCTCTGAGTGAGCAATGCGTCACGAACTCCTGACAATGGGAAAGAACATATGTGGCAATAAAGCGAAAACCATCAGACCTTCTTCTTTCTTCTTTACTCTCGCTATTTCGTTTAGCATGCAATGCAATCTCATATTTGCAGTTCCTTCCCCATCGAGGAGCCACTCGCGGGAAATCTCTTCGATGCCGTCAAAAAGGAAGAGCCACTCGACGATTTGATGGACGACGACCAAGAGATGGTACGTGATCAGAATGCACTACTTTGTCACCCAGTTGTGTCAGCGTATCTAGCATGCTCACTAGCTATTGCTAACATCATCCATGATTCAATAGATGATATCGGCATGTTAGACTAATTGTTTTATGTAGTTCTCGAGTAGAATAGATCCTCCACAAATTGACCACGATAACAATGCGAATCCGATGGACAATCAATCCATCTGCTAGCTATTACTGTAGATTTGGACGCCGTCTGAGGATCCGACGTCGATTCCAGTGGAGGATTTGGAAGATTTAATCGATAGAAGTCCGTCGAAGGAGAAGAGAAAATACACGAAGAGAGTGCCCACATCTGTCATTGCTGCGCCCACCATCAGAAAGAGCGCTAGGGGAAAGGCGAAAAAGGTGATTTACAAAAAAATGGACAAATGTTATTAAAAAGGTTATTAAAAAGTCTCAAAGATGATTGTAGCATTTTTTAAAAATTGTATGATTGTCGCTATTACAGTAAGCGATGGATACAATTGTCCTAGAATCAAATCTCATAGTCAGGGAAGAATTAGTTGCGCACGCCAAATCTTCCTGTATTTTAGTCCTGTGTGGGCACGAATGATTGATAACTTCGGGTGAAAAGGTAAACGTTGCATGATTCAGGCGTACTCACCTCCTCCCCCTGCTCACAACTACTCTACTCGCAAAAGGAGCGGTGCCGTAGAGGCTGAAGTGGTTGTTGCATCACCCATTGCAGTCGAACCCGTCGTCACCACCGTCACCAGATCGGGTAACGACACTTTCAAGTACAAAATAGGTCTCCCCATGTCAAATACGAAGAGAAAATAAAGCACTGAAAATAGCGATTGACTGATTACATTTACAGGCCGACAAGTGAAGCCAAAGGCAGCGGAATTTGAGATGGAGCGAAAGAGGAGGAAAGTGAAGAAAGTCAAAGGTGGGAACATGGAAATTAAAACGCACCTAATCAGTTTGAAACACATTTTTGACTCTACGGGAGTGACACAGCGTAGCATTTTTCTCACGCACAAAGAACTACAGTGATATGAAAATACGAAAACTCATTTTTTTAAAACTTTGGGTAAACTAATTTTTTATTCTTAGCAGCTTCTTCGTCCCTCGATGATTCCGTCGAATTGAATCCTCCTCCTCCTCTTCCCGGCACCATCGATCCCATCACTTACGAGATCTACGAAGAACCGGAGGAAGTGAAACCGGACGTCGCAGCAATGTATGCTGCAGACAGGGTCGCTGCAGCTGCTGCACAGAAGCCATCCAGCTCTGCTGCAGCATGTTCGCGACCTGCCAAGCCCGCAGCAACTGCTGCTCCCCGACCGAGAGCGGCACCTGCAGCGAAGAAAAGCGATATCCCGAAACCTGGAGAGGTGAGAATAAATAAACTCATGAACAGGTCAATGAAAGACTCAATAGTTAGAGCTACGTATTCAGAGAAATACCATGAGTCACATTTACATCTTAGGATTTTTGAATAGCCTCTTCATCCTAACATAATTTTGATCACAATTTTCAACTTTGCGAAGCAAATCACTTTTTTAGGTGAAAGTGAAGAAGACGCGATCTCGTCCCTTCAAACTGATCATTCCACGAATCAAATGCAAAGTGTGCAATGAGAACGCGGAGGCGACTCTGTACGGAATGAAAGAGCACGCGAGAGAACACAGCGAGAACTCACTCAGGTCAGCTTCTGTTTTAAAAAATCGCCCTTTTACTAGTGTACTCGGATGTCCATTTGAATTATCACAGATGGTTTATTTTGGAAGTGGGATGTTCAATTTATTCTTGAGAACCTAATTTTCAGGTGTCCCTTCGACCGTTGTGACTACTCGGCTACCAAGAGAGCCAAGATCTCTCATCACACTAAGGTACATCAGTGCTTCGTTTCTTTCGCCATCAATGTGCAATTAATCTAAATTATCTCAATTATTCAATCAATCTAATGATGATGATGGTTCAGAATTTCCATAATAACTGGGCGTTGGCAGTGGACATCTGCGACTACGATCCCCAATTGGAGAAATCGATCGAAGAGGTGAGTGATGCACCGTACTCCTTTCGAAGCTATTCGATTTCCGCGTAGATCCAAATTGACGATCTCTGAAGTAAAACAAAACCATGCCCTACGTATTTAGACAGACTGCCCCAAGGTTACCTATACTTGATGCAGAAATGACGTGAATATAGCAGCACGACCAAAATTACCGAATGAAACACAATTCCGACCCCATCCTCATCTTGGCCAATAAGATAAAAACTGCATGAAAACTTAATTCCACTGTTATAGACAATGCACAAGTGTTTTCCCGACGCGATGACGCGCACTACGGAACCGGGCAGCGTCCCGTGCTCCATCTGCTCGGTGAGTTGCCTAGTAATGACGCAACATCTCGATGGTGACCAAATCGTCATATCACGGACAATTTGGGCTCTGATCTCGAGACTGAATTAGGTGATTATTGAGTATCATTGTCCATCATTTCAGCTGGTTGTGAGTCCCAAGTACCGTGATCTCTATTCTCACGCGTGTGTCCATCTTCCGTCAAGAAGTTACCTGTGCTCGGTGAGTTATCACTACTCTAAGTTTTATGTCAAGCAAATTTCACAGGTGTAGCACATAGCTTAACATTGTTTTCCTATCGAACAAAGCTATTGAATAACATAGAAAAGTTCCCGACTCCCTAACTTTACACAAGTGCGGAAATTAAAATTTGTGCTTTGTAGTAATGATTATTTACGCGAAGTGCGACTCGAAAAACAAAATAAAATTGTCTATGTCCAGGCGTGCGCGATTGATGCATACACGGAAGAGTCAATTGAGGAGCACTTGGTATACGCGGCTTGCGGAGGAGAAGTTGTATCCAAGTGAGTACAATTTACTCCAATCATTTAGATGAACTGATATAAATGAACGGGCTCTAGACCTTTCCGGGCATTCAAAATGATTGTAAAAAATATGAGCGCTTTTTCGTTACTGCAATGATCATGTATGCCTAGTAAAGTTCCTGTGAATTTGGTTTGACTGGACTCTCCGAAAGATCAGTTGTTAAACTGCGCCATGAATAATCAATTACGTTCTGTGAAAGTGATCGACGGTAGAAAATTTATGACGTATTGAGTCGCGTATTTCTGCACAAAGTGAGAATACGAAAGTTCTACGGACCTAGTGATATGAAATTTTTTTTCCAAAAATCGTTTGGACAAAACAGTTTGTATACCTCCTATATTGCATCTGGATATCAGCGAGTTATAGAAGCTTGGAACTGTTTTGCGATCTAATGGCATCCTAGGAGCTCTCAAACACCAAGCTTCAACCCGCTATCTCTTCGTGCTAGCTAGATTCAAAATTTAAAACATTCAAATCAAACTGCTTTTCGGTTAAAGTGACCACATATGTTAAAGAAGGGGATGTGATACAAAGTGGGTAGATAGTCTGTAGAAGTATAAACAAACAGTCTCATCTCAGCATGGACGATGCCACATCGTCACTGGTTCAGAAGCTCTTCAAGACCGCGTTTCCCACCTACGCCCATCTCATGGAGTGGGTACCAGACAATCAAATCAGCATTTATTATAATTCGTTTTCATTATCATAATGCACTTGTAATTCATCCTCACCATAAAGTCGTAGACAACCCCGTACGTTCGATAGTGTTTACTTTATAAACTCATTTATCTTTCCCATTTTCATTTTAATTTTGTTTTGTTATTTTCAGCGACAACTACCCAACACAAGTTGGATTTGATGAACACGCTGTCGCGCCATTTCAAACACCCGCCCAACCGCACTTCTCAGGACAAGGAACCGCGATTAATCACGCTCCCAAACCGCACTTCAATGCTAACCACTTCAAGCAAGGTGATTCATAACGGTTCAGAAGTGAATAATAATGGAAATCAGGGCGACGGAATATTTAGATTCTCAACATTTAAAAAATCAATATTTTACACACGCTGGTATGCAAGCAGAAAACCTTTACTACATCTTTTAAAATAGCTGTCATAACTAATAAAGGGTTGATTTCAGATCCCCATCCTCTCGATGTGCAAGAGGTGAAACTGGAAGATGATTTGGTAGCGAGCGGCGATCTCGATCTCTTCTTAGATGACATCGATACCAAGCCAGCCTTCAACGTTGTCGATCATGATCATTTCTACTGCGGGTAAGTGACGAATTATTCCGTGAAAGTGAAATCGCTTCCTAGTCTGACCAGTACACTAGACTAGAAATTCCATTTATGAGCGTTGCATGAATTGAGACTATCAGGCATTCTGGATTCTCTATTTCGCATTGTGTTCTTTACTCAGCATTAGAGATGTAGGTCTTACCTTGGCCTGATATTGGATTTATCTTGCATTTTTGTGTGGGTAATCGGGCACAATCACATTTTTTTCGGATTCGGGAGGTGCTTGTAACCAATTTGGACTTTTATCGCAACACCAATGAGAAAGGGGTGTGGTGTTCATTCTTTTTGTGACTTCTTAAACATTCTCATTCGTCTTTAGCGACGCCTCACCAATCCTGTCCAAGCTTGCATCTCTCTCTAACCGAAATTTGAGTCATAGTGAAATCACGCATTATTTCGTTACTCCATCGGGCGTCGACAAAATAAAATAATAAAATAAATTCGTTCAGGCCGCCTCCGCAGTACCAAGACATCGACAGGGATCTTCTCGAGGCTGCCGAGTTCAGTACTGAAGACTTTGACCGATCTATTCTATAGGGACTACCATTGTATACTTACTTCACCCTAACCACTTATTAACTCCCTCTAAGTACTTCAACTTGTCTTCCCATTCTCAGTGACTTCCTTCCCGCTTTCTCATCCCTTGCTTTACCCCGTCATTTCATAGAGATTCTTCCCACCTCATCCCTTGTGTCCTCAATCCAATGAATTCAAGAGGGAATACTTTGTATTCTTCATGAGGAAATCAGTTTTCTGACCCGATAAACCTTCATGTACTCATGTATGGCTATGATTCAGCATTCAATCTGTGCTCAATCCGTCTGTAAGATGAAGATGTTTGATGGCGTATAAAATGAAGATGTTTCATGGCGACGATTACAATTGGCAGACAAAGGCGTCAAAAGCCGGGGATTAGTAGCATCGTTACCTGAATGGACTCACCCCTTCTGTTCTTCTCCCTTGACCCCTGCTTATCTACTGAGACGAAGACGTCAGCGTTGATCGTGAAATCGGACGATTTCCGATCACTTCCCACCATCATCTCACCAACTCTGCACATTTCCAGCGATCTCTCTCTCTCGCTTTTCCCGGACATCCTTTGATCTCAAATGTGTCGTGGATATAAGAATCAATTCCATCCAGGGATTAGGTGGGCTCCGATTGTTCCATACTTAAACTCACCATTTATTCATTCACACTGGTAGATTTGGGTTTCATATTCGAAAGATGAGGTGGAACTGATGTTCTTCTGTAGTGTAATTTCTTTCGCGAGACAGCACCTCTATCTCCATCGATAAGACTAGTGCGCGGTTCAAGAGATCATTAGCGAGAGATAGTGGCCCTTGCAAGATTGGGGGCGATAGCGCATTAGCACGCGGCTAAAGAACACCTCAATCCCCAATTTCTGACCTTGACCCTCCGAACCGCGCCGCGTTCGGCCAGCGCGTGGTCGTGGTGCGTTCGCGCGTGTGCATAAATAAGTCTGCTGTTTGTCATTGCTCGGCGGGCAAATAGCGCTCAGTCATCACTGTTTATGCTTCGCTTCCGTGGGTCATCGCCACTGTTTACATTCAGCCTCACTCATCAGTCTCTATCGATCCTCTCTTCTCTCCATTTCGTTTTCCTTCTTTTTTTTAGTTCTCCATTCAATCGATTGGTCGATGGTTTTTCTCAGTCTGAATCTGCACTTCTTATCTATTGCCTCAGTCGTCTCTGAATATTCCGTGAATGTGTGTCTGCGATTGGCATGGCGCCAGTGTCGTCCTTACGCGCCAGCGCGCTCTCCCCCTGTCAGCGTGGGCCCCGATAAGCAAAGCCACCGTGATTATCAGAGAGCGAGAGAGATAGAGAGAGACGTCTCGTCACTCCTCCCCTCCTCCTCCTCCCATTTCTCCCAATCCGAGAGCGAGTAATCCGCCTATTCAACTCTCTGAATCGGCCGTCTGTCGATTCATTCTTCTCTTCCCCTCCGCCAAATCATCGTTGACAAACCTTCCCTTGTGCAGGTAGTTGTCATTCGCCGTCAGTCATTTTACGCAGAGAAGTCATGCCCGCAGTCCCTGAGTCCGCGTACGACCAAGTCTACAAGTGAGTTGTCTTTGCATAACTTAAAAAAATTATAAAAGTCGCTTTCGGGTTAGCCTGGACCAAATTCTCGGTTTGTCGGGTTCCACCAATTGATTCGTCAATTATTCGGTGGATTCTCAATGAAGCAACCCCGATTACGTTGTCTGCCACCGAACCGATTACGAAACGGGGCAAGTGATGGTGACGATAGATAAGGAGCCTACACCCTGCCGTACCATGCGGTGTATGGGAGTGTGCTAAGCGTGTTTGATGCGTAAAAACTGCTATCTGTATGCCAGGCCGTTGTGAGGGGGTGAAAATTTGTAGCTACCGTACTAGGGAGAAAAGGTTGGCTTACCGTAGTGGGTTATACCGTATCCCGTTGCAGGACTATCGATGAGAAGACGGAACTCTTCGTCGCTCGTCTGGCTGAGGCCGTAGCCATTCCTTCTGTGTCGGCTGAGCCGAAGAGAAGAGGAGAAGTGATCAGAATGTGCAAGTGGGCTGAGACGGTGAGGAGACCAGAGATGGATCGCCGCAAACAATCCTGACCCTACAGACCCGGGTTCTAAATCCTTAGATAGCTCTTAGATGGTATGTAGAGGCTTCCTAGGCAGTAACTCGCCGCTAGTCAGTTCTAAATATGTTTTCTCCATTAGTATACCAGTATTCATACGGACAGTATTCTATTCTTGGAAACGGAAGTAAGTGACTACTGAAGGAACACATATTTTTCTCGAGCAGAGATTCAGTGCCAGGGGAAACAATTATTTCGAAATCTTGTAAGATCGAAATGAAGTGAAATATTTGTGGACCTACAGTAGCAAAGAGAGAGAGAGAGTCAAGTGATATTTTCCTCGATGCGCCTTTGCTTTTTTCGATTGAGCAGTTTCGAAATAGGATGAGATCAGAAGTGACTGGCACAGGAATGATTCATTACATACACGCAATTGAATGGTGAATCCCTAACCAATATGAGTTCCCTTGTGAAAAAGAGACTGGACTAGCGAAGAAATGATGCCTTGTGTGTGTGTCGCCCTCTGCAAAATATTAAATTAAAAATAAATTAAATATAAAATATTTCTTCAGGCGCTGCAGAAGATTGGCTGCACGACGGAGCTCGTCGACGCCGGAATGCAGCCCACTGGTAAGGAATCCACAATGCTCAATCAATCGCTGCCGATTCGTTCTAATAAAACATGTAACTGTGACAGAAAGTTGCCACGTTTCGATATCCAATCATAGCGAATTCCTATGGAACCTAGAATCATTTTTGCCGTTCAGAGTCGGGTGAGATTCCTCTTCCTCCCATCGTCTTCGGAGTGCTCGGCACTGACAAGACCAAGAAGACCGTTCTCGTGTACGGCCATCTCGATGTCCAGCCCGCGGAGAAGAGCGTACGTGACTTTTACAACTAATTTCTTGCAATCCGCTCAAGAGCTAATCTTCAAGATAACGTCTTATCCAACTGATTCTCCATTCTTCACAATTTACCAAGATCCGACTATAAAAATGGTGAATCATGTATTTTGTACAGGATGGCTGGAACACTGATCCCTTCGTTCTCACGGAGATCGACGGAAAGATGTTCGGACGTGGATCCACCGATGACAAGGTACTGTAGTTATGGGCATGTGTAGTTTTTTTTCTTAGATGAGAGTAGTAGAAACAATCGATAAAGAAGACAGCTACTGGAGTGATTCATTGTTAATGTCCAATCGTTGCATACAGGGCCCCGTGATCGCATGGGTTAACGCCATCGAGTCAATGCAGGCTTCGGGAGTCGAACTTCCCGTCAACGTCAAGGTACGGTACCCAATAGAGTACTGTAGATTCCGAAATCGACTTGCAGGATTATCCCAAATTGTTCTGAATACCTAGAGATCTCAGAGGGAAATAAGTCTACGACTTCAGAAGTCTTGGCTACTGAGCGACGACTTTAAAGTCTAGAAAGTGCCGCTCCCCTGACTCTAATCGAAGCGAGTAGACTTATGAAGTCGTCGCTCGGTAGCCGAGAAGTCTACAGTCGTAAACTTATTTCCCTGTGAGATAAGATACATTTAGTTCGTGCTCGAGGGTATGGAGGAGTCCGGATCGGAGGGACTCGAGGAGACTCTCAACAAGAGACAGGGTAGGTCACCTCGTTTCATCGATGCCCGAGAGCGCAACGAGATGTGAAATATATGTTAAATTCAATAAGTTGGGTGGACGAGTAGATCAATCTTTCGAGTCCTATCTAATATTTGTTTCGAGTGTGCAACTGAGATGAAGATTTAATCTTAAACTTTAAACTCACTGCTGATTGACAACTCGTGCCAAATCGTGACAGTTCCACTCATTATACGCTGTGGATTAGGCGATTAATTTTTCTTTCAGTGACAGATTAGGAAGTTGATCTCTAACTTATGGCCTAATGAATCCAAGAAGACAGTAAACTATGAATAAAAAAACACTGAATAAGGAAAAAAAACACTTATCGAAAAAAATGAGAAAATTTTTTATATATTATGTGATTTGAGGTGATTTCCTCCACGACGTCGACTTCGTGTGCATCTCTGACAACTACTGGCTCGGCAAGAACAAGCCCTGCCTCACCTATGGACTCAGGTAAGGTCTTTGACACAGCGAACTACCGTATCCACCGTAACCTGCCATTATTCAGAGGCATCTGCTACTACACCGTCGAGGTACAGTGCGCCAAGCAGGATCTGCACTCGGGATCTTTCGGAGGCTCCGTGTAAGTAATTGTTAATTAACGACATTAATAATTAATTAGTGATTAATTAACATTTTGCAGCCACGAGGCGATGAACGATCTCGTCTGGATCATGGGTCAGCTCTCTGACGTCAAGGGAAACATCCTGGTAGGTGATCTTTAATCTCTGACAAGCAGAATCGTCTTCGTCGTCAAGTCGCACATTATCAAACGACTGATGATTTATCGATTGATTTTTCAGATTCCGGGCATCATGGACCAGGTTGCTGCCATTACCGCCGAGGAGAAGGCCATCTACACCGCGATGGACTTTGACCACGTCGACTACGGGTAAGCGCGTTACGGTCGCGTCTTGCTCGCGTTGCGGTCGCGTCGCTGTTTAAAAAAATCGGTTGCAGAAACGACATTGGCGCGCACGGTCTGACGCGCGAGACGAAGGAGGAGGTGCTGATGAACAGATGGAGATTCCCCTCGCTGTCTCTGCACGGAATCGAAGGCGCCTTCTCCCAGGGCGGAGCCAAGACTGTCATCCCCGCAAAGGTACGGTATCGACACCAGTACCAACTTCGACGTTGGACGATAGAAATTTTTTTTGACTATTGACGCGCTTCTAATGCTATATATGTGTGTACAGAGTTGTTTATCAGGTTATCGGCAAGTTCTCGATTCGCTCCGTTCCCGATATGACTCCCGAGGCCACTGACGCCGCCGTGCTCAAGCACCTCAACGAGCTATGGGCGAAGAGAGGATCTCCCAACAGATTCAAGTGAGTAGAATACGAAGAGTGGACGAAGGAGTACCTGCGAAACACAACCATACATGAAGGCTGCATTGCTAATAGAGGCAGTATTATTGAAAACAATACTATTAGCGGCAAGTTCCAAGTTGAGGAGAACCCTCTTACTCCTACTACATTAGCATTTGAAAGTCAAATAGGATGGGAGAAGATAAGATATGCAAATATCGTTTCAGCCCGGTCGCGTACCACTCAGGCAAGCCGTGGGTGACTGACTTCTCCGACCCCCACTTCCAGGCCGGAGCCAGAGCCATCAAGAGAGGTACGAACTGAGAATGAAAAAAAACTGTGTTTGTAGCGCCTAGTGTTTTTGTATACCAACTAGAAGTTGCATTAGCTAGTGATGATGGAACGATTGCAGTGTTCGGCTGCGAGCCCGACTACACGCGCGAGGGAGGCTCCATCCCCATCACTCTCGTCTTCCAGGTACGGTTGATCTGTTGAGATCATTTCCCCCTTCGGGTACGGTAGATCAGTTATCGATCGATTTTGCCCCGTGATGGAGTACTGTAAACAAATTAAAATTGCAGGAGTTGACGGGCAAGAATGTGATGATGCTCCCGATCGGACAGTGCGATGACATGGCGCATTCCCAGAATGAGAAGGTACCGAGACCAATAATTTTCCGTATCAAATAAGACCTCCAGAAAGGGTGCCAGGGCAAGTGTTTGCGTTAAATGGAGAGGGGTTGACCAGGCTGTTCATTAGTGAATGAATCGCGTTGGAGAAAGGGCATTGGTTGCACAAAATATATCACAGTCACATATCGTGCCAATCGATGACAAACAGGAAGCAGCGATGATTCAAAATGAAATAATTTCTTATTTTTCAGCTCTCGCGAAACAACTACATCCAGGGCACAAAAGTGCTCGCCTCTTATCTCCTCGAGCTCGGCAACCAGTAATCGATCACTTGTCATCAATCGATAATTGATTATCATCAATCAATAATTGATTACTTACTCACACTCACGCAACGTGACTACTACACTACCCTGTCAACAACCGCTGTTCGCTTCCCCTCTTATCACTCTGTCGAGTATTGTGGCGAGTAGCGCGATAACTGTATCATTCACTTCATTTATCATTCCCCTTCATTCACTGCATCTTGTACTGCTTTTTTTTGCAAAATGATAAAGATTAATTTAAACTCGTGATATGCAATGTGATCCGATTCGATCGAGATAAGCACAGCCGTGTCGGTTTAAGCAAATATTGGTAGGGTTTGGTGGAATATCGATTAGTTTTCTGCATACCACAGCCATTCTAATTACCGTATTTCGCCGAAATTCTCTAGCATCAGTTGTTTTGTTGCGGTCACGCGTCTGCTCATTCTCTTCTCCCATCTCTCTTTCTCTGTCTACTACTCTGCCCAGGTGATCGTGTTCCTCACTAGACAACAGTGCACAAACAACTTCTCTCAGCTCATTTCTATTCCATTTTTTCCCTATTCCTAACTTATTAGGTAACTACGCGCTCTTAAATTGTTCAATTCACGGGTGCTTTATCTTCTTGTCTCGATTAATGGATTTCCCGTCCCAGATGGCTAGCAAACGTACAGCTGCGACGCTTACTTCCATCGCAGTAAAAGGAATTCTCGATCTGCCCGGGCCGACTTCCTTTCCTGTCCTCGGATCAATGACTAACTACAAATTCAGTAAGTTTTTTTAATTAATGAAGTAATTGCGTGAAAATTAGGAACTCAACTGAAAAAAACCAACTATAACTTTTACAAAGTATTTTCCTCCAAACTTTCCCTTTTTATATAAAATCCAACAAGTTTACAAAATACAAAAAATGCAAAGGACTCAAACGCGAATCACCTAAACATTATGGAATTCCTGGGTGAAATAGAAACTGTATTGAGCAACCTGAGCTAAATTATATGATCGTATCCATGCAATCATCACTTACTTGAGACTAATTGGAATTTTGTTTTAGGTCGAAAGTCGATCGAGAACTACCACAACGATCTAATTGCGATGCACAACGAATATGGACCGATCTTCAAGGAGACGCTTCCATTCGGGAGCGGGTACCGTGTACATGTCTTCACCCCAGGTACTGTAAGATGAATATATGTATACCTCACTAGGAAAATTGTGAGTAATTGGGGTTAAAAGTGAATAGAAGGACTGTGGCGCCTTCTGCCGTCGCACGAGATAAGGTCTACAAAAAACAGTCTACAAAAACAGCATTACCTTGCCGTCGATAAGGAAGGGATAATCGTGAACTTCATCGAAAATCTAGATTCTTTGACATTGAGCTCCTCATAGACTGACACGGTACGAAGAACGTGTTTAGTAAGCTTACTTCTAGTAATTACATTTTTTTTTTAATTCTAGTAAGTCTCTCACTTACTCATATTTTGCTTTCCATAGAATTGTTTCATTTATTTCAGAAGACGCTCGCACGGTCTTCCTCAGTGATGGCAAGAAACCGTACATTATCCCACTGCAGTCGACAACTCAGAAGTACCGTCAACTGAGAGGAATGAACCCTGGTCTGGGCAACCTGTGAGTGAGCCATCCAGTATATATATATATATATATATATATATATATGACGCTGTCCGCGATAGCTTCAACAAAGGATCGGCACAGGCAAAATGATGTTCTTCAAATTTCTTGAAAAATCGGTTTTAGGGGTTGTTTTTGATTCTGCACAACGTGGCGTCGTTAGTTTTTCAAGATTTTGCCTCCAGGCGCCAAAATGGCGCCGCGCCACTTTAGGGCGCGGCACGTTTTCCTTTCATAACTTGTGTCATCCAGCTCGAATCAGCCCAAAACACACGTACCCGAACAGAATTTTATGGCGAATTCAATGGTATATTTGGTTATACGTGAATCGTCCAATGAAGCGAGATAAAACAACTTTTTGACCCGTTATAGTGTGAACCAGGAGTCATAGTCTATTCGACGTGCCTTTCGATTCTGATTCTAATAATATAGCATTGTATAGGGGAAAAGAGGTGGAAATATGTTTCCCAAGCGATTTTCCGATTTTCAACGCGCGAACTGTTGTCCGTCCGTCCGATCTGCCTAGTTAGGCAGCGGTGAGCACAGTGAGTCCGTCCGATCTGCCTAGTTAGGCAGCGATGAGCACAGTGAGTCCGTCCAATCTGCCTAGTCAGGCAGCGGTGGGGATAGTGAGTGCCAAGAAAGTATTAGGGAACACAGGATTACGGTACCTGGAACCAATAGAGTACCTCAAGGACCCGGGGAGTGTTAACCTGTGCCAAGGGACTTCTGAGAGACTCTATTGGTTCCAGGTACCGTAATCCTAGGTTCCGTATACTTTCTTGGCACTCACTATCCCCACCGCTGACTGACTAGGCAGATTGGACGGAATCACTGTGCTCACCTCTGCCTAACTAGGCAGATCGGACGGACTCACTGTGCTCACCGCTGCCTAACTAGGCAGATCGGACGGACGGACAACAGTTCGCGCGTTGAAAATCGGAAAATCGCTTGGGAAACATATTTCCACCTCTTTTTCCACTACACAATGCTATATTATTAGAATCAGAATCGAAAGGCACGTCGAATAAACTATGTCTCCTGGTTCACACTATAACGAGTCAAAAAGTTGTTTTATCTTGCTTCAATGGACTATTCATGTATAACCAAATATACCATTGTATTCGCCATAAAATTCTGTTCGGGTACGTGGGTTTTGGGCTGATTTGAGCTGGTTGACACAAGTTATGAAAGGAAAACGTGCCGCGCCCTAAAGTGGCGCGGCGCCATTTTGGCGCCTGGAGGCAAAATCTTGAAAAACTAACGACGCCACGTTGTGCAGAATCAAAAACAACCCCTAAAACCAATTTTTCAAGAAATTTGAAGAACATCATTTTGCCTGTGCCGACCCTTGAACAAGGTTTGTTGATTCTATCGCGGACAGCGTCATATATATATATGAGAGAGAATCCGATAGGGTCGACATACATTTGGCATTAGGCACTTTTTTCGTTATGAGACTAGCAACGCTATATTATAGCACATTGGGTGAGGGTTGTGATTACAGCGTTCCCAAATCTTGGAAACGCTTCCTCGCCTCAGGGCATAATTAATTGTGTTTGTGACGTCACCAATAATTTTCAACATTTCGAATCCAATCCCTTCCTACTATACATTAATCGATTCCTTACCAAAATAGAAATGTTTCTTAGTCTCGGAACGTTTTCGATTGGAGCTCATGCAGCCGAGTTATTCGACGAAATTCGTTTCACCTGCAATTTGAGCGTGAAGTTTCTCAACAGCTGTACTTTTTTATTTCATTTTCTGAACCGCTGTATGGATGTGCTCATTCTATCTTAATATTGACATTTAAAATTTTCTGAAAGGAAGCTAAATTCGGCTATTTGTGAATAAAATCATGGTTGCAATTTTTTGCTAAGCTACGGTAAGTACTCGCATCATACGATTTGACATCTGAGAAAACCTTGTATATTTCTCCTTTTTTTGCTCGTGAATTACTCTTTTAAGACCACGCACGTCGGAAATAGGCTCAAAAATAAAATTTAATGTAATTAAAGCGGTTAGAACGGATCGAGAACAAATAGCATACTGTAATTTCAGCAAACAAATTGCAATCACGAATTGATTTTATTCACAAATAGCCGAATTTAGCTCCCTTTCAGAAAATTTTAAATGTCAATATTAAAATAGAATGAGCACATCCATACAGCGGTTCAGAAAATGAAATAAAAAAGTACCGCTGTTGAGAAACTTCACGCTCAAATTGCACGTGAAACGTGTTTCGTCGAATAACTCGGCTGCATGAGCTCCAATCGAAAACGTTCCGAGACTAAGAAATATTTCTATTTTGGTAAGGAATCGATTAATGTATAGTAGGAAGGGATTGGATTCGAAATGTGGAAAATTATTGGTGACGTCACAAACACAATTAATTAGACTGGCAGTGAGGGATCCGAAAACATGACATCTCGAATGATCTACTCAAATAAGATCTAATAGTGCGAGCGATCGAGTGTAAATACAAAAAAGAAATACAAACAATTAGCAACCATTTGCAGTAACGGAGACGAGTGGTATCGCCTTCGAGCCGCAGTTCAACAAGCAATGATGAGACCCGATTCAGTGCACGAATATCTCCCGTCGGTCAATGAGGTGTGGTTCGAAAAACATGTGTAGCAAAATAACTGCTTCTAACGTTGATATTTTGTTTAAACCACTGGGAAAATAAATAGAGGTAGAGCTGGAATTTTCTTTAACATAAACGTCGCAGAACTGTTTGAGGACATCCCTATTGTTTCCTTTAATTATTGATGATAGAATCATTTCAGGTTGCAAACCAACTCGTCGACCACATCTCCTCTCGTTGCGATGCGAACGGAGAAGTAGATTTCATGACCATCGCCGGCAGGTAAATATTTACTCCGAATGAATTAAAAATAAACGAAAACTCTTTCAAATTTTTATGCAAGTTCCACTTTTAAACACAGTATTGGCGTTGAGAAAGTATCGGAACTGTTTAGACCCCGAGGTATAGAAAAACAAAATAGTAGACATAAAATGGATCATATACAAAATTGCAGTAATCAAACCTCGTCCTAGTTATTATTTGCTATCAGATGGTCTCTGGAATCCGCTGGTCTCATTGTTTTCGAGAAACGTCTCGCGGCACTCTCCGACAACGTCCAATGGGCCGATCGAATGGTCAATTTGAATAAGAAAGTAGGTGATTGTTGTAACTTCGCCATACTTTGCCATTTTATGTACATACGCATGTGACAACGTTTAAACCCTCGGATCATACTTCGTTATTTATCATTCGCAATAACTAAAGGTGCACAAGAGTAATACATGCAATGAGTTCTGAGATCATATGCCACTCAACTTCAGATCTTCCGACTCTCGGCGAAAATGAAGTTCGGTGTTCCTGTCTATGAGTACTTCACGACTCCAAACTGGTGGAGGATGGTCAAGATGGAGGACAAATTCTATTGGGAGGTTATTTTTAATTTTATTCTCGAAGAGTCTAGAGCGCCTCTCTCCATTGCAAAATCGATATGCAGAAATGGAAAATGTTCCTGACCAGTTGCCGGTCAAGTGAAGTTCACCGTAATCGACTGATGCAATCAATAGATAAAACTAAGCATCATCATTCCAGGTCGATCAATTGTCATCAAATTCAATTCGAAAGTTGACGAGCGAAGCGGAGGACTCACAAATTCGGTATGATTTTGTTATATTATTTTATTTCGTTGTTTTTCACATTCAAAGACAAACAATTGAGAAATGTTAATAATTATCGCAAGGCAACCCAACCAATATGAAATATGTTTGAATGTAAATTTTGATATCAATCTTCGAAATTACGTAATGTTTCAGGTTCGCAAGTAAGCTCATCAATAAGCCGAATCTCTCCGTGAACGATCTCAAGACGATTCTACTCTCACTCTTTTCCGACGGACTGAGTACTGTAAGTACTAAGAATATTGAATAGCTCATCAACAAATTGAGTTGCTGAGAGAATTAATCTGTTCGGGTATGTGTGTTCATTCACAGCTTGATAGGTTCGAGAATGAAATTAACTAAATATATTGATGAAAATAGAAACGCCTTTGAATTAGTAGTGAAGTTCTGGTGCCTTGCAATTGTACCCCGAGACAATACTGATTGCAAAAAAGGTTATAAGAAGACTATAAAATAAATGATTCAAGAGACCAGCACATTGGCATAGCTTAAGTTTTTGAATATTATAGTATAATCTGACCAAGAACCGTCCATCCTCAACCATCCTTCCCTCCTCGATCAGATCCCTTTCTGCTTTGCAGACAGCGCCGACTCTTATCTACACGCTATTCGTGCTGGCCACGAATCTCGAGTGTCAACGGCGGCTTAGAGACGAACTTCGGACCGCCAATCCAACTGGCGCCGATTGGACGCCCGAACTGCTCAACAAAACACCCTACCTCAGGGCCTGTCTCAAGGAGTCCTTTAGGTGCAGTTTCGAAAGCATTCCACCATGCGAGCTGAAAACATTGTTCCTCCTCTTTCCCTTTTTTCATAAAATAGGACCATTTCAATAAACAAAAGAAAATGCAGTCATAACTCGTCGTGTCCTGCAAAATTAATAACGCTCACTATGTCATACACTGAATCACTACAAAATTTAATCATGTCAAGCAGCTTGTCAAGTATAAAACAAAAAAAACGACCTTCTTTGCAGAATGCACACCATCACTACGGAGATCTCTCGAGTTCCGCAACAAGACGTCGTTCTCAGCGGATTTCTGATTCCTGCCAAGACTCCCGTCGACATTCACACGAGTCTACTGCTGAGGTAAACTGCACACTCATAAAAATGTTTGTAGAAAAAATCCTGAAGTAACTAACATGTTTGGCGCATTTGTTTGTTATATTTAACAAACATGCAAGTAGAAAACTACAACATTCTACTCTGTGTAATGAGGACAAGAAAAGAAAACTTTCAAGAACTATTTTATGTGAGAAGGAATGTATACAAACTTGCCATGTTTCATCTATCAAAAATACACATTTTAAGATCGTCAGAGTCATTCGCTGAGCCGAATCGTTTCAAGCCGGAGCGATGGTTGAGAGACACGACGGCTAATCGAGAGGAGAATCGACCCTTCCTCATGACGCCTTTCGGACACGGACCGAGAATGTGTGCTGGTGAGTAACGACTTTTTGAACAGCTAAAATGACAGTATTCTTCGATTCAATGATAAATATACTCAGTGTTTGATTTTTTTTAATTCCGGAGAAATGGCGGGCAGGAAAGTTGTGGGTTCTGCATCAATAGTTAAACAGTATTTTAAAAAAAACGTGTTTTTAATAATGAAATATTTACGCCGGAGACGAAAACAGTTTAAAAGATGACAAGAAAAAGGGAAGAAGGTAGAATTTTATGAAAGTTGTTACAGGTCGTCGTTTCGCAGAGCAGGATTTGCACGTGGTCGTCGCTCGTCTCATCGCCGCTTTTGAAATTTCCCACCACCACGAACCGATCTCGCAGAAGTACGAGACGCTCCTGATGCCCGCCGGCGATTGCAGATTCCGATTCGACAAAATTTAATTTAAATTATTTTAGAATATTAATGTAACCCACATTATTTCCAATACATTATTAGATGCTTCACAACATGTTGAATAATGCTAATTGCATATCATGCTAATTAATCCCAAATTACGCAATCACCATTGTATTCTTCTGCTCTCAAAGCAATTAACTTATGCGCGACCGTACTCTCGACAGCTTCTTCGGACCATCCTCGGTATCCCTCCAGTTAGAAACAAAAAAAAATGATAATCTCAATTGTCAATCCGTGTAAACACATTTCTGCTGTACCGTCATCATCGATTGACTTTTCCTCGTTCCGATTTCCACTTTGTATATACGAGCTCTCCTCTCTCTCCCGGTCTGTGATTCGTGGCTCTTTGTGTGTATCTGTGTATAAAAGTATCTGTCTCACTTGCGTTATTTCTCTGTCTCTGCAGCTCCTCTTACTGCATCGGTCATTAGGCGGAAGAAATAGGAGAGAGATAAGACAGCGAAAAAGCAGTAAGGCTCATCCTCCCTCCGCCCCCCAACCCCCTCAGTGACCTCCCGAAGAACACCCAATTGGCTCCCCAACTTCATTCACAGGTCAGGTTCGTTTTTTTTCGTATTCAAACCTAATTTAACCATGTTTCACATATATAACAGATATAGCGAGTGCAGGTGAAAGTAAGAGTGCGCGAACGCCACTTGGAAGCTCTAATTGCTAGAGATTGTTCTACTTTCGCAATGACAAGCTACTATCACTTTCTGTTATGGAATAGTGACACTTTGCAGCGTGATAAGTCTACGATTCTAAAAAAACTACTCTAATTTTGCTAGACGAAGAGTTTGAAACTCCAATGTCAAAGAGAACGCGAAAATAACAGGGCGCTTCTCTCGTTTTCGTACTATCTCATTAGATTTTCGAAGTCTCCGTCTAGATATTTGATGTTTCATACACGCGTAGACCTTTTTCTATGTGAGGGGTTCATACCTACTTTCTCCATATTCAGATGTCGCTGGACCATCTCGTGTCGGCCTATCGCGAGTATCCCGAAGATGCCGAGGGAAGGAGGTGGGACGCTTTATTTTAGATTATACAAATAATTTATCTAGGCCAGAAGCGCAAAAGGATTTCAAAGTTTACAAGAAGAAGGATTTTTTAAGGAACGCTTCACGAATTAGCTTACCACGGGAGCCATTTTAATCCATTATCATTCTTTAATTGCTATCATCAAATAATGTTTGGTCTCCGGACCCCTGGAGACATTCTCCCAAAGGAGTGCTGAATACCAGCTTCTCGCGCACTCATTATTTTCTTTTTATTAATTTCTCGGCACGCCGGGAGATCGCCAATTGTATCTCTCATTTGTCTGGTTTGTCCGGTCATTGCGCGCGACAATTAGCAGCGCGTATTCACAAAGTCAATGCGATCTGCAACTTTCGGCCCCTCTTTTTCATTTTTTTTCAAAAGCTCTGCACGGGACGATAATCGTTGGCCGAGGCACCCAACTCCCCCACTCTTTTCTCTTTTCCAGTGATAACAGATGGCGCCCTCCCCTATCAGCACACCGCCTTATTCACACTTACTCATTTCCCGAGACACGAGCTCCCCCATCTGACTATCTATCCACCACATATCGTGATGTATTACCGATTTCATATGATATATAGGTGAACTTCTGATGTGTGTATCTCTTTCTGTTCCTACGCCGTCTCTCTTATTTAGACACGCTCTCTCGCTTCCCGTACGGGTTTCTTCACGTTTTATTATTTCGGAAAAGTGTTTATGAATTTTTAGACACAAATCTTTGTTATGGCCCATTTGCTATCAGAAAGGTGAATAGATCGATGTACTGTCTCTAGTCACAATCTAGTCTAGTCGTAAGTCTACGGTCACAAACTAGAAAGTTCTAGGTACTTTACTCGGTTCTTGTCGAGAAGTCAAGCTTAGTCCCTGACTTTCTCCGAGCCCATCCTCTTACAGTATCAGATAACTAGTTTCTGATGACTTTATAGTCATCGTTGTCTGGCGCCGACCGGCTTTAGCCCTATCTTATCATTCCGGAAATGGGCGAACTACTCATTGTAGCTTTTATCATTCCCGCCCTCGCAATCCATTCAAATATTATTGCTTTGGTCAAATTCAAGACTTGCGCTCATCTAAAACATAGTGCCAACTTTCATGTGCCGCTTCAGTGAACCCAACTAGCTTGGCTTGCTGACGAGATAGTAAAGAGAGAGAGAGTGATTAATACTAAAAAGTTGTGTTTTTTGTGTACGGATCCTCGAAAGTTCGGGTCGTACTTTTGAATTCGTCAAACCCCCATCGTTGGCATCGTGCGGTTGTCCCGATCACTCCCTTCCCGCTCCCCTATTTCCTGTAAATTTACGCATTGCTAAATATCATTATTACTCGTTCATTTTTGTACCCTTGTGGTGTACGATAAATAAAAATAAAAGAAGACATATTGCAGAATGCGCATTCCGGAATGGGTGACGACTCGGAGCATGCTCTTACTCGCTGGCAGTTTCTTCATTATGATGATGGAGAGTGGCATCCGACAGGTACTATTATTAATTAGCAATTCTTAATGACACATTCCGGAAGCCATGAAAAATTTCACGAAGAGTTTGCTAAGGTGTAAGTAAGTGGTGGGAATCGTGGTAGCTCTCTTTATACGTCTTTCCATCCATCACTCACTCCTTTCTCGCTTTCATACACTCATTATCGCGAACTGTGTGACGCTCGATTCACGTGGTCACTACGTGACTTGGACTTTGACTCGATAAAAGACGAGTCTAAAACGGAGAGAGAGAGATAAAGAGAGATCGGGAACTCGCATCAATGAGCAAATCGAGACGATTCAGCTTGTTATTTTGAGAGAATCGAGAGCCCAGGGGAGCGAAATAATTGTTCAACAAACGGCAGCTTAGTAGTGCATTTCGCAGAAGCCGTAAATAACTAGAACTTGATCATGAGCAACTTAGGCGGGACGATATTTTGATTGACGTTGCAATTTATACACTGATGGAACATCAAGTTCAGCACGATGAATGAATGAAATTGTTTTTATGCGGGGAATAATTATCACAGTATCCTCGGCTTCCACTATCGATCCTATCAATTCCGAAAATAGTTTTCAAAACATAGTAATAATTGAAATTAGACTAACAATTTTACAACTGGGGAACTGGGAGCGCCCCCAAGGCCACCCCAATACCCGATAGAGAGATGACCAGAACGTGCAATCGGGCCCCAATGGTGGAATGTAACTGATGACGAATAGTGGCCCATTCTCATCTGAAAATTATTGCATGAAACAATCAATATATGAATTGAAACAATTTTATAAATTTTAGACGATGAACGTCTTCGCGGTCGATATGGAGACTCAATTTGAATGTGATCACTACACTGCACTCATGATAGTCGTAGTACTACCGAATGCGTCCAGTTTAATGACAGGTAAATAATAATAATAATAATAATAATGATAATAATAAAAATAATCATACTATGCTCATCATGAAACTTGTTGGTGCAGATGTTAGATGGAACATAATAGTTAACCAAAAAATGGTAAGGTTAAATTACACTTTAAATATTTCTCAGCTTATTGTAACTGCGCTCAGACAAAAAAGCGACGGTATGTGTAGGCAAGAAAAAAAGATACACGACAAAATTCATAGCGCATCTATAAACAGTAGATACAGTATCTAGAGGATACAGTATTCCAATACCCGTGGGGAGATGACCAGAAACGAACAATCGGGCAGTAGTGAAATGCGACTAATGACGAATAGCGTCCCATTCTCATCTGGAAATTATTGCTAGCGCGTTTAGAAACAGTAGATACAGTACCTACTCGATACAGTATTCCTCCCCGCAGGACCGATTGCTGCCGTTGTCTACAATCTCTTCGGTGCTCGTATCACAGTCACTGCGGGCGCATTAATCACTGTTTTCGGTTTCGTCGCAGCAACTTTCATCGGTAGCATCTATCACATGATCGTATTCTCCATTCTGATCGGTAAGTGACTTTTCTATTACATTTATGGGTTTTATGATATTATTCTGATGGTTTTGAAGCGGTGCATATCGGTAAAAAGGGTTCCGATGCTTTTGTAGAATCGCACACTTGCATGTTGTTAGGCGTGCCTAATGCTCGTCGATAACCAGTCAGTATCGCTCTAAGCTGTGAGTAGTAGTAGCTGAATCACAGTAGCTTACCCCCGGTGAAAATTGCGACTGTAGGCACTCTAGGGAGATCACGCGGCGAAGCGGGTCTAATCCCCCCTGCTGAGAAGTCTATTTTTCACATTTTTGCCGTCTCGAAAAGCGGCTTTCAATGTGTGCGGCTCACCTCGATATCACAACGAACAAATTACACGACGATGGAGTTTGTGATCGACCATCAAAACGAAACATCGATGACCTTCGTAGCGCCACAGTTTCTTTGCGAATAACAAACAATAAAGAAAACAATGGCATTAGGAAAAACAAATTTCATTGAAGAACGGAGAACGAACGGAGAACGAAGATTTTTTTTAAAGCTTAACTTTACCTGCTATTTTCAGGGCTCGGTTGTGGAATGATGCGGAACGCCATCATTTCCGTGCACTGCGAGTATTTCCCAATTGAGGTAACCGTTATTGTCCCCTCTCGAAACTCTACTACCAATTTCAGATTCGCAGTACGACGATATCGTTCATTTGCATTGGTCCTGGAATCGGCATTTTCTTGTTCCCTCGACTCTTCAAGATATCGTTGTCTGTGGTGAGTCGATTTATTTGAAATATTTGAAATATTTGAATAAATATCTGAACTGATAATGAGTTTAATGTGGAGATTCATGACCAAAGATAAATCTGACATCACGCTTTCGGCGAAGGAATCGAGCGTATTTTTGGTCTAGGCAACCAAAGTCGCAAACCTGATGGTCACAAACCGGCGAGTATCAGCTGATAGCGGCGTCTAGTGGGGTGATACTGAAGTAGAGTCGAGTATAAGGCGATTGGAACGGTAAAGAAACAATGAATATATACCGTACCAAAATGTTAGTAGATGTAAAAACGAGAAAAATTTCAAAAGATTTTAGCTGAACTGGGAGGCTGCCTTCTACGGAATCTCCATTCTCTATGGCATCTGTGCAGTGATGGGACTGTTCATCTCCAAGAATCCGTCGAGGAAGAGGACGCTGTGTGACATCTTCGGACTCACGGTTAATCTCATTCCAAAAAAATTCTTAAACCTTCACATATCAGAATGTGCAGCAACTGTTGTGCAGACGCTGAAATTTCTGCGTTGCGCCCTTTCTTCCAAAAAAAATCTAACAGTTCCCTATCCAAGAATATTTTAGGCAGAGAGAAAGTATAACCGTCCTGCAGCATAATATGATTTAGCAATGGACATCTAAAGATATTAGCGTTAACTATTTGAATTAGGAAACCGGCCATAGTGGTTAGCCACGGCAGAGTAGTTGTCGACGTAAAGTTCTGTTTCCGGTTCATCGTTATCTTTGACGTGCGATATTTTGAGATCTGGAAGCATCCTGGCTTCATCGCCAACGAATTTGCTGCTTTCTTCGCTTCGACTACATGCATGGTTTACGTCTCTCGCACACTTGGATGGATGAGGGATCAAAATATTCAGGAGTGAGAATTTGGAACAATCATACGTAATGAATTATAAATTCACAATACCCAAGAATATATTAGGTAGAGAGAAAGTGTAACCGTCCTGCAGCATAATATGATTTAGCAATGGACATCGAAAGATATTAGCGTTAACTATTTGAAATAGAAAGCCGAAAATAATAAAACGCATCGCTCCTAAATATCACTGCGAGAGAGCATGGTACAGCGAAGCGAAGAGGTATTGAAAGCGAGTACGCGCACCACTTCATCAACCTGTCATTTATATTTTAAAAAAATAGTCCTAACTGTGATTAAGAATACACATTCTTTCAGTCCTGAGATCCTCTACAGCTACAGTGGCGTTGCATCGATCGGCGGGCGAATCATTCTTACATTGCTTTTCGGCTTCAAAGTGCCGGTTGGAGTAGGTTTTTCACTCATTTACCAACACATAATGATGAAAAAAGTGCGAAATATAAGAAAGGAACGAAAAATTCTATCTTTCAGCACATCATTAATTAATCTTGAAAACGAATTATTAGAAAATCGATCGTTCTCAGATTCTGATGATCTTCTCGTACATCGTTGGTCAACTCGCCGTTCCGATTGCTGGCATTTGCAAGGACGAGGCTTGCTTTGCGGCGCAAAATGCAGCCGTCGGACTCGGATCGGGACTATACCAGGTAAGTAGCGATGGTTTAACAAGAGAGTTATCGGCAAAAGAAACTGGAGGCAGAAGGATTCCAACCCGCGACCTTCCGCCAGTTTCTTTTGTGACCAATATCGAAAATAACGTATTTGAGAAGGTAGTCAGTTTTACTGGTATTGGGTTTACCTTACCTTAAATCCATCAGACATGTCTCTCTCCGTATCTCATGCATTATCTCGGTCCCGAACTACTCTCGTCGGCATTCGGATATACTAATCTCATTAATGGAGCCGCTGCACTGCTATCCATCCTGGGAACGAGTGGGCCATATTTTAAATATCTTTTTAAAAAAAATTTATCCGTCGGAATAAAATACCCCGTGTTAACTTTTTTGAATTGCAAATTAGATATATCAGCACAAAACGTTTTCGCAGCGAACAATCCCCTACTGTACAGTAATATTAGATTGCAGCTCAAGATCTGCTTCTGGTTTTTTGTTCGAATTTGTTTTGAAACAGCACTTGACAATTGTTGTCGTTGCAGCTGGACTACCGGCTTGCTCCATCTAGCGTGGTAGCTTGTTACTGTAAAAATCGCTTGACTTGGAACACCTATACCTTTTTTACGTTTTGATAATTGTTCATTCATTTTTCTTCGTCGTTTCTTTAATTGCCGTCACACCCTTCGCGGGTGTATCAAATAAATAAATAAACATTCTCAAATCGTCTTTCAGATACGGTAGTCAAGTTGTTCGGCCATCGCGACGCCGAATTCATTTTCCTGCTTGTCGTGGGCATTTTGTCGTGTGTTTCCGCCTGCATTTCGTACGCTTTCTTCAAGATCTACGCGAAACCTGGAGAGAAAGTGGTCAAACAACACGCCGAACAGGTATTTAGCGCAGTATTTACCTACGACATGAAAATAACTGCCAATGTTGTTTACAATAAAACCTTTCGTTGAATGACGGAGATGGCGGTTTTGTAGTCCTTTGTGAGAGTACGCATGAACTCTCACCATAAAGATGGCTAGAATACATAGACTGATGCTGCAAGGTGCACATCAGTTTTAGGCACCCTTTCATAACTTTTTTTCCTAGTGAAGCTACAACTTCCAAACTTGATACAGGGCCCAATTAAAAGGAAAATGTTTCAAACGTGGCTTGCGATCCCTGTATCAAGTTTGGAAGTCGTAGCTTCACTAGGAAAAATGTTACGAAAGGGTGCATAAAACTGATGTGCGCCCCAGGAAATTAGCGCAGCTGAAATTAGTCCGTGAAATTAGTGAAATTAGAGCAGCTGAAATTTTTACGCTGAAATTAGTGCACGTTGATTCAGAAATGCTTACAACACTTTTGTTACACGTTAACCTATAAATAGATCCGTTTCGGTCCATAAATAGATCCGTTTCAGTCTATTGAAAACGGTGAGCGGTTGCCCGAGCAGGAGGAGCATCTCCTTTCAAGCGACAAAGTAGTAGTGAAGCACAAGCAAACCGACTCCGAGGATCTCCGGTGCGTCATTCCCCGCCTTTCCTATTTACCCAAATATAAATTACCCTTTTTTATCTTTATCATTTCTTTAATCGCTGTCCCACTTTAGACGGTTTATCAAATAACTAATATAAAATAAAATCAGAGAAATATTTGCCACTTCCCCACTGCCAAAATGCCCAAGCAAACTCGAACTGTCGTGATCTATAGCGCTTTTCCGTTTGTTGAAGAAAATGGATGCTTTCCTCATTAATTAATTAACCCATTAATTAACTATTTAATTAGCACATCGTGTTCGCAACGAGACTGTTTGCAGAGAGGCCGTGCGTGAGTACATCAGGAAGTGCACACTCGACGAACCGCCCAAGACTCTGCACGAATACGCAAATGACATGGGCAGGTAACGTCATGCAATCAACCTGCGCCCTCTCCTCCACGAACATTGTTTTGATTGTTCCGAGCGTTATTGAGGAAGGGGAAATATTATTAGCAAAAATCGGAACAAGAAATTCTTGATAATCGTTTTGAGAATCCTTCCCGTACTTGAAAAACGAACACGCGCCGTCTAGACATGAGCAACTCGAGAATTGTTCAAGAAACTTGTCTAAAGAACTCGATTTGGGAAGGAACGACTCTCTCTCTCTCTCTCTCCCTCTCTCTCTCTCTCTCTCTCTCTCTCTCTCTGTTTTCAGGCCAATGGACGAGGAAACTCATCGTCGACTCACGGGAAGCAGCGAGGAATGAATGGAGTGAATGGCACTTCTATCCTCTCTCTCTCCCTTCCCTCCATCTCATCATTGTACGAACAAACTATTGTACTCTTCACGCCACCCCACCCCGCTTTTTTCTCTGTTTTCTCATTCTAGAAGAAATGCGAGAGAAACAAAGCAACTTTTTGCATTCGATAGAACCCGCTTTCGCGTTCAGAGTGTGAACTCTCTTGCAATTACATGTCGGCGTCTACACCACCTAACTCTCGGGAGAGTCTCTGAAATATATCTGATCTTCACTAACTTCATGTCGACATCTAAGAGAGCTCGCGCTCGTGTAGAACACCCCATTCCCCATTACACCATCTCTCAGAGTGCCCAGACCCATTATGCACGCGCACCTAGTGGAGTCATTCAGTGTAGTCATTCATTTGTCCCAGTCGTTTCGGCATCCTGGCCCTTTCTCTCCCTCTTCCCTTCTCCTTTTCTTTACCTTCCTCCCCCTCTCACCCTCTTGTCTTTGGGCCCCTCACTGCACTTTGCTTGATTTGAACCCACACTCTGAATAGGTTTTGTTAGGCCCCGCACCCGTTCCTCCCTTCCTCCTCCTCTTCCCCCAATCATTCGTCGTTCAAAATTGCTTGACGTTGTGTGTCATACACTCAATCAAGATGGCCAACAATAATTATACCAGCCAATCCCAATTTCGTGAATTCATTTCATTTTTGTCTCCCTTGACGCTGCCGTTAGCAACCCTCGACCTATTTTTCCACGATATGTTTGGGATACGTTTCAGAGAGAAACTTGGGTTCCTCAACGGCAGTTCGAAAACGTACCCTCGCCCTCGTCCCCCACCATAGTTTGCATATACCGTCCTCCGTTTCATTGTATATACAGTGCGCGCTCCGGAATTCATATTCCCCACCATAGACTCTGATTATTGCTTCTCCGTCGATAAAGAGTCGCTATTGTTTGGTCACATTCTGTTTCTGCTTGCATTGATCTGTGATACTTGTTTAGCTCTCTTAGCTCACAACATATACCCTCTTTCACATACAATTATTGAAATATGTAATGAGATCAATTGATTGTGAAGTGAGTTAAATTGTTTCGCATTTAGCGGAAAAGAGAGAGAGCATTAACACTCAATATTCGTTGATGCGCTGCTGACCCACCACCGCCCTCTCCAATTTCATGAGGAGAGAAAGGTAAACACACATGCCGGGCATTTTATTCTGCCACGCTGTTTATTTTTCCCACACATACCAGAAAAGTAGGCGACAACGAGGTGTGCGTACACAGGGAACTCTCTAACTTGTCGACATCTAGAGATTCCAAGTACCTTATATTCAAGACAGTTCACTCTCTATGCTCTTAATGCGCACACACTTCTCTAAAAGACTTGGAGTTTCTAGATGTCGACTATTTTGAGAGTTCGCGCTCTGTGTATGCGAATTGTTGGAGGTGTTATCTACACGCTGACTCATCAACCACGTCGAAACAGCTTGCGTCAATCTCGTTTTAAATCGAAGAAAACGACAAAAAAAGGAAACGATGAAAAAGGGAGACGCACTTTGCCCCCGTCCTTTTCCATTATACTCTGACTTCATTTCCTATGTACTGCCCTAGTGTTCATCTTGCAAGATTCGATACTATTCCGCTTCTTCCTCTCCCCCTCTCCCTAAATTCCTGATTCATTGACTGCCCGGGCCCTTTGCGTTTTTTTGTGCGTCTTGTCTTTACACCGCCGCGCACATAATTGAGTACTCTGTGTGAAGGAGAATGGGCCAGATGGTGTTTCTAAGCAGCACCAGGGAAGAAGTTAGCTCGACTCTTCCCCCTATTGTTCGCGACATTTTTTTCCCATTCGCAACTTCGGAGGGTAGCATTCTGAAATAATCCTATTTCCGATAAGTCAGCGAATACTGATTAGCCGTACGAGCGCAGTATTTTTCCTACATATTTTTGTTAACCCCCGAATAGCTCTGCATAATCAGCGAAAGGGGGGTTGTATCCAGCACATTTCCGACCAGCGATAAGCGTTAAGTCCGTCGTTTCGTGTGTGCCCCTCCCCTCTCGTCTCATCATTTCGTCTTCCCTTTCTCATATCATTGAGTCATCGGACAATGCCGTCTCCAATATACCGAGTGAAAAGCATACAATCACTCTCGTCCTCTCGCTGGTCTTCCAATCCGATTCCGCGGCTACATAAACAGTTTTGCCGTACCCAGCCGTCCTCAGTTCTCTCCTCAATCTGATTCTGGACCTTTCCCTTTTCATCTAGCAATGTAATTAAAAGAGTTTGCGCCCTCGCTCTCGGACCTCCAAACTTTCCAAAGTTTTGGTTTGCAGATTGCTCAATTATCCCACGCCCTAGGCCGTGTTATTATCGAGAGATCTGGTAGCAATTAGCCGCGCAAAAATGCAAGACTTGATTGTGCGGATCCCACGCTCTAGCGAAATTGTTCTAGTGTATATTCTCAGACCAATTAATTGTTCTCTGCAGTAGTGTTCCATGTCGTTTTTGTCTGTCTGAGTTTCGAGTCTGTGAGAATCACACTTCAGGTCAATGTGAGATGGGGATGGTATGGAAGCGACGCAAGACTTTTCTCGCAATCGCTCTCATTCTCTCCACAGTATACGTAGTGCGCTGGAAAATATCGCAGGTATTGATATTTCTTCCTTTTCGACTAGTCTTTCTGGCAGTCTGTCTACTTGAATATGACTTCAACCAATATGCGACTTCTCTAGACTGAATAGTTCTTTATACAACATGGGTACAATGTTTCAGCCCTACACCGAAATAGCGCGTCTCGAAGAGGAAGTGTACGAGCTCAAGAGGCGAAACGTCCTGGTTAGTCATGCCAAAGGAAATTCGCTATTCAGCGAATGGAGAGGAAACCTTTTCAAATAGCGGATCCATTTCAGCGAATGTTGCATGAGGAAACGGTGAACAATCAACCCGACGATGGCATTTCTTCGTTTCCATCGGATGTAGTTGTGCCCTCCCCGAGCACAGTGCAGGTTGGCATTATACAGAGCGCCAACTCTCTTGCCTCTAGCTCTAACTCTCTAGTGAACTCTCTAATGCTGCGCAAAAATCATGGGTGCAATTGCACCAAGGTGCAAAAATCTCGGGGGGTGCAAACGAAAAATTTGAATTCCCGCAATTATCGATTTTTGCTTATATCTCGGCTCCCGTTGAAGCTAGGGGTACAAAACTTCGGATGTAAATTACTCTACACATTTCTAACTTGCAAACGAAATTTTGTACCGCTAGGTTCACCGGGAGCCGAGATATAAGCAAAAATCGATAATTGTGGGAATTTAAATTTTTTTTTGCACCCCTTGATTTTTGCACCCCCAATTTTTTTCTTGCACTTTGCATCCCCTGATTTTTGCGCAGCATTAGATCGTCACTGAGACATTCTGTGTAATGAAGAGAGTAGAGAGCGTACTGAGAGAAGAGATAGGTGAGACAAATTCACTAGAGAGGCGCATGCTAGAGAGTTCGTTCCGTATTATATAGTCACCTGGCGACGGAAAAAGTAGCCAGTCTTGATGTTGTGAAAGCTCTATTTTTTCAGATCCACTTACCTGATATTATTGACATCTATCCACATTTGATTGAAACGAGGGATATGGCATCTCTAAATCCAGCTCTGCGATATCCCGATAGACAACTACCGAAGAGAAAATTGGTAGGCCATTTTAGACCATGTATGATTCAATTTTCTAAAAAAATCTTTTCCATACACATTTCTAGCAGTTTAGTAAGCACTTTGCGCTCCAACAATATACTACTGCTAGTTTTTGTGTGGAAAACTTCGGAAAGTAACTTTTATATTAATCTCGTTTACATCAGATCATGGGAGTGCCAACTGTTCAACGAGGCAACGCGACCTATCTCGTACCAACTCTAGAGCAGCTATTCCAGTGAGATCTTATTTTTCAACATTTTCGAGATTCAGTTAAAACTGACTGTGAACTCTGATCAATGATCAACTGTCAACTTATCAACTGATAACTGATCAGTGAATTTTCAATGTCATTATGATAACCACTTGTCTATCTAAACTGATCTAAAGAAATGGGCACTGTATTCGAAAGATTCCATTGCTGGGGAAATAAAAATGGATAATGATGGGACAATTTGATGTATTCATTTTCAAACATTGTTGGTATTTCAGATATATTTTCCTTCTTCTATCTTTGGATTAATCTAGATAAATCTTGATATCTCCTTGTCACCTAGCTATGCATTCAATTACATCTATATAAAAAAAATTTGTCATTATAAATGATTGATTGATATTTCAGAAAAGCGCGAACGGAGGATCTAGAGAAGATACGAGTGGTTGTTATGATTTCTGATGAAAATGGAACGGCGTCTACATTTGTGCAAGAAACTCTCCGTACACTTAAAGATCGATTCAACGACGAATTCGAATCGGGACTGTTGCAAGTGAGCAAAATTTTGAAGAAAAAAAGCTTTTTTTTAAAATTTGCACGTCTAATTCAGAATTTCCTTCATTGAAATCTTCCCAAAATTCGAAACAAATTGATCAACTGGAGATGATTTCATAACTTTTCAATTTTTTCTCGATTTCCGCAATGAAGCTAAATTCGATTTCTATATTAAACATATCGCAGGTGATCATTCCTCCGCAAGCGTGGTATCCGGCAAATCTCAAGAATATCACGCCCACGTTTAACGACAAGCCAGACAGGTTCGTAGAACACTCATTTACATTAGTGATTAGCAAACTGGTGCTGCTTGAGATGCAACCAAGACGTCCCACAATGTTCTGGTGCCTCAGAGAATGTAAGGCAAACGAGCAACGAGTGTCTTTTCCCAATTGGGAAAAGGCGCCCAAGAAACGCTGTTCGGCGCCCTTTCGCAATTAGGGAAACACACTTTGTGTCCGCTTCCCTGACAATCCGAACATTGTGGTCCACTTGCAAGGAGTATTAAACAATTCCGATCATTAATGCAGCATTGATAGTCGCATTGATAGACCGGTCGATCGAGAGTGTGTGTGTAAAGTGGGGAGAGCTTTGACCCCTCCAAATGATAGGGCAGCGCCTGTGAATGCTGCATAAAAGAAGAAAGTGCGGTGATAGATCAGAAAATTGGCTAGAAGTTCTTCGAATTCTAGAAGTTCTTTGAAATATTTCAAATGTGTACGTTTAAGAATGTACTGGCGGACGAAGCAGAATTTGGACTACGCGTATATGATGATTTACGCCGCGAGATTGGGCGAATTGTACCTGCAATTGGAGGACGACATTGAAGCTGCGCCGGATTACACGTAATTTTTTATTTTATTTTTTTTTAAAATTTACATAATTCATTGATTTATATCTTTATCATACGCCACACGTCAACAAAATTAAAGTGATTTCCGAAATGCACCTTTTCGCGGAACTGTAAAAGAAGGGACAGTGGTATTACAAATTTACGAGCACTCGTCCGAAATAATAAAACGTTCCGTTGATAATGCGTGCTAAACAACAGATACGGAAAAAAAAAAAAAAAAAAAGGACTTTTTTAAAATTGTAATATCCTCACATCACTTCTTTACAGTGAAACGGTATTCAAGTATGCCGCTCGTCCAGATTGGTTTATTCTGGAGCTATCGACGCTTGGATACATCGGAAAGTTGATGCGGTCCAGCGACATTCCATCTCTTGCGGGTGTGTTTCGATGATATATTCGTATCTTTGTCACTGTCCAAATACATAAAAACTGAAGGACTTCAAAAAAACTGATAAAAAGAGTCGAAGTCCACGTCGACGTATTTATAAAATTATGAAAAGATGTAAATCCGAGAGGAATCTTTTTCAGTGCACATCTTGCTCAACTATCCATTCAAGCCGATCGACTGGTTGCTCAATGATTACTGTACCAATCGATTCTGCAGCCTGGATATGCAGTGGAAAGTTTGCGTAAAGGTGGGCCGAAGAGGAAGAACTTTCTCTGTTTAGCGATCACTCCCGGTTTGGATGTGTATCCATTGCAGGAAGTGGCCAAACACCGACAACAAATCCGGCCCGGAATGTTCCAGCATGTCGGATATTACAGCTCACTGTCGGGCAAAATACAGAAATTGAAAGATAAGGTAAGTAATTTGCATTTTTAATGAAAAAAGTGAATGAATCGATTGGAATTGGAAAAGGAAATTGCGTTGCAGACGTTCAAGGTGAAACCAGGTCAGAGGACGCTGTCGCTGGGCGGACCATCGGGAAATCCCGATGCGAAGGTACTGTGATTTTATTCCCGAAATGCGAAGATCCATCAAGTTTTGCTCTTCAACGACTGTTAACGGGGATATTGAAATCCAGTGATATTTCGCTTGTATTTTCAATGAAGTTCATTTCACGAACAAACTCCAACTTGACAGAGAGATTTTAATGAAATTTAGTTGGAACAATTATATTTTGGCAGATCACATCGACAATTGCCACCTATCAACGCTTCACACTCGATTCGATGTATGCCGGCAATTCGTATGCTTGGCTACTCGATCCACAGGCACAGGATGTCATCTGGATCGACTTTACACTCCCGAAGAAGATTACTAGTGAGTACGTTATATGCTGCGCAAATTTTGGAGGTGGAAAGCTCAAATTTGAATTCCCGCAATTGAGTATCTCGGCTCCCTGTGAAACAAGTGGTCCGAAAACTTTTCCCTAGGTGTAAAACTGTCTTACGAAAAGTTGTTCAAGTCTTTAACTGCACTGACAGCCTGAATACCCAATTTCGGGAATTCAAATTAGAAATTTCTACCCATGAAATTTGCGCAGCATCAGACTCAATGATCTACCATCGAACACCCCACAGCATTGTTCCGCAAATCATATGTCAAAGTACCTTATTGTAATAATAAGTACAATGCACAGGTAGTTTGTCCCATAAAAAAGTGTGTATTCAGGAATCACAATTAAAACGGGGTCAGATGAGCACAAGGACGATATATTCGGAGTGGAAACGAGTATCAAAGCGCTCTACGTGGGAGCAGATACGGAGCATGATCTGGCCAGATTCACGGTTAGCTTTTTCCATTTTTTTTCAATTTTTCGAAAAAATATGCCGTAAAATATACTATTGCAAAATATTTGTGTGCATTTCAGGCAAATGGAACGCTGTCCTACTTCACGAAGAATCCGTTGTTCGTTGAGAAGTTGTTCATTCGGGTCGACGCAACTCTCAGCCATTGGGTGATCATAAACGAGATGAAAATAGAATACTCTAGAGAAAAGTGATTCAGCAATCATTTCACAAAAAAAGAAACATTTCTGTTGTTTTTATGAATTATTAAACTTGTTTTAGACGAATCAGTCGATGTTAGCCTTACGCTAGATCTCCGGGTGCTATTTTCTGGTCTTGGACAAAATTGCACACAATCTGTTCCGGTATTACCTCCACTCCACAATTTCATTCTTGTCGATAAACTTTGCGGCTTTTTACTACTTACTTTATCGTGATTATACTTGCAGAGAAGGTTACAGGGTCAGAGAGAGACGGAGGATGCGTTTTGTAGCTAGAAGGATTCTTAGGGAGGAAGAAGGTGCACAGCCATATACTAGGAAGGGTTTGAGAAGACAAATATACGGAATCACACTGAACGAGAAAACTCCTGTGGAACATATTATTGAAGACGAGAGAGAGGAGGAATCTTAGGCTTGATGGAGAGAGGGGAAGAGGGGTTAATTACCGATCATCAGTACTGTTGGGGGGTGGTTGGGTCTCAAGTGAGACTTCGAATGTTTAGCTGCACAAGATCAATATGGACGACAGGTTGTGCCCGGTAGATCACAACCTCATTCTGAATTTTTGGAATTCGTGGAAGAAAAAAGGGGAACAGAGGGAAAATAACTCGACGATGTAGCTCGCATGACATCATTGCGACACTTTTGCGATGCGCGAGAGTGGGAGAGAGAGAGAGCGAAGGATGGAAGACCAGGACAAAGATCAAAGATCGTCGACCAAAGACCAATGTACCTGTCGACCAATCGTCCCCTCATAAGCTGCTGTGCTAAACTGTTCACACACAAAATAAAGAAAACAAATGGGGGAGTATCGGTGGGTCACGAATATGGTTCACATACTGGACGCGAGAAAAATCATCTTGGGTACTGTATATAATTCTGAGAGAGAAGGAGGGTCTTTAGTTGGTTTGGTGGGAGAGGGTTGCAGATCATGTTGGATGGACGTGTAGAAGAAACAAGTTTGTTTTTGTAGTTTGTAGTTTGGGGAAAAAAGGGGGCGTTTAGGCCTTGGAATCGAAGAATGAGTAGGTAGGATTCTCGTAGCCGTTGATCTGCATGCCGTTGACGTGACGCTCCTCGGGCGAGCAAACATCCACCTGCGATTGCGTCATTATTAGGCAATCGTTGACAATTGAGGGAAATAATCTATTCTTCCCCGTGCCCATCCTTCCTGGTTTACAGTTGACAATTTGACAATTCATTTCTTAATTTTTTGTCTTGTTCACCAAGGGGCCTTCAGAAAAGACGAGACAAGAAGTACCATTCTAGTTTGTAGTTTGATCGTACTAACTGCTTACCTCGACGAATCGGATGTTGCGACGGCGTCTGTTGAGACCGACGAGAGCGAAGCAAGCGAATCCAACGAGAGCGACAGTGATGAAGAAGAAGA
The DNA here is from genome assembly GCA_036245785.1 of Pristionchus fissidentatus. Taxonomy (NCBI): domain Eukaryota; kingdom Metazoa; phylum Nematoda; class Chromadorea; order Rhabditida; family Neodiplogasteridae; genus Pristionchus; species Pristionchus fissidentatus. The sequence goes on along the minus strand of BTSY01000007.1, from coordinate 3,454,678 downwards.
GGTAGCCAGAGGAGGAGAAGGGCCAAGAGGCGGACTGAGATGGAGAGGATTGTTGATTGATTTTGAGGCTTTTCTGAGGCAACCGTGTACCGCATCTGTCAGTGTTTTTGCTTGCTTACATCAATGAACTTTTCGGGTTCACATTTTCAAAAGCAAGCAAGTGTCTCCTTGCCTGACATGCACTATAGAGTCCCTTCTTCATAAATATGTTGATATCCAAATCCAAAATTCCTTACCGTTCGCTTGGAGAGTCTCTCTCCGTAGGGAAGAATGTGAACGGATTCTCTCGAGTGCTCGTCGATGATGGGCTCAATGTCGACGCGAAGCTCCTTACGCGACTGCAAGCAATAACACCGGTTACGGTAGCGCTCAGTTTTCGATCGATACTGACTGTTTGAATCTACAGGACAGCTGACTGGCCCAATTTAAAATCACGATGTTTATTAATAATTACTTAATTCATAAAATTATTTTAAATACTAATTAAATTATTATAATTAATAAATACTAACATCCTTCTCGTCGTCCTCATCCTCATCTTCATCATCATCATCAGAATCGTCATCGACGGCGACGATGGGAGGATGCACGATGTCCTCCTTCACCACCTGATTACGTAATTTATTAATCACTAATTAGATAATCATTAATTATATTTAGATAAATAGTGGTAGAATAAAACTGTCATTGGTCGATTTTGAACTTTCCTTCGGATGCCGGTTCGGTTTGCCATGCCCTCTATTTTTCTCTGACTATCTTCGCCTTATCACCCGTAATGCGGATCTCTCGTCCATAAGGCCGAAATACGAATTCCAAACTTTCATCCCTAGTGTGGGGGTAATAAATTGGGAATCGTACATCGTCGTACCTTGTTTGTTTCCTTCACAAAGCCATTTTTAAATATTCAGTGAATAACATTACCTTAATTGTCTCCTTCTTGATTTCTGTCTTCTTTTCAGTCTTCTTCGTCTTCTTCATCTCCTCATCATTATCATCCTCGTAGTACGAGTCATCGTCCTCCTCAGAATCCGTCTCGTCCTTGGGCAGCACCTAATTAATTAGTGGTAATTAAGTATAATCAATTAGCTTAAAATCTTTACTAATTGTCAGTTAATTACCCACCTTGGCGGGCTCCTGGGTTGCGGGGACGGCGGTGGTGGGCTGCTTGTCGCTGTGGGCCAGCGGCGCCTCCTTAGTGTACGCGGGGATCTGTAATTCGAACTGTTGCCTTTCAATTATCATTTTAAAATTTAAAAAAAGATATTTTCACGTCAACGAACGACTGCAGCCAGCAAATATGTTTGAATTTTTGCTAGTAGTCGAGCAGTGTTTTTAAACATTTTATCTTTATTGTTTATATTTATTATTTAATGCCAACCTTGACGCGGGCGAAGCTCTCGGGGTGCAGTTTGCGGTACTCCTGCTCGTAGTTATCCACAAGCGCCTGGTCCTTGTCGAGGGCGGCCTGAATATCGATCGATCGTCGATGACGCCATCACTAGGCAACACTCATACCTCAATCTTCTTCCACAGATCGCCCGTCATCTCGGGAGTATTCTCACGACGGAAGTCGTTCCAGAACGCCACTGCAAATTGATTGTTTCGTTGATTACGGTAGTTCTACGACTATCGATTTTGCTAGACACTTGTTGGTGATCGACATTGTGGATTACGGTAGCCCTACTTTTGAGTAGCGATTATGCTAGACACAAGTTGGTTATCGAAGTTGTAGATTACGGTCATCACCGATTATCGATTGCAAACTGACTGGCAATGGGGCGGATGGCGACATCGATGGACGGGAGATCCTTGAGCATGGCAACGGTGCCGTTGATGCGCAGATCAATGTATCTGCAAGAGATCAAAGATTATAGGGCGTTTCGTCATCACTATGCAATCGCTCGCTTATTAGAACTTTAAAATAGTCTACACTCCACGTCGCCTCTATTGTTTAGACGCGCCCGCTCACCGTCCGTACTGTGCTTATCAGCGGAACGTTTTATTATTTCTGTGTTTGTGAATTTCCATTACCTGAGACGGTGGACGGTCATTGCCTTGATGTTCATGGCCTCCTGGGTGTCCTCGCGGAGCAGATGGCGGAATCTGTTGAGAGTGTGGATGCGATCCTTCTCCTCCGCACGAATGTACGCCTCAAATCAATCGATATTTGCTCTATAGCTAGAATACTGTAGCCTAGCATAATCGATCGATTATGCTTAACAACAGTTTTAACCACAGTTTTTAACTTTATTTAAAAAAAATATTTGTACATATTTTGGTAGTTTTGACGCAAAATCGAGGTCTTGGATTATGTGAGGTCAAGGAAAATATGTGCGCACCTTGAGGGTCTTGAGGACCTTGTGCTTGTCGGGAATGGCAACGGCGTCGGCCAACGCCGCGCGGTACTCGTGAGTTGCCTGAACATCAATACGTAAGTGACGTCATCATCAGCAGACAGTAGAAAAGTCAGTCGATGATAATGGGGTAGTCAGATCGTTACAGTACCCACCTGTCTCTTCTTCTCATTCATGCTCGACTGCACTCTCTCCTCGTGGACCTCCTCGATCTCCTTGCGCATCTTGCGATGCTCCTCCTCCAGCGACGCGACGGTAGTCTAAATTTATATTTTTCAATATTTTTTTTAAAAAAAGTTCGCTAATTGGGGGCGCTGCTAGTAAGATATGATCAACTGTGAAAAATGCAAGACTGTTTGCATTTTAGTTTTAAATCCATTTTAAAAAGGATATACTCTAATTATCTGTGGAAACGTAGACCTTTAATTGAGAAAAAAAGCAAAGAAAATGTCCAACCTGGAATCGGTTGGCCATTTCCTTCTTGAAGAGCTCGGCCTTCACGGGGTCGATGGTCTTCTGCTTCTTGTATCTCTCGTCGAGCTCGTTCCACTCCTTCATCACCTTTAAATAACATAATTAATTAACACTAATTAACCCTAATTAACTCGCCTTGTCGACCTTGACGCGGTGCTTCTGCTCCATGCGGTCGAGTGCCTGTCTGTATCTGTCGTGCTCCGACACGAGATCCTTGAAGGGGTCGACGAAGTAGACGTCGCGCTGGTTCGTCTTTCCCGCGTCTTCCTCAGAGTCTGCAAGGATTACGGTATGAAAGTACTACTGTAAGATATGTCTGCAAAGATTACGGTATGATGAGTCTAAAAGAATTATGGTAAGATCTGATGTGAGTACGGTAAAATTACCGTCATTCCACAAAGTCGAATCGAAACTAATACCCAACGGTTACTGTCCCCAATGCCAAATGGTAAATGATTTGCTCAGCCAACAGGGTACGCGCGTGTTGAATGTTGCTTATAAGCCGGGGCAAAGATCAAAGATCAAAGATCAATTACCAGTGTCATCCTCAGTGCTCTCGTCATCATCGTCATCCTCATCTTCTTCATCAGCCTTCTTCTTGTCCTCATTCTTCTCATTCTTCGAGATCAGCGCGGCGTTGTCTACATTTTTTTTTAAATTTTTGCCATTTTGAAATTATTTTCTGAAAAAATTGGATGAAGCAATTTTCTAAATCTTACTCGAACTCTATTACAACGCTGCAGTATCGACATAAATGCGAGATTAATGCCAATTAATAAACTAATAAAAAATTAATAAAAAATCCAATTAATCCAAATAATAAAAAAATATTTGTATGCCCCTCTGATATTTTCCCCACTGAAGCGTAACCGTTTCCGCAAGCAAATGCGTCATAGCGCAGACCCATTCCGATTCTGTGCTGAAGTGAGTACCCGGGCCCTTTCCCATATCTGTTCATCCACTTGTCAATGCATGGATGGGCAGCACTGGCCATTTGATTCTCTCCCTCTCTCTCTCTCTCTCTCTCCCTCTCTCTCTCTCTTCCACCCTCTCCACGACCCCATAAAGAAGGACGGTAGACGTTCCATGAAACGACTATGAGCGCCACGTTTTTTGCGCGCGCCTCAATCGTCGTTTTCGTGCGTCATTTCTAGCAGTTCCGGATCGATTCTGCCCATATTTTATGATGAAAAATGGTTTCGCATTATGGATTCATCAAATATATGGTTTCGCCTCTCGCAATTACGCAAATCGAGCAGACTTTCTGGAATTCTGTCGACGCGATTTTTCATCAACCCGGTTGGCAAGGGATTATCTTTTCACGCTACACAAGCACTTGGGCACATCACTGAGACAAACTACAATTGTGATTGTTTGCCCTTGGGACTGTTTTTCAGTGCTAATGAACTATACTGAAGCACTCAATGATTCACGAAACAAGTTCCCCTCTTTTTCCATCGCGTGTTTTATCCAGGAAAATGTGAGTCATCAATCCACATTATAAAATGAGAAGGTCTCGGAACAAAAATCGGATGAATAATGTCGATCGAAAGAAGCCTTCACGAATTTCAGAAAATGAATTTACACATATCTTTTCTGAAAGGGTTGTCTGCCCTACCACCTTTTACGCTATTTTTTTTAATTTTTTTTTATTTTCTACGGTATCTACCGTGACATCTGTAGAAGCTACCGTACCATGTGTACTACCGTATCATCTAGTTATAATAGAGTACCGTACCATCATCGGTGGGGCAGCACACGTACTCGACTCCAGTGAAGAGATCGAGACCGCATGGCTCAAGCATCGCGAACGATCGGACGACCATGTTCTTTCCGGCATCGTCCTTCTGAATTTTTTTTGTAATTTTAAAAATTATTATTTACGAATTTTTGTACGGCAGTTTGGTGCTTTCCAACCCCCCCCCCCAACACGTTTCGGAACCTGTAGCATCTTTTTACAGTTTTTTCTCGTATCAATGACTATTTACTCTACCCTTTCTTTGCCATCGCGCTAATAGTAGTTCGGTGACATCTCACATGCCCTTATAGTCTCACATCCAGCGCCGCTATCTCCGCTAGCTAATCTACTGCCGGGGTCGATTTTTGTTACTAGGTCAGATAGCAGTATTCTCTCCGCGAAAGGTTCCGACCTCTACGGTTGACGTTGCGCTAAGATCGCGGGCAAGATAGCGAATGTGGGCTAACATTGTTACTATCTCGTACAGGTAATCGAGTCCACGAACGTAGCATTTTTCTCTCTAAACATGTTCTTTTCTCTAATTGTGTCCTATGTTGCCTTGCTCAAAATATGAATAAATCATGCATCGTCCAGCTACACAATGTTGTGCCTCAAGGAATGTAAGGCAAACGAGCAACGAGTGTCTTTCCCTAATTGGGAAAAGGCGCCCAAGAGCCGCTGTTCGGCGCCTTTTCCCAATTAGGGAAACACACTACGTGGACGCTTCCCTGACAATCCGAACATTGTGGCTACCGAGTACTCGTCTTCAAAACTGTACACCAATGAAAACAACATATTATTGTCATAAATATATATTATTTTTTTATAAATTCAAATAACAAACCCTCTGGGAGCAGAGTCTAGTTGCCTCATTCTTCCAACTCGTGTAGTCATTGCACATATCGCGCGAGTTCTCGTGGTTGAAGCGACAGTCGTGAGGAACTTGAAGAGCCTCCGAGTGGAACTCACCAACTGCAAATATTACGTCAGTCCAACCTCCGGAAAGGGGTCAGGAACGTATTCGAACTGAAATACAACACGGGTTCTCAAGCGATTTTTCGGTATCAAGCTGCTACGCAACATGAGGCAAGCCGGACAGCCAGCTGCACTATCATTTCAACCTCCGGAAAGGGGCCAGGAACGAGAGAGTGTGCGAAGTAGAGAGGCGCCATATTTCTAGCGACTATGATTCATACGCTAGCTACCTGTGCATGAGAAACATTCATTAAACTAATTGAACTTCATCAATCACCTCTATTTTCTTGGTTTATTATTTACATTTATATTTACAAACAATTTGAAGCACGGCCAATCACTGGTTTCATGGGAAAGCGGTGAAGAAATCTCGTAATTTGAAACCTCGTAACCGTTGAAGAATCAGGGAATTTTCACTGATTCGACAAGAACAAAAAAATTACACAAACACTTTTCCTCTCCAAATTAAGGGTTTTAAAAAAAAATCCTTTGGTTCTTTATTTTTTTCTATAATTGTAGTAGCTTTTTTCTATAATTGTAGCACCGGTGTGGTGTGTACGAAATACATATAAATTGCCTAGTGATGATGCAATCTCTCACCGATGCAACGGTAGGGACGGACGGTTCTCGTGGACACGCACTTGTCGCCCTCCTCTCGGCACCAATCGGCCAGAGTCACCTGCCAATTAGCAGTAATTTATCAGCTCGAATTAATTGATTTTAGCATTTTGATTAATTAGAAACTATACCTCGTGATTGTACTCGACGATGTTGGTGACGTTGAGCGAGGGGTACGACTGAAATTATCGATTTATCTCTTATTTTATAGCTACCGTAATCTATTTTTTTTCGAGTCATACTATATTTTTCTACGTTTTTACTCATCTCTACATGAATATGCCATATTTCCTGTTTTTCATTTCTTGTCGACTCTAACTTTGCTTCGGCTCTCGGGGGAGATTGAAGCCCTCCCCATGATAAGCGTCTTGGAAAGAGAGAGAGAGAGAGCGAGCGAGTTATGATAGGGAGCAGGCGTAGTTTGCACAGCCGACTACATATCATGTGATGTACTCTTTCATTCGGCGAGAGACTAAGGGGAGGAAAAGTATGTTTAATCTCCCCGCTCGTTTGTTTCAATTGACATGTGCGTGTTGAGCGATCATGCACATGTTGCGCCCTTTTAATGGCTCAAGAAATGACTCAAGAAAACAGCGAAAGTGCTTGGCCCTTGCGTGAAATTGCTTGCAAAGATTAGCTCCAACCAACATTCTATGCACGACCTGCGAATGTTATGCGCCTCGAACCGAATTAAGCCTAAGAAAGCCTAAGAAAAGGTATACCTATTTCATACAGAACTATCGCGAACTGAACGGGGGGGACGTATACCGTACCAACCTTCTTGCAGTACTTGAGCATGTCTAGTTTGCCGTCGAGACACGTGGCGAACTTGTTGCTGTCGCTCACCCAACTTCCGTTCTCCGCCATGTATCGATTACGGAATCCGCACTGAACACAAAACCGTCGATTAGGACGAATAAGAATATTTCCTACCGTACCACGGCCGCAATGAATCCGTATATTCTTTTTATGTGGTGTTAGTTTTCGGAAAAAGGAAACGGAAAAAGGCCAAGATTTGAATTCCCGCAATTTCTTAACTCAGTTCTACGTGGATCAATCGACTCAAAATTTCGTTTATAGGTGGAAAAGGGTCGAAAAATGTTATATTCGAAGTCTTGAGTCGATTGCTCCACGGAGAACTGAGATATGAAATTGCGGGAATTCAAATCTTGGCCTTTTTCCGTTTCCTTTTTCCGAAAACTAACACCACATTAGATTAGCTATACCTACATCGAAGTACTTTGTTACTACTAGAACGTATCGTTGCGTCGTTTAGCGTAACGAATATTTTCTGCCGTAACCAAGCTAAAATGGGCTTCCGTAATCAATTTTGATTTGTTGCTGTGCTGATTACTGTAACGGATTACGGTAGCCAAAATCAATCGATATCTCACCTTGAAAGCGATGAGAGGCACGAACTTCTCGTGCTGCTCGGAAGCGGCGCTCGCCTGAAACATAATTAATTAAAGTATTTTAAATTGCAAGAATAAAAATGGGTTCTGATTATCGATTGGTATCTTTGTTTCCTAGTTTTTCCTTACTAATAGCGGCATTTCATGATGTTTTGACGGTAACACGGTGAGAATGTGAATGAAAAGATAATGATTTAGAAAGCGAGTAATTTCAAACGCCCGCGCTTTTCTTTTCAATTCACATCATCCACTTTTCCCTCCCTCCCTTCATGTTTATGCATGAGTATTCAGTGTGACCGTGCGAAAACTCGATCGCGAATCCACGAACGAATTCTGCGAAAGTTGAGAGAGAGAAAGAGAGAGAAAGAGAGAGAGAGAGAGAGAGAGAGATAGAGAGAGAGAGACTCCCTCTCTCTCCCTCCTCCCCCTCTTTCCAGACTAATCGTGGTCTCAACAAGCTGCCTCCATTGCCTACTAGATATCCCAGAGGATCTCTCGGTTCAGTCTCTTCATCCCCCATCTCTCTCTCTCTCTCTCTCTCTCTCTCTCTCTCTCTCGCTCATTCCCCCTCTCTCAGAATGGAAACGAGGGCATAGCCGAACAAGATGGAGTGCGAATTTCCCAGCAGCCTACGAATCTCAGTTGCCCTTTGTAGCAATTGGAGAAATTCGCAAAGCAAACTAAGCCCAAAGGCGGATAGGAAAAACAAAAATGAAAAAAGATAGCTCCCTTTATCGAAAATATTTCTTCGTATTGTACCTCTCCATTATCCAATTGTACGCAAAAACATCTCAAAGGCCGCATTGAAAACACGGGCTCAGAGATTTTTTTCCATCCTTTTTTGAATTCTTTTGACTACCGTAGTTCTCATTCACTTTCAACCGCCGCGGCTCCAATCTGCCAGATTGACTTCGTCGTCCCACATCCATTTATTTTCCGGAATTCCGGCATTATCTCTCTCTCTCCCCTCTCTCTCTCTCCCTCTCTCTCTCTCTCTCCGTCTTCCTCCCTCTCCCTGTCAAACACTCGCGCAATAGGTGAGATTGAAAACCGTCACAAGACAAGAGAGCAGAAAATTGGACATTTCCTGTGGAGCGAGCTGGTGGTTTTTTGCGTGAGCGCGGGAAATTTGAATTTTGAATTAGCATGAGTTACCGTACCCCGAGGGCGAGACAGAGTGCAGCGACGGTCGCTGCGACGCCTACCCCGGTCATGAGTTCTGCAAAGGAATAAAAATCAATAATTCGGAAATATATATTTTTTGCAAAAATTCCTCGCAAATCCACTTGATGCCGTGACGACACGCGATCGCGAAATGCGAGAGAAAATTCACGGGGGAATCGATTACGGGAGAGATGGAGTACGGTAGCCGACGCGTGCATACGGTAAGTAACAGCGATATACGGTAGGTGACGTGTAAGTACGGTATCTGGGGCTTAGTAGGGTAGTTGACACGTAATACGTAGGGAGGAGAAGGGGACGAATAGAGGGTGAGTCGTGTGGAGATGACACACAGTCCCTGTGTGGGATTGACACTTTGGAAGGAGGGCTAGAGTAGTTTAATAGCGCGCCCGAATTACTTTGATAATATCTGTAAAGGTAAAGGCATCTCCTTATCTATTTTCCAAGTCCTGAGAGCTCCAAGCGCCTTAAACCACTACACCACTTCGACCACACTATGCTTATAATAATAACAATTTAACAATTCTACCGAAGCGGAAAAGTATTTACAGTTGACAAGAAATAAGGCAATTTCGAAACACGATGAGTAACTATTTACAACCTCAGATTGGGCGCGGGGTGGCAATATTTGTTCTACAAAAACATCGTCGATAGGAGAGGAACGGAGAAAGGTAAGGAAGAGAAGGGGAAAAGAGAATATCCGACAAGATTGAACGAGGGATGGAAAGAAGTGGGCGGAGTCTGGAAATCTCACATTCTCTCTCTCTCACTCCCACCCGCTCTCTCTCTCACGCAGCAGCCGAGACTCACTGAGAAATGGAAGATCAGGAGCTCAACAAATCGTGGAGGGAAAGATTACGGTAGCTGGGGATAATCGATAATGCCTGGGGGGAGGCGGTCGCTGCGGGATGTCGCCGCTCTCTCTCTCTCTCTCCGTCTCTCGTGGTTCGATGCAATTCGAGGTCAGCTCTCCTCGACACCTTTCCTCCCCCTCATTTCGGCCGCTTTTTGCACTCAATCACAGTGGGAATGGTGCGAGCGAAGAGATCACACACTTTGTGGAACCAATCAACATTCGCAGTCGATAGTTCGAAAACTATTTCCTGACTACGATTTTAAAAAGTTAACTGAACATACGTTTGGGAATCGCTCAAGAGCAGAGCGCACATCTAGTGGCAGCTAGCTTACCAACTTGCCCCCCCCCACTACACAGAGCGGGAATTCTCCAACATTCCTTACTCTGGAGACATTGTCTCCAGCTGAGAGAGCAAGCAGACTCGAGAGAGCGGGTGAGAGATAGTGAGACATGATCTCTCGCTTTTGCATGCTCTCTCAGCTGGAGACAAGACAGCAGGTAAGGAAAGTTCGAGACTTCCCGCTCTGTGTAGCATTGTAGCTTGCTGCCGTAAAATCGCTCGACATTGAGTACCTACACCTTTTTACCAAAAGAGAGGAAGAGAACGGTCTGCGGAAAATTTACGGAGCAATGAAATGAGGGGGGAGGAGAACCAATTGTCCCTGCCCCACTGATTTATGCGCCCGCTCGGTTTAGCGGCTGGGAGAGGCGAGCGGTAGGCACGGGAACACTGTTTTAGTCACGAATGGAACCCATCTTTGAACCTTGTAATATACTAAACTTGCAATGTCTAAAGCTATTCTAACTGCACTGCAGACGTCGTAAAATCTAAATATCGTCATTTAAAATATCGATTGCTTCACTACAAGAAATAGTCGTTCAAACTGCTAAGTATGGTCGTTTCTCTCTTTTCATAAGGCTTTGGATCAAGAGTTAAACGTTGGAGTCTAAGCCCTAATCGATGGGAAGCTCTCGGAAAGAAGCAAGAGAGTAATGTTGCGAAAATGTGAAAGGATTCTATCGTTGCCGAGGGAACAGAGGGATTCGTTCCTTGTATGAGGAGGATGAGTAAGACGGGGAGAGAGAGAGAGAGAGAGAGAGAGAGAGAGAGAGGGAGAGGTGGTATGAATAGAAGATCGTACTATCAGGGTGAGTCCGATCAGGAGGCGAATAGTAATGCACGAGGGAGGGAGATGTGCCGGGTTGAGTCATCCGTCGCAACAGGAAAGGAGCAACGAGAGAGTGTGCGAAGAGAGGAGAGCACAGAGACGAAAAGGAGCACAGACACACTCAGCCAAACACGATCTGACCGCGCGATCGATCGATATGGACTGGAGGGGGTGTCTCAATGTGGTCTCTCTCTCTCTCTCTCTCTCTCTCCTCCTTGTCCCTCCTAACCTCCGCCTAACCCCTACTGACCTCTCCCATCCCCGTGCACTCTCTCTTTCGAGATACAGATAACGAGTGGGAGCGGCACTGTGCAGAGGAGAATGAGAAGATAATCCTCTTAGAGAGAGAGAGAGAGAGAGAGAGAGAGAGAGAGAGAGTTGAGTTATCTCTCTCTATAACTCGGTTCCCCACCTTGTCAAATCGAATCATTCTCGTGAGCGCCGGCTGATCATTCGAGGTAGGGGGAGAAAAGAGAGAGAGAGAGAGAGAGAGAGAGAGAGAGAGAAGGAGAGAGAGAGATCCTAAAGTGGCCGCGCACAAAGTTCTAAATAGACACGACAACGGAACAGACAGTGAGACAGAACACAGAGTTCGGCCGGGGCCCAACCACACTCATCGCTTATTGCCTTTTCGCCGTGTTTTGCAAACTCTCTCTCTCTTCTCTCTCTCTCTTCTCTCTCTCTCTCTTCTCTCTCTCTCTCCTGGTGGAGCAAAGTTGGAGAGCTCAGAGGAATACGATAGGATGTGAGAAATATGAGCGAGGGGAAATGAAAACCCCCATCCCCGAAAGGAGATAATAATTGAAAAAGAGGCGCGAAAACAAATCCCGTTTCCATGGATTTGGAAGGGAAGAAATCCCCTTGCGGATTTCATTGAGGACATGAATATGGAGAGAGCACCGAAATTGGGGGAATAACAGTATAGGTCACTAGATTATCCCCCCTCACGCACGATAATATCGTATGCTTATATTATCGTATGCTAGCGAATGGTCAACAATCTATGAATATCTGCTATTGTAGCGCGCACCGAAATTGGTCCACTTTTCAGCTCACAGAGATTGCGATCTCTAAGATGTCGACATCCATACACTCCAAGAGTCTTATGCTCAAGAGAGCTCGATCTCTGCTTTCTTAAATATATGCATTTTTTTCGAAAATTTTCTATGAGTTCTCAACATTTCGACTTACTTCTAAGAGAGATTTTGTGATGTTCACAAAAAAGGAAATGGGGAATTGATTCTGCGAGGAATTGTAGGAATCTACCGTACCTCAACAGCGTCTTGAAGATTGTCTCTAGTGAAAGCTCATAACATGCACTTGTGTTTGACACACGACGGGTAAACAACGGGGGTGGTATATGTTATACAAGTAATAGTGGTAAGTCGATATCGGCGAGGGGAAGAAGATTGTATGAAAGAGAGCGAGGAGGAAAGAGAGTGGTGTGGCAAATAGTCCACCTCGACGATGGAAGACGAGAGAGAGAAAGAGAGAGAGAGAGAGAGAGAGAGAGAGAGAGACGATGGGGATGGAGGAGAGTTGAAACACGACCGCTCGTCACCAGAGCAAACACGGCGAGTGGAAGAGGGATGGGAAGAGGGAGGGAGTAAGTGATACGCGCGCTGTTATTCTGGGAAGGAAACGTTCCAAATTTTTTCAAATTTTAACAAAATTCGACCGTAAAATGTTCACAGTTTGGATGAGCTTTAGTGCAAAATATCACAATGCAATAGACGGAGGAAAAGTGGTCGGCTTAGCCGTTGGTGGTGTTCCGGGACGTAATCCCACAGGCGGAACCCATCCCACTTCCTAGCTACCGTACTCCTCAAGAGATGAACAGAACAGCCATAATCATAATCATTCGGTCGGAAATCTGATAGGATTAGGGTGTGATTATTCCGGGGGATTGTAATAATTAAGAGATAACGAGGATGAATCAGTGTGAGAAATGAGGAAAACAACTTTTCGGGGATGAAAGATTAAAAAATGAAGAAAAAATCAACATAAATTGCATTGATGTGACATTGTAATAAATCAGACATGAAGAGGAGTCGATTATTTGGTTTCATAACATTACATCCGTTCGCTCTTTTAGCATCCCAGCTGGATACGGTAGTTATCTGAGAAGAGGAAATATCGCGCGCGTTTTCTTCCCTGCCATATACCGTAATCCGAATAAAGGAGAGAAATATTATACACGAAGATGCGCGGAAATAGAAAGAGTGGGGTGGAATAGATGGTGCACAGAGAAAAATGTCTGTCATATAAGGCTCCTGAACTGCGTTTGTATGTCATATATAACATACTGTCTGTTATATATGACATAAAAACGCAGTTCAGGAGCCATATATGACATACATTTCTCTGAGTGTGGGGAGGAGGAAATTACCGGGTTACCAATACCTTTTCACATTGCGCCCACGCTTTCCCCCCGTTCCCCTGACAACGCCGCCAGAAATATCCCACAATAGGCGAGAGATATTATCGATCGAGAGCGTCTCGCGGAGTACGGTAGCCACTCAAAACATTACGTGAGAAAAGCGAAATTACTGTATTTTCCTCCTGCAAGAATCAGTAGAGCAGCTTTGGCAATTACTTGCTTACACTGTATGCAGAGCTTGCAATATATCACAGTAATATGTTGCGGAAAAAATATCGATTGGACAGGGGATTACGGCAGTGTCGATTGGGGACTAATGTGATGGGAGGTGGCACAGCACTGAGTAGCTCAATTTCTCTAGAGCGCTTGTATGAAGAGAAAAAACGGAGAGCATTATAGTGAATCAGGAGTGTGGTACGTTTTACAGCCGTTTAGGAATACAAAATAGAAGTTTCTAAATGTTCTGGCAGATATCCCAAAGGGAAAATGTTGTGGGATTCCTAAAATTCAGTTTGAAAATGTCCAGTCACCATCAGGAGGAAAGAATATTGAAGAGAAGTTTGAGAGTGGAGGGATATTGCCCCCCAAGTTTGATCAGGCACTCTCGATTGAAAGTCGAGAGGGAGGACAACGATGGAACTGAAGTGAGTGAGTGAGAACTGCTCTCTCTCTCTCTCTCTTTATCTCTTTCTCTCTCTCTCTCTCTCTCTCTTTCGCAGTACCGTACGAGAAAAAGAAGATGCGCTTGACCGAGTCAGATGAGAGCAGTTTTCTTAGAGTGAGGCGGAGAATTGAGAGAGAGAGAAAGAGAGAGAGAGAGAGAGAGAGGCGGGGGATTAGTCAACGCCAAGGTCGCCCTGATAATAGCTGCGGCGCGCAAAAAACCGCGCCCCAACCCCCAAACCCGACCCAGAACTAGATCATAATCGGGGCGCTGGCACCAATCGATAAAGAGTTGTGACAGGGGTGCCCCGTTCAGAATGGTAATAGGGCAGGGAGGAATGATTGGAAGGAAGAGAGAGAGAGAGAGAGAGAGAGAGAGAGAGAACCGGTTGACTTCCCTCATTCCCCTCTACCTCCGCTCCTTCGTACATCATCATATCGATAATGCTATGCCCGCACGCATCATTTGGGAGTGTGCGCACTTATCAGGCGAATCTCTCACTAACACACGGTCTCTCGTCTACTCTCTCTATCTATGCACGCTCTCTTCGATCGCCCCACTCTCTTGCTCTGTTTGCCGCCGTCTTACTCTCTTCTCTCTCTCTCTCTCTCTCTCTCTCTCTATCTCTATCTCTCTCTCTTCCCATTCCAATCAGCGTAAGGTCGAGTGTACAATCTCCCCCACTCTCCCATATAGTCCAATCAATAATCAGTGGCTATAGCTTTGGGTTCTCGTGGGAACGTAGTGAGAAACTCTCACACTTGCAAGGGAGTGATTAGGTCCGATTCGGGTTAAAACTCGCCAAAAGTTGGATTGCTCAAGTATACTCATCTCTCTCTCTCTCTCCCCCTTTCGCTTAGGTAAACTCGAGACGAGTAAAGAGAGGGGGAGCGAATCGATAAAATGATGAGAAGTAGTGAAGAAAAATGAAGAGGAAGACGAAGTAGGAGGAAAAAGCGGGGTTTGAGTGTGGGAAAACATGAATATTGTGGATGGATTGAAACGACGGGAAATTGTGGTGTGAGACAGACAGTAAAAACAACCGAGGACTGACGAAGATGGGGACAAGTACTCTCTCTCTTTCTCTCTTTCTTTCTCTCTCTCTCTCTAACACACCCTAACTTGTCGACATCTAGAGACTCCAGAGTGTCTGATATTCAAGATAGTTCAGTCTATTTCCAAGGACTGACGAAGATGGGACAAGTACAAAAAAAAGAGAAAAAGCCACTAGGATCGGGACACTAATCGAAGCTGTTCACGTAATCGAAAGTCATAAAAATTAGAGATAGTTCACTTACAGGTAAGAGAACTTTTTGATGTGATGTCACGATTCTAATCTCTTCTAATCTAGTCTCTTTCTCTCTCGGTCTCTTCGATATATCAGTCGTAATGTCGACCATTCGCAAGGGCGTTAATACGAATACTGATTTTGCATTCCTAATGCAATGGTGAGTGAATGCACTTAAAGCAGACCAGTAAACGACCAAGTGTGTAAGAGAAGACACCTAGAATATTTACATTTCCATTCGCAGAATTGCCGGTCTACTGTAATGAGAAAGAACTGTGATCTCTCACTTTACAGTACCAACGGATTATCAGGTCTCCTAAGAATTTTCGTGGCAAATTGTAGATTTGATTCTCAGAATAGGAGAGACAGAAAAAAACAGCGCTTTTTTGGTTGAGACCTATTCATCATCTAACTCCCAACGGGATTCTGCTATTTCTCACCCCGCAGACCTACCATAGACAGAAGGCTCTCGGCAAAATCGTTCTCTTGGCAGGTTGCCAGCAAGACGTGCTGAACACTCTTCATACAAAACACTCCGACTGCTAACCTACGGGACCGGGGACCTATTCTCACTAAGCTAATACACACAGGGACGTCTGGAGATGTCTATGCTATCTCCAAAAACAACGATACAACGCAAATATCGTTTTGGCGAAATAAAGAAGAACTGAATAAAAATACAAGCAGCGGAACGAGAGAGAGATAGAGAGAGAGATAGAGAGAGAGAGACGCAATGTGCATTATTCACTCTCGTGAATGTAGTTAGCGAGAGAGAGAGCGGGATTGGTGAAAAACAGAGGTAGGCCCAATCCACACAATAAATCTCTATTGCAAGGTTCGCGCACACGATATATTAGCCCTGACGATCGACAGGTGAGAGAAATGGGGGAGAAGAGAGAGAAGGGAGCGAATTGGGACGATCTCCCTCTCTCTCTCTGTGGGAAGCCCAAACCTGATTTGTGATCTGTCTGCGGTTTCTCTCCGCTCCGCTTGTTCAGTCCTCATATATCGAAAAGAAGAGGAGGAAAAAAGGAGATTGCATTTTTTTTCGTCGACTTGGCTGTCAAGTAATTATCATTGATTGGTCTGAACTTGCTCCCAACAGCGATTAGCGACCGAGAAAAACGAGGCCGTTTGAGAAAAAGAAGAAGGAGAGGGCGGCTTTTTGTTCTCAGAGAGAGAGACTTTGCAGAAAGCCTTCGTGATAAATTGGACTGAGCGCTCGACCGGGACCGCCTTTTAGGATGGAGAGAGAGAGAGAGGGAGAGAGAGAGAGAGAGAGAAAGAGAGAGAGAGAGAGAGAGAGAGAGAGAGAGAATGAGCAAAAACCGCTGATGCGAGGCCTCCTCTCTCAAATATTCGCGTGCATCTTGTGTGTGAAATTGCATGTGAAACGGATATACAAGGGTGTCGAGTAGCGAGAGCTGAAGAGTCCATTTTGAGACAAGCGGAGGGGAGATTGGAGAGAGAGAGAGAAAGAGAGAGAGAGAGAGATTGAATATATGCAGATGAGAGAGCTGCTCCGTCCCCAAAGCAATTAGGCGAATGAGTGTAGTTGTACTGAGGGCGGCGGGGGACGACGATAATTAGAAGTGAAAGAGGAGAGAGAGAGAGAGAGAGAGAGAGAGAGAGAAGGGTGAATGAGATAACGGGCGGCATCTGGAGAGCGGGAGGCTGATAGATATATTGGAGATATGTCACGAGAGAGACACAGAGGAGATATTCGAAAAATAATTGAATTTATTTACAGTATCTATAAATAATCTATTGCCTTTTCTCTCAAAACTGTTATGGATATGACCCAGTAAAGTCGGTTAGATTCATTAAGGGGTCTATTAGGCCATACTTTCATGAACAATCTTAGATAGGGTGGAATTGAGTGGTAGGTAACTAGAGATTTGAACAAGAAAGCTCTGTGAACAATGGTGCGACATCTGGTGAGGGTACTCGAGAGTCGCTGTTTGGTGACAGCTTGCAAGTGTCGAAATGACGAATGAAGAGAGAGAGAGAGAGAGAGAGAGAGAGAGAGATAGAGAGAGAGAGACTGCTCAGAAGTCGACGTTTACATGCGACGACGCGCGCGTGACTAGATAAGTAGTAGCAGAAAAGGGAGAGCTTCAACGACCATATCCCGGGATTTTTAAAATTATTTCACTTGTATTCAAGAAAAGGTACGGCGCTAGGCAGCGAAACAGTCATACCTACAGTTAACTCTGTAATGCGGTTAGAAATAGCTATACTTAAACATAAATCAATTCGATTTGTGAAAAAAACGAATTGTGGGAGTGGGAAAAGTAAGAAAAATAGTGGATTTCGTATTAAGCGAACGTCTCGGAGATCGTCGATATTCGTCGTGCGTAAATAATAAGCGATGCTTCTTCTATTGGGGGACTCTCGACTGCTTGACTCCGCCCACTTCTAGCCTGCTTTCTTCTTTTTTTTCTTCTTCTTCTGAGACAAGCATTACTGCTATGAATGAACAGAGAGAGTCTCTCTCTCTCTCTCTCTCTCTCTCTCTCTCTCTCAAGGGAGCGATCGCTCAGACGAATGCATACTCATGTATAAGTAAGAGCGAGATACGATAGAGATGATGTCGGGACGACGGCAGAATCATGCATATCTGCTACTATAACTTCTCTAGGCAGCGTTCCTTGACAGTTAGTATAGTTGGGATGAAACTCTTTCTTTTTCAGATGCTTCTATCTATGTATGGAACTGAGGTGATGGCCGGATTTCCGATATTGGAGCGAACGCTTTGAAATTCAAACATACTAGTTTCTAAATGTTGGGATACGTATCCTTACCAAATCGATGAATTGTTAAGGGTTCCTAAAAGGAAGACTCAAAACGTCCTATCACCGCATTTGCTTCTCGTCTCAAGGGAGCTATCGCCTCCGACGACGTCTCATTTATGCGAACCACCACCACCCTCGAACTAACGAGTGATACGATTCCCACTTATGGGATATTGATCGCTATTTGGAGTAGTGAACAATAAACAACGCCTGGAAAAGATCAAAGATCGCAATGAGCACAAATTTGATTGGCTTGCTCTAAGGAAACCTTAGAGAACGGTCTCCTGGGGCAAATTTGATCTCACAATTAGTTAAGGTAAGTCTAAGTGTTAAGTATAAGTGTTGAGTTTAAGTAAAACTTAGTTTAAAGGTCAGTAAAAATCAGTAAAAATATACGACGATTGTACGATAAAATGCTGCTGAATCTGCTTCAACCGTCGTTTTGAGGGGAGAAGAGAGAGAGAAGCGGTCGACTATGAATGGGCAAGCGAAATCACTGGACTGAATAGAGGGAGAGAGAGAGAGAGAGAGAGTCACATATGGGGAAAAGGAAAGAGGGAATTGAGGCAGTGGCGGCAGCGAAAAAAGAGACACACCCTTAGTGCCATAACAACAACTCCCATTCTTCTTCTTATTCCTCTTCTCCTCCCTACTTTGCTCTCTCTCTCTCTCTCCCTCTCTCTTTTTGTGCCTCGGCTACTCACATAGAGAGATAGTTGTACAACTGATAAATCGGTGAGTCGGTGGGAACAAGGTTCACCGAGAGAAAGAGAGAGAGAGAGAGAGAGAGAGAGAGAGAGAGAGAGAGCCGGCACGACTAATATAATCAGGGAAGTATCGTGCAAGAAAAATGTGGGGAGGCGCAGTAAAAGAGGAACACAGCCTGTCTCTCTAAATGGATGTGTGTCTGTGTGCGAGGGGAGACTGACAACTTGATAGGGTCGGTAAAGAGAGAGATAGATAGAGAGAGAGAGAGAGAGAGAGAGAGATGGAAGTCACAAAGCGAATCGACTTCAGCAGATGCACAAACTAAACCGGGAAGCAGAAGGAGAAGAACCTACAAATGGAAGTTGGAAGGAAATGGGAAGGGAAGTACTGAAAGGAGAGGGAGAAACATCAAACAACCCATCACTCCCTCTTGCATCTTCTCTCTTTCTCTCTCTTGGAACGACTCAATGCATATTCTAGGAAGAGCCAGAGAGAGAGAGAGAGAGGGAGAGAGAGAGGGAGAGAGAGAGAGAGAGACAAGCATACACAACAAGGTTGGAGAGACACGGTGGGAATAATTGATGGCCAGAGGAGGGATGTCGGACTACTCTATAGACCTACTCCCTCTCTCTCCCCTTACGACATCCCTCCCGTTGTAGACTCGATCAATGGAGATGTGTGTGTGGATTTGGGATAGAGAGAGAGTGAATTCAGGCGGGAAAGAGAGAGAGAGAGAGAGAGAGAGAGAGAGAGTAGGAGGAAGAAGTCCCGACTGAATATGGCATAAGCAGCCCGAGTTCGTCGCTATTCCCTTTTCTCCAAATCTCCTCCTCCTCCTTCTATTGACGCCTATTATAATGCGCTTTATAACGAGCAGCAATAACTGTCAATAAGCCAGCTGCGAAATCGATTGAAGACTGCGGGGGCTGAACAACGTCTATTTATCTTTCTTCTCGAGGAGAAGAAAGATAAATAGATGGATTTATTGATTTATTGATAGGAAAGATTTATGCATGTTGGACATTTTTGTCGATAAATAGGGTTTACGATTGTAGAATTAAGAGATGACGATTAGGTTCGTATTTGATTTTTGAGTATTAGGTTGTTATTTTTTTCCTTTGGTAAAAGGTAAAGGTGTTCCATGTCAAGCGATTTCACAGTAGCAAGCTACCACGCTAGATGGGGCAAGCCGGTAAGCCAGCTGCAACGTGGGATTACGTAACCCAAGCTTTCCCAAGGCATCTAGGGCACGTTTACCTTTCGCAATCAAAGTTGCTACCAAGTTACGGCCACAGGGTGGATGGAAGGCTTGGTTGGCCTGGGCAAGGATCGAACTCGTGACCCTTCGAATGACTAGCAGTTGCTTACACCACTTGCCTTCTTCGTCTTCATCTTTCCTTTGGTAGAGAACGAGAAAATGCAAGAATGAAAAAATATGATTTTTTTTAAAATTTGTCTTGCAATCGCACTTTGAATTACAGTATTCCTCTTACTTGAGGAGTGTGATACATTTCAGTGGAAGGAAAAAGGTTTTTTCTCTATTTGCTTATTGTAACTTCAGTATTCCATTCACTTGAGGACCCAGAGTTACGGTAACCTCCGGGGAGAGTGTGAGACATGGTGGAAAAAGCAGGGGAGGAAAAAGTATTTCCGGGGGGGGGGAAATGGAATGCTACTTGCGCTGTTCTACAATGCATGTGGAACGGAGGAGAGAGAGAGAGGGAGAGAGAGAGAGAGAGAGAGAGAGAGAGGCAGAGTCTTTCTTCATATTCAGAGGGTGGAGGGAGAGCGCATCAAATATCAGGAGAGGGAAGCGAATGCGCCCGGTTACGGTAGTTCCGCTCACTGTGAATTAAGTCTACGACTTTGTAAGTCTGATGACTTTGAAGTCTTCGAAATCTTAAGTTTAGCCATTGACAATCATCGTTCTCCACTTAGACTTTTGATTTCGTAGACATATTTCTCTGGTCAACAAAACGTAACCGGCTACAGTATGCGCGAACTGCAGACTGACTAGGGAAGCGGACCTGTGAAAGTTCGTCTCGAAATCGCAGACTGTACTACAGTACTCCACTTACATTGGGAGAGATTACGGTAATCTCTGGTGGAGAGTGTGAGAAAAGAGGGAGATTCTCATGAATAATGAAGACGTGTACAGGATTCGCCTAATCCGCGCGCGCTCGCGTCGAATAATTACAAATGTGAGTAAAAATTTTGAGGAGAGAGTGAATAATTCGTGATGCATCGATGGTCGGTAGAGGAAAACGGGGAAAAGATGAATTGAAGTGGGGGGGGCATCTACCGTACTCATTACTGGGTTACGGTAGGCTGGTTGTATTTTTAGATTGGTTGATTTTCACCTCAAACAGCGGAAGTGGAAATATTGTCACTGAAAGTGGATTCCGCGCAAAGTGAGGTAGTCGGAAATTGACTACACTGTTCCAAAATGTCAGAATAAACCTGGGCGCTACCGTAACCCAGTAATGAGTACGGTAGATGACAACTGCCCGATTTGGGGCTTTGAAGCGACAAAAAAGTCTCCGACAAAGTTGGATAGAGAATGTCGGAAACGCGGCGCAAATTTGGTTACAGAGGAGGAATAAGGAGAGAGGAAAGGGGGGAGAAGAAGACTCAGTTGGACCTCCCTTTGCTCCCAATTTGCCTCTTCTCCTCCTCTAAGCAACCGCTCCCCAAACGAGGAGATCAGTGAGAACTCCCACTGATTTATGTCTGCCGTATCGCGAACTGACTACCGTACACCATAAGCGCAAACTGACTCGAATACCGTAATCTCAAATCCTGCTAAATTCTTACGGCCACAGTGTCTCCCGCCGAAAACGCAGATATGGAACTTATCGCGAATTGACTACAGTATTCCAGAATCTTCGGAGAAAGCGAGGAAAACTTGGTCGCCGATGTCAATTTCCTTATTGCGCCTAAGTGTTCCTGGCGGTGGGCTTCAGTGTTGCGGGAAAACAGGGGGAAGAGGAAGAGAAATACACATAAACGAGAGAAAAGTGTGTATCGAATAGCTAATGAGGGATTTAAACTCATATCTAATATTTAGCTAAGCTAAGGATGGATAACTAAAGGAGTGATAGGAAATAGCTAAGGATCGAAAAGGGAAGGAGAGGGACAGAAACACTGACACACATACATGAGATTGTAATGCATAGCTAAGGACGGATCGCCCGGCGCGAATATATAAGTGAGGTGATAAATAAATAGCAGCGACCACCGACTAGCTCTCTCTCTCTCTCTCTCTCGCTCTCTCTCTCTCGCTCTTGATTGGTGACTACATGCCTGAGCGAGGAGAGAGATAGGATTACAATGGAGAACCGCTGTAGAGGGCCTCATCATGAAAGCGGAGTTCCTAGAAGGATAAAACATCAAGGATCGCGAAAACATGTACCATACAATTGGGACCTTTCAAATAGTTGAGTATTTCGAGGTAGTTATGGCTATTAGTAATATATTTTGTATTTTTTTGCCTTATCTTAGGAATGGAAACCAACGTCTTGAGGCCATTTTACCCAGGTTCCTTTTGAAGCCGCTATGCACGCGCAAGATAACGTAACGTGAACTTAAAAAATCATTCATTAATTTGTTGACGCTATTCTGGTGATTGATGAACATGAACAGAAAAGAGAGAGTTCTCTAACGATTGCCTTGGACAGACGACGAATTGAAGCTTCTGAGAAAACAACGAATAGATTGCTGGGTATTCAGAGACTCTCGCAGAGGAAAAGAAGAGAAGAAGGGAAAAAGTAGTCAAAGCAGGTAGAAGACACGAAAGAAGAGGGAGGAATTCTAGTCGATGGATGTGGAAAGAAGAGGAGAGAGAGATAGAGAGAGAGAGAGGAAGAGAGAGAGAGAGAGAGAGAGAGAGAGAGACGGAGAGTTCAGTGATCTGTAGAAGGATCGCATTGCGCGAAGCGAAGCGGAAGAGGGTGGAAAAGAAGAAGAAGAGGGGGATGAAGGTTATGGGACGGGAGAGAGCAATGAGCATCCATGACCTACATGACAGATGAATCGCTTTTGTGAGGAGAGAAGGCAAACACACGAGTCATCATCGAGTAATAGTAGTGGCTACTTGACACGAGGGGGTTCGGCGATCTTCGGGAGCTCCTTCTACAATTCTCTCTCTCTCTCTCTCTCTCTCTTCTCGTTTTCTTCTCGTCTTGCGCCAACGCTACTTGACTCCCCTACTTGTCGAGTGATTCCTGTAAACAAGAAAGAGGAGAAGAAGAAGTAGAAGAAGAAGAGGAGAAGACGGGTGTCAAACAGGAGATTGAAGAGGGGAAGTGGAGAGAGAGAGAGTGCGGGAGAGTGTTATGCTCACGCGAAAACAGTACCCAATCAGATTTTGAGAAGCCAGTGTTCAGCAATTGCTCGATTAAGAGCTGTAGTGGACAAAGGGAGTGTATTTTTTAAAATTAAGCTATATTTGGCCGCATATTGTATTCACATTCATGGTACTACAATGGAAAGACACGAGAAAACACGGAAGCATAAGGAAATGCAAAACTCGAAATACAATGTGGCATTATTTATGCGACTCGAAAGGAAAATAGAAAATCTCGGAAAGCTTTGGGTTTCATTTTTCCTAAACACGGTGGACTCAGTTATCACATAGCACAATATTACAGGAGGAATTTCAAAACTCGTTATTAACATTTTAGCATATTTTCATGCATATTCCACGAAATATACTCTAAATTTCATAGGGGAAGAGATGGAGAAGAGACTGTCGAAATGGCGGGTTCTTCTCAAACTTCGAAGCCGATCGGTTCATCTCTGTCAACATTCGGTAATCGGCAAAGTTCTTCCTGCAAAATAAAAAAAACATTTTAACAAAATTATGAAAAGTATCTAGTCGTCCATAGGAAAATATAAATTTTGCATAAATCAACGATATCAACAAAATTATGACACCTTCAAATACGATTCTAATCATAAATATTTTTGATGAATGAAAGTTGTTTAAATTTGGAAAGGTGTTTCCCGTCTTCGAGCTGGGCTCGCGGGAAACACACAGTCTTGCAACGCAATGTTTCAGTTACTCCAGAGTGGCCACTTTTCGTCAGACGTAGAGATCTAGTCACGACTACCACCCCCCCCCCCCTAATGGGTGACGAGTCTCAGTGGGGCGGGCGCGCTGCCGTGACCCTTTTTAATTTCAAAATATATTGACGCACCCCATACATAGATAATACACTGGCCTTGTTCTCCTCTTCTTCAATCACTTTTCCCGAGCAGAAACTGTAGAAGCAACAAGCGATGCAAGAGAAAACGACGATGAGGGAAATGATGAGAATGAAACAGAGAGCAGTGAGGACGCAACTGAAAGGTAACGGGAATTTCATTATATTTTACCAACATTTAATAAAATTTTATTTTTTTTAAATTTAAATCCTTATTTATACTTATTATTTAATTGTATTTATACCGAGGCGCAACAAGATTTGAAAGTAGACAAGACGTAAAGGGAAGATGTGGGGGACTCTCCGAATTTCACTTGAGATTGCGAGGTCTTTTAGGAATTTGTAAAAAATACGTGGATAACCTATTCAAATTCAGTCGGATTAAAAATCCGGAATAATCATTTCCCGCCTCCCAAATGCTTTTCCTGTTTTTCTAAAGACATGAAAAGTTGCGTTCATATCAAACTAACACTTTTTTTATTATGGCCAGAGTTGTTTTGTAAATTCTTTCTACGAATCAAATCATCTCTCGACTTCAGAAGGTCTCGAGAAAATTTCATTCCGTACGCGTTCTAGTCAACAGTCTAGACTCTTTTTTCAGTCGACTTTTTAATTTCTGAGAAAAAGTGAGAGGGAGAGTAATCGAATGACATGTTCAAATCTCACACGCAAAAAAAGTTATCAGCTATGGATTGTACTAGGGGTGTATCACATTAGAATTCGTTGATTTTAAACTTGTTTTCAAATTTTTTAAAAGCAATTTCTAGCTCTGGAGTATCTTCTCACTTTCAGAGGGAGGGAATTTCTACCGTGTGCGTAAGCGCTGTGTGGCTTCGGCATAAGAAGCGCCTGAGATGCTTACGAGAGATGAGAGGACTGATTACGATACCAATTATCTGTCTTTGATCAAATCTCTTTCAGTCAGAGAATGCGACCAGGAAGCGATCACTAATTGCTATAATAATAAAATAATATTAATGAGAGTCATGAGGAAGCGCGGTGGAATAATATGGATGAAAAGAAATGGTTGATTGTTGCCCATTCAACATTAGAATTTTCCCAGGGACTGCGCACTCTGTGAGACATGCTTTGAGTAAAATGAGAAAAGGAACAGGGACAAAGAACTGAGACTGTTTTGATGGCTTTCAAATTTCAACTCAATGATTCATTCATTTTCCTCAGCCCACTTCCACATGTCAGAATCCAGGTTGTAAAACAGTATTACAGAGCGTGGGAAAGCGAGAGAGTCGCTCTCTCGTTTTAATACGCTCTCTCTCAAAATTAGTGTTTACATAATTCTATTGGTATAACTCAATCTTTCTAGTAGCAAGTTTGGTATATTTATAAAACGTGTCTGAATAACATACTGGTATGGTCAATGACGAACCCTACTTTCTATTATTTCTGTCTTTATGAGCATACTCACATGTACCAGATGCACTGGTCGCATTCCATATTTTCCTCTTCTGGTCGTCGATTGTTTCTGGATGATTGAGTCGTGATGCGGACGACTACGACGAGATTGAGAGCGAGAGAGAGACTGAAGAGAGAGAGAGAGAGAGTGAGAGAGAGAGAGACCTCTCAAGGAAAGTAAGGAAGAAGGAGGGAGGGAGAAGAAACTATGGATGCCAATTGGGCGATCTCTCGCTATGCTCAGGAAGCACACGAGAGACACGGCGTGATTATTGTGCGAAAAAGTGGGGAAACGAACTAGAAGAAAGGGGAAGAAGCACAACTTTCTTGACCAACCGCGCAGAAAGAGTGAGCAGACACGTATTTCCTCCTCTCATTTGATGTCTACTACCTCCTTCCGGGCGGTTAGACCCAAAAAAGAAAGTATTCGCAAAGAAATAACTCTAAATATATGCGCATACCGAGGGTTTGTAACGCTAATGCTGGAGAGCGTGAAAAAAATGTGAGAGCTGGAATTCCGATTTGATGCACTTTCTCGAAAATTAGAGTATCAAAGCTTGCTCTGGGTATATGGAGTTTCAAACTCTTCAAAAAATTTTATGAGTAGTGCCGGGGAAGAGAGCGGGCGCTACTTTTTTCTTGGGACTTATCGCGCGGAATGAGTTAGAAGACACTGATTCCCTCCTCTCATTTGTTGTCCTTTTTCTGGGCGGTTGGCCCCAAGAACGAAAGGAGAGAGAGAGATAGAGAGAGACAGATAGAGAGAGAGAGAGAGAGAGAGAGAAATAGCGCTAATGCTTACATGCCGAGTTCGATAACTGTGACGAGTCCTTCCACAATCGAGAGAAACGAAGGAAGGATCTGGGGATGATTCATATGAGAAAAAAGGATTATACTTTGTAGGGATGCCACTTCGGCAGAGGGAGAAACGGATGATAAGAAGCTGAGAGTCAGAGGCAAAGAGACTGCCAAAGGGTATGCACAACATCGAACAGGCATTACTACCTCAGGCTTCACGGTCAACAAGCTGAATGGTCAGAGTTCACACAATCTCTCGCGAATCGACCAATCGAGAGAGAAATGACCCCTGGGGCATCGACAATGAATAGAACATAATGCTTTGACATACCCTTCTAATATCCGGGGTGAGTTTGAGAGCGGAAAGTATTTGATAGTTGGCGTTGACGGCTTTCACTGTCAGCAGTGAAAGATAGCAGAGACCATGTAGAATGAGGTACTTGGGAAGGAAGGGCTGCAAGGAAATCGTTACAGTGTTTTATCATAAAATTAATAGGTCTATTAATTAATATTAGACCTATTACTTAATAAATAATTAATTAATTAATTGGTCTAATTATCATGGAGTACGAGTAGCGGCGAGCATGAACTTCAATGTCACATGGAGTGTCAACGAAGATTGCTCTTAGATAAGCTGAGAAGAGTAGGAAGAACAAAGGAAATCACATCACGACAAAGCCCCGTACACGATTATGTGTTTTATGCGCCATTTCTGTAGGCTTCCTTGATAAATGTGCCAAAATTCTGACTATTTATGTGCTCATTCTCTCGTCAGAAGACAGGATCAAGGGAGAAACGGGGAATCGTCAGATGTGTACCCAGTTTATGTTCCGGTATTAGAAGTTTCGCTCGGTTCGCTCTAAATCACAGGTGTGTACTTTTTTCAATATACACTGTTTGTTCGAACAGTAAATACACCTTTAATAGTAATGCACAGAGTAAAAAGGAATATTGCACACCAAATGCGCTACGAACTATACCGTATAGTATTACACACAATGCTACGTTTCACTTCAAGAGCTACCTGTGGTTTGTTTATTGTACGAGTATATCGTTGTTCTTTCGTCCTTGTTACCGGTGTTTATCAGCGGAACGTGTTAATCGTTCGGATTCGACATACCTGTGCAGGGCAGTCGTTGAATCTGAATAGAGCAAGCACGAGTCCAGAAAAGGGAAGCACACCGAATATCCCGAGAATCATCAGTGAGTTGGCTGCAAATCACCTCAATACAAAAATGCGCTGGGCGAGAGAGTGTGCGAAAGCGAGAGTTCCTCTCTGTTTCACACGCTCTCTCACTCAAAGCGCCCTCCGATGACCATCTCACATCATTCCACAGGCCGGTCAACCTTACAGAAAGGCCTTTGGAGTGAGAGAGCGTGTGGAATCGAGAGGGACTCTCTCACTTTTGCACACTCTCTCGCTCTAACCCTGGTCTGTAGGTTTGGAATCATGTGATCTGTGGTTAGATATGAATCATAAGTGAGCATGTTTTGAGGCACCAATTTTTGTAATGTAACATTGATGAGGACCCGTAGTAGTCCACTTTTTCTGGTTTCACAAATAATTTGTATTATTTCGAAATAGACATACTACGAATTTGGTCGATGGTCTTGCGAAATCTGCGACGTCGCGGTCGCTTTTCCTCGAATTCGATGAAAATGCAAGCAGGAATTTCATCTCGTAACATTATCATCGATCTGAAACTCAGAGGGAAATAAGTCCATGACTTCAGAACTCTTGGCTACTGAGCGACGACTTTAAAGTCTAGAAAGTGCCGCTCCCCTGCCTCTAATCGAAGCGAATAGACTTATGAAGTCGTCGATCGGTAGCCGAGAAGTCTACAGTCGTAGGCTTATTTTTCTGTGAGAACTGAGCCTAGGTTCATAGCTAAGTTCACTAAACAGTTAGACGCGCGACAACGGATGGATTGACTTTTAGGTAAAAATCTTAGTTCTAAAAGACTTGGGGAATCGGGGCCACTAGCTCTGTAAAGCAATATGGCTAATGCACTGAACGGCTTCCATTCCCCGAAAAAGTAGGACACACTTCTTTAGTTTGCAAGAGGCCAAAAATGAGAGAGAGAGTGGGAGAGAGAGAGAGTGGGAGAAGGACAAGAAGTGAAAACTATCTGTTTCCCTCTCTCTGCCTCTCGACTGTTCAAATGTGTGTATGCGATGCGACGGTCAAACAACGTTGTGTTCCATGAGTTTATCGGGGCGAATGAGATGCGTATGATTTGAGATATTGTGGGTATTACACCGGCGTTCCCCTCGTGAATCGCGTCAACTTCGAATCCTCCCAGCCACTGAAATATAATATTATTAATAATAATAATAATAATAATAATATTAATAATAATAATAATCTTGATAATAATAATAATATTAATAATAATAATAATAATAATAATAGTATAACTAAATGTAGCTAAACTTACCAATTGCTAGACAAAACACGACAAAATACTATGCCATTTGAGTAATCACCATATTGTTTGAACAGACCAATCGATACCCGCCGTGGGTCTATTTTTGTACATTTTCCACCTTTCTCTGCTCAAAGCGCTAATTTCTTATTCTGAGAAAACGAAGAAAATGGGATATCTGGAATATGAGAAGAACAATTCTCACGTGCAAAAGTGGTCTGCCACCAGGCATCCGAGACAGCACATGGGAACACACGAGAGGATTAGCGTTCCAATGAGGGCGTGAATAAGGGAGCTGCAATCATTAACAAAATTAACTAATTAATGAATGCATGAATTAGCTAATTACAAATGTTGATAATTAGTGGAAAAGTTTCGTACAGCCTCCACAGCCAGGGATCGCAGAATTTGTCGAAGTAGATCTCCTCGAAGGTCACTGAATTCCACTTCCACGAGACCAGACCGATGCCAATGATTACGCTCAAATACATTTATGAATGGAATTAATCAATATTTTACAAGGCTGACAGAAAAAAACGTCGAGATCATCAGACAATTTCTTCGGGATGAAAACAAAGTTATTTGTTGCGGCCCCGCGTAAAAATCGACAGAGCCAGATGTAATGAAAGGAAACTGATTTGCCAAACGACTACTCAGAGAGCGAAGTCTCCACCTTTCCTCACCCTGGAGTGTTCACATCTCCTATTATTAAGAGCAGCATTGTCTCCATCTCTCGATTTCTCACGATCTCTCACCTGGAGACAACATCTCCAGAGAAATGAAAGTTGGAGACTTCCCGCTCTGAGTACAAATACTCACAAGGCAACAGCGAAGAGCCCTGCTATGCCGGCAGCAATACGTAGTGCGAGATTGTTTTTCTGCAGTTAATAAATCACTCGTTAGTCTCATGATCTAGATCTCGTCAGCAAAGATAATTGGGATATCGCAACTGTTACGAATAGCGGGGATTTATTTCTGCACCCCGTCGACGCAAATACCGTACTCACCCAATGCGCGACGAGTCTGATGGCAGCGACGGTGAGATGAATGAGACTGTAGCAGATCAGCCAGATCGGAAGCGTCGGCTGTAAATTGACATTGATTGTTCATAAATGCGCTCGTCCGGAAATATTTAAAATTATATTTGATCGAAATATAATTCCTTTTAGTTCTTTGATGTTGGTATTCTGGTCCTGTTTACACAAAGCCCTGGACAAATCCGAAGATTCACGAGGTTTAGTTTCTGCGAACGTGCATGCTTCATGAATTTTTTCTTGGAGGGATTCTTCATCAAAGTTAGGAGGTATCATGCGGCAACTCTCCGCCCGAATGCGGGCGCGGTTCCTTTGATCACTTCACCCATGCAACGCGTCGGTGAAAACAAACAAAGCGGGAAGCGGCTCTTGTGTTTGAGATAACGTCACTGAGTCATCCATGGAAATAGTCAATGAAACACACAAACGGGTCACAAGTCGACTATTTAGGGAGAACATGGTAATAACACGAGCCTTCCACGACCTCAGGTAATTGTTTGTCCTCCTCATGCACCGAATGACCCCTAACTAAGTGGGTAACTGGGTGTATAGTGATGGAAAGGAGTGTTGTTTCAGAAATGTGCGAGGATGTGATATTTCTGTACCTGTGCAGCGCAACGTTTTATATTAGAAATGGCGATCGCGAGACCGATCAACGGAACTATCGACTGCATGATGATGCTGGCAAGGGATGGTCCTGAAATAAAGAAAAGTTTGGAAACGTTCGACCCGATAACACTACTTATATTAGTTTCAACCACTATTGTGTACGGTAGTACACGTTGAATAGCTAACAAATATTGCAAACTAATTCTACTAATCAAGTTGTATGTAAGTGATGTGTCTGGGCAACTTCGAAAAATATAATTTTTTTGAAACCCCTTACTGCTATTGATACGAGATACAGCGAGTTTGTTTGGGTCACTGTAATCTGATCACATCTTGAGTTTTTTTTGATGAAACTATGCTTACTGCTATTGACAAATCGGCGCACTCGTTGACTGGCTTTGGAGGGCGGTCGGAAAGTGCGCGAGGCACGTGAAGATTCCTGTCGAGGATCAATCTCAGCCTCTAATTCCATCAATTCGGCTGCAGTAATTATTGTAATTATACAGTACTATTATTTATCTTTTTTCAAATTTGAATTTGAGAGCATTCAAATTGTTCACATGAAATGCCACACGGAGCAGCAAAGAAGGAAAACGAGGAGACTGTTATTTTCTATCAAATATTACTGCAGCCTATAGTACGTTCATCATCTGTTCCAGAAATTGCGTGCGGTGAAGTGCGCCAAATAGTTTTCGTGCAACCATTAAAATATTTTAAAATAGTTTTTTTACAATCCAACATACCCTTCTGCATGGTCTCCTGGTAGCTCATCTTGTCACTCATCTTTCAATATGTGCAGTACAGGGCGAAAGTCGTAGCGCTCGATAAGACTAAAGGGAGAAATGGGAGAGGCTCTCACTCTCTGAGGATGGTGAGCGAGCCAGCGATAAATAGCCCCCTCCCCTCTCTCTCCAGTGTCTCTTATCACGTGTGTTGACTCAGACGCGCTCGGTAAGAAGACATCCGACACACATTTGATCATGATGAGACTCAAGCCCAATTTGCATATTACCCAGAAAAAGTAAGCCTCTCAAGAGGCGCGTCACAGAATACTATCGTCGCAAAGTGCGCGAGTCAGTGTGTATCAAATGACTGCGATTGAATATACAATAAACTATCGAGGGGGCAATTCGTTGACAGTAGCTGAGCTTCATTTTGCTGAAATTTATCTTGTTTGTAAGCCGAATCTACTAGAAAAATCTCCATTTCCTGAAGTTTGTTCGGGTACTTGATTTCGAACAGCAACTGACAATCCTCTTGTAAGGCTAGTGCACGTTGTGTGTCAGATCCCTTTAACAAAGGGCGACGTGCCATTCGTGATACCACTACCCGTAGATTCTCTCCATCGGCATCGGAATGAGCCTCACTTATCCTATTCTTGTTGCGCGAGCGCAATTGTCTGAAATCTATCATTGAAGGAGCGGCAATTCGCACGAAATTCTCCGGGTATTCTCCACCTCTTCGCTTCTTATTAGTCAACAATCTGAAATCCCGCGTGCCCACCACGGAAAACCGTAGGAGTTAGACACACGATACACATGATTCCAAACCTACAGACCAGGGTTAGAGTGAGAGAGTGTACAAAAGTGAGAGAGTCCCTCTCGATTTCACACGCTCTCTCACTCCAAAGGCCTTTATGGAAGGTTGGCCGGTCTGTGGAATGATGTGGATATCCTCGAGAGATCAAAACGATAGAGGCGCTCCTTCAGTATGCGAGAGTTTCAAACTCTCCGTCTTGGCTTATCTAGAATAGATATGCTTGCCTGACCATGAGAGTGATTCTGCTGCACAAGTTGCACTTGTGCCCTCAAAAGCTACAGTAGAGTGTAGCACTGCCCTCATTACGCCTCGCTGATTCCCCAGCACAATGCTCCAAAACGGCGATAATAGTAGAGGTTGAGTATTCAGTTCCGAGAAGAGGGGACATTTGAATCGAAGACCCGCCTCTCTCGCTTTCACTATGCGCGTCATTGGGCGACTCCGCGAAACATACCCCCGGATACATTGGATTTTTCAAATCCCCATCGAACTTTCGTGTCGTCGCGTTTCTTTTCTCTCCTTCCCCCCTGCAAAACATGAGAAACCTCCCCCAATTTGGCATCCCTACGCCTCAAAACTCTCCCAAACCTATCCTTTTCGCGACAATTCGAAGTGTTCCCTGCATTTACCAGTACTTCTTTCGAAAATGGCGGTGTCAAAGTAGCAAAGTTGTTCTCGCTTTTCCCGTTTCGCTAAACTCATTCGTTGAAAATTTATCGGCGGAAATCAGTGGAGTTACTCCGTATCAACTCTAATTTCCGTTCGGCGCTCAAATCTATTTTCAATAAGGTAGTAGCGAGTATTTCAAGGAAGAGGGCTTTTCCCTCCCCTGTACGAAATCCCCCCACTCTTCCCCCAACTCTGCTCCTTGGTTACTGTCACCGGTCTCCATGTGGCACTGACGAATTAGAATGGGCGATTCGGGACTACTCGAGGGGATGTGAGTCCCCTCCCGTCCGATTCTCTCTGACATTTGCATTTCGACCGGCGTTCCCAGGCCGTTTTTTCGGGGTCTAGATGTACGAAAAAGCACTGGTTTCGTGGGATTTTAGCCGTCGCGTGATAAGTCGAATGTCATTCGCGTCGTCCGCTATACGATTTCTAACAAGAAGACGCGCCTAATTCAGTGCGCTCGAGAGGTATTCAGAGGCTATTGTGTGATACAATGGAGAGGGTGAATGATGCCGACCAGCAACTCAAGTGAGTACATTTTAATACAAGTTAACTTTAAATAATTAAGTTTTACAAATACCTACTCCAAAACGAGTTCAGCACTGAGGTGACCCATTACTAGCTGTTCCTCACATTTCAGGAAGAACGGGCACGTTCCTCCTCCTCCCTCACCTCCAGCGGTAGTCGACCATGACACCGAGTTCTTCGGAGGAGTCCAGAGAAAGAGGTACGGTATCATTCCGAAAGTACTGTAACTAGCACGACGATGCTACCGTAATCCCTATTGGTTGTGAGGAGAGTTGAGTCGCATGCCGTTAGTGGGCAATGTATTTTGAAATAATTTTAAAATTATTTTTTTAAAAAAAAAATTGCAGATCAGTTCCGATCCTTAAGGAGTCGATGACGATGCTGACGTGTGCTCGCAAGGCCGCCGTCTTCTCTCTCAAGGACATGCCCAACCGCAAGCGGCCCGCACCGGTACGGTAATAATAATAATTATCATTATTTGTCCAAGCCCAATGCGAAACGGAATTTGAAAATTCGCAATACATAAGGTGAAAATATGGGAAGGGGAGTCTCCGAATTTCACTTGAAATTACGGAGGAGATTGTTGGGTTCAATCTAAAGTAGTTATGTGTCTCTCTGAAAGAAGCGGCGGTACTAAACTACTCAGTAATGTTGTTCGAAAAGTTTACAAGTCGATAACTGGCACAGGGAGGGTGAGACGGTCATAAGTACAAAAGTTTACAATAGTAGTATAGAAATATTCTAGCGACGGATAGAAGTCTGTTTATTTTTAAATGCAGTTACCAGGGCCTTACAATCCGTAAGAGTCGAAATAGGGGTATCAATAGTAGTACAAGGCCTGGCTCTAAATTCAGACGGTCTTAAGTCGGTTACACTTGTTACCCATCATGTTCAGGAGCAAATCATCTCCGACCGCTACGCTGGAAATTTCAACTTCGTTGGTCCGGCGCCTCCCATTCCTCCTCGCAGGTCAAATAAAGTCATTATTAGCGTTTAGTAGTGGGTCCTATTGTTCATAATTGTTCCGTTTAATGTTGTTAGAAATCGCACTAAGGGTTTGCAGAAAAGCCGCAGTAGTTCTTGGTTTGTGATTGTCAATGAATAGAAACAGAGAAAGATGCGCGTCAACTCTGGGGATTGCTTTACTTCATCAAATGATTTCTGAAATTACATAAAGAAGAAGTTTTCCAATTCATTCATTCCTCAAACCCCTTTTATTCAAATAACATTTCCCACATGTATATCTATCTACATTCTGTTAAAGTACCCTTGCGGTGTACGATAAATGAAGTAAATACATATCAATTTCAGGATCGCCTCGGCTAATCGTTTTCGTCGTTCTTCTCATCCCTCTCTCCCCGTTTCCTCTCCCGTCTCTCCCATGGTCGTCCCCATTCCCGCAGTCAATTTCTTCTTCGGAGAATTCGCCTCCTACGTCGCACCCGAGATTGCTGCAGAGAGAAGAGCGAAGAAGGCTAAGGAGAACGAAAAGGTGAGCGACCCTCTCAAACTACAAACTACAATGATCCAAAAAATATAGTTCTAGCATCTACGGTACTGAACACCCATCTAAATGCTGGCTTGCAGTTGCCAAGAGGGGGTAACTTTCCAAGATTTTTTTTACAATTGGAGAGAGAAAAAAATTATTCGCAGGTAGTGCGTACTAGCACAATTATTGTTGCGATAGATATACAAATTTATTAAAAAAATAACAATGAAATATTATTTGAGGTGGAGATGGAGGTGGTAGACGAGCAGCAGCAGTAAATATTATCAATTGCATCATCCCCTGCCAGACTATCAGCGCTGTTCATCCCTTCGCCAAGCAAATGCCAAATTCACGAATTATCAAACATATTCCGTCATTTCGCCTTACCTAATTTACATTTCTGTAATCGATCATCCTGTAATATACGTTGTCTCATTGTCCACTGCACGAATTTGAGCACCTAAAGCACTGCACATAGTCGATAATCACAGTTGGATGCGTATTGATAAATAAGTAAAGGGTGTGCTGCATTGACACCGCATTCTCTTTCTCTTCGTAATCACTTTACGCTTCGCTTGAGATTTGACATATGGTCACGATTTTTACTCACATGTTTCTAACTTCTTTACCATCTGACGCACCATAATTAGAAGAATGATCTCTGGATATTGTATTATGCAACCGCTTTTCGCGCAAAATAACACCAAAAATAGCACATGCCACCTACAACGTTGGAGACACTCTTATCAATTAATGTCAAATATTTCACCTTGTTGTTTTGCCAAACTTGTTCTCGGTTTTCATCGAGAATACCTTTGCTGACTCAGTGTCCTTCGTTGTCTCTCGGATATGAAGTATTCCTGTTGTTTGGCGGGAAGGTACACCTAAAAGCGCACCTGAACACACATCAGACAAAAACAGAAAGAGAGAAAAGCGAAACGACAAGGTCGCGCGGTGTCATCACTGTCATTCAGAGTCGCTTCCACACAATGGGCGACTGCCTATTTCTCCTCATCTACCTCATACCGTACTCCCTGGTGGCAGCACAGTTTCCGCAGCAGCCGCAGCAGCCATATCCCGGCTACCCACAACAGCCGTTCCCCGGGTACCCCCAGCAACCTTTCCCAAACGTACCACAACCACCCCAGCAACCCTTCCCGAACGTCCCGCAACAGCCCCAGCAGCCCTTTCCGGGCTACCCACAACAGCCATATCCGGTGTCCCCGCCTCAACCCGGGGCACCGCCGCTACCCGGCGTGCCCATTCAGCCTCAGCCAGTTGTCCGACCGCTCAAATGCATTGACAAGAAGCAGTAAGTATTTATATTATTTTTTTACAAAAATAACGTAGTAACAAGGCATTGGTAGTAAACCCATTAGAAAACTTGTATTCTAACCAAGGCGATGTGGATAGACTTTCCAGGTGTTCTTATTGGTCCAGAAATGGCTTCTGCAACCACACCTTCTACAACGATCAGTACAAGAGGGAGAAGTGAGCATTTACTTTATGCATTACGAAATATCTCTTTTTTTGCAATGTAGTCCACATTGTTGACTACAGCTCGATCCTAAAATATAAAATGGTTAGTGAAGACTGAAGAAAGAAATACTGATTTAGCCGTGGCTCTCACCATATGAATACAAAAATTATAATGAGAAAGAAAGCAAAGGGAGAAACACATCATTGTTCTCCACCCCAAGTTTTTGTTCCAGATTGTAGGCTTTTTATGCATAAAAACGTGAACTGTTGATTGAATTTCGCAATCTTTTTGCTTTTCAAGAACGTAATTTCTTTGAACACGCAGATGTGCAAACTCGTGCGGTCTTTGTTCGACGGATGTAACAGGACCTGGATCGAAATGTGTGGATACGATTCAACAGTGAGTCAAAATACTTCAAAGCAGATATGATAAAAGTATTACTGCCAAGCATATATTGAATTCCCACGAAACGATGATGAAATAGTTCCGTGTTGAATTATTGTTTCCCCTTTTCCATTTCCAAGTATTGCTTACAAGAAATTGGACTGAGATTAGTGGTGTTTCAGATGCGCCTCGTACATATCGATGGGATACTGTAGTATACCTGGTGGGATGCAGGCTTGCTGCGCCACATGCACGGTGTCGGTTCGTACTACCGGTCCGACTGCCCCGACCAATCCGACCGCACCTGGCGGCCTTTCGTCTATGCTCGGAGGCCTTCTACCTGGAGGAGGAGGATCCGGAGGGCTGCCACAGGTGCCGAACCCGATGGGCACGTTGGGTTCGGTTGCTGGCGGCCTTGGTAACCTCATTCCTTCGAATCCACTCGGAGGAAGCGGTGGTGGCGGTGGATCGAACCCACTGGGTTCTATAATAAACTCACTAGGAGGACTCGGCAATTTGGCCAATTTGGCAGGAATGCTGGGAGGAGGCTGAACCATTAACATGATTGCACACATTTCGATCAGAATGTATTTACACAAAAATTCGTTGCGATAAAGGAATAAGAATAAGCACAAATTGTACAGTGAATCTCGATTATTCGGAGGCAGCCACCTGATTTAGAAAGCAGTGATTGGAAATGACATAAACAGAAAAGTGGATCACGTATGCACAAAGGGGTGTTGACAGTTTTCCTGGTTTTAGCGGGCTTTTGACTGAAGCTCTCGGGAAATCTACACATCAGAATAGGTCATCAATTACAGTTCCATTCGCTATAGTTCGAAGTCGTGACCTACTGAATATCGTCCGGCGATAACGCATGGGGGGGCTAGATCATGAGACTTGGGTAAGTGTAAGAGTGCGGCGCGCGAACTCTCCAGGATGTGACGCGAAATAAGCAAGTAGCATGTACACGACAATCTGGACTACCTAGCGAGTCACAACTTTTTGAATTCGCGCTATGAGTAGATCATGAGACGTGGTTAGATGTGCGTGGACTCAGAGAAAAAATACTTCGTCGCATTCATGAACGAATTGATTAATTTTATGGAAACATTCTATAAGTAATTGATAACTGCAAACACAGACGGCGTGTGTTTCCACAGTACTTGAATTCATCATGCCTACGACGAAGTAAGTTTTTTCTGAGTGTGGGGGGAATAAATGGTTCATTTCTCCGTCGGTGTAGGAGGTCTTTTCTTCGCTTCGATAATCGAATCACGAAGGAAATTGAGAACGACGCCATAGGAAGGAGAACTGCGCTCGCTTGGCTTGCACATGTCGTGATGGATCTGCAACCAGAACTGTCACACTTTTAATACAATCTAAAAAAAGACTTAAAAGAAAGTAAAAATGATTTAGGAGCTTTGTTGGAAGCAAACATTTCCCCTCGTTACAATTAGTATTCCTCTATGTTGTCAACGTGTTTCACCATTTCCACCGTCCTCATCGACGTTAGATCTATTTCTCTGTTTTTATAAACTTCACACTACACTAGAAGATGCTACAAATCTCTTCCTTTTTATATTATGAGTCATTGAATGTTACTACATACTTTACTATCGCATTATTAGGATCGCGTGTCGTGACAACTACACGGGATTCACTTCGTTAACCATGTGACGAAAGTCAAGATATTTTTCGGAAAGATCAGAAATATCACATGATGCCAATTTCCACCAAATATTTGGGTATTAATATTTACCTACAGCCTATTGTAAAGACAACGTGGTCTTGCAGCCATTAACATTTGATAACAGTGACTGTGGAATAACGCCAGAATTCGGGGAAAAACATTCACGTAGCAGCATTGACCAAAAATTGATCCACTTACAAATAATTATCAGACACTATCTGACAGGATTGAAATGGGTCCGTATTAGCGAAAATTAACATGCGCTGAAAAGCTAGTTAAGGGGGGTCAAGGGTAAACTTCATGTGTAGAGTCCGAAAATCGACCTTAAAATGGCCTCCGCTCAAACCCGGCTGAGATATGTTTCATAATTTATGAAAAATCGAATTTTCAATTTTTTGTCAGAATGATCATAAACCCTTATATAGTTATATTTTCGGAAAGCTGGTCACGAGAGGAGTATTTTTTCATGAAGAAAGTTTCTCGAGGTGTCCACAGCGAAAAAAGTTGTGGTCGATTAAATTTTAAAAATTAACGCCTTGAAAAAAAATTCCTCTACACGCACTATTTTTTATTGCATTTTTGGACTCCTTGTGAAAAGTAAATCTAGGAGAAAAATATTTGAAATCGAGATCGGCGCGGAAAGCTGGGTGTACAAGGGTATTTTCTCGTAAAAGTCGTTATTTTTCAACATATTCGAAGCTAATTTCTGTTATATTCTGTTTCGAGCCTAGTGGCAGGAAATATTTTATACACTTATCATGTTGCATCTACTGAAGAAATGGTAGTTTGATCCAACGACTTTGAAAAAAATTTTTTTTTTGAAAATCCATGAACCTGGTCAAAACTACAAAATTATTATTTCGAATTATCTGGAATATTAGTGATCCAATGAGTTTGTAAGTTCTGCAGAAATAATTTATTCTACAGTAGGATACCATATACTGAACAAGAGTGAAAACAGATAAAAATTAAGTTTCGATATTTTCGACCATGAACCCGGTCTTGGCACTCACTTTCTCTGGGATACCCACCGCTGCCTGACTAGGCAGATTGGACGGACTCACTGTGCTCATCGCTGCCTAACTAGGCAGATCGGACGAACGGACAACAGTTCGCACGTTGAAAATCGGAAAATCGCTTGGGAAACATATTTCCACCTCTTTTTCCCCTACAGAATGCTATATTATTAGAGTCAGAATCGAAAGGCACGTCGAATAAACTATGTCTCCTGGTTCACACTATAACGGGTCAAAAAGTTGTTTTATCTCGCCTCATTGGACGATTCACGTATAACCAAATATACCATTGAATTCGCCATAAAATTATGTTCGGGTACGTGGGTTTTGGGCTGATTCGAGCTGGTTGACACAAGTTATGAAAGGAAAACGTGCCGCGCCCTAAAGTGGCGCGGCGCCATTTTGGCGCCTGGAGGCGAAATCTTGAAAAACTAACGACGCCACGTTGTGCAGAATCAAAAACAACCCCTACCGATTTTTCAAGAAATTTGAAGAACATCATTTTGCCTGTGCCGACCCTTGAACAACGTTTGTTGATTCTATCGCGGACAGCGTCATATATGGGTTTATGATCTATCTGCCAAAAAATTGAAAATTCGATTTTTCATAAATTTTAAAACACATCTCAGCCGGGTTTGAGCGGAGGCCATTTTAAGGTCGATTTTCGGACTCTACACATCAAGTTTACCATAGAGGCAATTTTTTAGCATGGGCTTTTTATTCGCTAGTACGGACTCTTCAGGCAGAATCTCAATCCTGTCAGAAAGTGTCTGTTATACAAAAAATATCATTTATTTACCTCTTCGATGTGATAAAGTGCTCCTCTGGAGTAGACTGCGGATTCGCGTGGAACGACTATTCCCTTCGTTCGTCCGATCAAATTGGATTCCTTCGTTTCGATCATCGAAGCAATTATGGGAATCGAATCGTGGATGGCTGCGAAGTCTCGATCCAACTGAATATCAATATTTATATTATTATTCCTCGAATATTCTATTTCTTAGGACCTAATTTCTTAGTACCTAATTTCAGGGTGAGGAGATACAGTACCAAAGAGTAGCGGCCAAGTCATGGATGCTATATTATTATGTTTTCATTATCTAAAAAGGGAAAAAAAGGAGAAACCGTACCCTTTTGTTCAACTCGTTGCTCTGCATCAACAGTCGAACATCTTCAGAGGGCGAGAAAATTTCGTAACCCCAGTCCGCGATCGGACTTCCCTTGTGAGGAGTAGCGATGAAGAGAATTCCAACAGTCTCTGGAATTAATAATTGTAAGATTCATTCCCTCATAAATAACGTGTCTTCCAAAAAACCTTCGACTTCTCTGAACATTTGTATTGAATTTTGCAACCATATTGTAAAGAATAAGCGGTGATGAATTCACCAATTTGGAAAATAATTGAAAGAACCCACGTTTCCTCAGCTGCAAAACGTCGAGAACGAGCTTCTTCGCGAGAAGTCCTCCGAGTGAATGACAGATGAAGACGACCGGACGAGAGCCTACTCCAGCACGGTCTAATTGTTCAGCGAAACGATCTGATCGACTCTGAATAAAAATAACTATTTTTATTGACATTCAGGAAATGAGTAATTTATATTTTTGAGTTATAAAGTGTGAGTGTTTACATCACGGGTGATTTAGCGAATTACGAAATACAGACAAAGAGGACTCTGAGTGAGCGAACTTTGCGTTCACCTTCACTAAGGGTAAACAGTCGACCACTGTGAACCGTAAACCGGGTTTTTTGGTAAAATCTATTTTTGATGTATTTTCGAACCTGCAAACTCTCCATTGTTCCCGTGTACTGCAAGAGATAAGAGGGATATTCAATGCCAATTAATCGAATCGGATCAGCCAGGTCCCGAGGCAGCCAGTCCTGAGGAGATATGAATTTAGAGTTGATGATGAGGTAAGAAAGTGAGTAATTTGTAGATTCGAAGGATTCCAAAGTATAGAAGGATGTCGTTCCTATATTCCAGTGGTTTTCAAAAGTGCTAAATTGAAAAAAAGATCCATCGAAGATTGATTTTTTCATGTATTCGTTTAGAATATTATGCTAGTGGGTTTTAGTGCATTGTACCATTTATAAGAATTCGGTAGTCACGTAGTCTAATATTATTATTGTTACATTTAATGTAACAAACCTTCGGCCAGCACTCAGTGAGCGTTCGATTGTGGAAGTAATCTTTCTGTCGCCACGTGTAATTGACGGAACCTCGCAAGCCGTGAATTAGCACGACATCGATGACCGGCTCGCCCTTCAATTACCTTTATTATTTCCTTTCTTTATAACTTATGTTTAATTTTTTTCCTTTTTTTATTTCCTGTGAATATTATTGTTGTGAAATTAGAAATTCAATACATCACTAAACAATCCGTTTACGGAGAGTTATTCACAGGCGATAAATTTCTGATTCTTGTGATATTTTTTCCATGACTCCCAAAAATTATATTATTGCTCTTTTGTTTCCAGAAAACTAACCATGCACAGATAAAGTTCGTAGACATCGGAAGGCAGCGAGTAGTCGATTAATCCCAACGAATGAAGAGCGTTCCGGAATACCTCAAAAGATAATTCATGAATTATTCATTCCATCAGAGTATCGCGACAGTTATCTTTGATCACTAAAATGTATTTAATTGAATCAATAACGAATCACGTGATTCAACAACCTGAATGATTCATTCTTTTTTGGAATCTTTGCTCCATTTATGTTTTTTTGTTTAGCCCACGATCGACTACTCCCTTCTCTAAGTGTAACGATGGTCGAATGATCTCGCTCAAATATATCACGTGTTTAGAGATGCGATTGACGGAACAGTTGTCCCTCCTCTTCCAAAAGTTCATCCACCTCTCTCAAGTTACACAGAAACAAGCTGCACACTGCAGATAGGATTGATGGGTCAGAGAGATGCGAAACGAGGTGAATCATTCGAGTAATCGAAACTACTACATTTTAAAACTGTAAAGCCATTAAGACACTTCACAGGTGATCTAGTTATCAATGGACACACCTTTTTCTACAATACTTGATAAAAAAGATAAAAAAGATAAAAACTTGATAAAAAAGCGCGCGCGAGATGACAATTTGTCCAAAAATGGAACAAAAAACGACAAATGGATGAAGCTCGTCGTTGTGTGTCTCTACGGTCACAATTTTATGGAATTTTATAGTTTTCATTGTGCTTTTTCATTCTGTGTTTTTAAAATAATAATTTTAATTAATAAATAATGAAGGAATACGCTAATTTTGATTTGAGCACCTCCGCTCTCGCTGGTGGAATTGTGGTGTGGCGCAAATCGCGACGGTGTACTGTAAATCAAATCGTCAAGCTTTCCTGTTTTTTGGCAAGTAGCCAACTCTCACGGCTTCTCTCGAATTTTGTTTTATTTATTTAAATCTTGTTTATTTATTCATTTTCATTATATTTCTTGTTCTAATCGTGAGCCAGGTCAGTTTGACCCCTATGAGAGCTGGTTCACGGTTGCACCACCTCACGTTCTGTTCCGAAACGAGTCTGCCAGTTTGTACACTGCAAAACCATCATGTTTCCTCTCATTTCTTTCAATATTTTTGGGCGTATTGCTTGCGTTCCTTGTTTCCGACCGTTTCCCCAGCTGCTTGCGCAACTCTGCCGCTGTTCTGATTGTGCGCCGTTGTTTTTCGCACACTTTCAAATCACGTAATTCCTCGTAATTGCAGGGTCGGTCGGGGACGAGTGCGCGGCTGGCTCGACTACGTCAAATATGGACCGCCGCCATATCAGATGGGTCCTTTTTATAAGGACCGTTATACAAATAATGAATTTTAATTAAATTTCTTTGGACTGATTAGGTTTTGAGTTGCTAAAACTACCTAGAAATAGGTGGTCGAGCGTGTCTAGATAGGAGTCGCTCTCTATCTTAACAGTTTCCCTGAACTTTTGCCAAAGATATTACAAGTATAATGAATAATTTTACCAGTTCTGGTTGTGAAGAAAGGAGGGTTTATGAATGGGGCTAAAAATAGTATATTTATAATACTTATTTCGGTGTTGGCTTGTGCGGAACTTTGCAGTTCCCCCGGTGTCCGCCCGCCCCTTCCGTGCTCGTTTCTCTCTCTCTCTCTTGGACCTTCCGCTTGCTCTCTTCATTCGTCACTGTTTGTTTATTTTGTTTGTGATTTCGAGATTTAAAAATGTGATTATAAATCTTTATTTGGTTTATGACAATCGATAATGCAAGAGTATTTCAAGTTTGATACATGGTACTTTAGTCATGAATGGGCAATCCCCCCTTATCCACAATTTGCTGCAGCTTCGTCTGCATGTGCTTGATGAGGTTTTGGCACAGGGGAATAGTCACTTTCTCGGCCCAGAATTTCTTCACTGCTTCCTCCAGTTCCTGAATTCCGCTCATCCTATCCGCGTTGACGTGTTTCTTCATCAGTGCCCAGATTGTTTCCACAGGATTCAAGTCTGGGCTCTCTGGTGGCCACAAGTCAGTCTAAAATATGTCTTTTTTGTCATTGCAGATTTCTTTTAAGAGCTATATAGCTTTGGCGGTAGAATAAATTTGTATCCATACCGGGATATTCTCGTTCTTCAAGAATCGCTTGGTAGATTTCGAGATGTGAGCCGGTGCCGAATCTTGCACCAATATCCCGATGGGTCCGTACACTTGCCTAAGATTAACGTGAATAACAGTCAGTCAAAATGAGAATAGTGTTGATTATATATCAATTTTCGTACCACGATACGTAGTAAATTATGTTCGGAACAAGAGGAATAAATTAATTTGAAATTTCCTGACTTTCTCCACTCGACATAGTTGTGGTAGAGAATTCGCTGGTATGTGGGAGAGTCGACACGCGCAGCATCATCACCAGTTAGAATGATGAGATCGGAGGCGCCGCGCCACGAAATCGATCCCCAAACGAGCAACTGGGAAGATTAGTGAAAAACTGTTAGACAT
Source organism: Pristionchus fissidentatus (assembly GCA_036245785.1). NCBI lineage: Eukaryota > Metazoa > Nematoda > Chromadorea > Rhabditida > Neodiplogasteridae > Pristionchus > Pristionchus fissidentatus. Next base: position 3,410,823 of record BTSY01000007.1, on the reverse strand, counting down.
TGGAAATCACACCTTCACTGGATATTTGGGTGCACTTTGAACTGCATGGGCTCGGTCACGCACGAAAATAGTTTTGGAGGTCTTTTCCAAGTAGATCCAACTCTCGTCACTGAAGGAGTGAGTCAAAAACTGCTCGTGGTTGTCGAGTGCCCTTTGACAGTAGTCCACTCGAACTAATCGATTTGCGATGTGGCCGTACCGCAATCGAAACCTGCGGAATCCCAACTCATCCCTCCACACGTGTACAACGTGCTCACTCACCTGGAATACAGTGGTTTAGTAATTATCGATTTTTTTATGAATAGGGAGATTTAAGAGCAATTTATTCTCGTTGCAGTACGATAGTTATTGATTTTCTATGGACTACGGTAGTTATCTATTTTCGTTGCAGCACGGTAGTTATTGGTATTCGTTGCAGTACGGTAGTTATCGGTTTTTGATGCAGAACGGTAGTTATTGATTTTCAATGGACTACGGTAGTTATCGATTTTTGATGCAGTACGGTAGTTATTGGTATTCGTTGCAGTACGGTAGTTATCGGTTTTTGATGCAGTACGGTAGTTATTGATTTTCTATGGTCTACGGTAGTTATCGATTTTCGTTGCAGTACGGTAGTTATTGATTTTTATGGAATACTGTAAACGCCTCACTTTGAGATCTGTTTCCGTCTTGATGACCTCGATGATCTTAGTAACAGTGATGGTTCCGTTCTTCTCGTACAACTTCTCGATGAGTTGTTTCACAGTGGGGTGCAAGTCTTTGGGTACGGTAGATGGAGAGTACGGTTTGGGACGCTTCTCCTTCCGATTCAGTTGGCGACGCACAGCGGATTCGCTCAATCTGATCTCCTTTCTTGTCCACAGGAGTCGCGAAATCTGCTTACAGGTAAGCCCGTCATCTCTCCATTGTTGAATGTCGTCACGAGGGTGGTACCCCATCGAAATTCTGAAACAATAGGTTTCTGTCGAATAGAAGAATCAATTGTGCGATAAAATACGGATAATCAATAATGAGTAAGGCAGATCAAAGATCAACACGAAAGATCAAAGATCAACACGAAAGATCAAAGATCGACATGGTAGATGATTGATGGATACGATAGATCAATAATAGATACGGTAGATCAATAATGGATACGGTAGATCAATAATGGATACGGTAGATCAATAGCGGGTACGGTAGATCAATAATCGATACGGTATATCAATAGCGGGTACGGTTGATCAATAATGGGTACGGTAGATCAATGATCATAGAAAAGAAGCACAATGATCAAAAATATTGATTAAGTCATTCAAGATTCATTAAAAAGACAGTTGAATCTTAGCCGATGTTGAAACAGTTGGAATCGATGCAGACATATCCCCTATTTGCATGCGTCTGTGCATGGTAATCTACTGTTTAGCATGCTGATTAGAGTCATTTCCACTTACAATCTTCTCCGAGATCTGCCTTTATTGTGATTGCTCAGTTCTTTTTAATTTGTTTTTTTTTCTCACAATTTCGTTCAATCTATTTATTCAATGCAGAATGTGGTGGCTCGTTCTTTTATCGACCACGGCTGGACCAGAATGGGAAGTTGTCGATGAGGACCTCATTCGGGGTCCCGGGCAAGTGGGACAATCGATTCGAGTCATGCATCCGTCCAGGGATCCGACACTTGAGAGACTCGGTATCCTCAAGTACTCAGATAAAGGCAAGAAGAAAGTGGAGGCAGAGAGAAATCGAAGATTGCAGCCAGGACAAAATACCCCGCCCCCTAAAAGGAAAAGCAAAGTAAGTGCTGACCTATAATCTCACAATATTTTGAATATTATTAACTCAGGTTCGATTTGCCTCCGGTCCTGCTGCGTCCTCTACAACCCCTTTCCTCCCGATTACGGTAGCGCCGCCCACTATGACTACCGTATCCCCCTCCTTCCCGATTACGGTAGCGCCGCCCACTATGACTACCGTATCCTCCTCCTTCCCGATTACGGTAGCGCCGCCCACTATGACTGCAGTATCATATCCGGCCAATAGCTCATTAGCGAGTTTGCCTGGTTCGGCTTCTCTATCTCATACCTCTTCTTCCGTTGCCCCTTCTGCTCTCCCTACCTTGTTTCCCACTCTGTCCACTCCGTATCTCCATCCTAGCAGCACCCAAATACCCGCTCAACTAGCTGGTCCACTACAATCGATCACTCCTATCAGTGCTCTCACGCAACAGGCAGCTACTGCAACAACAGGTAAATATATTGAAGTTGATTATTACGTTGATACCATACAGTACTATGCGCCTAACTTACCGTACTATGCGTCTACCGTACTCGTAGGCGCGTATACCGTGCTTGTAGGCGCGTCTACCGTACTCGTAGGCGCGTCTACCGTTCTCGTAGGCGCGTCTACCGTACTCGTAGGCGCGTCTACCGTACTCGTAGGCGCGTCTACCGTACTCGTAGGCGCGTCTACCGTACTCGTAGGCGCGTATACCGTGCTTGTAGGCGCGTCTACCGTACTCGTAGGCGCGTCTACCGTACTCGTAGGCGCGTCTACCGTACTCGTAGGCGCGTCTACCGTACTCGCAGGCGCGTCTACCGTACTCGTAGGCGCGTCTACCGTACTTGTAGGCGCGTCTACCGTACTTGTACTCCACCCCTACAGTATCGGCAAAAACATCTACCGTATATTTCAGATCCCGCGGTGTTTCTTCTCATTCAGTCAGTCAACGAGATGTGTCGTGACGTCTCTGTGCTGGCCTCAACACTGAGCAACTTCATCCTTTCCTACGGTCCACTACTCCATACTGCAGTAAACGAAGCGCGATCAGCATCCAACGAGGTACTAAATATAGATTTAGCAATTTGATCGTTTGAAAAATAATCGATAATTACAGGTTTCGGGCATTGCATCAAAATTGGACAAGATTCAAAAGCAGGGTGAGGCGACGGCGATCACACTGGACACACTCGTAGCTACAGCACCTCGCCAGAACGGTAAAGAATTAATTTGAAAGTAATTTATATACTATCCGCATACAGTAACCAAATTCGGCTACCGAATGTTAAGCTCAATCAATAAAGTATAGTTAATTAATATTCATCATTCCGGATCATTTTTCTATTTCAGCCTTCGTCTATGACATCTTGACGAAGGAGCAAGTCGACCATATCGACATCAATCAAAAAGTGGAAAACCTGGCTACATCAATGGAAGTGCTGCTATGGAAGCACGACAAAGCACAGATGCTGCTCAATCTCAAGTTGAGGACCGACAAGGCGCGAGTACGCTTTCTCATTGAGGTGAGACAATCATATTCTTAAAAGGAGTAATTGGATTTGAAAGTCTTATTTTCTTCAAAATAAATTGATTATCGATCGATATTTCAGGCTAGCTTACACCGACGTTCGTACTCAACACGTGACTGTCGCGACAGCGCACGGAAGAGAATCGTCCACAGAGTCAACTCCTACGCAGCGACAAGGGCACGTGAGTTGCACTCACGTGACGATAGTGGTGCAGTCCCACCCTCATCAGCACCAGCGTGTACCGTACCCTCTGCTCTGCCTACCGTATCCCACCATGTCTCCCTACCCATGACAATGCCCAATCCATACGCGTCCGTTGCTTCATGTGTCCCTAATTCACCTTCTCATGCTTCTCATAATACCGTAACCCAATCGATTAACTCTATGTCTCTGCCCACCCTGAATCCGTCGCAAAATGTACTTCCCTCTATTCAAATCTCTGCTTCCCCTCATCAGTTCTTGGCTCAGTCCCACTCCCTTCTCTCTTCTAATAGACCTCTGACTGATTCATCGGACGACGACTCTGCTAGTTTTATCCCAACCAAGAAGATAAAGAGCGAACATGATTAGACATAACGATATTACCAATCCCATCTCATAACCCGTCTTTTGAATTGCCATTTCATGCGTTAAATACTGTTGCATTATCGATTGTCATAAACCAAATAAAGATTTATAATCACATTTTTAAATCTCGAAATCACAAACAAAATAAACAAACAGTGACGAATGAAGAGAGCAGGCGGAAGGTCCAAGAGAGAGAGAGAGAAACGAGCACGGAAGGGGCGGGCGGACACCGGGGGAACTGCAAAGTTCCGCACAAGCCAACACCGAAATAAGTATTATAAATATACTATTTTTAGCCCCATTCATAAACCCTCCTTTCTTCACAACCAGAACTGGTAAAATTATTCATTATACTTGTAATATCTTTGGCAAAAGTTCAGGGAAACTGTTAAGATAGAGAGCGACTCCTATCTAGACACGCTCGACCACCTATTTCTAGGTAGTTTTAGCAACTCAAAACCTAATCAGTCCAAAGAAATTTAATTAAAATTCATTATTTGTATAACGGTCCTTATAAAAAGGACCCATCTGATATGGCGGCGGTCCATATTTGACGTAGTCGAGCCAGCCGCGCACTCGTCCCCGACCGACCCTGCAATTACGAGGAATTACGTGATTTGAAAGTGTGCGAAAACAACGCGCACAATCAGAACAGCGGCAGAGTTGCGCAAGCAGCTGGGGAAACGGTCGGAAACAAGGAACGCAAGCAATACGCCCAAAAATATTGAAAGAAATGAGAGGAAACATGATGGTTTTGCAGTGTACAAACTGGCAGACTCGTTTCGGAACAGAACGTGAGGTGGTGCAACCGTGAACCAGCTCTCATAGGGGTCAAACTGACCTGGCTCACGATTAGAACAAGAAATATAATGAAAATGAATAAATAAACAAGATTTAAATAAATAAAACAAAATTCGAGAGAAGCCGTGAGAGTTGGCTACTTGCCAAAAAACAGGAAAGCTTGACGATTTGATTTACAGTACACCGTCGCGATTTGCGCCACACCACAATTCCGCCAGCGAGAGCGGAGGTGCTCAAATCAAAATTAGCGTATTCCTTCATTATTTATTAATTAAAATTATTATTTTAAAAACACAGAATGAAAAAGCACAATGAAAACTATAAAATTCCATAAAATTGTGACCGTAGAGACACACAACGACGAGCTTCATCCATTTGTCGTTTTTTGTCACATTTTTGGACAAATTGTCATCTCGCGCGCGCTTTTTTATCAAGTAACGGTACGCACTCCACAACCGAGTATTTTCTTTAGGTGATGATATTTATAAACTACATACATGAATAAATGTATAAAGCGCACCTTATGGGCAACGATTCTTTCCTCGAATGAAATTCCGTTGATCACAAGATTGCTGAGAACTCGCAGCCAATCCGATTCCAGCACTGCGTTAGCATACGATTCTCCGTGCGAAGCGATATTGGCCAGAATCTGAAACGGATTTCAGATGAGCAATCCAAGCAGAAAGATTGCGGTCTGATAAAATCATGATCGGGCTGAATTGAAACATTCTCGAAGAAACAAAACAATGAAGAACGGCTCTCCTAGCAAATTTCATATCTGTGTAATCGAATTTCGCATGAGAATTGGCTTCATACCTTGAGTGAAAGCACTGCGATTTCCTTGTGGTCTTCCCGGTAACTCTTCCACATTGTGTAGAGAAACTGCACGACGGAGGTGTCTATTTCAATCGAGGAGGACGGTTTCTGAAACCATCACTATGATTAAGCGTCTTTTCCGCTCCACGCAACATCGTATGCCGTTATGTACCATAATCTAAAGTGTTATACGTATTATATACTATCAATTCTTACATAACAATGCGTTAATCCCGCTTTCATATTAACTTCAGAAATAGTTCACCTCTGTTTTGAGGAAGAGCACTTGCAGTATACGCTGCAAGTATGCCGCTCGGGATGGGCGCCTATAATTTATATTAAAATTATTTGTCATTCATAATTGCGACTAAATAAGCGAGGATTGTCTCGATTCGCCCCTCCACGAAAAGCTGCAACGCTTGTACTGGTAGTCCCAGCACAATTAGAAGCGGTGCGAACTAGGACTACTCAGTGATCCATCTCAGATTTATTTGAATTGCTCGAATTTTGTGAGTTTATTTTAAAAAAAGATAAATACATATACTAACCGTCCGAACCACTCGTCAGTGCATGACAATTCGTCTTCTGCACAGGGCACTCGATTCAGCCAGTCCAGAGCAGCTTGAAACTCGTCTCCGAGATCGAACTGACAATGATTCATCTTCATGAATTAAAATAAATGTATATTTTATAAATAATTATAATAATAATCAAAATCTTCAGATCGATGCTACGCAATTCCTAACACTCGGCAAGCGTATGTAGTCATAACTTTTTTTATCATTAAAGAAAAAAATTAGACCAACCTTCTCCAGTATCCGCTCAATATCGAGGTCGCTTTCGTATTTGGGAAAGTGTCGAACGGGCACCGAATTGACGAGCATCCATCCGTGGCCAGCGAGAGCGCCGATCGATCGAGTGGAAAGAGAGGAGAGATGGTCTCGAGACGATTCTGAATCGATATTCAGTTAATATATGCATCAAATGAGGTGCAAACCAGATTGTTCTGTATTTTGTGTATTGAACATCGACCAACCAACTATGTCGCAATCATTTTTATTAGTGGGAGAACAGAAAACAATTTTGAACTCAATTATATCCAAAAGATTTAGATGCATTAAGGCGGATTTTCGTTTAGATTCGTGTTTTAGTGATTTGGGAGGGGAGAAAAGACTTGCCTATGTCACTTCTGAGTATGAAATCGATCGCCTCGTCGACTTTGCTGCTCTTATTGAGACTGTCGACGGCCTCATTGAGCGTCGAGATCTTCTTCTCCTTCGTGTAATATCCCCACCCAAAATACGACGACAGAAATGCACTGAAACACACCTTTATGATATAATTTAGCATGGAGTTGGTCAACTAAATAGACTTAAAAGTGTAAAAACCGTTTAAATAGATTGTAATTTCTCGGAAAATATGAATATTCCGAAGGAAAAGTGTTGAGAACTGACCCGATTCCTGCAGACGGACCAATGTACTTGGTCATTTCGATTCACAATCGAAGAGATGTCGATTTTACGTGTGCACTCTCCGATCTAATCCATTGCACTGATAAGCATAAGGAGAGAGCGCGATAAGATCACGCCATGCTCACGCGAGAGTTCATAGTCAGATGTCGTCTCTCTCTCGAGTGGCTTTATTTCTCTCTGCAAACAGGTTGACGCCACGTCCTTACCGTAATCTCTCACCCCCGTCTCTCTGCCGCTCTCGCCGCCACGAGACAACCGACGCCCGCAGAGAAATCAAGCGAGTCCACGCGGGACCATCGCGCGCGCATTCAAATGCGGGGTTGTCTACCGTATTCGCCCAACGGTACCGTAATCCATCCTGAGAAATTTTTTATAATGTTTTTTTTTCTAGTTTTTGGTTAAAATTTTAGAAATTTATTTGTGAATCGAAAGAGCTGTTTCAATTTTTTTTAGAATTTTTAATAATCCGAATAATGCGAAATTCCAGTGCAGATTGTCGTGTGTTTCCCTCTATTTGTATGCTTTGCAAGGAGATTTTTTTTCATTTCCGCCTCCGCTTTTCTCATTTTGAGGTACAAATGGGCAGAGAGCAGACGTCCAACGCACAAACGTGCCAGAGATGCACAATGTCATGGAAAAGAGGCAGGCCGGGAGGGGCTACCACAATGTTCCAAACCACCTTCGAACCATCCCTAGAGAGTGGGCAAAACTGAGAGTGTGCACCTCTCAGATTTGCACCCACCATCCCTCCTCCCCATCATTTTGGTGTTGGCCGAAAGTGATGTGGCCCCTCAGGCGGAGGGAGTCGCAATAAAGGATGACGCGGAAATTGAAAAAGAGCAAGGAGCCCCTCATGTGTGTGTGCACACTTTCCACAGTCACATGCTCTGCTAATGAAAAGAATCATCCACCTCCTCCTCCTCCTTCCTCCTCCCCTCCTCTCTCATTCCCAAAACTAGCGGGGGCCATTTATGTGCAAAAGCACGAGATCCAACTGTTGCTCGTCCATTTGTGGTCCCTTCTCAATCTGGCTGATTGTCATTGAGAGTCCTCTCATTATCCCCCAAGTCAAATTAGCCCTGGGGGCACACAAGTCGTGCCCCCCAGTTCAAAACCGGAAGTCCCTCATCGTGACGTCACGCCATATATTGTTTTCCTTAGGGCGGCTTCGCTTATCCTTAGGGGCTTTCCTCGCTCTAATTTTCAACCATCTAAGCACTTGAAATTATTAGCGCAAACAATGGGATCGTGGCGGCCCTCTGAATATTCGGCATTGAATAGTTGAATTGGCATCTACCCTCAGATAAAACATACTTCGTTAATGAATGAGTTCGATTAGTGTTGTAACATGTTTATACATAAGTAATTAATTACCTTATGCATGCATCGAAGTAATTTTTCTCTCTGAGTGTATATACGATCGACTGGCTAGACTGCAGGGCACCTACAGAAGAAAATTACTTCCTCGTATAAAGCCAGAAATGGGCTGCCAAAAAACTTTATCTTCAAGTAGTCTAGTCGTTCCCTTGCTGTTATAGTCTGCATACATTTGTCTGAGTGCACGAACCCACGAGCCAAAGGAGCTATCAGCCGGCCATAAACTAAGCTAACTAGTCTTCACGTCATATTATTTCCAGTTGAATCTCACATCTCCTACAAGCATAGAGCCTGCTTGCATGGTTGTGCAAGGAAAATGCATAACCCGGATTTCATAAATTGGAAAGGAAGATAGAGATCCTTCCACCTCTGCAGACGTCTTTCACCGCACATTTTTCATTACAATCATAAATCTCCGAAAAGGGGTGGATCTCTGATTTTTGCACTCTTTTTCGTTTTTCTGGAGAGCTTGACCGACACCATTCTCCTATAGGACAGCCGCTAAAGGTTCCGACTCTTTCTGAGTGCGAATCGGCTTTGATGCTGGCCCATTTGTCTGGCTATCAACAAACCCATGCCCTACTTATCTTTCTACTTGAAGCACTCTTCGCTCTTGCTCAATTCATTTGAGCAACATTTCCGGTCAATATCCTCGCAATTCTTCGTAGTTTGCGATTCCCTTTGCCCACAACCTTGAACGCCTGGTCATTCGAGTTGATCAGTGGCCGAGACCTCTTTGTATCCAATCCGTCTCTCGGTTTCTCGTGTTATGCTCACTTGAACTCCTGGTGTCGATTGGGCGTAGAGTGGCTCCCTCCTCCTCCTTCTCGTAGAAGTTACGAGTGTTATCTGGTGGGGTCGTAAACTCTCACACCGACATTATCAGACAGCATTTCACCATGCGTGCCCCGATGCGCATTCCACTCGAAAAGTTCTCGTTTCCGCACATTACATGATGTTATCTGTGATTCAGTCGTAGTATTTATCACATCCGGTCTAAGGCGCGGTGCGATTAGCTGAGCTCTGAAGGTAGTTTCAGTTCGAATTCGTCAAGTTTGAAAGTGGGCCGCTTTTTGGCGGGCGCATGCTACACAGAGCGCGAACTCTCTTTGATGCACACGTCTAGAGTCTCCAACTACATTATATCTCAGACATCAAGCTCTACTCTCTCAAGTTCACTTCTGGCCAAGTTAGTGGTCCTCTAGATGCCGCCATCTAAGAGAGTTCGCGCTCTGTGTACTAGTCCCACCAACCGGCTTATCGTGCATTCATTGTCATTCACGGTCGCACACTTCACGAACTCTTTCGAGTTGTCGATTTACTAGAGCGTAAAGTGACTCTTATCTTCTCTAAATGATAGGGCATCCACAATTAAGGCAGCGCCAGTCCGACCACCCAATTCTTCTAGTCCAGCAACCGGTCAATCTATGGCCTCACATCTTTTTGTTCTGCTTTAGCTATCAATATCAGCGCATACTCTGCAGAGGGTACAATGATCAGGGACCGAAATGAAGTCGTTTTTAATTAGACGGAGATAGAAGTGATCACACTGATCTCTGATGTTCTCTCGCTCTGTGCCCTCGTGGGTTACTCTATGCAATATTACAATTTCTATTGAGACCGGGTTCTTTTCACTAGTTGCAGGACTTTTTATATTGCAAAATAGATTTTTGGGAGCAAGGTAGATATTTTTTCTCGCTTTGTTGAAGGCGTACCATTCGAAGATTCTTTCTTCGAACATGTTCGCAATCCAATCGCATCCATCCATCGATACATTCCTAATCAAATCATATTCTGTTCTTCATTTAGATTTGACTAGATTTTGACATGATCCACTAATTTACATAACTGAAGAGAATGTTGGCAGATCAAACTTTCTTTCATTTCGTCACAACGTCAATATGTTCCATCCTCTATGCCTACGTGGGTGCATTATCGTGCGCGGGTACCAAGTCCGATCTCTCTCTAGTCAAACAAGGTGGTCCGGATTTCGCTCATCGCATCTCGACCTTTCTCCTCCTCTTTCTTCATAAACCCCACCTCTTCCTTCCTGTCTCATCGAGAGGCCTCCTATACTGTGTGTGCTGCCCCCTCTTCTCCTTTCATAGCTTCCGTAAATATAGTCAAGAGGGGGGGGCAACCTCTTATGGCGCCATCTCATTTTCATCATATATTGGTTCGGGAAGGCAGGCGCGTGCAAATACCCCCACACACACAGTCACTGACGACGACTACGGCAACACTGCCGACCGCCCCGGCCGAGAGGAGCACTCTCTCCATTCCGCACACTCTCTCGTCGTTTCCGGCGCGCCCGCGAGATTGTGTGAGCCTTGTATTGGATGATGATGACACACAACGAAGACGTCGTTATTGCGATTCCACTCGGGACCCAAGATTGCCCTTTCTTTCATTTCTCATTTCCATTGCGCCGCTGACTGCTCTCGCAGCGCTTCATTTACTCGTGATTTTCGACTTCTTGACGAGATGAAGAACTGACCAGCTCCCTCTCTCTCGTGACCTTTCAATTAACTTCTTTCCCCGCTTTTCTTTCTTCATCCTTCCTCCGGCGCTGGTTAGCAGCAGCACTTGGAATATTGTGATCTCGCACCAACCCTCTCCCCTCCCTGCCCCCTAACATATTGTTGTATATATATGTGACGTATCGGATGCGCGAATCGCGTGTCAGAGACGTGAGGATCTGCAGGGAGGAATTTCATTCATTCCACACAAACACGCGCCCAAGTTTAGTCATAATCGAAAGTGTGAGAGGCATCATAGTCACTCCGCACTCTCTCTCCTAGGATGCGGAACCGTACCCGGGATAAGTAAGTTTTTCTACTCACTCACTAAGATTCGGCAACATTCCTAACTCGATTTAGAGTGAGGGGATGAGGATATTCAGCAGAGTGCAAAATGAGAGAGAGGGATGGGTAATGCATGCAATACCGCGACCTCATTAGAAACAGCATTGATCGAGTGCCGAGCCTCCCACTGTCCACTCCTGAATTTTCCACTTGTAGTACGGTATCAAAGTACGGTATCGATGCGGGGGCAAGGCAGGTTAGTGTTTATCCAGCTTTCCCTGGTTGTCGTAGTGATGAAATCAGTGAGCGCACGCACCCAAATCCACAGTTTATAAGTTCAAAAACATGTTTTTCATCATCACGACTCCTGGCCATTGTTTTTCTCCGTAAACTTTCGAGCCCATTAGTTCTTATTATCCTTTGTTGTTGCTCTATCCGCAGGCTACGGTATCCCGCATATATTCCCAGGGCGATGCAGCATCATAATTAGTACGCCAAAGAATACGGCGCGAGAGGGGGCTAATGTGGGGAAAATAAACGAGATAGGAGGCCCTAAAAGGCCACGTGATACTCTTCTCGAATTTTGGCTGCCTTTTCGCCCGCATATTTGCTCTCTCAGCGAAAATGCTGGCCGACGGGGGACTTGATGAGAAACGGAAAACTGGTGTATTCTATTTACAACTCTCCCCTGGACCTCTAGTATTCGTATTTTAACACATCTATCAAGCAGGCTCTGAGGAGTAGGCTCTGTACATGGCTGGCTAATCTTGACTCCTTGCTTGTCTCAGAAATGTCGATCCTAGTATATCGATGAACAGATTACTGTAGATCGCGCTGTCTTGGATACTGTAGCCTTGTCCGGGACGGTCGAGGAAATTAGTGCATTAATTAGTGTTCGTTATTCAAATAGTAATATTGGTGTCTCTGTGAGCACCATGCACTCATATGGCGATTTTTCCTTGGGGAGCTAGGCCGATGGCGGCTTCAGGGTTAATTACTGCTAATGAACATGACCGGTATATTTTTGTCTCAATGGAAACTCGTGATTGTTTTCAATTCACTTCCGGCGCTCTCTCCACTCTCAGTATGACATCTGGTGTTCATTTACACGATGAATGCGAGTCCACGGGAGCGACAGAGTAATTGGTTCCGCATAAACCAATCTGCAAACTCGACGTGGTGCACCGTTTATATTTACATTACATTTATACAACTTTATCGTTGTATAAATGTAGAGTAAATGTGCACACCCCGGGCAGAATTTGCAGACTGGTTTATGCGGAACTAATTATTCAATGATGTGCCGTACTCTCTCGGGTTCAACACTCTCTGCTGGCCTCTTGCGCGCTTTATTGAAAATAGTTATCGCGCTCGCTCGAAATTGAGCTGCGGGCCGCGTCGAACTAGGCGAAAGAATGTTTCATTCCGCCTACTTTTTCATCATCTTCTGAGTATCGCAGTGATGCGGGCTGCGGCGGAGGACGTTTACTCTTGGCGGTGAGTGACCGGCAATTAGGCAGACCGGCAATTAGCAGGATCGGTATTTGACACGACCGGCAAGTTCCGAGAATACGGTGTGCGTGGCTCCGGGTTGTGGTGTCTTGGCACCGCGGGACTCATAATTGCGGACCGGAAGCGAGAAGCAGCGGTCAACTGTTTGTTTGTGTGTGGGGTGCGAGCGAGCGAGCGCTCTTTCCTGTGTCGCAATTGCATTTTCTCAGCACTCTGATGACTCGATTTCCTTTGAAGAAGGCGTTGTTTACTGCCTGACTTTGAGCGCATCGCAACATCGTCTCAATACGTGCCAGAAACGTCTCCAGAGAGGGGTCAGAGTGAGAGGGGGTGCAAAAGTGAGAAGGTCCCTTACACGCTCTATCACGCCAAACCCCGTTCTGTAAGTTGGCCGGCCTATATGGCGCTCTGCTCAACCCCACGTGCCTAAGACTCAATGATTTCTGATCATTGCTTCTCTGCAATAGTGCGAGAGACGCTCTTTCTAATATATTTTACTCGCCTAATCCCTCTCCCCTTTTGGCGACCGCCTTCCGCAAGCGACGACCGCTGCTCCATTTTGACTCAATTTTGCCGCAATTTGAACTTTTAGAAAGAGTTCATCAGTGTCATCGTGAACTGGGGTGTTGAGTTAACAGCAACTTTCGTTCGCCGAAGCCTTTCGAGTCAATTTCAATCGTGTGGCCATCTTTTTAATAAGGCACACACAGGTAGCCCTCTCAACCCACCGTATTGTGTGTCCCTTGGTATACCGTAATCCTACCGTAATCCACGGTTTGCAGTGGTCTGATGAGTCTGATAACGTCGTCGTTCTGTGACGTGCGCAACAATGGCTTCAACGTGTCGACGGAAACGGACGAGGATATCGAAGAGATCGGCAAGCTGCAGTTGAAGTTCAACGTCGCCACAGTAAGTCAATTCATTTTTTTATCAAAATAAAAATTCTCCTAAATCTAACGTGAGACATAACGTGATTCTTCATTCACAGGTTGCGCAGGAACTTGGAGTAAGAGTATCGCTCACAATTAAGCTAAATCTGTTTGAAAATAATTTTAAAAAATCAATGTAATTCAGTTTATCATATGCATGGTCGGGATCGCCGGGAACATTCTCAATCTGAAGACGCTCCAGTCGTCTTCACTTCAATCCGTCCCGTTCATGTACATTCGATCGCTCGCCGTATTCGATCTGGTCAGTTTTATCATTACATTTATAAAAATAAATAGGAGACAAGACAAGTGAAAAAGTTGAATTACCTTCAAGTGAAAACTCTCTTAGTTCTAGTGAGTTTTTTCTCACAGGTAAGCGAATTTTTTCACTTGGTTGCCTGATCCTAGTGACTTTTTTCAGAGTAGTGTGAATACTGACTATTTTACTATTTTACAATTTTATAGTTGATATTTTAACGAGATTTCATGGTGAATTCAAATTCACTCCCAAAATGGGTAGTGACTAATGCGGATGGTTGAGATAGATGTGCCGCGCTGATTGGAAGACACCACGTATCTTATGTTTCAGAGAGATCAACTCCATTTCATGTTTTAACGATAAGCCTTCTTGGGGCACATGATAGGGACATGCGAAAAAGACGCATTTGCATTTGGGCATCAATCATCGGCTTATTCGACGCCGTTTAATTGAACTATTCAGTTGGCGACTTGAATTTTGACAAAATTGAAGGGTTTATAGACGCACTGGTGTCATTTTTCTCCTACAGTAAAACCTCTAGTCTCGAGCGAAAGAGAGTGAGCAGAAGTAGCATAGATTTCTACGCCTTTTTCTAAAAAAATGAGGGGTTGACGTTTTTTCAAAGAGCTTATAGTAATATATTTCTTTTTTTTCGGTATTTTTCCTTTTTCTTCTTGTTTCTTGAATTGCCGTCACACCCTTCGTGGGTGTATCAAATAAATAAATATATAAATAATTAAATAATATTGCTTCCTTTTAGATCGGCCTTGTAGCAATCGTCGTTAATTATATCACCAAGTACTTCGTAGAGCCTGTGAGTCTTAATTTATTTATTTTTTTATTTTGATTATCTCCCTTAAAGTTTACATTTTGCCAATGATCATGATCGACTTAATTTTGAATAAAAAATTTTTTCCAGACTTACTACGTGATGTTCTACAAATCGTGCTTCGAGCCGGTGATCATCAACACCTTTTTCATCGGTGGCCTCTACTGCGCCTTCATGCTGACACTCGAGAGGTAATTAGCAGAACCAATTAGAGGAAATTGATGAGAATCCTCTCCTCCCTGAATCTCACAACGGATTAAATATGGACAATACGAAAAATGATGAGAATAGTGCTGAACAGGCATGCGTAGTCTGCCTACAATTCCGTCGCACAATGACAAGCATTACTTTTTCCCAAAATTTTCAAATTAAATATCCCAAAAAAGTAACAATACAAAAGGTGTTTCCAATCTTTTGATAGCCTTTCCCTCCTCGCGCTTTCTCAAAATACAATAACATACAAATGGACAGTTCGAGATATCTCTGCGCTTTCTTTTTTTCTCGGAAAAAAAACTATTCACTCTGTGCACAAATGAACGGGCCTATTCAAGATGGTTCAACCAAACTCGACTACTGGAATATTTCTTGAAAATAGTACGCCAACATTTGTATCCATTTCTCCCAAAACTTTGCACGTTTGCCAATTTCCTAACACAGTTTGCTCTAAGGAGCATAGCTGTTGTTGTTTTAGGTGTGGTGATAACAATTTTCGTCAACACAACATTCGGCGCGTCCTGAATAACCTGTTTTCCATGTGTATTGAGTGCGAATCTTCGAGATATTAGGGTACTATGTCGGATGATCACCGTCTGATGAGAATCGACTGGATGAGAACTTTAAAAAAAAACTTTTTAAAAAAAAATTGATATCTAACAAGGTAACTTTCAATCAGAGCAGCCTTTGAGATGGAAAAATATAGTCGCTTCTCACGTAGCACCGATATTAGTCTTCTCCCCTCTCGTACACTGCATAAACGAGGCAGTATATCCATCCGATTCTAGTAGCAGCGAGAAGGGCGTAATTTTCCTACGATTCGGAGAGTGGGGAGAGGAGGGAAGAGGGAGAGGGAGAGAGAGGAGAAGACTCCCTCCTTCACTCTTAGTGGTACGAGCACACGGACTAGTACGCACCCTCTTCCCTCTTCCGTCCCTTCACCAAAACAAGGAGTAGTAGTGTGCCTCTTCTCTCCACTATAGTCAGTCGTCAGTATTCACCATGGATCTTCAGATATCTTCTCATCTCTCGACCGCACTACAAACAGCGGAAACCCAAGCAGGTATGAAATATAATTTCATTCCCTCTTTTAGAATTTCATAGAACCACTAAGTCCTGGGAGGTGACACTGTGCCTAGGGGGATATCTGATGGGTGTTCGAAACTGAATGTGCACTTCTTAAACAAAATTAGTGAGCGGAAGCCCAATCAGGTAAGAATAATAATTTCATATATGTACTCACCCGGATTCCAGAGAACCTAAAAGGGGAAATAATCCCGTGCTCTAGAAATACTAGTAGAACTTGTTTGCTAATATCTGTAGCTGAGTACTACAAGTAATAGTGGTAGAATCTGCAATAGGTTTGACTGTTTCACTCAATTAGCGCCATAAGTCCTGCGATTTACACTTTGCGGAGTGACCAATTTTCCAGTCAGCCATGGGGGCTATCAAATGGATTTTTGAAATGCATAAAAAAACGAGAAAAAAACGAGTGAGCAGGTGTCCGGATTGAGATGGGCATAGACGAAAAAAGAAGATGGATTAAAAGATGGAAAAGATGGGGCAGATGGTCCATTTACAACCTCCAAAAATTGTGCCAGGCGAATGGGATGTGGGGGAAATCTTCATTACACGTCTTCTATGTGACAGAAGACCAGGCTATCCTTTTTTCGCCCTGTACGTTCACCACCTTCACCCCCGTAGTCGTTCAGTAAGATCTTAAAGAACTTAGGCGCCCATAAAACTTAGTTAAAACCCGTAGTCAAACAATTTCGGTATCACTTTTACAAACACTCCCTTTCCTTCGGTGGTTCGAACTGCGGAATAAAGTGAATGGTTATCTCTTGAGATGGCCCGAATCCGTATTGGCATCGCTCTCTTCGCCGCTTTCATTCTTCACATTCCACTCGGTCTCCAGTTCATTCCCGTCCCTTCCAAGATCGTCGGTCAGTATACGATCGGCAACAACGTCGGACTACTGTGCAGGTAATCGTCCAGTCAGAATTAGTAACGAAACAACTACTATCGGCGAGATAAGTCCGCCGTCGTAGAGGGCGCCAATCAACTTTACTAATCAATACTGGGAATGTGGCAAAGGCTTTAGAGAATACTCTCTCGTAATCGGAAAATGGCAATATTTCGGCAGACTCAGCATCAATAATATTGACGGCCTGATATTTTCATGGTAGAAAAGAGGTCGTAAGTGCTTTAGGTGCTTTCGCAAGCTTCCTCGACGTTTGAATATGGGGGTACTTAATGAGATTTTTTCTCTCTTTCTCCCCATAAAAGCGCGAGATCCGTGCCAGGGACTACCGTAGTCCGAGGAGGCTCTTTTCCTTCCCTCTCTTAGTAGGTCTGACGCCCGAATCGATGCGTCGGAGCATGAGGGGAAGATTGAGGGGTCAGGCAGCGGCCGAGAGAGTGCAGAGGGGCGAGAGAGGCGAGAGAGGGGGAAAGAGTGTGGCAGATGGGGAGGGAGCAGAGAAGCTAATTTGAGGGTGAGTGCTGCATGGAGAAGGGGCCGGAAGTATAGCAGAGTAGCTTCCGAATGACGGGCTTAGAGAGAGAGAGAGAGAGATGAGAGAGAGAGGCTTCTCTCATTCGGGAAGATTGATGTGATGAGTTGATGTGGCAGAACCGAACATTAACTCGATCATGCACTTACGGGTTACGGTAGCTTGAGAAGCAGTCTGCTGTGCATTATATTCACGCAGATGTACATCGAGAGAACGATAGTTGTTAGGATACTGTATTTCGTAAACCCAATAGTAATAAAAACTTCGGAATATCGCAACTGGCGCGATTCGGTGACGGGGCAAAACCAATTAATTTATATGTTAAAAAATAATAAAAATAATAATATTGCAGTGAGTCATGGATCATGGAGCTGTTCTTGTACTACAAGTTGATTCGGGAAGTAATCCGACTCATCGTCGTCGTTATTATGACTGTGCTCAACTTCATAATCATCGTGAAGCTGAAGCAGACCAAGGTACGGTAGTCACTCGGAGCATTAAGTCTCTCCAACGTTCCATTGCTCTGGAGATGCTACCTCCTGCTGAGACAGCATGCAAAAGAGAGCGATCGTCTCAACCGTTCGGTCGATTTTGCATACTCTCTCATCAGGGAACGGCATCTTCAGAGTATGGTAAGTTGGGGTCTTTCCGCGTTGTGCACAGTAGTCAGGAAGGTAATCGATAATCTACAGAGACGTCGTCGTGAGATGGTGTGCATCAAGTCGGTCAACACGGCGGCTACGGTCATGAGTACAGTAACCAACGCGTCCACGCGTTCCTCCATCGCCTACTCTGTGGACGCGGCCAATCGCAGCCAGTCATTCTCGACGACCGCCCTCATCGGGTGTGGTGGCGGTCGCAATCCCTCCTTCAGCAGCAACTCCTCGTCGGGCGGCTGCCGACCGGTGCAGCCGCTGCAGCAGCCGCAGGAGTCGCAGCAGAGGGAGAGGAGAGAGCTGCAGACGCTCATGAAGTGGGTGGGCGCTGGAATGAGAATCGTCGAATGAGAACAAAACAGAACAAAAGTTTCTGATTGAAATAGGCTCTCATCTCACGATTACAGTGCCAGAGAGTGCCAACTTCCGGTCGCGTTTCCGGTTTTTAAAATCATTGAGAATTCAGGTCGTTCACGGAGAAGAAGTTGACGATGTTGATGCTCGCCATCTGCTTCATCTACGTGTGTGGCAATGTGCCCCAGCTGGTCATCATGACTGCCCAGGACGAATCCAAGGAATCCGTATACGTCTTCCAGGTACCGTAATCCGCTCCCGGCTTCCCCAGCATACCGTAACCCACCCGGCCCACAATCTAGCATTCCATAATTGTCCATCGAATGTTCATGAAGGATCGGCTGCTTTAGATCCCCTGGGGCGACATGTACCCACCCGACAGATTTTGCTCTACAAGTCAGGAAAACACGGACGGGGGCACATGCAAAAAGACCCTCAACCAAGTGTCAATTAGAGAAACGAATTAGCGTTCCTCCGGTGGGCTCTAATCAGCTGCTTTCACTTGTTTTGCGCGCCAATCAGCGATAATAATCTCGTGATTATTGGATGAGTGATATTCCGGAGGCAGCAAAGATCAAAGATCAATTGTAGGTTTACCGTCACATTGGTAACTTCCTCGAGGTGCTCAACCACTGCCTCAACTTCTACGTCTTCTGCATGGCGTCGACCGACTACATGCGAGCCTTCCTCACGGTATGATACCATTTTTTGGCATTTTGCCAAAAAAGTTTTTATTCCGATTTTACCCCTCATTTTTTGCAGGGCTGCCGCTGCCTGCGTCGACCTGCCGGCAGATTCCGCTGCTGCCGTAAATACTTGCAGCCGCCGGCCAACGCGGGAACGTCAGTGTTCTCTCCCCTTCACATTTTCCCCTCAAAACATTGTCTAGAAGCATTGAATTCGTTCACTAGCTCAACACTTTCAGGGGAAAATGGAAAACATTCTACAGATCAATGGTGTCGATGGGCGCGACGCGAGACTGTGGAGCAAGAGGCGGCGCCGGCTTCGAGCTGCGCGACTTGAGCACTTCCAGTGGCGGACGCAAGGTACCGTAACCCCCGCTCAGTTCGCGATCAACTTATCCCCCCTTCAGATCTCGGCCATTCCGAACGAGTACGCCCTGAGCGCGAGTCAAGAGGAGAGCAGCAGACGCAAGGTGATACGGTATTTCCAATACAGGAATGATAAATCAGGGAATTTTGTTAGTAACATCTTTCAAATAATATCGTTTGCAGATTTCTCCCGACCCGATGTCGACGTGTCTCGGACCCCGCAAGGACACACTCACCGTCACCGCCATCGATGAGGTTCGTGAAAATCAATAATAATAATCGATAATATTCTTTTTTTAATCAATAATTGTTCAGGAAACGACCAAGATGCTGCCGAAGGGCATTCTGCGTCCGGAGGGACATCGATCGAATTCCATGAAGGGTAAACAATCACTCACAATCTACGACTGCGAGAAGGAGCGCATGACAGAAGATGAGGAAGGCGAGGAGAGACCCGGACCATCGGGCACCGCCATTTGAGAACCCTAACTCCCGTAACCCACTTCCGAACCCCCTTACCTATGTATCGATCTCGCCCTCCCCCTTACCCCGTAACCCCACCTAGCGTAACCCACTATACCGAACCCTCTTACCTATGTATCGATCTCCCCCTACCCCCTACCCCGTAACCCCCTTTTTTTTCTTAAAAAAACCTGATTGATCTCGCCCTACTCCAATCCGTTATCTTCTAACCTGATTGATCTCGCCCTACTCCAATCCGTTATCGGACTACCGTAACTCGTTGTCATTTCTCCTGGATCTCCCGATACCGTAACCCCAAATTTTCGTGTCTCACGTATTTACCCCCCCCCCCCCACCATTCCATCATATTCGCATTTGCCATTGTACATACCGCCGCCGAGCTTGCATCTCAATTCATCTCCCCTGTATTCCCATTTGTTCCACCATGCTTTATTCGTCCCAGCTTTACTCCCAACCCGCCCTAGTCACACACAAACACGGTCCTCCCGCCACCCCTCCGTTTCCGCATAGTACGCAATGCCTGAGAGCCGGCTCCCCCTGGGACTCTACGAGGGATGCTTTCGCAAGAAATGCACTTATAAGTCTGCACACTATCTCATCGGTCGGTCCGGTGAGATAGTGTGTAGAGTGATGAGGTAATTTCTTGCGAAGTCATCCCCAGCCTATACCCTCTCCCCAAGAATGATCTAAGCCGTGAAACCACTCTCTTGGTGAGCTTGAGAGATCGCCTCAGCCAGTGGAGCTTCTATCTCTTCCCTCTCCTTCCTCTCAGTCCCTTCTCTCTCCCAGTTGCTCGACCATCCACTCCGCGGGTATCACAGCGCTCCAACGGCGATGGTACATGCAAATATAAGAGCATCTCCGTCTGGTGCCCTGTGAAACCCGCGGATGGATAAACAGAGCGCTGCAGAGACGAATCGGACTGATTCCCCAACCTAATCGACGGCCCTTGAAAACAAGCCCGGACTGGTTCCCCACCTATCCGAGGGCCCCTGGAAACCGGCTCGGACCTATTCCCTACGTAATAGACGGCCTGAAAACCCCATTTACCCTGGAAATCGGCTCTCCAGCTCCTCCGAACTGTTGTACAAAGCCTCTCTGTCTATCGCATAATTATGTATACCGCATCTCGCCGCACGCACTGATAAAGCCTTTATTTAGCTTGCTTTTGGAGAGAGATCATAGCCACCCCGCCACTAGGGTACGGTTGTTGAGCAAAAAAGAGTACTGAACTCGGTTGGAATGACTAGAAAGTTGAGGGGCACCATATTCGATGGATATGATAACAGGATGGGGGGGTATGCATTGCAAGGGTGGCGGGGTGGGGGCCGTGCCCCTCTTTGACCGTCGACAAAGTGTTTTCAGCAAACTTTCAGCGCCCAGTGTGTCTTACCCCAGCCGGGCGCGAAACGATAGGGGGAGGGGAGAGTTGCAGAGGGTCGGGGGATGTTTTGCAAAGGCAGACTATCTCACCCCCCTCCGCCTCGCAGTGTTTCCCTCTATTCATCTCTGAACTAGAAGGGTCAGAAACTATTTGTGACTGCAAAGTGGTGAGTTTTTTTTCTGCAGCCCTAGTGTTGTTGGACGAATTGTAGGCAAACTACAATCAACTAGTGCGTGCTACGTATTAGCACTTAGCGAACTGTGAGATTAGCAAGACCGATCTTCGAACTTTGAAACGAATTTTTAAAATACTTTTATTTTAACTCAATCCACAGTTTTTTCGACTTCCTGTTCGGCTTTTATATATTTCGTATCTCCGAAAGGCACTGTTTTCTGGTTGGGTTTTGCAAAAATATTACGTATTTCGAGAGAAGAGAAATAGTGATGGTTGACTAGGAACGGTTGCTAAGAAAACGGATAAAAAATGCCTCCGTATCTCCGAAATCGGGAAACCCGAGAAATGGGAGAAATACAACTAAAAATCCCTTGTTGATAATATCAGTAGCTCCATCTTGCTAAACCTCCAAGTGTACTGTAGGCTAAAAACCTCGCCAGATAATGTCAGTCTAGGAAAATGCAAAGAGGAAAATTTTTATTTGATTCTTCAGTTGGACTTTGTTCTCTACCTTCCGTTAATCATAAAATCGACGTGCTCGAGATGCGAGATAAACACTTGAAACGGCTCTTCTTCCCTCGCTTTCCTTCTTCTTTTTCAGATAAGAGTTATTCTAATTGGCGAGACGCTAACGAAGGGCAGACACCAAAAGCAGCGAAAGAGCGGACGGAGATAAGAGACGCGCATCCATTTGGCACCATGCCAAAACCGCCTCTCGTTGTCTGAGCCTATCGTTTTGCGCGCTCTCTCGTCATCTCCCTCTTTCTCTAACTCATTATCGCCTAGTCTTTTTGGAATGGTGTGAGAGATTGGACGGCATGACTACAATTGTACCTGCTCAGCTCCGCCCCTCAAGGTAGTAAGCACCAGTCGATCGGCAGCAGGCTCCACCCACCTCCTTCCCGAATTCGAAATATTTTTATTTTGAAATCACGAATTCCCATCTAAAATTTCCCCCTTATCCTGAAGAAATGATAAACATTAGTTCTGCGCGCGCATTAGCCCTTGTTGGTGTATTTACTTGCATCGACTTGCATCACGCGCAGCGTTGGCACAAGTTACTGTAATCGTACGTTATTAGCAGTCCAAGAATGGCTGACAATGGGAAAGCAATGGCCCTTCTCGGCTGGACATCTCCACCGTCTCTTCACAGAAATCGATCAAACTCGCAGCCGCCCAACAATCGAGCGTAAGTTGATTTATCGATTTTTATTCATTTCATCATAACTGAGATATTAATTACGAACGAATGCCTCTCATTTAGATAGTGTGAGAGGTGGTTGTTTCGAATAACTCCCGAAACTTTTTTCACTGTTTCAGAAGCAAGTTCCTCATGGCGATTAAAATGTTCGGAAACAGCGATCCGAGGTAACTGTTTGTTGAATATAGCGATTTAATTCGCTTAACATTTCAGCGAAGCTGAATATCTCGTCGAACGAGTGGAGAAACAAGTGAAGAGACGCGATATCAGAGGAGCTGAATACGAAGAGACTAGGTATTGTAATACAAATAAATAAAATAAGGATTCCATTTGCAAAAACGAAACGATCAAATACAAAATTTTAAAAAAACACGGATTGCTGTTTCCCTAACGGGAAACAACAATCCGTTGGAGACTCCCTGTCTTAATAATTTTTTTTTAAAACTTACCTTAGAAGTATGTCATTGTAATGAAAAAAGAAAACATTTGCAGCCTGTCGAACTCTCCCGAAATGTCAAAGGGCAGTGCTATTAACTTCTTCAATACTCGGTTTGAATCACATTTTCGTTTTTTTCTTCAAATTGTGAGAGCGATCATTCCAGCAATAAAATCCACGATGCGATCGGGTACTTGGAGACATTCCGCAAGCCTCTACAGGTAACTTCAATAATGAACATCCCTACTGCCTTTACCGCAAAAAAAACTAAACTAATCAGCATTGTGCAAGCATGTTATCTAAATTTTCAACCAAAAAAGAAGTATTACTAACATTCTAGTTAGAAGAAATTGATAGAATCATTTTTATGTACTGTATGAGTACTGTATTTGAAAAAAAAACTATTTTTTGCAGCACTGCAATTCGAAAGTCTACAAGCTGATCAATGAAGGATTGAAGACTATCGTTGAGGCAGGCATCATCACGGTGATACAGTAACCTTCTTTTGTTGAAACTAATATTTACATAACACGGTAGATGTCTGATCTGACGTCATCCTTTGCAGAAATGTATAGAATTCCAAAAAAAGGTTGGTGGAATGTTCTCATTGATTTCTTCAAACGAAAGCGTCCACGGTGTCATAGTAACGGGATTGACGCATGTGTTGCTCAGAAACGGAGCGAGATATGAAAGAAATTTTTCTGAATGTTTGATCTCGGGTACAGTAGGATTGACTACTAATGAGAGATACCCACGTTATCAGGAAAATGATGGAAGCTTCACGCAGGCTGAGTATCAATTATGGGAACTAGCAACGGCGATCGATAACACGCATCAATATGTCAGTCAACAATAATACTCTGCCATGACAATCAGGAAATTGAAAAAAACGTGAAATTGATAAACGAAGGGCTCAATCAGGATCGATTATGTGTCACTTACGTAATGGGTACGATGATAAGCAGATGACTTGGACTGCAGGTCCCTTGGCAATCCAAACTTCAGTTACTTTTGAGATGATCAAATATCGCTCTCACAGGTCCTCCTACTGCTCATTCTTATTGACAAAAAGAAGGTGCACCTCACCAAAATCACCGAGCCCGACGTGAGCGGAGCGAAGTTTTTGTCCATGGAGTAAGTAGCTCCACCGGATGAATGAATATCGTGAGGCGGTTGGGTGACTACGAACCCAAGCACCGAAACATCCAACCGCGATCATTTAGGAACTCTTCTAGCTTTTTATACCTATCATAGTAGCAAGTCAATATTTAAGAAAATTAAGTCCGTTATTAAATCAAAATTCGTGATGATTGCACATTTGACAGATTCCTCGATCACACAAAGAGCACGCATAACGACGGACACATCACTGACAATGATGGTGAGCAATCGTTCTTGTCTGGTGATTAGCATTTATAGATACAGGTACAGGTGGTACATATGTGTCATGACATCAAGGCAAATGGACATGCAGGAAGGTTGCTTCGCGGTTTCGTGACCACCTCTGACCACGAAGTTTGGCACATAGCTTTGCAAAACATGTAGATTCGGCGATTATATTGTATGAACAAAAGGTTTAATTACCGCTGCAATAATGTAGAAAATCGAAAACAATTGCAACATAAACAGACAGAAATTCAAATATTTTGCAGCTTGGAAGCATTCTATGGTCACTCAATTGAGAGTCAAGCTTCATAACTATTCGGTGTGCAACATCGAGATGAAGAATATTACGATTCGAGGTTATATATCACTTTATTTTAATTTCTTTTTTAGTTATTTTGTAAATATTTTTGATCGCAGATTTCGTGGACAGCATCTTCTCGCGCAATCGCAGTCGCAGTCTGAGGAAGGTGAGCCACTCAACCATTTTCTGAGTTTACAAGACAAACTGACGCCGAACGGGCAACCCTAGTGGTTGCCCGTTCGGCGTCAGTTTCGGTAATACGGCGTCTCTTTTTCTCTCGTTCTCTTCCCTTTATCAGCCGTATTACCGATCTCTCGCTGAGAGAGTCGTAATACAAACACCGAACTTGCATCTCTACAAGACACTTATCTTTTTTACCTAATGACCTTTTCAAACAAGCATATCCCATCAATAGAGACGGTCGAGACTGCCTTGCTTGAAGAACACCCAGCACTTTTACACAGAATTTCGAGAGCGGCCATATGCCAGACGGGGAAAGAAAAAGCGAGAGACAACAACGCTATGAAGAAACTCGTGCGTCGCTGTCGCGTTGCGTGTTCCCGAGTTCAAATTCAAAATTCTGGAGTTTTGCCAAAAAATGTGTGGCCGTCTCGCAGTAAACCTGAAACGCTGTGATTTATTCGTTGTGGAGGCCAACACTCACAACCCGGGGCACCCATCCCCAGCGCCGACCGCACCACCCCATCCACATACAGAGAGTGAGGGGCGAGGAAGAGGGAGAGGGAGGAACACAGAAAGAAACATCGATATGTTTCAATAAAGTATCAAGAATAAGACCATTACCCTGGGGAAGCGGGTGGGGGGGAGGGGTGGGGGCAAACACCCACAACCTCACCATGTGCACATCGTATTTCGCAGAAATTTCTCCCTCGCATCAACGATAGGCGCGACTTGAATGCCGCAATCGTATTCGAAGACAACGTGAGTTTCAAAACAAAACGATTGGAAATTTTGAAAACAATCGTAAATATTGTTTGTATCATTTTAATCCCTCCTAATTTCAGCTCGTTCCCCCAAGAATGCCCTCGCTCGAGAAGGTGAGATCCCAATATCGATCGATTATTGGGGCCTTTCTCGTACTGTATCAACATATTTCGTTATTTACAGACCACTCTATCCCAATATTGGCAAGGGATAGAGAAGAATGGAGTGGAACTGCCGATTGACCAAGCCGCTTCGGAGAGACGCCAGTCTCGCAGTAACTCTCTCCCTCCACGCAGAGTTCGACCACAGAAACACTAGATCGGTAAATGAGAGTACTTATCGTTGCATACAAAGAGAAGAACAACAATACTATTGCTATCTCATATATTTAGCTTCATCCTTATCGTAACTATGCACTGATTGTGAGTTTTAGAAAGAAATTACTAATGTATCTCGATTAATAACGATGAGTTATCCATTTTATTTGTATCGCATACCATATTCGAATACTCGATAAAAGCACTGTACGCAATAGTCAATCCATCCATCATATGCGCATTCTCGAAAAATGATCATGTTCCACAAAACGGAGTAGCTTATTCTCGTATCGTACTCCGCCTGTTCAAATCACACTAATGAACTCTGCTTACGCACCTACTGACAACTGTATAGTATTGCGTCATTTGGAATGAATCTGTTCTCTCTCTCTCTCCCTCCCTCTCCTTCTGTTCACTGATCGCTTCCTAATTGCGTCGACAGTTGTGACAGGTGACTTCCCCTCCAGACTTTTCCCGGATCAGTTCACTTTCCCAGTCACAAAGAGTACTGCACGGCAGTTCTCTCTATCCTCGTTTCCCTCAGGAATCTTTGCTCCTCTCATTCTCATCGAAACCCATGAGTCCAGACGATTTGACTTTAGAGTAGAATCACTGAAGTAGTCTACTTTTCACCGAAAACGATTCTGGACATCAACGATGCTCCGAGCATTACCGTATCGCAGTTCTCTCTCCTAGTCTACTCTCCTATGTGATTAGGAGTGCCCTCGAAAGGCTTCAATGGCAAAGGGCACAGCGACTATTGACAGCCTTCTAATGAGGCGTGTCGGCGCCGCTTTGACCCCCTCCCCTCTTTCCCATTGAATGTGTTCCTTTTTCCGGAGGCGAACTCTCCTTTTTCTAACTGAGAGTGCAAACTCCTCCCCCCCGCTCTATTTCTAGAGAAGACGACATCTACTGTGTATTTTGTAAATGTCAGACGCATAGTGGGATATTCATTCACTAGTTTATGCGTGATCCGATCATGGCTCAACTCAAAGTGTCTAAAAGTATTTCGGCGTCATGAAATTTCGCTTACTCACTTAGCTGCCTCCACTAAAGTTTGTCTAGAGACCTGTGCTTTGTGCTCCATTAGGCAATCAAAGTTCGTCGGAAGACCCATCGAAAAGGAGTTCATCTCCCTATGATTCACCACCGTCCAGCTCTTCGTCCCACGTTTCCACAGTTGCATTGCTCACTCGACATTTCGGATGCGCGGCCCCCACTCTATCTGACCCAAATTGACGCGCGCCCATCCCGCAGACTAAACATCCGAGCTTTGCCTGCCCCCAATTGAATTTGTTTTGTCTGCTGTTCCTTGTCCCGCCTTTCGGAAACCCGCCGTTCCACTATCCAATCAGTATGTCGCTCGTTCGAATATGCAGCGCCCCTAGGGCTCCCTGCTCCGCATCTTCCTTTCCGCATTTTATTTTTCTTGAAGCCGATCATTTTTTCACTGTATGCACTCAGGAAAATGTCAGTGTCAACGCCTTGATCATAGTGGCATTTTCCTCACACAATGAATGAACCCACATGTATGATTTATAACTTTCTTACAATTAGTGGGAGCCGAAGATGGACATCTCTTCTCGCTCCTCCTCAATTCAGTCGATCTTGAAGAAGCGACGAGTTGCATTCCCCGCGCCCAACTTCTCGCCAATCAAAATGCCCCGGCAGGTCAGTGAAAGGCGGTAGGCGGAGAACAATTAATTATTAAGAACTTGATCATGACAATACAGAGAGGACTATTTCATCTGACCTGCAATGATCAAGTTTGTTTGTGCTTACTCGGAATTTAATACATCTTACACGGAAACATTGTAGAATACTACGAAGCGAAGGTAGTGGTGTAACCACGGAGGTAACTAGATCCGAAGAAGAGAATGGGCCCTCCGCATTGAACTGGCCTACTCTGCGCTATCCTTAGCGGTGACTCCTTTAGAACTTGTAGCCTACATAAGGGGATGCCTTTTACCTTTACATTTACGAAGCGCATATCAATCGAAGACGAGTCATCCGTACGATGCGTAGGGAGAGTAGAGTAATAATCATGTTAGAAAGCACCAATTTTCCTCTGATCCTTCAAAGGATAAGTGTATGATTTTTGATTGACACCCAATTCAGAGACTTTCCAATCTCCTCGAGGCTTCTTGCGAGTGCTCCTCTCTATATACGGCCTTTGTCCACGCGGAGTCTAATGAGGTACGGTAAATCGACAATGCCGTCCGAGTGCGACAATTTCTACCCTGTAGACGTTGTACTCATAGTGGGTGTCCAAAAATGATGAATATTCACAAAATCGATTCGCATTCTTCTCGAATTGTAGGCGCAGAGTGACATCTTCGAAGAGCAAGACGTGACTCTTAGTGGATATGAAGCTGACGAATCGATGCTTATACTGGAGAGAACATCGAAAGGTTGGCAGGAAAATTTATTGAAAATGTTTACGTGTAACAAGTTTGCAAGACTAAGTTCTGGGTAATAGCGATCAACCTAAATGACATAATTAAAAATAGTACAATTAAAATAATTAGGCATAATTAAAAATTGTACAATTAAAAATAATAGCGGGATTCTGATTTCATTCAAACGATCCATACATTGTGGTCATTTGGGAAATACAGATAGAAAAGGATGGTGTAGGTGATCACTTTGATCCCGTTGTGCCCTAAATTTGCCGGTGATACTAAAATGAACGACTCACAGGGTCCCGAAACATCTCTCGTCGTTCTACCAAGACAGAAACGAAGAAGAGGCGAATCTACGAATGGCTGGAACGATGTGTCAGTGAGGTACGGTGGATATCGATTATTATTGCATAGGTAGAGTGCTTCTCGTCCTTGAGTTGTGTGTTCGCTGGAGGGGCATTGTTAGCCGGTGCTGGAAAATGGACAGGTGGAGGTGTGAGGAGGCGGTCTTACGGTGTGATTCCTAAGATAAACTCTGAATTACGGTACTACATATTACGAACAGGTATTGCAGGCCTCATGCTCCTTCGAAAGTGTCCGGGAGCCGAGTAGGAACAAGCGAAGAGCGGCATGTTATCGGCAGCAAAGTGGGTATCAATCAATCAATAAATGAATTTTTTCTCGAAAAGTCGTTGATGGAAAGCATAGAGAGATGTCGAAATTTAGAGAGCGAAGAGTTTAGTGTAACTTGGTGAAATTTTATATTGAATAAGAATGGTGAGGTAACAAACATGCAATTCGATTCAATTTCACGATATATTTTCATAATAGAATCAGATCAAGGACCAAGTAAACTCAACAATCCCAGATGGTTTCTCCTCCCTTCAACAGTATCCAATCGATCTACCGACTGCGTTCATTCCTATTGAGTCGAAGCGGTTGCCTCGTATGGATTGCATGCAGAATCGCGCGAGAAGAGCGCCCCCAGCGACGCCGAAAATGGGAGTGAGAGCAGCGAGTGAGTCCAAACAAAATAAATAATTAATATAATTTAAATAATATTAAAAATATGTTAGAAATGCAATCAGAACAAGTAACTGGTACTCGGTGATTACTTGATTCTTCTATGTGAGGTGACGAAAGGAGTGGATCAACTATATTGGATGAGACGTTTCGGGCAACAGTATGTCTATACTAGAAAGAGTGAACTATGGGTAGGAGGAAACGCTTTCTCCAATTTTTCTTAAACCCTTTACACTGTTCAGTAGCGCGTCAGATTTCAATGTATATTTAGCGGTGCTCAACTAGAATAGACTGTCTAGAAGAGAGAAGAGAATATATTGATCTTTTGTATCCTCACTGATTTCTTATCATATCACATCAAGATTCCATGTTTTGTCTAATCAAGTTTTGAAAAGTGAATGAGAGTAGGAAAGTGAGAGCATGTATTATGTAAATCTACATTTATCCTTGCCCAGTAGAGAGTTTCCCAATTTAATGACAACACAACATATGGATTCTTTTAAAAGCAACTTGCGACCGATTCCATTGTTTCGAGAGCACCTTTTCCACCGATCGATATTACTCACCTGATCCTACCGTATTCCAGCCACGCCTCGGCCGAAGATCTACTTCCTCTGAACCTCCAAGCAGAACTCGCAATCGGGGCGGCTTCCTTATTCTCAGAACTACAAGTCGTATTCCAAATCTTCTCCGACTTGGCCTACTTTCACGCCTACTCTCGTCTTGTTACTGCCGTCTGGGAATCCTCAGCATTCTACCAGGGCACGTTTGAGAACATTTGGAAACTCTTCTGTGTTCGGGTTCAGCAGTTCCAAAAGTTGTATCACCCTTCTAATCAATATTTGTCCGTGCTTTGTCCGTTGTCTCTTATCACTCTAATCTGTTCCAATCATTCATCGTTGTCTTCTCTCTTTTTCGCCCATTGTGTCGACAATTGTTATCAGTGATTAGAGAAATGTTGATAGCAAATGACAGCGATAGAGCGGCGACGTTTTCTAGTGAGAATAAGAACCTCTCGAAGGGCACATGGCTGTAGGGATGCAGGTTCGGTGTACTCTTGGCAAGTCTTTTTGTCTGAATCTCTTCTCCTTATCAGCCGTAATACCGACCCTAAATTCAAAAGGCGGTAACACGAATTGCGCCCCTACATGGTTAGGTAGACTACTGAACAAGAGACGAAGCAGCCACACCTGAGTTCTCTCTCTCCCTTCCTCCCTGTTCTCAGTATTTCTATCTCTTCTACTCTCAAGGGTAGTGACTTGTCCCCATTCTTTCCATCTCTCTTCTCGCGGAATTTCGGGCGGGAAATCGAAGCGATGGGTTGTAATGTCGTGCAGTTTGCAATAGCGAGTGACTGATTTAGGCGATCGTAGAAAAGTTGAATTGGAAAAGACCTGGCAACTATTCTACAGTGCACTAGCTTTTTTCTTTACTCATGAAACGTGGTGTTCAGGGACAATGAATGCCAAGAGCGTCAGAGAGCTGCAAGTAAAGGCGAAGTGAGCGCTTCCTAGCAAGAAAAGCTGGGTACTGTATTGATCGATTTGGCTAACCTTCAGAAGGAGTGGGGACTATATAGTCAATCCTCGTTGCGCCCTTTGATGTGAGTGATGCGTGGAGGTCGCCATCACACGATTGTAATCAGAGAGAGGGGATAAGGTAAGTTTAGTGCTCTCTCTCTCTCCTCTCGCCCTTCTTTTGATCGAGAAGAGATAGGGGGAAGAGGAGCCACTGGCTAGAGAAAGATCATAATCGTAATGGTCTGAGAGAGAGCGAAGTCACGGAATGCGATCAGATACTATGAACAACGCTAACAAGGGAGGGGCAAAAGTCACCGGAGACCGATCTGAATTTGAACTATATGGAACAGTAGGCACCCCTAAGACATGCTCTGACCCGATGTCAAAAGTTCCGATTTTGAACTTTTATGACCTTAATTTCACAATATTATTTTGCGTGCGATTCCCCCCGACGCGGCTCGCACGTATTCCTATGGGAAACAGCGCGAGCCGAACACCTGCCTGTGTAGTCTAGTCGTTAAGATTTCGGCCTAGCAATCGAGAGGTCGCTGGTTCGACCCTCCTTTGGTGCAACTCATTTTGCCAATTTTTTTATCATTTCTACTTTACATTTTATTTGTGAAATTGTGGGATTCCATCCTTGTTATTTTCAATATCGCTAGTTTTCGTTGAAATCTGTAAAATCAGAAGATAAAACAATCATCGGGAAGATGGATACAATGTTGTTTCTTTAATAATCGATCAATGCGAATACGTTTGAAACGATGGAAACCGACAATTTCACAAATAAAATGTAAAGTAGAAATGATAAAAAATTGGCAAAATGAGTTGTACAAAAGGGGGTCGAACCAGCGACCTCTCGATCGCTAGGCCGGCATCTTACCGACTAGACTACACAGGCTGGTGTTCGGCTCGCGCTGTTTCCCATGGGAATACGTGCGAGCCTCGTCGGGGGAATCGCACGCAAAATAAAATTGTGAAATTAAAGTCATAAAAGTTCAAAATCGGAACTTTTGACATCGGGTCAGAGCATGTCTTAGGGGTACCTACTGTTCCATATAGTTCAAATTCAGATCGGTCTCCGGTGACTTTTACCCCTCCCTTGTAAGATCAAATTGTGCGAGAACACAAAAGCGAACAGCAAAACTAATTAAGTCTAGCCTCTAATTGATCACACTCTTTTTTTCTCAAGTTAAAACCTACTTAAACTTACAAAGGGAAGTCGCTAAGTCAACATGGAGTTTCTGAATGAGACCTAGTGGGATCGATTACTATCATAAAAGAAAGAAACAATCGGCGTTTTAAAACTGTCTTGGGACTTGTTTGGCAGTTTAAACCATCGATCATTTATTGCATTTATGATATTATTCAAAACCGCAATGTCTCATTCGAAAACTCCTCCATACCGACTATGCGGTGCTCGGCATTGTCTGAACTTACCGTAGTAGCAACGAAATAACAAGAGAAAGAAATTTTTTTTTGAAATATTAGAAATAATCGGCGTTATAAAACTGTCTCGGGACTTGTTTAGCAGTTTTAAACGACCAATAATTAATTGCATTCATGACAATAATCGCACTCTCATTCGAAAACTCCATACCGAATATGCGGTATTTGGCATTGTCTGACCTGATCTTATAAGTAGCAACGATATAACAAAAACATGAAAAAATATGATTTATCATTTCTGTGCTATATTTGGATCTGTCTATGAGAAAACGCCGAAAAATTTACTTCCTGTATTTTTTAGAGTGAGAATGCGTCGGCGGGAAACTTACGAGATGTTTTGTTGTTATGGCGCACAGTGGGTCATCGTGTTAACCTAAGAATGCGCGGGGGGAAGAGGCAATAGGTATAGACCATTCTGATCTTGTAAAGAGAAGGGGGTGGTAAACACAATAGGGCCATTCTTTTCTAGGGGAGTCAGGGAGGAGAAGGAATGTAGGGGTGCAAGATCTTTAGTTGAGGTACGACCTTTCGGGCGAGAGATCGGTACTACATCTAACAAGGTGTCACAGAAAACGATACTGCCAGGGGGTATCCTTAGGGGGTGACTACCCGCATTCGAGAGGCGTTAGCCGAGCTTTAGCCTGCCGTGCAACGCGGGGATAAAGCTGGCGAGCACCTGTCGACTTATTACGGTGCGTCTCGGGTGGTGGAGGGCGGTCGACTTGCAGCAAATGATGAAAGAAGAAGGAGGAAGAGGGGAGAAGAGAAGGAGACTACTCTTGAGTGGCACCGAGTGAATGGTGAGCGACAGTGCAGAGAAGGGACGCTCCCTCTCTCTCTCTCTCGCCCCGCCCATCTCATTCCGATAAGAGAGAGATGGAGAGAGAGAGAGATGGAGAGAGAGAGAGATGGCGTGGATCGGGGAGAGCGCCCGACGACCAGACGAGAGATGGAATGCGCAGATAACAGTGATGAACCGATTGATCACGATTTATTTCCGAGATATTTGATTGCAAGGTTGAACGAACTTCTCTCTCTCTCCTTATCTCTTTCTCACTCGCAACACTAAATTGGGTTGAGAACGACGGATAAAGGGAGAGGAGAAGAAGTGATATGGGTACGAAGATGTTATGTTATTGTGCGACAAGTACTCAGATTGTGAGAAACGGAACATTGTGAGTTATCATGCGAATAGGCGGGGAGAATCGACCGTTAATTTGTGAACAGAAAACAGCTTTGTAACTCATCTTTTGTGAAACAATGTACATAGATATCAATTCTGGCGGAGCTCAGCAGATAAAGTCATTTCCAACTACGACAGTCTAAAATGAGCGCCGATGATGCACATGAGGTCAAGGAAATACTACTGTACATTTGGTTAAGAGAGGTATCACGAGAGATAGCAGGAAAACTGACCCTTTTTGGAACAATTTTCAAAAACACATTATTGATTTCGACCAAACTTTTATATTAGAGTACTATGGGGACGAGAATTCGATATATCCCGGTCCCAGGTTCCAGAGCCGGCTTTTAGGAAATTGACGGCTCCAATGCCGGAATCGTCATAACTACCTTCAAAAAGAAGCTACAATGCTGCGGTTGAGCTCAAAATGTGCGGAAAAATCAGCTTATCATTTCGTCTGTTTGCAACGGCTTCGTTAATTTCGAACCTCAAAAGTTCTGACCAAAAAAGTTATTTTTGCTTTTTTCAACAAAATAACAGATATCTAAAGTGCGAGAAAACATGTTTTTTCTCTTCGGAATATAAAACTGCTCATCAAATACTATCAGAAAAAAATTTGAGAAAAAATAAAATGGGGTCCATTTTAGGTCGAAAAACGGCTTTGAAGTTGGAAAATCGTGAAAAACGTGAAAATCGAATTTCATAAGAGACCATCCACGAGAGGCCGGGGCGCTGGGGGGAAATCGTCGGATGTCTTTTTTGCAACCTATGCCAATATCTTGGTGGTGAAGTCAGCATCACAAGTGCTGATATTGAGCGAAGTAACTAAGGTTCTGGGTCCCGCACCGAAAAGTTACAGTAACCCCACCTTCCGATATCGATTTTTTGAAATTTTAAAAAGTAGGTTTTTATAGTGTTCCTATGTGTATTTTGCGAAAAAAATACGAATGAAACCACTTTGAAAGTCATCTGAGGACGATAAAGGGTCGAAATTTCAGTTTTTCACTGTTTTTCGACCGTCCTGAAAAAAATTTGCCCATCTATTGACAACGATTTTATGATTTTTGGAATCCTCGTCAAAAACTGTATTAACAACTTTGTTTCGTTGAATCCGCGCTGTGCCCGCGATGGTCGTAATTGTGGCCTGAATGTTCGGATTTTAGCCAACCTTTGCGTGTTCCTGGCGATATTTCTGATCCCGATTGCGAAATATCCCGTGTATCAAGTGATATATCATTTGCCTACGATACCGCGAACATTACTGACGCGATGGTTTCATCACCGTGTGAAAAAATTTCAAATATTTTTTTCGACCATGAACCCGGGTTCATAGAAATTTCGAGAAAATATTTTTCTGCAAAAGTCGATGCACCTGTGTGAAACTTGTTCAGTAGATGGATTATAATAAATGCGCATCATATTTGACTATGAAAGTGCTTACTGCTCCCAGAATTAACGTTTTTGTGTTGAGTATTGCGTTGTGGTTTTCCTTCGTAGGCTACACCTAGATAGTCAAATAGTGCAAGAATAATAGTGAATATGGTGCATATTTAATATATTCTATCTACTGAACAAGTTTCACACAGGTGCATCGACTTTTGCAGAAAAATATTTTCTCGAAATTTCCATGAACCCGGGTTCATGGTCGAAAAAATTATTTGAATTTTTTTCACACGGTGATGAAACCATCGCGTCAGTCATGTTCGCGGTACCGTAGGCAAATGATATATCACTTAATACACGGGATATTTCGCAATCGGGATCAGAAATATCGCCAGGAACACGCGAAGGTCGGCTAAAATCCGAACATTCAGGCCACAATTACGACCATCGCGGGCACAGCGCGGATTCAACGAAACAAAGTTGTTAATACAGTTTTTGACGAGGATTCCAAAAATCATAAAATCGTTGTCAATAGATGGGCAAATTTTTTTCAGGACGGTCGAAAAACAGTGAAAAATTGAAATTTCGACCCTTTATCGTCCTCAGATGACTTTCAAAGTGGTTTCATTCGTATTTTTTTCGCAAAATAGACCTAGAAACACTATAAAAACCTACTTTTTAAAATTTCAAAAAAATCGATATCGGAAGGTGGGGTTACTGTAACTTTTCGGTGCGGGACCCAGAACCTTAGTTACTTCGCTCAATATCAGCACTTGTGATGCTGACTTCACCACCAAGTTATTGGCATAGGTTGCAAAAAAGACATCCGTGGGGTATGTCCGGCTTCTCGTGGATGGTTTCATAAAACCTTCCAAAAACAGTTTATTCTTATGTATTATGCAACTAATAGTTCAGGAAAAACGATTGAACTTCCTACTTTCTAATTAAAAAGGCGAAACTATCAAAAATGGGCCAAAATCGAAGAAAATAATTTCCATATATAGTACAAATCAACTGACGCTCCTAAACACGGTTCTAAAATATGTGAATTGTATCTCCAAATATACTCCTAAATGAACATAGCCCAAATCCTCGGTAATCATATCCTAAAATTGACAGCGTCCTGTTTTGGTAAGATTTTGATAGTTTCGCCTTTTTAATTAGAAAGTAGGAAGTTCAATCGTGACAACATTATTTTTCCTGAACTATTAGTTGCATAATACATAAGAATAAACTGTTTTTGGAAGGTTTTATGAAATTCGATTTTCACGTTTTTCACGATTTTCCAACTTCAAAGCCGTTTTTCGACCTAAAATGGACCCCATTTTATTTTTTCTCAAATTTTTTTCTGATAGTATTTGATGAGCAGTTTTATATTCCGAAGAGAAAAAAACATGTTTTCTCGCACTTTAGATATCTGTTATTTTGTTGAAAAAAGCAAAAATAACTTTTTTGGTCAGAACTTTTGAGGTTCGAAATTAACGAAGCCGTTGCAAACAGACGAAATGATAAGCTGATTTTTCCGCACATTTTGAGCTCAACCACAGCATTGTAGCTTCTTTTTGAAGGTAGTTATGACGATTCCGGCATTGGAGCCGTCAATTTCCTAAAAGCCGGCTCTGGAACCTGGGACCGGGATATATCGAATTCTCGTCCCCATAGTACTCTAATATAAAAGTTTGGTCGAAATCAAAAATGTTTTTTTGAAAATTGTTCCGAACCACCTGCAATCTCTGGTGATACCTCTCTTAAGAGACCGGATCGGTAAGACTCGACCATATTCGACCCTTTCCGGACGTGGCCGCCTAAAATGAGAGCAGGGGTCCCATACTCGGGTGGGTGGAAGGTGTCCACACCGGATTGCACAAAACATCACTTATTTCTATTTGTCGGCTCTGGACTTGGAGAAATATGGTTTTAAGTGAAAAATGGTCGAAAAATCAAAATTTCTCAAACTGAAAATATAGGCTATACTTATTATTTGCGTTATGTTTAGGGTACCCAAACACTGTAAAACTGCTGGTCAGACCAAATTTCAACTTATTGCGAAACCATTTTTAGACTAGAAATTTTGGATTTTTGAGAAAAGTTTGCCATTTTTGGAGCGAACGCCCATAGTTTTTATGCATACGTTGTAGCCTGGCATCACATTCAACTAAATTGACCATAGCCAGGTCCACCATGAACGGCGAAGTTTCCGAAATTTTCACTCGAATATCCGTTATCGGCGAAGTGGTTTTCAACTTTTTTTATAAATCGTTGTTTTCGAAAATTCGTCCAATTTTCTCACACTTATCTCAGAAATATGGTTCTCTACCGAATCCTTGCGTAGGTCAAATTGTTTGGAGAGTTTTCTTGAATTATTTTGTTGTTGATAGTATTCAAATCTATGAGTGATTTGACCACGAAAAAAATCGAAGACGTTTACAAAAGTGCTCATTTTTACAACAAGAAAAATTAATTCTGAGGATATTTGAAACGGTTCCAGTGAAATATTGCCCACATTCATTTTCAAATACCTAAAGAAGAACTATGGAATCAATAACTTAAACTTTTGAAAAAAATTTTTTTTGAAAAATGCCATGAACCCGGGGTCATGGTCCAAAAATAATTTTTCACCATGAACCCCCGGGTCATGCTATTTTTCAACAAAATTTTTTTTCTTCAAAAGTTTAACATATTAGTTTCATAGTTGTACTTTAGGTATATGAAAATGAATGTGCTTAATATTTCGCTAGGGTCGATTCAAATTTACTCATATTTTTTTTTGTTGGAAAATGAGCACTTTTGAGTCTTCGATTATTTTCGAGATCAAATCACTCATAGATTTGAATATTATCAACAACAAAATAATTCAAGGAAACTCTCCAAACAATTTGACGTGCGCAAGGATTCGGTAGAGAACCATATTTCTGAGATATGTGTGAGAAAATTGGACGAATTTTCGAAAACAACGATCTATTAAAAAAAGTTGAAAACCACTATCTCGACATAGTGTATTTGCTCGTTAAAATGGTCATTCAGTCATGTCGATGATATTGTAATAATATTACAAGCAAATATTGTATGCACCAAAAGATTTATTAGAAGGAAATGAGAAAGGTCGACACCGACATCGCCGATAACGGATATTCGAGTGAAAATTTCGGAAACTTCGCCGTTCATAGTGGACCTGGCTATGTTTAATTTAGTTGAATATGGTGCAAGGCTACAACGTATGCATAAAAACTATGGGCGTTCGCTCCAAAAATGGCAAACTTTTCTCAAAAATCCAAAATTTCTAGTCTAAAAATGGTTTCGCAATAAGTCGAAATTTGGTCTGACCAGCAGTTTTACAGTGTTTGGGTACCCTAAACATAACGCAAATAATAAGTATAGTCTATATTTACAGTTTGAGAAATTTTGATTTTTCGACCATTTTTCACTCAAAACCATATTTCTCCAAGTCCAGAGCCGGCAAATAGAAATAAGTGGTGTTTTGTACAATCCGGTGTGGACACCTTCCACCCACCCGAGTATGGGCCCCCTGCTCTCATTTTGGGCGGCCACGTCCGGGGGGTGGTTGAGTCTTACCGATCCCGTCTTTAAGGAAATACTACTGTACGTTTGGTTAATAAAATACTATCCAAAATCTTGGATACATTAATGTGACTGAGTTCACGTCGTTTAATATCGAACAGTGAAAGCGGATTGGGTGCATACTATTTGTGTATTTATAGTACACCACACGGGTGCCAAGAATGATCCATTCCCTTGACCCTGTTGCCTTGAGTTCGAGGATCCTCACCACCCCTGACCATGAAGCTACCTTCCTGCAGGCCCATTTGCCTTGATGTCAGGATAAATCTGTATCTGTCGATGTACACAGGTGTGACGATGACGCCAATTGGTGTAAGCAACCGGTAATCATTTGAAGGGTCAAGAGTTCGATCCCCGCCGAGACAAACCAAGGCTTCCATGCTTCCAAACCGAGCGCGGTACATTGTTAGTGTCCATGATTATGAAAGGTAACTATAGTTGCTACCAATTTAGTTACCGGGCTTGGGTTACGTAATTCCACGTTGCAGCTGGCTTACCGGCTTGCCCCATTTAGCGTTGTAGTTTGTTTCCGTAAAATCGCTTGCCATTGAACACCTTTACCTTTAAACGGGCACTGCAAAATGAACATGGCGAGCATCGTGGGGGAACAGGGGAAAGTGAGAAAGAGAGGAGCTGTAAACTAATGGAGTCTCTTTTACGCGTCATCTTGAGCTCCACTCACTTTTACACTGATTACAAGTACGATCGACGGCTCTACACTACCTGTCGAATATATTACCTCTGAGGACAGGAATGACGTTTGGCCATTGAACTCTCAATATAGCAAGTTATCGGTATATTGCATATAATGTATTTGTCCTGACCAGGGATGTGTGAGAAATAAATACAAATATCTCTGAAATATCTAATTCGAGAAAAATCCATGAAAAGTTTTTCCTGCATTGTGTCGTGTTATCGACATATTTTTGTGAACATTGTAATTTCAACAAACACTGCAACATAGTAACCCAACAAATGACGATACAATCCGATCAGAGAAATGCTAATACCGTGATTTTGTTCATTGTAATTTTTATCAATTTCTCGATTTTTTTCGAAAATATTCTCGACGAAAAAATGGTGAGACATCGAGAAACGTGAAATCCACACCACTGACATCAATTGCTTGCAAGAAGGTAGCTTCAGGGTCAGAGATCGGCGCAAACTCCGAACTTGGGCAACAGGGTCTAAGGAATTTAACACGGTTACATGTTACAGGAACAATAGACATTTTTCCTACAGTCCACTCATCATTTACATTACATACTCCCTAAAAGGAGAATATTACTGATTTTCACATTAATCTATGTTTTAGGGTTCGCCTCGCAAGGAATGAGTAAGGAGGGACCACATTGTTTTTCCTTGCCAAGGAATTTCATTTTGATGACCGGTAGGTGTTCTTTAGAAAAAACGAGTAGCAAGCTCGATATCTCCTCACCTCTTAGTTGATGGTACTAAAGTTACTGTAGACTAATAGAGATATGCGTTCTGGTGATTACTTGATAAGGAAAATTCCTTGCGATGCGAACCCTACTATGTGTCCTATCTCGTTGCGCTCTCGGGCGTCGATAAAATAAAAACACTTCTTTGGTCGATGGTAGTACGCACACAACTAACGTGCTCCTGCACATATTGCAGACAATCGATGCACCACTCCTCTCCAATACAGCGTCCATTTCCGCTAAATACTCACCCAATTTTACATCACCGTCTTTCGCTTACGACCATACCTCACTGAGAATACGACATCCCGTCCGATCTGTCAAGTCAAGCAGCGGTGGGCCTAGTTAGTACTTGGATCGGAGACGGCTTGGGAATCCTGGGTGTTGTAAGCATTTTTGCTTTTTTCCGCCTCTACAGAATTTGGTCTATTTTTTTACTATTATCACTATTTGGACGTCGTCCGCATCTGGAGCACCCTCGCTTTTGCCCCCTGCGTCCCGTGTACCGCGTTGTTCCCGGCCGCCCAGCCGACAGTACTTAATTTTCACCCCCCCCCCTCTCTTATCCCTCACCAACCCTAATCCAAAAATTCGATAAAAAATCCTTGCATCAAGCAGTCGCTCCCTGATGCTCTCCTCTTTACGACACGCGTGACTCAGTCTTCAGTTTTTTTATCGTAGACTTCCGCAACTCCGTAAACAAATCACTTGCGGAACGAGTTTCGCCTGACACTCTGATCCTGCCATTCTTGACAGTTATAAAGAGAAAATCGTCGATTCGCCAGACGTTCGTGAAATTTTCTAACGAATCAATCAAGATCCGTAGCGATAAGATGTAGTCAATCCGGGTCATCTAGTTGAATTGATACTACGTAAACTTTTTGTAGCATAGAGAGGAATGTAACTGAATAAACTAACTTGAAGACTAAACCTTCGAGTTCGAGAAAAAATATAAAATAAAATGCATGACGAAGAATGCAGCACAGTAGACGGGAACAGTAAAATGATTTTTTTTAAATCCACAAACGTTTCTAGAGGTATATATTTCGTATTATGTGCATACTAGTGACTATCGACTGCCATTCGTTGGAACCTCCGCAGAACACTAATGAGAACGGGTTTAATGGTTTAATTTCTCAGAGAGCAGTTCTTCACTCTCTTCGTTAAAAATACGTTCCGGAGTGTCCGATCTTTGGAAATGCTGATGTCTTCCGAGCTAGGACACTCTCGACATTGACTACTACCCATACATGAAGAGCTCTGTAGGACAGTGGGCGGAGTCCCCCCTGGTCACCACAAAAAGCATGTAAAGGGGTTCATGGGTGGTCGAAAAGGGGTGGTGGGCAGGGGGGGGGACCATGTCCAAAATGGGTCCCAGGTCGACTTCGTCAAACACAAAGTGGAATATGGTAACTTAATGGCCGGGGTCCCGCAACGAAAACAAAATACCGTAACCCGGTCTACCGTAATTGAAAATTTGGACCTCCTGTATATCACATGAGGTAGGGCTCGAGTAGTAATTAATCGGACGGAATACCGCGGTCCCGGCACGACATTGCCGATACCGTAATCAAGTCTACAGTATGCCGAAATTTCAAATTGAGCCAATCGGCTCGGGACTTGTTGTATGAGGAAGGCCTCGAGTTGTAATTAATCAGACGGTATACCGCGGTCCCGGCAGGCCTCGAGTAGTAATTAATCTAACAACATACGGTGGTCTCGGCACGACATTGCCGTTAACGTAACCGAGTCTACAGTATGCTGAAATTTCAAATTGATCTAATCGGCTCGGGATTTGTTGCATAAGCTAGGCCTCGAGTAGTAATTAATCTTACAACATACGGTGGTCTCGGCACGACATGGCCGTTACCGTAACCGAGTCTACAGTATGCTGAAATTTCAAATTGATCTAATCGGGTCGGGATTTGTTGCATAAGCTAGGACTCGAGTAGTAATAAATCGGACAACATACGGTGGTCTCGGCACGACATTGCCGATACCGTAATCAAGTCTACAGTATGCTGAAATTTCAAATTGATCTAATCGGCTCGGGATTTGTTGCATAAGCTAGGCCTCGAGTAGTAATTAATCTTACAACATACGGTGGTCTCGGCACGACATTGCCGTTACCGTAACCGAGTCTACAGTATGCTGAAATTTCAAATTGATCTAATCGGCTCAGGATTTTAACGAGAAGTGGACCTCGAGTAGCCATTGCTTGGAGGGCATGCCGCTTCTCCCCTACATCAACCAGGGCTACTGTAGCGGATTACATTATGCTGAAATATTAAATTGATCAAATCGACTCGGGATTTTTACAGGAAGTGGATGTCGAATGGCCATTGCTCGGAGGGTATACCGTTTCTCCCCTACCCTACGCAGGGTTACTGTAGCGAAGTTACAGTATGACGAATTTTTGGAATTGATCTAATCGAGTCGCATTTTTTTCACGAGCTGGACCTCGAGCAAGCAATGCCACAGGGATATACCGTATCGTTTCCATCATGCTCAGGGCTAATGTAGCTGGATTATAATATTATTAATTTATGAAATGAGTTGATTGGGATTTTTGCAGGAGGTACACGTCGAGTAGTTATTTTCTACGATGCATTCCGGGTTGATTCTACAGCACTGTTCCGGAATAGAGTTTCTTAGAAAATAGACAGGTCCCAAAAAAAGGCTCCATGGATATAGAAAGGTCCCTAGAAAATAGAAAGGTCCCTTGAAAATAGAAGGTCCCAAGCATTGGAAAGAGGTCTCTCAAAAAAACAGGTCCCATAAAATATAAAGCTCCCAATAAAGTCTAAAAGTTGTGCTGCAAAATAGAAAGGTCCCAAGATCACGCAAAAATGCTCCGAAAAAAATAGAAAGGTCCCATCAAATAGAAAGGTCCAAATAAATAGAAAGGTCCCATTACATGGTGAAATGGATTTCAAAAAATAGAAAGTCCCAAGAAAGTTTTTAAAAATAATATAAAACAGATCCCAATACCGTTTTAAAATGTTCGCCAAAAGTAGAAAGCTCTCAAGGAAAATCGAATGGCCATATAAATTTGAAAATGTTGAAAATATAATAAGTAAAGTAAAATATAATAAATAATAGTAAAATAGTAAAACGTAAGACCGCTACGATTACCCCGGATGCGGCAGAAGCACAAAGGTAAGCCTCGCGGACAATATCTGAACTATGTTTACCTACTCCTAAATTTCCGACTCGGTACGATCGATTTCAAATATTCGGTATGCCGTCAATGCACTAAAGTATCCCCTGATACGCTAGGAGTTATACGGTACACCTCAATGATTTGCATATTCGGAGTCAACCTCGTACTA
Organism: Pristionchus fissidentatus; assembly: GCA_036245785.1. Taxonomy (NCBI): domain Eukaryota; kingdom Metazoa; phylum Nematoda; class Chromadorea; order Rhabditida; family Neodiplogasteridae; genus Pristionchus; species Pristionchus fissidentatus. The sequence goes on along the minus strand of BTSY01000007.1, from coordinate 3,367,436 downwards.
AAATCCCGAGCAGATATTATTAATTTCTTGAATTCGTCATACCGTAATCCGCTACAGTATCCTCGGGACAAGATATAATCAATGCAGTATTTCCCTCTGGCATTGTCTGCTCAAGGTCCACCTCCTGCAAAAATCCCGACCCGAATAGATCAATTTTAGAAAGTAGTCATACTGTAACCCCGCTACGGTATCCCTGGCTGATGTAGGGGAGAAGCGGCATGCCCTCCAAGCAATGGCTACTCGAGGTCCACTTCTCGTTAAAATCCTGAGCCGATTAGATCAATTTGAAATTTCAGCATACTGTAGACTTGATTACGGTATCGGCAATGTCGTGCCGAGACCACCGTATGTTGTCCGATTTATTGCTACTCGAGTCCTAGCTTATGCAACAAATCCCGAGCCGATTAGATCAATTTGAAATTTCAGCATACTGTAGACTCGGTTACGGTAACGGCAATGTCGTGCCGAGACCACCGTATGTTGTAAGATTAATTACACTCGAGGCCTAGCTTATGCAACAAATCCCGAGCCGATTAGATCAATTTGAAATTTCAGCATACTGTAGACTCGGTTACGGTAACGGCAATGTCGTGCCGAGACCACCGTATGTTGTCCGACTTATTACTACTCGAGTCCTAGCTTATGCAACAAATCCCGAGCCGATTAGATCATTTTGAAATTTCAGCATTCTGTAGACTCGGTTACGGTAACGGCAATGTCGTGCCGAGACCACCGTATGTTGTAAGATTAATTACTACTCGAGGCCTTCCTCATGCAACAAGTCCCGAGCCGATTGGCTCAATTTGAAATTTCGGCATACTGTAGACTTGATTACGGTATCGGCAATGTCGTGCCGGGACCGCGGTATTCCGTCCGATTAATTACTACTCGAGCCCTACCTCATGTGATATACAGGAGTTCCAAATTTTAAATTTCGTATTTCCGGATTACGGTAGACCGGGTTACGGTACTTTGTTTTCGTTGCGGGACCCCGGCCGTTAAGTTACCATATGCCACTTTGTGTTTGACGAAGTCGACCTGGGACCCATTTTGGACGATGACCCCCTATCCATGGTCCCCCCCCTGCCCACCACCCCTTTTCGACCACCCATGAACCCCTATATATGCTTTTTGTGGTGACCAGGGGGGGACTCCGCCCACTTTCTGTCGGCGCCGACATTTATGCTACTACCGCAACCGCCTACGAGAAGCACCGTTTGCATCCAAGCGAAAGGAGGACTCACTGAACCCCCCTGCATGTTCATGGTATGAGACCGGTTGTTCGAATCATAATCTAAGGGGAGAAAAAGCTCAGAAATACAAAAAACAAAAAAATATTTCGAAAGGGTGGACGTGACACAAAATGGTTGTGATCGATGAAGGCAATGAGAAGAGCGAATGCTGTTCAAGGGTGGAATATAATCCAGTGAGTATGCAGGACCGTTATTCCTTGCGGCACTCTGCTTTATATTATTTGGGTCGAATACGCCTCCTTATTTATGATATCGATCGTTGGGCTTGGGTACACAGGAAAATGCAAGACGAGATGTGAAGAAAAGTAGTGTATTCATTATATGATATTTACACATCGTGAATAAGTCGTGCAGTGGCATACGGTACCTTCGGCCAGAATTGATTCCATGCAGTATCCGCTTGCAAACTCACAAATGAAGATAAACATCTGCCGAGATACAATCGAAGAATTTCAATTACTTTATCTTCTCCCTCAATCCCGCATCTTTTCACTTTATAGCAAAATTACTTTGCCTGAACCCTTTTCTGCAGAAAAAAAGTAAAGGTAAGGTAAAGTAGTTCGACAGAAAATTTTTTGTCGTGAGATGAAGACGAATTGAACTGAAGTGCAAAATAAGAACATCATCATTCGATAATCAGCAACGAGTCTAAGGTTCACTGGCGCGTTAATACCCTCTCCGTAACCACAAATCGCTATAGTATTTATTCACCAGACCTTTCCATTTCTGTTATCTAGAAAAAGTGCAAGACTTTCTCAGAAGATCAAGGTCGACGCTCATTTCAAAGTTTAATTTTCGTACAAGCACGCCCCGCTTTTTCTCATTACTTTGATGGAAATGAAAAAGTGTGACGATGGAGCGAAAGAGGACCAAAAGGAGGAAGTTTGTGTGCAAAGGCACATCGTCGTCAAACCTCCAGAAAGAGAGAGAGAGAGAGATGGGGTATGTACACCTTAAAATAAAACTGCAAAAGAGCGTCTTTGGTTGATGCTGTCTACATAATATTCTCTTCTCATTACTGCTCTGTCTTTGCTGAACTATGCGGGTTTGGTTTGCTGTGCCAAAATACGGTCGTGCGTCATGGAACTGCGTAAATAAACTTTTCAAGGTTGTACATACCCCCACTTCTTTCATTCGCTGTGTTGTGCCTACAAATTGCGTCTGGTCGCAACATTGAAATAGAAAAAAGTAATATTGTACCTTAGCTTGGTGAAATGTGCTAAATCGGATATGCTTCTTTGGCGAGGAATAATGTGCAGCAACGCGTCTTTCTATGGTGAATACTTTTAAAAAAACAGAGATTTGAGCTTTACATTGAAACATTTCGAAGAAGTGTTTCATTGAGCATTGGTTTTTTAAACCCTCGTTGTCAAGTTTGCAGAATTTTGCAGCAGATTTTGAATTTGGATAGAATAGTGCAACTCGATTCTCCTATTGAATTGCTTCAACTATTCAGACACTTCCGTCTCAGACTCTCTCTCTCTCTCTCCATCTTCCCTCGCTGTATTTTGCAGCCAAGTCTCACTCTCGACCAGACAGGAAATCTCCACTTACACTCTCAATTATGGCCGCATCCTGAGGAGGAAAAGGGCAAAGGGGGAGGAAATGTTATTCCGGCAAGAGATTAATCCCCGAGCGTCTTCTTTTCGCCTCTCCCGACGGGCAATGCAAATTTGAGCGCAGATCTCAACGGAGTGAGAAAATATCATGCAAAAAGGTGGATTTCAATGATCTCAAAGCCCGAGTGCAGTCTACTGATAATCGAAAGTTGGTCAAGAGTTCATTCCAAATGATCCAATTCGATATTAGTCCATTACACTGCTCGCTTCATCAGAATTTGCATTCAATTTCCCCTTAATCCTCTCCTTTTAAGACGTTGCGGATGAATGGGGATACATGTGAGGATGATTTCTGTCATGTGAGGTGGAATTCATAGAGCGTGTCTCCGCTGTAGTCAATGCACTTCGAGGAGTGACAGATGTAAAGTAAGCGGGGGAGGAGAAACGAATAGTAAAGTAAGAGTAAAGAATAGTAAAACTAGTGCCCGAAACGCGTCTGACCCGATAAAATCTGATCCCACCCTTCATGTACTGTCTATGATTCAGCATTCTAACTAGCTGATTTCCTCATGAAGATAACTAAGTATAAAAACTAAGTATTCCCTCTCCAATTCAGTACAGTAATTCAGAGATCTCCGTCTCCACTAGGATTGCAGGAGGTATGCGTTACAGCTACCTGCTTTCCCATTTAAGGTAGTTGGGGTTCAACCGCAGTATCGCTTCACATGGAACACCTTTACCTTCTCGGCAACGAAAAGTTACTGGTTGGCCTGCGTCATTCGGGGCATTTCCTTTTACCGACGTCAGGAAGTCGAATAACCGCTGCGTCCGGGAATATCTACGCAATCTATGACCGAGAGAGAATGCTGAGCATCGCATTTTACCATCTATGAATGTCGATGGATCAACGGGCGAGACTGGAGTCTCTCTCTCTCTCTCTCTCTCTCTCTCTCTCTCTCTTTCTCTCTCCCTGTCTACTAATCCTCCAGAGCATTTATAGAATGGGGATGAGCTATTACCCGTGTCTCCAACATCACTCGCTGATCATAGCTCTCATTACTCATTTCCCGAGAGTTATTCTCGATTTGCCGCGCTGATGATTAGCAGCATTTTTGTCAGCGCCCCTCTGGGAGTGTTGGTAGAGCAGTGAACAGAATTCGAGAGAAATAGGGGAGAAAGAGAAAGAGAGAGAGAGAGAGAGAGATTGTCAACAACACAGTTACTGTACTGCAAGATGTCATGTCGACATCCATCCTCACCCCTCATAACAATCTCTTCTCATTACCGCTCTGTCTTTGCTGAACTATGCGGTTTTGCCGCGCCAAAATACGGTCGTACGTCACGAAACTGCGTAAATAAACGTATACATCATTCCCTCGTATATTTTCATCGAATGTTGTCTTTCTTTGACCATGTCCACACCATGTTTTTGTGAAATACTGCTTATAATTGTATCTGGGAGAAACGTTTTATGGCGGGTAGATATTTTTGGCAATTTCCACTACATCTTGGGAGAAAGGAGAAGAATAAGGAAGGGAAGGGGTTTGAGAGGGGGACGCAGTCTCTAATCTCTTGAAGTTGTCGATGCTACGACCAATTCATCGTGGTCCATTGAAGGGAGACGAGAGAGAGAGAGAGAGAGAGAGAGAGCCTCTAGAGTGCAGTCTACGAAGAAGTAGAGGAGGGGGAAGCGAGGGAGAGGGGTCGATCGATGCACGGCCCCCTCGGGAGGAGAGGAAGAAGAAGGGGTCCTAGGGGGGTGAGCCTCTCTCTCTCTCTCTCTCTCTCTCTCTCTCTCTCTCTCTCCCAGTAATTCATGGAGAGCATGGGGCAGATGTGAAGAGACCAGCCGGGGGGACAGAAGGGCCCCGTTTCTCGGGATACTCGGGACAAAGCCTCTCTCTTGGGCCTCTCTAATTCTGTCTTTCCCGGTCTTCGCAACCGTCAATGTAAACTGTCCATGTAAACTGTAAGGGTGGTGGGAAGTAAACTGGGGCGATTCAGCTAATTCAATTCAATTATTTATCACGTCAGGCAATAGAGCTCAGATGAGGATGGGCCGGTATTCTTTATTGGTTGCATTCCACCATTGGGGCCCGATTGCTCGTTTCAGGTCATCCCTCCATCGGGTATTGGGGTCGTTTTCAGCTGTAGGGAAGTAAACTGGGGCGACTCAGAGAGTGGTAAAAAGAGAAAGAGTTGGACCGCGCCGACGCTCATAGGAAGATGATGACATATCACTGTGGTTCTCTGACCGCGAGTCAAGTGATCCTGTCATGTCTCCCTATGAGACTGCCGACCGCCTCGGTTGCTGGGTAGTCGCAGGAATGACCCCCCATGACCGCTCTTCGGTAAATCGCAACATATCACTTGTAATAGATGCAGTGGAGATGTCATGATTCACCCAAGAGAGCTGCGTCGTGGAGGGAAATGGAGAAGGAGAGGGAGAAGAAGAAGGAGAAGTAGGGAGGAGAGGAGACTGGAAGAAAAGGAGTGACGAGCGACTATGAGACCTCGGAGAAGGGAGCACGAGCACACACACAAAGTAGTGCCCTGAGGGAAGAACCGATAGAGGGGGCGGAGTCTCCCAGAAGGAGGAGGAGGGAGAAGGACTAAGTGGGGTGAGGGAGAGAGAGAGAGAGAGAGAGAGACAGAGAGAGAGACAGAGAGAGAGAGACAGAGAGAGAGAGACTGTGGGGAGTGAAGGAGAGTGACCAGAGAAACACAGCTAAAGTCATCCAATTGCCTGTAGTCTTCGAAACGACAACAGCGTTGGGGCAGTGAGATTTTTATCGAAGTGACGAGATCTGTACATGCGCAGTATACAGAGGAATATTGGCAGGGTTCTTAGAAGAACAGATATTTCAAAATGACAAATTTACAAATTTCAGGGCCCTGACACATATGATACAGAAATACTGATATAGAGCCGTTGACTGTGTTCGAACGGCTTAGTTCCAACAAAACACTTATTACTACGAATCCATATTGCATAACGATTATGAAATGCTCGAACGGTAGGGTAATATTTTTAATCTCAGTGAATGTACCTGTACTAACAACAAATGTGAACGTGCTGTGAAATTCGAAAATACGAGCAATGAGAATAATGAGAAAACTGGGTAATAAAGCATTACAACAAGTGTCAGAAAGAAATTACGGGATTGCGTACATGTTACTCTAATTTTAAAAATACGCTAATTAATGAGAATTTTACTGAATACTGGTATTTACAAGAAATTGTTATTATGAGGTTTCATTGGGGTCATTGATTATCGGTGTTGATCCAGCCGGTGCGTAGCGTTGCCATACACGATTCTCCATCTGCAAGAATATCTCTCATCTTGATAATGAATCATAACATACGGGTAATATTTTCCGAAATTATAATATTACATCCGTTTCTTGCCCCCATTCACTGTCAATGCGTATGCGATACTCTGACGGAATAAACAACGAATGAATGAATGAACATGGTAGCGTTAACGACAAGACGCATGATCATTTTGTAGTTTTCAAACTCGTTAGCTCCCCAAAATGCATGCCTTTTTCTCTAGGTGCGATTTTGCAAGGAGAAATATAAGTCGGAAATTATATCCCTCGTGTTTAGCGAAGCAAACACTTCAATAGGGATTCGTATTCGCCTCTTCCTATTAAAACAAGGCAATTATTATTTTTTTTGATAATTGCCTACCTTGATCATTCTTGCACGTTTCCTTAACTCTCGTTGCTTGAGAACTTCCACGCCCTAAAAGATCAACCATTAAGGGAAAGTTTTTTAAAAGCTACAATTATTAATCAATATTTCAGAAGAGATAAAATATCAGTCTAAGGAAACGGCGATCAGTGTTTTGTCTAACCGCTGACCGTCTCCATGGGACCAGACATCAACACTATAAAATAGCAAGACATTGACGCACGGCGATGCTACGGAGCTATTCCAAGCTTGTCATTACGAGCCAATCATTCTAACCTTTTTATGGAAAAACATATATGATGTATAACAATCCAATAGCCTATTCTGATTGCAAAAGTTGTTTTTAGAAACAATTACTCAGATCATATGACAAATGTGAGAGAAGCATGGGAAAGTGTTCAGGCAGTTTACATTGTGTGACTTTAGGTTCGAGTTGCGCGTATCCAGTGGCAGTTTTTCCTCTCTTCCTAATAGCCGATACATGTGATAAAACAGTAACTTTAATATCATTGACCACCAAGAGACACCACCAAGAATCAATTATCTGCGCAGATAATCAATAGTCCTATACGCCAACGCTATTGATAGCCTCTTACCTGATCCCAAGATAACTTTTGCAGCCACTGAACAGTCTTCTTATCATGGCATAGTTCTTGTGTGCACGCGCAATCCTGTCTCTTGATACCGTAGTCCACACCGTAGTTGACGTACAGCAGCTCGCCTGCAACAAATGTATTGTCTAGCATGTTTTAAAAAAGTTGTCTACCACATCTTAATGAGCATAACGTGTTAGGCTACAAATTTTATTTTTACAATTCCAAAGCCCAGAGCCTACAAAAACCACCTGGGGGCTGTATAATCTGTCAGAAATGTGCGAGAAAAATATGGCAAAAAACATCGCTAAAAACATGGCAGATTTTTCTCTAATTCTCTCAATTTAGCATGCTATTTTCGTCACTCTAACCAAAATTCAATCGGAAATGTGCGAGAAAACTTGGCGAAGTTCTAAACGGAACTTGGCCAAGTATGGTTAGAGAAAGAGAAATAGCACGCAAATCGAGAGAGGGAAAAGTATGCATGTATGTGAGCCTTTTTAGGGTGGAATTTGAGGCGCAATGAAGTGAACGCTAAAATTCTAATTTTGGCATTGTTGGGTGCTGATGGTCTGTTGCATCCTTGTTTTCATAATGAAATTCCAGCAAATTCTAAATCAACGTAGCAAATTGGGTTGAAAGTAGAGTTTAAAAATCGGCCATGTGTAAATGTCTGAATCATCGGAACGTTTTATTCGAATTTCGCATTTTTCTTTATTTTTGCAATTTTGCATGGTTTGTTTAGTTTTTTCGCTCCTTTTAATCGTACAACTACATCCGCAATGCTATTATCGTCTTGTGAAGCCCATTTTCTTATATATCACTGCATTATAACGCTTCCTATGAAATGAATTGTTTTCTTTGTAGAGACTTTGATTTTGTTCTTGGAAGCGAAGGAATGGATGAAATGGAATGATCCTGCCAGTTAATCAATAGTAATTACATTAGAAATTGCCAAAAATATTAATACTAAACGAGTATAAACAACAGAAACAAAAATGTAAACAGGCTGATGACGTAGATGGCTGATTTCTAAAGAAAACTTGGTGAAGTTTTGAACGATGTCATTGAAAACTTGGTGAAGTTTTGAACGATGTCAGTGAAAACTTGGCAAGTTTTTTGATGAAGTTTTGACAGATTATACAGCCCCCTGGGGCAAGAAAAAAAACTTTGCCCCCTATTCTGCAGCGTATGTTGCAATGTGTCATGTAAAAGGTAAAAGGTAAAGGTGTTAGGTCTTCTACACGCAAGGCGGTCTCGACCACCCCTATGCCTGAGGGGCAACGAGAGCCTGTCCTGAGACGATCAGCGGCCTGTTGCGAGGCTATTCTTGTTGCGAGGCTATTCTATTATGTGTTCCCCTCAATCCTCCACTTTATGTATAGGGAAATATTTTTCTTTTACCTGCTTCGATGGGATCACGGGCGTACAGGACTACTCGCGGTTCGACTGTTCGTGTTCCTCCCTTGTATACACTGCAATGATACAAAGATAAACATATATTAGATCAAAACATATAGACAATTTATTTACAGATCTATATTTGGCAACACAATCAAAAACATCATCACTTCATCAATACTTTAATATGCTTTGTTGCATTCCGTTTTCTAATTATTGTTATTCCGCTTTTTAGTAGTTATTTATCGTACACTACAAGGGTGCGACAATATGTGCACAAATCACGCACCCTTGTGGTGTACGACGAATATATAAACCCACTTGATCCAGCCAGTGTTGGGGAAGTATGAGTGGCACACGAATCGTCCCGCATTGCCCTTCTTCATGGGACTAAGGAAGAAGCAGGCTGTCCTGTCGCTTATTCCCTAAAATCCACGATTGGCGTAGTAATTCGTAGACAGTACACTGTAATTTGCGTTTAGAAGCTCTTTTTGTCACCTTTGTCCACAATGATTCATTCATTTTGTGTCAGTCAGTCATCTAGTCCCTTGGCCACATGCACTAAAAAGCTGCTAGGTCTTCAACACGCAAGGCGGTCTCGACCACTCCTAGTAGCAACGAGAGCCTGTACTGACCGTGAAATATCGTGCGTATCCTTCATGGCACCATGCTGTTGTATACGCCCATCTCGACTCTTCGGGACTGACGTAACTTGAGTGGACTCCAGTGAACTCGACAATCGGCTCGCCTGACATTATTCCGTAGGCGAATTTGCAAAATTTAAATCTTTTAAACAAAAACTGATTCCACCTTCCCCGTAGTACGTACACATGCCGTGGTAGCCGCAGTAAATTCAGCTAATATTCTGGTGGCACTTTTGTCGTAGTTTGTAGTCTAGACAGTTTGTTGTTTGTAGCCCGGTCTCTGGGACAGGACGTTAACAAATTTGGGAAACTGAGACACCCGGATGCTACTCCCAGGCATCATGGAGAATATACCGACCTCTCTGAATTGGCTCCATCGCACGTAGAACAAATCCAATCTCGTCTAGTCGAACAACATGGAATCTGAAACAATATTTTTTTTAAATTTGAGAGCCTTTTTGGGTGTAATGTAATAACAAGTTTAATTGGCATACGCGATTTTTCTGATCTTGAGGACGGACGGACACGGTGTTTTCCGCACGTAACACGCGCAGTTCTCACCACACTCGACAACTTTCGTGTTCTCGTGCAAATTCTCGTCCACGAGTTTGCCCTGAATTCGAATTTAACTTTGCGGATGCATTTTCCAAATCCCAAATCAGCACTCAAAAAGCGAAACAGATACATTTAACTATGTTACGTTTCTACCAGCGTGCACATATTTCGCGAGAATTTTGGTAAATACTCTCCGGTAGGTTTCAGGAATAGTGAGATCAAACGGATTTCTGGTGGATCGATTCATGAGAAATTATATTAGGATTTGAATTTTCCATACCACGATGGACGATTTCTGCATACACGCGCAAGTCTCCTGCTGGCATCCAACGTAGGGATCACAATTGCACGAGTACTGAAAAAGGGGAAATCTTAGCCATAGGAAGGAATAACACCACCGGGATGTCGACACAAACATTCACAACGTGTATGTGTGAATGGCAAAAAGTGAATTTTTAGGTAAAGGAGGTAGATGAAAATCAGTAAGGTCCTCTCCCGTCTATCACATGGCTCTTACCTCGCAGGTCTTCGCTTTCAGACGGTTGGGGTCATTTTCTGAGCGAGGATCAATTTGATTCACTCGGAGATACTCGTATTTGGGCAGGCTCTTCATGAAATTCTGCAAGCGCAAACATCAATAAGATCTATTGAAAAATTAGCTCAATTATTTCGAAAAACATGAAAAAAAAATGATAACCTTGCTCGGATTGTTTGAGGCATCGTAGAACGGCAGTGGATAGATGTCTTCCTTCTGAGCAAAAACAAAATTAAAACTAACCAATGTACCGTAATCCGTTGTAGTATCCTATAGTGCGAGAGAACAAGTAGCGGTGGGTCAGATTCATGACTATGCGCATGTACTCTAACTGTACAATGCGCTCTATGAGTTAATCACCCTATAAAGAATCATCCTCGGCTCACGAAAGAACAAATACGAACCCTGCTGATAATTTTGTAATTTTCTTGTGATCGATAGGCCAGTCCGTTCTGAAATTGGTAATTGATAATTATGATTTACAATGCACTGACTTGTGAATTAAATCGTTTTAAACAAGTAAATAGAGACTTAACTTCCCGACTATTAAATAAAGATTTTAATGATTTAAATTTACAAATTAAATACAAATTAAGAATAAAAACTCACCATTCTCAACCGCTTTACGTCGTCTTCCTCATCAATAAGATCCGGAGTAAATCCCATCTCGATGAGATGCATCTAAATATTTTTTTGTTTAATTAAATAATATTAAACATATTATTTTACACGGAAGGCGCGGGCTCTAATTATCAGGAAAAGACCAGCATTTCTTACTCGAGGCATACACTCTATATGACAGATGAGTTAGTGAGATCTCAAGCCGTCTCCTACAGCGGGTTCGATTTGCTTTTGCAATTATCTCTTCTCCCATCCGGCGGATCAAAACCGGTTTTAAATTTAAATTTAATGACAATTTTAATTAATACATTAATTCTCACTTGAATGCAGCGTAGGTCGAACTCTGAGAGTGTGGGCTCTGTAGGGTAGAAACTGACTGAAATTAGGACACCTTAGAGGCCAGTACGAGTGTATTCACCGCAAATATCATGTTATCGGAAGTTTGAGTATTTTAATTCTGGTGAACATCGCATTGGCAGTGCCGAAGCGCAGACCATTTTTGGTAAGGAAATCGTCTAAAGGATCGGTGCACTACAAAATGCGAGAGTCTTTATTCCCTTGTAGACCGAAATCAAACCGTCTCAGAGAATCAGAGATATGGTCTGGACATCACTGCACTGTCCGCGCCACAGTTTGAGTGATCCTACTCAGAGAGCTAAGTCTCCAGCTTTTCCCTTTTCGTTCGCATCTCCATCTCTGGATTTCTCATATTCTCTCAGCAGGAGAAAACAGTAAGGAAAGCTGAAGATTTCGCGCTCTATGTACTCACCTCTTCCCTCCGTTTCGATCAACGTCTTGAGAACAGCGTGAACCTCGGGATCCTCGTAGTAGCTGTTGGGAACGCATCGACTGTCAAATTTCAATTTGAAATAGGCATTTTTTGTTATCGCTTCATAGCAGAAAAATGCCTTTGTTAAAGTGCATATAATTTTTAAGTTCTACTGTAACAGTTTCGATTCCAGCACTTACAGATATCTCTCAGCATCGTAGACAGGAGATGGTTCCGATTCTTGCGATTGAGATCGGGAGGTGCTTCTCTTCTCAAAAGGTGGATTCGAAAAGGCTGACGACCGAGATGTCGCCAATCGTAGAGAGGATCGAGTTGGTCGAGGAACGAATTCAGATACGTTCTGTTCAATCGAGCGATTCCCTCGACGTGGACGAAATGACTAAAAGACGATGAATAAAGATGATAACCGGACATCAATTTGATTCAAATATATAAATCTTATTTGTGCATGAAATCCACAATGAGTTCATCATTAACGATTATGCGCTCAAAGCTTTAACCTGTTTAGTGAATCCAATATCGAACATGTAATTTTTTCGGCAAGAGAGACCGGGGGCGTACGCATTATTTACCAGAGTTTACTTGTTGTTACCTTGTCTTTTTCGTCAACACTGCTCGTCACTTTACTTGTCCTTCTTCTTCTCTTTATATTCTTCATCCTCATTTTCTTTTCTTCCTTCTCTTCCTCTTTTTCTTGTTCTTTTTCCACTTTATCCGTCGTTTCATCATCGTCGATTTCAATAAATTCGATCTCACTCGACTACAAAAAAACAGTATTGCGTGACAAGAACAGTATTTTATGACACCACAGACTGGTGCACAAACCTGCTGAACTTCCTTTGTAGGCTACTTTTATTTTGTTGTGCCATGTGTGCTACACATGCTTCATGTAAACGAAATGTAGCATGTATATTATCATGAATTGCTTTTTATGGAATAAATAACTTACAGATTCGTCGAGGTCGTAAATTGAGGGCTGTTCTTCCTCGTCATCTGATACTGGCACCGGAGGCTGATAAGAATCATAATTAATATTACAAATTCACCAATACTCATCATAAATAATAAAATGTTCCGCTGATAACACAGTACGGATATCTATAGAGGGATGAAAACAAGAAAGACCCGTGGTGCAAAAAGAAAGAACACGTATCAGTAGTCTTTTTCGTGTACGTGTCGTTTCAAAGTTTTATATGAAGGATGCTCTCACCGGCTGTTTTTTCATTGCCTCCTCAGTTGTATTCATGCACCAGATTTCCTCGCCAGTCAATTCCGTACCTGCAATTACGTATTTCGTAAAAAAATGGTTAGTAGTTTCACGATGACATATGAGAATCTCGATTTGTGAAACTAAACTCCTGTGAATATGTTGACAGGTGTACATCCCTATCTTGGTATCAAGCCTAATGTTGAATCACAAGTTGGTATCAAGCTTGGGAGCTTAGGGAATTTCATGAGAAATATCGTGTGAGAGAGAGACTGTCACGTTATCTGATTCTCCTGTTTGGTACAATCTCTCATTTACGCGCTCGTTCACCAACTCCCCCAAGCTTTATACAAACTTGAGATTAACTTTATGCCAACTTGGGGGTGCACGGTGTTTGTACCGTACCTATCCGCTTCTTCCATCTCTCAACTGCTTCTATCGGAATCGATCTACCGAGAAATCGTATTGATGATCCATCGAATTCGAATCTGAAAAAAATCCAATATGTGTTCGTATCTATTCGTTTCCGTGTATTAGCCTAATATGTTTACTGATGCTGTAAGACACGCAAAAAATATATTTAAATATTATAAATGAATTCATTTTACAACGAACGTATTCGGGTGAAATAGATCAATCTCAAATTATCCACAGATGCCAATTATGTTTACTTTCTACACACATGATTTTAGGAACAAGAACATACGTCTCATAGCGGAATCGATGCTCAATCTCTTTGCACCAGTTCTTCATCGTCTCTAGCTCTTCGCCATAGGTGAATCCGGCAACTTTAAATGTAGGAATCTGAAATACTTTATACTAATATAAATATATCTTCGTCGGGTGACTTATTTTTTGGATAGGAGGTTTTAAAATTTGACTATATATTAAGGGAAGATATGACGGCGATAAAAAGTTTACTACAACGGCGTTCTTGTCGGTCATCGTAAATTGCAAATCATTCCTCAACTTTTTAAAATTAAATAATGTTGAACACATTAATTAACACGGGATGCGCGGTCCCGTAATATCATGATAAGTCTTACTCGAGGGCTCACTACTATCAGGAGACTCACAGCATACTCAGAAATATGTTCGCTCACTCAGTATTTTCATATCTACTTCCGCTGACAGGGTCTTGTAATGGTTATATTTGTACCTTTTTCCTGTTCACTCTCGTCTCAAGTAGTGCCTCCCTTCGCTCCTGGTCGATATGAACGCTGTATTCCACGTACTCGTTGGGATTGGTCTCATAATCTTCGAAAAGCCTGAAGTGCAAATTCAAATTAACTTATTTATTTATCGCTCCTTCGATTTCTGTCGCACAATTCGCGGGCGTATAAAATAAACGAAAAAGTGAATGAGATCTGAACCTGTGAGTGGTAAGAGATTACCCGTCAACACATCCCACAGCATCTAGTTGGCACCATGCCAAGAAGGTCTCTCGTTGTCTGACCCTCTCGTTTGGTGCGCTCTCTTGCCACCTCTCTCTTTCTCTAACTCGTTCTCGCCGACTCAGTTTCGAATGCTGTGCATCCCTGATGGTCAAAAGATATCAGAAATGACGTTACCCAGAGAGGTAGTTGCTGACATTCTCCTTCTCTGCGTCGTTACTCATTGTTGGAAGGTTAGCAATCCAAACTCCTCTGATATCGCCAGAAGAGAAAGCGAGGTTTACTTCCAACTCAAATTTAAAACTAATTTGAATTGGCTAAAGAAATGGCAGGGAGCAGTTCGTTTCATTGGTACAACATTCCCGCGCTCACCAAGCAGATACATTAAATATCCATGCGAATGATCTTTTTAACGTTTTAATGAGTTTGAGAAAACGCGTACGTGTTTTGAGATAGCAATCAACGCGAAATTTATCAATTTTGGAGATCTAGCAATCGACAAGCAATAGAAGGAATAACTGACCTGATCTCCATACGATTCAAGGAAGCGTTTAACTTTGACTTCTGTTTCTTCCCCGATAAATCGCTCCAAGGAAAACGGGTGAAGATAGCATATGAAGAGTCTTTTTCGAGCTCCAACCCCAGCCTGGAACATTACGGTCTTATAATTGAATTGAGTTTTCTACATTTCGATCTGAAATATGAAAGGATCACTCACATATCCCACTTTGCCGTATTTCTGAAGTAATTCTTCCACGACGTGTCTCACTTTGGCTGGGTATGTAACATCTTCCAGACATTGCACTGAAAGTATTTGGATTAGAAAACGACAAAAGGATCGACTACGCTCCCAAATTGTTAATATCTTATTCTTTCAACTGGTTATCTATATTTGATCATTTAGTCGACATATTTTCACAATTTGTTGCCACGTCTTGGCTTGCACAAAAACAAACAAAAATGTTTTAATTCATAATAACATAGCAAAGAGTGAACACTGACCATCCTCAACCTCTAATTGTAAATTCTTGACGTTTTGAAACGTGATGCTGAGTGGGATGGAGTCGAATTTGTATTTCTCATACTTCCGCCACACCTAAATAACGAGATTTTTTTTGCAAATTGCACTCTCAATTGTAATCTCAACCTTAAATATTTTGTAAAGAACATAAGCTATCGATAGGCCTCGCCATATGCTTGGAGAGCTTTCTGTAATGTAGTTTCTTCAAGAGACGCTTTTCATAGGAAAGAGCATTTGAAATAGAGAGGGAGTAAACAAATCAAATATCCCGCAAAACAATTGGTCCCTAAGCCGTAAAATCGCGGATGTGCAATATTTGTAGTTGTGGACTTCACTTACAATGAATATGAATTGGTCTTACCTCTTCAATTGGTATATACTCGCCGAGTTCCATAGTGAAAGAGAAGGGAAGATAGCGATCGCGCGTGCGAGTCTGTGTCTCCTCTCTCTTCTCCCCACGCGTCGATCGATCGTCCAATCAATCGATTGGACGCTCGTAGTGACAGTCGCTTGGGTGCGCACACTGAATTAAAGTAGGAAAATAAATAAATTTAAACGGGATTTAAACAAGGAGAACAAATGAATAAAGAGGCGAGTAAGAAGTTTGACCGGCTGCTCACGCGTAGTTCATATGAATTACGGTATTTTCAAACACAACCTAAAGGAATATCGCGTCGAGACCTAGAGGGGTTGGAATTTTTGGCGTCTTTTTTCTTGCGTTCGTGATTTATTATATTTTGCGATTAAATTTCTATCTTTTATTTATTTAAAGATTATTCTCATAATTGTGCAAACATTTATATTGAGAAGAGAATGATGGAAGAACGGATACAGAAATTTAAAGGGAATGTAGTTCAATACTAATTATTATGTTTTCATAAATAAAACACATGCGCGGCATCGCATTTTATACCATAATGTTTATGTAATTTAACTCTTCCATCTCTCCTGTATCGTACATCTAGAACTATTCACAAATAGAAACAATCAATAATCATACGGGCATTAATAAAGATTGTTACTTTAATATAACTTGCAAGAAGAAGTCTTCACTCGATTCTTCTTCATATCAACATTCATTTGACTCGCTATCTACGTCTTTAACACTCCGGGACATGATTTTGGTAAATTAAATGAAAAGAAAGATTGCGAACACCGTGGTTATTATTCATTACATTGTGTACATTGTTTATTCTGGCATACAATGCATTTCGTTGAACAGTGAACAATCGCTGGACGTAAGCTATATTTCTAAAGTTGAATTTATCATCTGCATAAAACGAAGACTTCGGTATAAATCGCTCACCTGCGGCATTCCACTCCAACCTTGATCACTGAGATAATTACAATCTCTTTTTTTACAAATTGAAAAAAAATAATGCAAATCGGGTCACCTCTTCGAATGGTTGATATCTACTGAGGTCATCGAGATACACATAGTGTGTACTCTCTTAGATGTTCACATCAAGATATCCCTTGACAAGCTAGTATGTGAAATTGCTACAGTAGAGGGAAAATATATGGAGCGTGAGATAGGTGGAGTCTGAAAATGTTGATGTCTAAGAGAGTTCGCGCCCTGTGTGGAAGGAAACTGTGAGCGAATGTGTGAGTGAGTCTGTGTTCTCTCCTCTTCTCCCTCGATCGACCAATTTTTAACTCTTAGTCACAGCCGCTTCGGAGAGGACAGTTGAACCACTTTCGAGACCAAAGATTCAGAATGCAGTATACATATAAGAGTATACAGGCGAGAGCAGTTTAAGAAGTCGTGCGGATTACAGTAGTTCGAAAATTGTCATCAGGAAAATCGCGTTGAGACCTAAAACAACGCGAATTTTACAGGTACTTTTCAACCTGAAAATATGAGTTTTCGAAATCAAAATTGATATTATAATATTTCAATCAAAGGACTTTTATATTTTGAGTGTATAAATTGAATATAATGATTTAAATGAATAAAATAAATAGAAGTTTTAGCTGCATATCTCTTTGTACACCTGTACACGAGACTTTAGCCTTATAAATAAATATTTTCACGATCACTTCTTTCAATCATAACTTGGTATTGTGTATATACTGGAGCTGGCGTGAACAAACATTTCCTCACAAAAATAACGTATTTACTTCTTTGTACAATCAACAAGACTACAATTCATGCGAACTAATAGAGCTAAACATGAACAGGACCCGTAGTTCCTGGATGCAAGGGAGTGAAATGGAGAAGTGAGTCCGAGGTGTAGGTGTGAGTTATCGATGCTGATATCGATTACTTTCTTAGTTTGACAGTCATCTTACTGCCCAGAGTCGGCTTGAGAACAACTTCAGTGGCAAATCCTGTAAGTAAAATTATTAGTCTTTCTCATCATCTATCGCAAATTGAAGTCAAAATTCTATTACACTTCAAGGAAATTCCTAATTGAAAGGTTCCCGTAACGATTCTTTTCCGTATCATTTTCGTGAAAATCTACAAACCAACCTTGGTCGAGCAGGTTTCTGTCGCTGTGGAGGGAGAGCTTGCGCAGGATGCCAGACGTCAGGATCTTCATCTCTTGCATGGCGAATTTCTGACCTGCAGCGAGAATCGAGTTCAATTTAGTTCAGCAAGATAAATCAATATTTACGAGTTACAGTAGTTTTGTGTACGCAAAAGACACGTAATCTAACTCAAAACGATATTTCGAATTTGCTGTAGTTTTTTTAAAAAAAATGCAATTGATACTCACCCAAGCAACTTCTCTGACCGGCGCAGAAGGGAATGTAGTCATAGGGATGTCTCTTCTCAATGTTCTCCATAAGGAAACGGTCGGGGTCGAACTTCCAGGGGTCGGGGTAGGCCTGAACATTTATTTTTTTAATAATATAATTGTATTTTTTTTGAAAAAAATATAGTGTTCGTGTTGCTGTCTTTCTCTGCACTATACTAGCGTCACTCTTTTTTCAAATGTATTTGCAATGCGGTCAGAACGTATTATAATTGAGTTAGTTTGCTATTAAATGTTACGAGTACTACAAGAAATAGTGCTTCGAAGCTCTAATAGGTCTGACTGTTTCGCGACCTTAGCGTGAATATTCTCCGCGTTGCAGTTTTCCGCCTACTCGGGCGTAATCTCTCTTCGAATCGTTGCATGTTTCTTTCACGTCGCCAATCTCCTTATCGCACGCGCGCATTTTGGTTTAGTGATTTGATCGCACGCGCCTTTTGTTCCTTTATCAGTCACAAGTCCCCTGATAGTCCGCGACCAAATATAGTGGAAAAGGGAAAGAGATCATTGTGTGACCAATCATACTTTTTCGCATCAACTACGGCAAATAAAAGTCAAGAATAGAACGGAGATCAGCCTAAGCTGTGATAGAGACAATATAGGCCACCACTCAATGTGAGCCCCTCCTGTCAGTCAAACGTAGTCGTCCAAAATAATATAATTGCAGGAAAATGTAAAAATTGTCATTGTTCTGAAAATTCTCATGTAAACCCTGCTAACCTAATAACTCAAACTAGAAAGTTTTTGTTTAATTTAAATATAAAATGAATATTTACCTCGGGATTGTGGTGGAGGACGAAAGCGCAGATGAAGATCTCGGTTCCCTTGGGAAGCAGATAATTGCCCATTTGGAAATCGCTCGTGAGCTCTCTCTCCACAGCAGGAACGGGCGCGAAGATGCGCATCACTTCACGAATGAATCTGAATAGTAGTTATTTTTTATTTGATACTCCCTTTGTGATATGTAGCAAGTATTCTACATTGCGTTTGAACTTATTCTCTATCAAAATAGTCACCACCAATGTTTTCGTTGTGTCATTTTTGTTTCTTCATTGTAGACTTTTTGCGGAAACTCTTCCAACATCAACATGTTTTCATGTGCCCTGACCCTAGAGACATTTTCTCAGAAGGTATCACTCTCACCTCTCGGTGAACTCCATAGCCTTCAAGTCTTCGTGCGTGCATTCTCTATCGTCGTCACCGAAGATTGCGTGGATCTCCTCGTAGCACTGCTGCTGGAAATGAGGCTGAGTAGCCAGCGCCCAGTACACCCACGACATGGCGGCAGAAGTGGTGTCGTGACCTGAACAAGCGAAGATTATCGATCGATTCCTGGAAATATTCTGTACTCTCAATGATCGTAATCAAGATATTATGCGCTCACACTTTTCATAATTGAAATTGTGTCCCTCTCAGTTTCATTGTCTAAATGCGCATCTTCTATACAGGCCAGCCCTATTCTCGTTTCGGCTACACCGTATTAGGACATTTGAATTCAGGCAAAATCACACAAACATGAAATATAACAAACCTCCGAAGATGACGGCGTTGATCTCGTAGTGGACGTCTCTCATGGTCATGTCTCCCTTCTCGTAGAGACCGAGGAAATGATCGATCAGCGGCTTCTTCTTCGCGTTCAAATCGACGTCGCCCGACTGCACGCGCTTCAGACGCTCCTTGAGAATCTGCAATTAGTTAATTAGCAAGGCAAACAAATTAACTAATTAGTAAATATGGCAAAGTCGCGTACCTGCTCAGTGAGGTTGTTGAGACCGTCGAGCGCGTGTTTGTACTGACGGTGGTAGAAGAGGAACCTAAATTGAACACACATGGTTTCGAGATGACGTTTTTGCCCTATCCACAATCGCTTGGTTTTCTATTTATCCAGCTAGTAGAACTCAAACCAATTCGTTGATAATGGGTTCATTTTTTAAGCCAGGAACAAGGAATCGTTCGTGCTCACCAGATAAGGGTGAACCACATCTGCGGTTCGGTGTTGTGTCGCTGCGAGAAAAGCGTGTAGACTTCGATGGCGTGGGGGTAGGAATGGTCGGGGTTCTTCTGGATGTCGAATGACACTCCCATGGCAGCGTCTGCAATCGGAAAGTTTTCTTGAATCAATGGAACCAGGAACCAATGAAACCAGGAACCCACAGAACCTGCACCCAACCTTTCGATCAGCACTTACCAGTGATGATGTCGAGCGAGCAGCGCTTGGTGTAGGTGAACATGTCGATCTGAAAGATAAGATGCTAAATTTCTTATCGATAATGGCTACCATTTAAGGTAAATAGGTACCGGTTACAAGTATAGGGACGGCTCACAACATATAAGTCAAGTTAATAAATTATTATACCTCTTGGCCGTCCATCTTGGAAACCTCTTCGACGAAAACCTTAGCGTGCTTGTTGAAAGTCTCGAGATATCCTGGAATATATCATTCGGTAAAATATGTTAGCATAATTCTCTTTATTCGATGCATGTGTTCGTACACTGTATTTTCTCATCATTACATCTATTTGTAGACGCTTGTAAGTCAATCTCTTCCGTGTATGCTTGTATTTTACTCATTATCCACTATGCGATCACTGCTTTTTAGCTAACATATCTCGTCCCCCACCTTCGAGCATCGTGAAATGGAACATGGGCGAGAAGAACTTTCTGCACTTCTTCCATCTCTCTCCGACGCTGTAAACATTTATATTACACAAAATACATTTAATTTCATTTTCCGTCAGCGTTTCTTCTTACAACCACTGTTGCTTGCGCACTCGATTTGGACTCTTGGCATCTCTACAATCTCTAGCAGCTTCATCCTTATCAACGCTCTTTGTCCACTCGTAAAAGCCCGTCATTCTCTCTGGTGTCTAAGGATCGTTAGGAGAGGGAGAGAGAGAGAGAGTGATAGCGAAGTGTCTCTTAATGATCCTTAGTCGTCGAAGATAAGTCGATGCCGTGTGCACGGCGGTCTTATCAGTGCTTATCATTGAGTGACGATTGGAATGGATCTTGCCAGAGATAGAAACACCTATAGTTAGAGTGTGCTCCGATCTCGAAACTTGCAAGGGTGTGATTGATGTGTCGAGGTAAAGCCAATCCGATCCACTTTTTCACAGTGTCACGCACCTAATCGAGTTCACTGAGCAAATTGCTATCGAATGTTATTCACACTTGAGAAAGCGAAACAGTTCTCGGCGCAAACGCAACAAAACATTCAATTTTGCAGCAGAAAGCGGCGAAACTCTACTGACGTTGAGCTCGCGTTGAATATTTTTGATTGTGAAAATGTGGAAAATAATAAAAAAATAAAGAAAAACGTACGAAAGGAGAATTCCGTCTCCTACCCAGGGTCTGAGATACTCGTAGTCCTTTCCCTTCATGAGCTGCTCGGGCGACTCGCAGATGATCTTAAATTCAATTTTAAATAGTTTTATTTAAAAAAATTTAATTATCGATTGATTGTACCTTCATCATCTCTCCGTTGAGGGGGAAAGTGATGGTTCTGCCGAGGTAGGTCATCGAGAAGATCTGGTGTCCCTCTGCACGAGCCTTCTCCGCGCACTTCATCCAGTAGAGAAGAGGAGCGGCTGAGAGGCAAATCATTATTTCAGTAATTTCTTTTAGTGTATTAATAATGGCCAAAAACTTGCGATATTCACAAACGAAAATTGATTTTTGTTTGTTCAAATCTTACTCGAGGTGTCGGTGGTCTTTCCGTCTCCCGCGAGCTCGAGAATACTTCCGACGATCGGGAGTCCAGTGGGTCCTGCAAAGAGGATACCGTAATTACTGATTTCATTCGCGGATTTTTATTTTTATCATGTGGCCCACATACCAGGCAGCTTCTTGATGTGGGGATACTGATGGATCCACTCGGCGACTTTCTTGAAGATCATCGGGAGGTAGTAGATGGCCGCAGCCACGCAGAAGAGAAAGCCAATCATGGCTCTGCAATGCTTACGCTAATTAGTAACTGATTAGCTAACTAATTAGTGTAGAATAATTGATAATCAATAAAATAGGAATGCAAAAGCGCTGGAGCACGTCACAATCTAGCATTTCTCCCCTTAAATACGTCGATTGCGTGGGAAGCTCCGCCTCCTCATCGTGCATTCTCAATCTTTCCTCTCGTCCACAGCTTACATCACTTTCACGCAGACCGATAACAGAAGGCGCGAGGTCAATGTGCGCGAATGTCGTGCAGAGCGGTGGACGGCTTATCTAGAATGGGTTTTCGTGAAAGATGATGTGAGAGAACGAGAGATAAGCAACTTGTGACCACCGATAGCCCTCTTCTCTAGTGACGTTTTCACTGTCCCCATCCTCATGATCCAAATTTTATCAGGACCAACAAAACATCCGACGCTCTCGGCATATTGCACGTTCTCTCATATTCATATTCCGTGCTTATTCTTGTTCAGATGTCTTTCCCGTATTTTTCTACTCCGCCCTTTATTGGCATGCCCTATGATAAATAATTCTGGACATGTTTGTTCTGTTTTGTTCCCGAATCCGAATGTCATGAAAAGGGGAGATTATATGGGGGCTTTGACCAAAAGTGTACAAACCATCGGTGATTTGTGTTATACCTGTCACAATTCTCCGATTTCTGAGGACAACAACGAAATCGGCTAAAGTTCTCTGCTGATTAGAAATCGGCAACAAACTTGGTCTTCTTATCGCTCAGTTACAATGGAGGCGATTAAACAGCCAAACATGACGTCGTCGCTCTCTGGTCGATAGATAATAGTCAGAGAGCGAATTCTCTTAGATGTCGACATCAGGATGCTCCAACTCTACTATACTCAAGACTTCACCCTCTACTTTCTCAAATGCATACACTATCTCGCCAGAGACCGAGAATCTAGATGTCGACATCTAAGAGAGTTCGCGCTCTGCGCAGTCAAAGGTTGGAAGAACTTCTACTGCGCTCAATATCCATTGTTAATGATCAACATTATCATTGCGGAAAGAAGCAAATCATGATTCATTCCCTTGACCCTGTTGCCCGAAGACTACCTGAAGGTACCTTCCTACATACACATTTGTCATAATCCGCAAGCTGTAATCAACACATCACGTTTACATAGCGACGTCGATTACGTGTGATCAGCTGCGTGTGCTTCAAGATTATTCCCCTCTTTTCCACCCTCTTCTCACACTGATTTCACCACAAAACACCAACGAGACGCGCTCGCAATCCTGTGATCGAGGCACAGTTTTGCGCACACTTCCTTATCGAAGGCTTACAGAGAAGCAATAGCAATGGCTGCAAGGAACCATCGGATCGGAGCATCCCGCACGTGCTTTTCTTCTCGCTTGTAGATACTCGTGTCCCGGTCTACTTTCAATGGCATCAGTATATTCTATATTTCTCATGTAGTTCAAACACGCCTCATTATCGGTAATTCGAGCATTGCATTTGCAAGGAAACGATTTGACAAATGTTCCGGATTTTTCCGGAAAGACTCGGAAATTCTCGGAAGCGGTGAAGTTTTTTTCTGTTTTGATTATATTATTAAGAAGATTTACATGCTTCAATATGGCAGCTGAACAACATGTGATTCGTTACAAGCTTAATTATTTTGACGATTCAGGTTTATTAAGCGTTTAACTAATTGAGCCTTTCGCTATTTTAATGTGCATTTGACTGCTCACGAATTTATTCATAGTTTCAGTGATGTACAATATCATGCATATTCATTATGGTGGCTCGTCTAGAGAGTAGGTTCTTAGACAATGAAGTCTCTTCTCAGAGAGCGAAGTCTCCAGCTTTCCTTACTCTGGAGTGTTCACATCTTCAATTATTAGGAGAAGTGATGTCTCCATCTCTCGATTTCTCATGCTCTATCAGCTGGAGACAACATCTCCAGAGAAATGAAAGCTGGGGACTTCGCGCTCTGTGTACGAAGGCTATGGAAACACATACAAGTAAATTAACAGTGAGATCAAGAGAGAATATTAATGATAACGGTAAAGGATGCATATTGATTAACAACGCGGGAATCACGGACAATAAATCGGTAGCATAGACAACACGAAATATGATCGTTCCTATAACAAGTATAAATATAGCGAAGAAGCATATGACGGAAACTGTGTGCAATTGGGGAACTGGAATATAGTATAGTAACTAAGGAACTGGAATATAGTATAGTATTATATTGAAAATCATTGAGGGTGAAGATTGCAGGTATTGCGACTGACAATTTATTGGAAGGATCTGACACGAGAGGATCAAATCAAGGCAGTTTTACTTCCGATTAGTGATCTGGAGCACGAAGTTCGAAAGCGGTCTCAGAATGACCTGAAAACAGTTGAAAAAAAGCAATAAATTGCCTCGGTTTTTTTTATTTGCCCCCCCTCTCTTCAGAATATTCTGAAAGAAGTATTTTCTCTAGATACATTTTTATAAGGATCAAACACATATTATAATCGGGAAAGTAAGAGAAAAAAGCACGTACCTCGGGTGCGGGAACGTTCGATTCCATATCCCTTTTAGTCGATACGCGGAAGGCTCGCAGGAACCACACGGCGACGGTCTTCACTTCTTTCATTGCGAATTTCTGGCCTGCAATGATTTTTTTCCAGTGCAAAATCAATGATAAAACTGTACAACTAATGATCTGGCACGAATGATTTGGCACGAGAGAGTATATAAGGATTTTGCTCTCCTCTTCCCCGTGAGCTCAATCGTACCTATGCAGTTTCTCGGCCCGGCTGCGAATGGCACATAGTCGAAAGCGGCATGAGTTGCCTTCGGACCAAAACGCTCCGGGTCAAATGCCCACGAGTCCTTGAAAACCTGCAAAACTCATTTTTGTGGTAGTACGTCGTTCATGTGCCTCCGGCGCATTATCGAGAAAAAAAATGTTTTTGGCCTGATAAGCTATTTTTTGAACCGCCTACTGCTTTCTCATGAGTGTATCGAAAATCATGACTCAATAGATACAATATCGATAAATTATAAGATAACATACCGTCTCGTTGTGATGAAGTAGCATCGGGCTCAGGAAGATCTCACTGCCGTCGGGAATTGTGTACCCATCTCAACTCGATATGTAAAAGGGGAGTCAGGGTGGAGTATTTATCTAAATATATCGCCAACATCCTTCAACTGGATGACCCCACAAGTGCTCGGCGCCATTTCCATTTTACAACTTAATTGTATTCGTCGCAAATTGTATTAATATTTCAAAATTACCACTGGGTTGTTCGACTACGATAGTGGAGCACGTAGAATATTCATAATTTATTTTTTAATATTGAAATTTTGTTTCGAGCAAACGCACCGAGATTGAAGTCTCCCTCAACGAGTCTCTCAGTGAAGGGAGCAACGGCGTAGATGCGAAGCGTCTCTTTGATGCACCTCAAAATACAGAGTGGTATCAAACTTCCTTAACTAACTATAAAAATGCAAGTATTGATAACTAATAATGGTAAGAGTAATGGCATTGTCAAAAGTTGAAATTGTACTAAAATTCAACAATAATAAAATTAGTAGTATCAGTTAGGGTTGCCCGTTCGGCGTCGGTTTCGGAAATACGGCGTCTCTTTTTCTCTAATTCTCTCTCCCTTATCAGCCGTATTACCGATCTCTCGCTGAGAGAGTCGTAATACGAAAACCGAACTTGCGTCCCTAGTATTACAATATTAAAATGATAAAAGGTAAAAGTGGTAAAGTCATCCCCTTATCTAGGCTCCAAGTCCTGAGGGAGTCACTGCTAAGGCCAGCGCATATTAGGCCAGTTCAATCCGGAGGGCCCAATCTCTTCTTCGGATCTAGTTACCTTCGTGGTTACACCACTACCAATCTTTACTCATTCGAGCGCCTTGGTGAGGCGGTGGCGGTATGCACAGTCGGGAATCGAACCCCGGTGTGGAACGGAATGAAACTGGGAGGGCGCCTTAGACCACTACACCACTTCGACCATTAAAATGATACGTTCATGAAATGGACTACTGGTGGTGTACTCTCTTTCTATACCTCGACCTGTCTCTCACTTTGCCATGCTCTCTCGCAGCCGTATCTGTTGTTTAGCACGGATTATCAACGGAACGTTTTATTATTTCGGACGAATGCTCGTAAATTTGTAATATCAGTGATGTCTTACATGTCGAGGTAGGGCATGTGTTTGATGTCGTCGTCCGAGACGAATCCATCCTCCTCCCCAACCCTCGCGAGGATCTTAAAAGGTTATTTTGGTAAATATTAATTATCTTATTATATATGATACAAATTTTGCCAAGAATTCATTTTTGCTGACTATGAAAGACTGTGCGAAACAGTAGTCATGCTTCTGCAGATTTCACATTTATGTACTATTTAAAGGTTACCGTAACCCCGCCCACTCACATCACATTCTTGACCAAAACTATTTAAAGGTTTAAAGATATTTAAAGGTAAACACTGATAATCTGTTTTCAAACCTGCCTTACCTCATCGTAGACCTTATCTTGGTGCTGCGGATTGCAAGCGAGGCACCACATCAACCAACCGAGCGTCGTGGAAGTCGTGTCGTGGCCTGTAACAAATCCATGGTATTATTTATTGGTAGAAAGATATGTTTTGCTGTAAAAGTTGTCGTAAAAATAAAAAAAAGAGAAATAAGGAAATGACGGTTCTGTTCTTGTATCCCCGTACAATAAATTTTTTTTGAACCTTTCATTCATTTTTCCAAAGTATGAAGAAACTAGAACATAACCGACCAGCGAATACGAAAGTGTCCACTTCGTTCTGAACCTCCTCGAATGACATCAATCCTTGGTCGAGAAGGTCCAAAAGGCCATCGAGGAACGGAGCATCATCCTGAAAGTAGAAAACAATAATAGCATTTCATTGAAAAAGGGAAAAGTGTATACATATAAAATACTTATAAAATATAAATATAAAAACAATTGAACTCCTTCACGTTTCAGCTGGACTTCTTGTTCGATGATCACTCTGATTTCAATGATTGCAATTCATACCGCTTCCTCATCATCTCCGTCTCCTCTTTTCTCTGCATTTCTTCGTGCTCTTTCATCGTCTCTCTCCTTCATTCTCCCGTGAATTGCCTGAAGTGTGATTCGATATCAACAGTCATATTTTTTTTTGAAATCCAAGGCAAATCTTCTTAAAAGCCGATGTTCAATTTTCAAAAAAAACCAGATGGGGGAAAAGAAGAAGAAAATATCTTACTTTCTCAGTAAAATCTCGAAGGGTCCCGAGCAGGCTGGTGACGGTGCGCTGGTGAAGGGCATACCTCAATTTATGAGTTGAGGCTCTCATCGATTACGCAGAACTAATTTCCTACAAATGAGTTTGTGTACTTTGTAGTTTGTAGTCAATTCAGTACTACTAACCATATTGGAGGAATCCACATGTGGATCTCACTGGAGTACCGTTGGGTGTATCTGTTGAACGATTCAACAGCATGGAGATACTCGTGGGCCGGGTTCTTCTGGATGTTGTAGTTGCTTCCGATCGTTGTTGCTGAAGGGAAAAGTTTTTTTAATTTATTTTGTTTTTTTTAAAAATTTACTTTATTCTTTCCCTGATCATCAAGCTGTTTGAGATACCGCAATGAGATATCATGAATGTCTTTTTTCAATCGTATGCTACTGTAATTGTCGAAATTCTGCTTGAACCAACACATAATAATGTCGAGAGCAGCGCGTTTGAGATGTGGATAAATATCGATTTCTCCACGCATATCCTCCTCTCGCAAGATGTCGATCAGTGTCTGGAATGGGTTATTGCGGACCAGATTTCCAATTAAATTTTCATCAAATTCGTTTTGTAAATGCGAAAATTGATTGGTGTTTTTTTTTGAAAATCACCTGAGCATGTTGATTGAATTCGGTGGCGTAGGTCGAGAGCCGTCGGAAATGAAAACTGGGAGTGAGGAGGCGACGATGCTCTCTCCACGTCGGGCCGCAACTCAATTTCATAAATGGACATAATAAAATATGCATAATTTGTTAAATAATGGAATGCAAGAAAAATTGCATGATAATACAGTGCAACACCCAATCGAAAAAATGTTTGAATTTTTAGGGACACACTGTGAGTGCAACCCTACTGGCGATTATTTCATAATAAATGAGTACTCACGACGTGATCAATCCCTGTCCGAGCCAGGGTCGAATGAAATCGTAGTCGCGTCCCTTTCGGTTCACAGCATGCGACTCCAGGAGGGACTGTAATTCAACGGATCTTGGAATATCGAGAAGTGGTTTTTCAAGAACTATTGACACAATGGCTACTATAGTAAACTACGTCCAGCAAGATGGAAAGATCTCTTCAGGAGAGCAATCGGGTCGACATTTTTGAGATAAGCGAGGGTTCAATGCTGGCGAGGCATGTACATCAGACTCTTGATTCAAAATTCAAATCCGAGAAAGTGCCACAATTCAAATCCAATAAAAATACCCGCGCAGCAGACTCCGTGATGGGTATGGTATAGATTCGGGAGAAGATGTTGAAGGAGACGATCGAGTGTCCTTGAGCACGCAGTTCTTCCGCCACGTCCATCATCCACCGTAAACCAACTGAAAAGAGAAAGACTGTGCATCTTACGGGTTTTGAGATACTAATTATCGATTCGATTTGTTTTGTTGCAGAGATACAGCGAACACTATACTACCAGCGGCGCTGAAAAGCCAACAATGTATTATTTGAGCCTGACAATTTCTCGTGCCAAATAAGATTCAGTGTTTGCGATGTGTATCTTAAAATCTAATGTCAAATAATAACTGTGCGTCTTACCATGCGATCCCTCCCGCAGCTCCCAAATGGATCCGATGACCCAATATCCCTTCGGGCCGGGCAGACCACGAGATAGCCACAGCTAAAAAACAAATTATTTTCAAACTATAATATATCTCAAGCTTTAGAATTCAACATGAGTAAATGTTGCATTCGAAAACGTTGAATTTTGTCGATGAAAAAATAACTTATCAGCGAAAAGCACTTTCCACCAGGAAGTCCCCGAAAAAGTTGTAGTCCGTTTTTGAGGGTACTGATAACTGACTACTCGGACGAAAGTGCAAATTCCCTTCCATTTGTAGTACATCAGAGAGAGGAAGAAGAGAAGAAGTGAAATGAGAGCGACGATCATTCTGAAAAAAATTAAAAGTTACTAGTAAATATACAAATATATCCAGCATTAAATACCTGACGAAAATTATCTCACGCGAGGGCGAAAAAAGGAAAGTGTCTAGAAGTGATCCTAACCGTACCAATAATGATAGGGCCAAGCACAGAATTAAAATCAAGAGAAACGGAAAGTAAGCGCAAAAATGGGGAATACTGCGTGGTTTGCACGAACAATGCAAAAAATGGCAAACAGAAAGAGTGACGCTGATGTTCTGTGAATACAGAGCAGAGAGTTGAAAAGGCGTATGCTAGGAATGCCGGGGGGTCGGTAATATGGCTGATAAGAGGACGAGTGTCAGAGAAAGGAAACTATCATAGGGTATACCGAACCGTCATGCCTAGTGTCCGCGCATGACCTGTTATCCATTCGTTCTCGCTGTATCATTTTGGCCGATAACGGGACACACTCATACGCACCCACCTCTTGATCTCTGTTTCAAAACGTATTTGTAAGCGGAGGAGAAAGGAAGCAGTGGGCGGGCCATTTCAATTTTGCAACTTGCAAAAGATCGGCTCGGAATCAGCTTGTTTGCACAAACGGATCGAAATCGGGTCGAGAGTCAAACTCTATGGAATTTTGTTCGAGAAAGTGAAAGAGGAGAGTAGAGCCGGGAAATGTTCCGGGACGGAGTTGTCGGATTACGCTGGGCGGAAGAGATAGCACTTCCTCGAGTTCATCCGATTAGTCTTTGATATATGTTCCAACATGGGGAACAAGGGGATGAGAGAGAGAACGAGAGAGAGAGAGAACTTGCTAATGGGATGCTGCGAGAGTAGCACGCGTGCGCCCTGATTGTTATTCCCATTTCTCCGGGGTACAGATCGCAGAAAAGTGCATCGAATCATCATTCGAGGGCCAACGAGGAAGTGATTATACGTGCTAATTTGACTATCGGGGAGAGAGAGATAGAGAGAGACGCGAGAAAGATAAGGATGAATATTGGGAGCAAGATTCGTCCCGAGAGAGAGGGAAATGTCCGCGGCGGCTGCGAAAACAACCCAGGAATCAACGAAACTCCGTCTGGTAAGCCCGGTTGCCCAAGGCGGGGGAGGGGGTTTACACAACAGAAGTCCGTTTCCACTTCCCGGATTCGTTTCCCCCTTCGCCCTCGTGGCAACGCAGCAACTGTGCGTCATACCTGTCACTCAAGTATGTCGTCCCGCATTCCTCACAATTGTTTCGAATTACACACCAATACGAACTCTCGAGGATACCGGATGTTGCAGAAACATAAGAAACTGAGGTCACCACATAAATGCAAATTTCCAGAGTTCACGGGCTCGTTGAGTTTTTGCAACTTTCGTAAGGTCCATGCCAGGCGAGTCGCAAACTACTTACGAATTGGTCGCTAAATCAGTGTTTTTGAATGTCGAAAATCGTATACCTTTGTGCGCTCAAACGTATGCGAGTACGTGAAAAGCGTGTATCTCTATAGATCATGCTAATTTGATTGGTTAGTCGCTTGGTTAACCTCGCGGAACCCGGAAGAGGAGCGAGGGTTTGAGCGTGATCATCGAAAATACACTGGGGAGAAATTAGCAGATTGTACTCGGTAATTCTCGTCATGGTTTGGGTACTGTATCTCTTGGTAGCGAACGAGAGGCGGACATGGTCAAGTTTATGAGATGAGACGTTTTGGGGTTGAGAAGATGAGATTGTTGCTGTGTCGCCACAGTTAACGCGACATTTTCGCGCAAGCGATCAAGGGATTGAGAACGAGACTAAACCGGAAGCGAATTTATCTCTCTCGTTTGATCCTCTTTCGCGCCGTTCGCGAGACGTAAAGAGTGTAATACCGCGGTAGCGAATGGGTGGCAGATCAGTGAACAGAGGAAACACACGGTCTAGACTAGAGACAAGCGGCATTTTTGGAAATGGTAACATATTATGAGCTGGAACTTTTAGGGAAAAAGTAAAGCCGATAACAGTTCGAGACTATGATACACTAACTAGTAGTGCAAGTAAAAGCATATCTTGAGATGCAAGTATTTTCAATTAGTATGTATGGAAAATGTATGAAACAAGGAGCAATTGTAGTAAGCGGAGCCGTTTACTATGAAGATTAAACGTGCTGCGAAATTTTTCCCAAGTTTTTCTCTGCATTTTCACACATACTAAGAAACTGCATTTTGGGCGCTCAACATACTCTTTTACTGATCATGCCAAGAGTGAGCGAGAGAGAACATACTAGGTTTTCTTTCGCCGTCTGTCGCGAAAAGCGCTGCCAAGCCAAGAGCAACGCACACTCTCTAACATGCATCGGCCGTGTGGCGCAATGGATAACGCGTCTGCCTACGGAGCAGAAGATTGTAGGTTCGATCCCTTAACATTTTGCCGCACTTGTATGACCGTTTTGCAAGTGGAATTTTCAGATACTTTATGTAATCGGTAATTAAATTATCGATTTTTATACCAGCAGTGGTCCTCCGTGCATATATATTTGTACATCGTGTGAGAGTACGCATCCCACACTTTATGAACTTGTCTAATTAACACTGATTGCATTCAAAAATTCTGTTTCAAAGAACATCCCGACACTAACAACACCTCCAATTACACTTGAAGTACTACTAATGAGAAAGGTGAGAATCTGAGGGGAAGAGAGGGAAATACCTTGAAGGGCGATGAGGGGAATCGGAAAGGGAGAGGAGGGAGGATTGATTGTACCGACGACTGCTGCAGTTGCTGCAGCTGCTGCAACAATGATCGTCCGGACCATTAATTATTAATTATAATTAAGATTGTCATAACTAATTAATAATTAATAAGGGATAATTAAGATTGTCCGAGTACAGAGAGATATTAGTGTATTTGAAGGCACCTTTATGAGCGTGAAGATGAGAGGGATGAATGTTGATTTTTGCGACTTCTCAAAGTGCTACCCCTGCTGCAACTGCTGCCGCTAGTCTTAAAATGGGATTTGCGATGAGGAGAAGACGAAACTCAGATCGACCACTGAAAATAGCTGAATATTTCAAGGCGGAAGAGAAAAAGATGGGAAGATACGGGAGCCGCACGGCAAGGGTACCTATTAGTGGAATTACAAGATCATGAGAGGGCATTTGAGCGTGATGCTTTTCACAAGACACACTTGACTAATCGGTAAGCACACGTAATAGCAAATACTAATGATATGAATGAGGGAAATTTAGAGGGAAATTTGCAATTTTTTTTTTTTTGGAAAATCTAGTTTGAACCTGACTATAGACAACGACGACGTGATATCAAAGCACGCGCGAGCGGGTACAACAATTATCTGATGGCAGCTTTACTCGGTAAAAATGGAAGAAAAAAGAATATTCGACATGGACATCTCGCAACTGAGCAAAAGTGCTCACCTAATGGGGCAAAACATATCATTCCTGGGCGTTAGAGCCGAACGAAAACTCGAGAGTAAGTGACCATGATTAGATATGAGTTAGCACTCTGGAGGGAGGAGTTACTTGATATCTCACCTTTCTTTTACAGGAAGGAAAATTTGGCACTTCGCCCATAACACGAGCTTCAGAAAGAGTGTCCACACGTGACAAAAGCTATTAAACTGTCGGGCCTTTGATTGTCTCGTGTAGGAAATATTTCCAAGGACACGCGATTTTTGTCAGTGATATCGCTGAAAGGAATTATTGCTCTGGATGTAAAGGATCATGCCCATTTTACTTTCGCGCAGAACTGCAAGTTTTTTTTTAAAAATATGATAGCTAGAGAGTAATCATTAAGCATTTCTAACGTCACCTTTGAACAAAGATTTTTTTTTAAATCGAACAAACAAACAGGCACCCTTTTCTCCAGGCACTCCAATTAAAACATTTAGCAGTACGGTAGGCAGAGATCGTGTGACTCACCAGCCTCCTGTCACGATCGCGCGCCAACACAACACCCCGCGCCGCGCGGATTACGGTAGACGCGGTCTGGGTTTGCCTCGTCAGCAATTCAAACAGTGAGGGGTCAGCGCGTCCTCTTGTTACACGTATCCTATTTTTCTTCTTCCTCTAGATAATGGCTTCTTCCATTATTAGCGATCAATTGACACGTGCTGGTCGTGTTTTCAACTGATAATCAACGGATTCCTTCTCTAATTTGCAGTTTTTGTTCGACTTACAGTCAATTCGAGTGCATAATTGCTGTATTTCCAGGGTAATCGGCGTCTACCATGAGGTTACTCACGACAATTCTGCTGGCTGCTGCAGCGGCGACAGTTGCTGGTGAGCAAGTATCGCTTATTAATTAAATATCCAATTAATTAGGCGACTGTTTGAGTCCAATAACGCCTAAAGTCGTCAGGAATTGACGCATGAGTGGCATACAAGTAGTTAAAATGAAAGTGGTTTGTCAAAATAGTAATTAAGTTAATTA
The DNA here is from genome assembly GCA_036245785.1 of Pristionchus fissidentatus. NCBI lineage: Eukaryota > Metazoa > Nematoda > Chromadorea > Rhabditida > Neodiplogasteridae > Pristionchus > Pristionchus fissidentatus. The sequence goes on along the minus strand of BTSY01000007.1, from coordinate 3,333,913 downwards.
AAATAAAGGTAAAACGGTGATTTAATTGCAGAGGCGCAACTGGCAGCGATGTCGATCGATCTCGGCTCGCAGTTCATAAAACTAGCCATAGTCAAGACAGGAGTGCCCATGGAAATCGTCCTCAACAAAGAGAGCAGGTACGAAAATGATCTAGCACAAATAATTAGTGAAGATTGGTTAATTAATGAGGCACACAATGGAACTATTATTGTAGGATAGCTTCATTATCTACAGAAATAGTATCATTTTAAGGGAAATCAGCGGTTTCCTCATGATTATTTACAAAATTCACGATTTCCAGATTTCCACTAGGTTTTCTTAGAATTTCACTATGTTTAGCTCTTCTTTTATTTATAATTTGAATGTTCGCAGGAGAAAGACGCCGAATCTGCTCGGATTCAAGAACGGAGAACGATTCTTTGCCGATGCCGCTGCGCAACTCGTAAGTTGTGCACTGTAGCTTTCTAAGAAACATAAACAAAAATCAATTGTCTGGCCGCTACAGGGGAAACTAATCGGAAGATTCAACTAAACATTCGACCCTTACAATCCGTCAGAAGTTCGCGAACTTTTCACGCATCTTTTCTTGCTCGTTTTAGGCTATTTTCCTTATAATTTATGTTAGGTCATTAGAGACGCATAAGAAACTACTAATGCCGAAGAATTTAACTTAAAATATAAACTAGGGAATTAGCCGCACCTCTTAGAAGGTCGCGGAATTCTGCGAGCTGTTTTCACGCAGCTAGACAGTGACGAGAGAGCACGCGGAACGAGGAGAGGGAAAAGTAAGCAATGTTGTTGTTGTATTTCTGGGCTCTCTCTGTTTACGTGCTCTCTCGTCACTGTCTAGCTGCGTGAAAACAGCTCGCAGAATTCCGCGACCTTCTAAAAGGTGCGGCTAATTCCCTAGTTTATATTTTTGGTTAATTTCTTCGGCATTAGTAGTTTCTTAAGCGTCTCTAATGACCTAACATAAATTATAAGGAAAATAGCCTAAAACGAGCAAGAAAAGATGCGTGAAAAGTTCGCGAACTTCTGACGGATTGTAAGGGTCGATTAAGTTCATCGGCGCAATGTAATAACTATTGCCTTGCAGTCTCTCAAACAGCCGAAGAACACCTATCCCTATCTGCTTCAGTTGATTGGCAAGAAGGATTCCGACCCGGCAATTGCGAGGTTCGCATCCACTATGTATTTCAGCCATATTTACACATAGCCAATGATAGAGCCCTAGAGTTTTGTAATATCCTGTTCCGTGAACATTCTGAGATCCAGCTTGAGAAGGGAAAAGAGAAAACGAATACCCCAAAAGCTCCCTTCAGATACCAATCTTCCTTCCCCTTCAATGAATTTGCTACCACTTCTCGAGGCGTCGCTCAGTTTGCGAGTGGAGAGGCGAAGTACGATGTTGAGACGCTGCTGGCAATGATTTTGTGGTCGGCCAAGAAGACCACCGAAGCTTACGCCGAACAGTCGGTCAAGGTAATTGTACAATTGCATAATTATGATAGGTCACACGCGTTCCGGTTGCGTCGCGGTCGGGCCGGAAAAAGTGATCCGTTTCATGTTCCTGCATGAAAACCAATTTTCGGAAGTCGTGCTAGCCTAGAAAGCCAAATAATTCTTGTGGTTTCAAAATTGGATGAGGATTCGAAATGGCGTGTTTTATTACTAGAATTTAATTACTGCGATTTCTAAAACGACAGCTAATTAGTGCAACTCAGGACGTTGTCATCACAGTCCCTGCCTTCTTCAACCAAGCCGAGAGACGCGCCGTCGCTGTCGCTGCAGAGATCGCCGGACTCAATCTGCTGCAGGTATACTAACCATCTCTCTCTCTCTCTCCCTCTTCGACTTTATCTCACTAATGCAAACTGTCTTTTTGTAGAATAACGCATTAATCTCTCTGTATCTCACCAATGTAACAGCTATTTATTTGCACAGCATGAATTGTTTGAGGGAAGAACAGAATATTTTTCTCGTTGAATAAGAAAACGCTCTCTTGCGTTTCATTTCACACTGTCTATTGATTTTCACAGTATCATTCCGGGGACGCATAGAATATTTTTGAATAATTAAATATTTTGCAGATTCTCAACTCTGGATCCGCCGCAGCCCTCAACTACGGTGTCTTCCGTCGTAAGGAAATCACTGAGAACTCATCGACGATGCTCATCTACGATATGGGATCGACCAAGACTGAAGCGACAATTGTGGAATATCAACTGGTCGAGGATAAGGACACACTCAAGGTGACTTTTTTTCCGTTTTTTTCCAATGTTTGTTTGGTTGCTAAGGATAATGTACACTGAAGCAACGCAATAGTGTCGTCTCGTCTTCCTTGTAGGATGGAAAGTGATTTTGCATAAATAATAAAACTAAATTTGCAGAACCCGGTCGTGCGCACACTCGGATACGGTTTCGACCGCTTGCTTGGAGGGCTCGAGATGACGTTGAGAGTGCAGAAACATCTGGAGGAGGTCTTCAGAAAGGTAAGGATCGTGGGAAGCGATTCTGAATAAAAAATCATTGTTTTGTAGTTTGTAGCTTTAAAATAAATAAATATAATAATATGTATGACAGGAGAAGAAGACGCCTACGGACATTGCGACGAACCCCCGATCGATGGCAAAACTGCACAAGGAGGCTGAAAGAGTCAAGCAGGCAAGTTTTAGTTTGAACAATTTTTAAAAATCTTTTTCAAGTTCACTCATTATTCCGTCTAGAGAGTGGTTCTCAACACTGCTTCTGACCTCTACTAATTATCAACGAATTTGCTAATAAATTTCTTTAATGTACTATTTCAGATTCTCTCCGCCAACACGCACACCTACGCTCAGATCGAGAACGCCCACGAGGACACCGACTTCCGCACGGAGGTCAGATAGAGTTCCCTATCGAAATGCAGTTTCTCCCGTCGGACTAATCGATTAGCGAGATGAAGAAAGAAAATATATCCTTGAACCATCATTTGAAGTTGCAAGTAAATCGATATTCTAGATCACCCGCGAGAAATTCGAATCACTTATCGAGGATCTCGACGAGAGAATTCGAAAGCCGATCACCGACGCTCTCGCAATGGCTGAGATGGACATGACTAAGGTGAGGTCAAGATTTAAGCAAAGAAGCGCGTACACTTTCTATCCTGTTATATAAAAATTATTGCAGACCGTGTAGAGATCATTGTAATTCTTGAAAGAACACTTCCAGGAAATTATGTGAATTCACGGATTAACAACAATCACTGAAAGAATCCATATTTTTGTAGTCCCTTTGTTTGCTCTCGAACCATTGAGGTGTAGGATAAATTAAATAAACAAATCGATTGCAGATTGACCAGATCGTTCTGATGGGCGCGGGTACTCGTGTTCCTCGTGTGAAGGCCGTCCTCTCATCGGCAGTCGAGGGAAGAGAACTCGGCAATTTCCTCAACACTGACGAGGCAAGCAAATTCCTGCACACATATTTACAAATAGATTCCCTTTCTGGGTTGCTCTCATTCGAGGGTATCTTTTCTGAATCGTATAATCAATGAATGACCATGGTTTCACTTTTGGGGCTACGCTAACGTTCGCGTTGTTTCAGTCGATCGCTATGGGAGCCGTCTACCATTCGGCAAAGTTGTCGAAGAGTTTCAGAGTGCTCGCCTTTGACGTCCAAGAGCCCGTGCTGTACCCGGTCCAGGTTGGAAAATTATAAAAACACGGAAAATAGGATGATGTGACTTGCTTATAGTTAGTACTTATAGTTAGTACGGTTATAATTTCTTTAACATTATTATTCATCGTTGACAACAACATATTATAATGAAATGCGGTAAAATAGAAATATACAAATAAACATTCAGATTGACTTCGAATCGGTCGACGAGAAGGGAAATAAGAAGGACGTGTCGAAGACTCTCTTCGGATACAAGGTATTAACATTTCATATAGTTTCCATTTTCTAAAAATATTAATAAAAAAATTTAAATTATAATAATTTTCAGTCTGCATACCCTGCCAACAAGAAGATCGTCACTCTCAACTCGTACTCTGACGATTTCACCTTCGCACTCAACTACGGCGAGCTCCATCTGGACGATGCACAGAAGAAGTCAGTGTCTTCAGTCTTTATTCTCCATTCTGGGGGGTGGGATATGAGGCTATCTTGCCGTTGTAGTAGATTCATCGTTTCAAGGGTGTTTTTGGCATTTACTAGGAGTCAGGATTAGCTTGATCAATTTCTTTAGTCCTACTCCTTCCAAAGTATATTGTTATCAATTTAAAAATAAGCACATTTGCGTCACTTCTCGTGTGATATCGTCACAGAGCGGTCATAATCAGTGCTGACGTCATTGAGAGAAACTCGCAACGCATTGATAACACGACGGTTGAGAGATTAGAGGAGTGCATCGATTCGTCGTAATAACTGACGATATCTCACAGGGAAATACGTCTACGAATTCATAAGTCAAAGGGGCCCAGGGACGCCGTCAACGTCTAAAGGCGCGGGGGCGTTTTGAAAGCCCTCCTCGTCCTCTTAGAGTTGTGGCTTTGTAGACATATTTACCTCTGCGATCCGTCTGAAGCGATGAATGCACATGTCTATATTTGGGATGCAGGACTGGTAAACGTTTAGGAACGAATTGCAATACAGCTGATACGGCGCAGAGAGTTTGGAACAGTAGACTATCAAAGAGTGTGCGAAACCGTACACCAGTTACAATTTTGCGAAATAGACTAGCAAGTAAATGCTCCCGAATGGGAAAAGATTGGTATTGATAGAACCACGAAGGCTACTAGCTCCGAAGAAGAGTTTGGGGCCTCGTGATTATATGGCCGGCATTAAAAGCGACCGTTATCTAGTAAATATCGATTGATTCGGTTTCAGGGAGTTCGGGTCGACCAATCTTGCCTCTGTTTCTGTCGATGGCGTCAAGGAAAAAATGACTGAGGCTATGGCCGGAGAGGGAACAGTCTTCAAGGGATTCAAGGTACGGGCTGGAAAAGGACGATGGTTGAAAATCAGTTCTACTCAACTACTCCAAATGGGAATTCCGTCTATTTTATTTTGTGGAATGCATCAAAAGAAGAAAACTTGCCCCACCATTTGAAGTGTGAAACATACATATTATCATTTTCACTGCAAAACCGCGAAATTTCAAAGGAATATCACAAAGGGACAATGAACACAATTACTCAGGTTCACGTCCGCATCGATGATTCCGGAATTGTTTCCATCGACAAGGTCGAACTGAACGCTGAGCAGCCACCTCCGCCCAAGACTGAAGAAGGTAAATAATCTACTTACAGATAGATTACAGATTTATCCTGAGTTCAAGGCAAATGGGCCTGCAGGAAGGTAGCTTCGTGGTCAGAGGTGGCCAGGATCTTCGGATTCAGGGCAATAGGGTCAAGGGAATGGATCATGCTTGGCTTCTATACCATGATATCCACTCAGTAATCTTGGATGGGGACATGGAGATACCAAGGAAAAAGTGACTGCGAATGGCGCCATTTTTTTCGACAATAGAAATCACCAAAATCGAAAGTGTTAATTTGAAAATTTCCCATTGGTCGTAATAAATGCTCGTTTACAGAGATTGCTGCCGAAGAAGCTGCTGCCGCTAAGGAAGAAGAAGAGAAGAAGAAGGCGGAGGAGGAAAAGAAGAAGGAAGAGGAGGAGAAGAAGAAGGAGGAGGAAGAAAAGAAGGAGGGAGAGGAGAAGAAGGAAGGAGAGGAGAAGAAGGAAGAGAAGAAGGTTTGTACGAAGCCAAAATAGATTTCAAACGCATTGATGCAATTGTTCTACAGGAATCAAGTGATTGCTATAACAATACAAGAGTTTAATAAATAATTTAAAATTGTGTTCAGGTCGACGAGAAGAAGGAAGAGACTACCAAGAAGGAGAAGAAGAAGAAGGAGGAGCCGAAACCGAAGAAGATTCGAGTAGCGATGAATGTGATCAGTGAGCAGAAAGATCTCACTCTTCCCAATGGAGAAGAGATTGAAGCAGCCAAGAAAGTGTGAGTGGCGAAGTTGCGCACATAAATCCTTTCATCATAATCAATCAGCAACTTGGCAAATTAGTGAATAATGTCGCAACAGGGCGAAAACTGAACTTTTTTATATGAATGGAAATGTTATCAAAGTTGGAATCTTTGCTATTTTTAACGATATTTATGATTTGCAGTCTGGGCGAGTTCGAGTCTGCTGAGGCCGCTAAGCACGCTCGTGAGGAGGCGCAGAACGCTCTCGAGGCAGTTCTCTATGACCTCCACGACAAATTGGACACGAAGGAGGGCGTCGTGGAGTACATGCAGGAAGAGGAGAGAGAGAAATTGACGGCACAGGTGAGAGAATGGCAATATAAGAACCCAAATATGGTGGGCGACGCAAATAGGGAAGTTTCAATTGTTTTGACGTTGGAAGATGGAATTCATTTCGCGATCGGGTGAGAGGCATTCTTGAAAGGAACGTCCGTTGATATGATACGATCAAGGGCGGGATTTGGTGTGTGGATTGAGATCCAGTTACCATGATAGGAGCCGTTTCAATCGAAAAAAAATCTTGATTAATTTCTCTAAAGAAAAATTAAGTAATTTGTCTCAGGTGGCTCTCCTTCGTACATGGATGGAGGACGAGGCGGGGATGGACACGACCACTGAGGAATTCAAGGAGAAGAAGAAGAGTGTTGATGACATCATCCTGGCAGGAAAGAAGAGACTCGAGGAATACATGGTACATTTTTTTTGTTTTTCACACACCACAAAGCTCAGCGTGTACGAAAATTATCGAATGAAAACATATTTAATGATTTATTGTTAACTATTAAATTGTGAGCAATAGTACGTCTACTTATAGCCTTTAAATTTAGTTTTGAATCGACAAATTAGGAAAACCAATATGTTCAGGCGTTCCCTCAAGCGAAGGCTGACCTCGACTCGCTCTTCAATTCGACTGAAATGTTCCTCACTCTCGCTGCCAATCTGACAAAGAAGGAGGACGCCGATGAGGATGGAATCTTTACTGACACCGAGATTACGGTAAGTTAGAGAGAAGTACTGTATTCGATTACTGTAGGTAATCTTATACAGTACAATACTGTGAGTAAATGATTATGTAAGATACGCTCGGCCTAAGCCTAACAGACTCAGAAGTGGTTAGGGAAAAAAATTTTCCTTTCCCATCATCCAAGCTCAATTATTGAATGCTTGTAATTAATCGATAGTTGAAAACAACTAGAATTTGTAGAGGCTGCGTGCCAAGCACACCGAGACTCAGAAGTGGTTCGAGGAAAAATTGGAAGCGAAGGAAAAATCGGCGAAGAGCGACGAACCTGTGCTGACGAGAGCAGATATCGAACAGAAGGTGATAGACAGAGCAAACAGGGAGAAGATATCGGATCTTACGGCTACTAGCAAATATTGGGATATTGGGGGTGTTTTACTGTAGTAGATGTGAATTAATTGTAAACGACAACGGCGGTTCTGCAACGGGAGAAATTGCAAAGCTAACAGTGAATTATGAGTGAACGCACATATTTGCAGGGAACAGAGCTGCAGCGCGAGATGAAGTACCTCTACAACAAGATGACTTCGTTCAAGCCTAAAGCGAGTTGTTATTTAGAAAGTTTATCATCAATAAATGGGAAAACAGTGCAAAGTAAAAACGTGTCGAGACATACGAATATGTCTTCTCCCATATCGCAAAATGAGGACGAAATAAGGAAGGAATATGGGAAACAACGGGGGATGGGGACGTTCCGTGTCTTGCTTGTGGTGCAGTGGGTATAGGCGACCTGGCATTTGTTGCCTCCTAATATATGTATTTAATTATAAATAACCACAATTACCCTACTTTTGTTGCAGGCGAAGAAGGAGGAAAAGAAGGCCGAGAAATCTGACAACACGACCAAAACTGAGGAGGAACCAGAGAAACCCGCAGAGGAAACGAAGGAAGAAGAGAAGAAGAAGGATGAACACACTGATCTGTAGACCTTCCCAGAGTTGTTAGTTGTTATTTTCCAAGAGTCGTATTTATCGAACAGTAATATTATTTATTCATCTGATCTTCTCACGAGTTTTACTGCGTACAATATTTCAAAGGTTGCAATTCACTTATCGGAGTTTATTTTTTCGAATTTTGAAAATTGTGTCAACTCCCAAATCTCTCATCATCTGTGATCCCCAAATGCACTCTCTCTCTAGTTGCTCTCTTTCCTCTCGTATTTGATAAAGTAAAACTAGTCGTCGGAAATGTCACATTGTGTATTACAAATTTAAAATGATACGTTCCTGAAATGGACTACTGGTGGTGTACTCTCTTTCTATACCTCGACGTGTCTCTCACTTTGGCATGCTCTCTCGCAGCCGTGCTCGTAAATTTGTAATACGAACCACACGGATCTATATTTCTATGACTTGCTACAGATTCTGGAGAGTAAAAAAAGAGAGAACGTTTAGAAAGAGGGTTTCAGAGGAGAACTTTTTTCCGTTTCTTTACTCTCTTCCTCTTATTCTCCATATCTCACACACACAAGCTGGCAGAAGCTGGCAGCGACCACTTCATTTCGGAAGATTCGTTTGATCTTTTTTACGATTTTAAATTATGCAAAGGGTAAAGAGGAGCTTCAATTAGCTCAACATGGCCATGCGAAATACGATTCATGACTATTCATGAATTATTCGATGAGTCATGCTCACAAATATTTAAATATTGTAGAAATTAGTCCCTGTGTTTTCCTCAATCGCTGTGTTTTCACGAATCTTGACACAAAAGCAAAATAGTCCTTTGTGTTTTTCCTTTCGCTGACTCATTTGTACCATGCCCATCCCCGGGAAACAAAGCGGTGGTGTTTACGATATCTGATTGTTTCTATGACCCAGACACTCTCCAAAGACAAAATATCTTCAAGTCGCGGGAGTCTAATCGATATTTCGGACCGGGTTAATAATGAAGACATTTGAATCATATTGGCAAGACCCATACACTTGAGAATGATTGCTATTTTTGTAGATGATTTTGTCGAACCGTCTTGAAATATCATCGAAACGAGTTGCTTCTGTCTCTGTCAATTTTCCGCATGATTCATCTTTGTATTTTATTCGAACTCCGATCGATGCTGGAGAGGAGAGAAAGAGGCATGATGATGAGAGGGCTCTTACATTTTGATTCAACGTTTTTCCCTTAGCCGGAAGCCCGCTTGCCTCTTAGTAACAGGCACCGCAACATCGGCATGCTACTAGGTACAAGCAAGCTACGGGCCAGGTAGGGATTGGAGTTGGGTAAGAGGGTTTTTTCAGGGTTGGACGATAAGGACGGGTTGGGATATAGGATGGGGAGTGGAAGTCGAGGTGAACCCGTGGTCGTGTGCGTCCAGATGGTCGATCATTGCGCTTCATACTTCAATGATCGTCGAAAAGGTACGCACATGACCTGTTGGGTCGAGAGGTAGACAAGATATCGGAACAGGCGGTATCGGGACTGGTATCGGTATCATGATCGCTACTAATGGAATGGTTTAAGGGAGAAGCAGGGCCATGGTTCATTTCAAGTCCTGTTATATTGGGATGAGAGGATAGATAAAAGGGATAATGGACTCGATTCCGCTCTCTGCCGATAGTAAATCTCACAATCTGCTAATACACTGTGAAAGATTTACTCTCAACAGGGAGCGAAAAATCTATTCATGAGAATCGTAGGTAGGATAGGGAATGATACATTGAATGAAGCAGTACGGGTGGATCAAGTAGCTCTCACCTAGTGCCGGCGGTTCGACAAAACGCTCCATTGTCGAGGAGCCTCGGCACTTGGAGAGAGCACATTTGAACTGAGAAGTAGGGCAGGTAAGGTTGAGGAAGAGGATACTGTAGGGGATGGGTAAGGAAACGGTAGATGAGAGAAAAAGGATACGGTATGAGAGGGTAGGGGTGGGGAAGAGGATACGGTAGTGGAGGGGAAGAGGATACGGTAGGGGAGGGGAAGAGGATACGGTAGGGGAGGGGAAGAGGATACGGTAGGGGAGGAAAAGAGGATACGGTAGGGGAGGGGAAGAGGATACAATAGGGGAGGGGAAGAGGATACGGTAGGGGAGGGAAAGAGGATACGGTAGGGGAGGGGAAGAGGATACGGTAGGGGAGGGGAAGAGGATACGGTAGGGGAGGGAAAGAGAATACGGTAGGGGAGGGAAAGAGGATACGGTAGGGGAGGGGAAGAGGATACAGTAGGGGAGGGGAAGAGGATACGGTAGGGGAGGGAAAGAGAATACGGTAGGGGAGGGAAAGAGGATACGGTAGGGGAGGGGAAGAGGATACAGTAGGGGAGGGGAAAGGATACGGTAGGGGAATGGAAAGGATACGGTAGGGGAGGGGGAAGGATACGGTAGGGGAGGGGAAGAGGATACGGTAGGGGAGCGGAAAGGATACGGTAGGGGAGGGGAAGAGGATACGGTTGGGGAATGGAAAGGATACGGTAGGGGAGGGGGAAGGAAACGGTAGGGGAGGGGAAGAGGATACGGTAGGGGAGCGGAAAGGATAAGGTAGGGGAGGGGGAAGGAAACGGTAGGGGAGGGGAAGAGGATACGGTAGGGGAGCGGAAAGGATACGGTAGGGGAGGGGAAGAGGATACGGTAGGGGAATGGAAAGGATACGGTAGGGGAGGGGAAGAGGATGCGGTAGGGGAGCGGAAAGGATACGGTAGGGGAGGGGAAGAGGATACGGTAGGGGAGGGGAAGAGGATACGGTAGGGGAGGAAAAGAGGATACGGTAGGGGAGGGGAAGAGGATACAGTAGGGGAGGGGAAGAGGATACAGTAGGGGAGGGGAAGAGGATACGGTAGCGGAGGGAAAGAGAATACGGTAGGGGAGGGAAAGAGGATACGGTAGGGGAGGGGAAGAGGATACAGTAGGGGAGGGGAAAGGATACGGAAGGGGAATGGAAAGGATACGGTAGGGGAGGGGGAAAGATACGGTAGGGGAGGGGAAGAGGATACGGTAGGGGAGCGGAAAGGATACGGTAGAGGAGGGGAAGAGGATACGGTAGGGGAATGGAAAGGATACGGTAGGGGAGGGGGAAGGAAACGGTAGGGGAGGGGAAGAGGATACGGTAGGGGAGCGGAAAGGATAAGGTAGGGGAGGGGGAAGGAAACGGTAGGGGAGGGGAAGAGGATACGGTAGGGGAGCGGAAAGGATACGGTAGGGGAGGGGAAGAGGATACGGTAGGGGAATGGAAAGGATACGGTAGGGGAGGGGAAGAGGATGCGGTAGGGGAGCGGAAAGGATACGGTAGGGGAGGGGAAGAGGATACGGTAGGGGAGGGGAAGAGGATACGGTAGGGGAGCGGAAAGGATACGGTAGGGGAGGGGAAGAGGATACGGTAGGGGAGGGGAAGAGGATACGGTAGGGGAATGGAAAGGATACGGTAGGGGAGGGGGAAGGATACGGTAGGGGAGGGGACGAGGATACGGTAGGGGAGCGGAAAGGATACGGTAGGGGAGGGGAAGAGGATACGGTAGGGGAGGGGACGAGGATACGGTAGGGGAGCGGAAAGGATACGGTAGGGGAGGGGAAGAGGATACGGTAGGGGAATGGAAAGGATACGGTAGGGGAGGGGAAGAGGATACGGTAGGGGAATGGAAAGGATACGGTAGGAGAGGGGAAGAGGATACGGTAAGGAAGGGGAAAGCATACGGTAAGGGGAGTTGAAGAGGATACGGTAGGGGAGGGGAAGAATACGGTAGGAGAGGGGAAGAGGATACGGTAAGGGAGGGGAAGAGGATACGGTAAGGGAGGGGAAAGGATACGGTAGGGGGAGTTGAAGAGGATACGGCAGGGGAGGGGAAGAGGATACGGTAGGGGAGGGGAAGAGTATACGGTAGGGGAGGGGAAGAGGATACGGTAGGGGAGGGAAAGAGGATACGGTAGGGGAGGGAAAGAGGATGCGGTAGGGGAGGGGAAAGGATACGGTAGAGGAGGGGAAGAGGATACGGTAGGGGAGGGGAAAAGATACGGCAGGGGAGGGGAAGAGGATACGGTAGGGGAGGGGAAGAGGATACGGTAGGGGAGCGGAAAGGATACGGTAGGGGAGGGGAAGAGGATACGGTAGGGGAGGGGAAGAGGATACGGTAGGGGAATGGAAAGGATACGGTAGGGGAGGGGGAAGGATACGGTAGGGGAGGGGACGAGGATACGGTAGGGGAGCGGAAAGGGTACGGTAGGGGAGGGGAAGAGGATACGGTAGGGGAGGGGACGAGGATACGGTAGGGGAGCGGAAAGGATACGGTAGGGGAGGGGAAGAGGATACGGTAGGGGAATGGAAAGGATACGGTAGGGGAGGGGAAGAGGATACGGTAGGGGAATGGAAAGGATACGGTAGGAGAGGGGAAGAGGATACGGTAAGGAAGGGGAAAGCATACGGTAAGGGGAGTTGAAGAGGATACGGTAGGGGAGGGGAAGAATACGGTAGGAGAGGGGAAGAGGATACGGTAAGGGAGGGGAAGAGGATACGGTAAGGGAGGGGAAAGGATACGGTAGGGGGAGTTGAAGAGGATACGGCAGGGGAGGGGAAGAGGATACGGTAGGGGAGGGGAAGAGTATACGGTAGGGGAGGGGAAGAGGATACGGTAGGGGAGGGAAAGAGGATACGGTAGGGGAGGGAAAGAGGATGCGGTAGGGGAGGGGAAAGGATACGGTAGAGGAGGGGAAGAGGATACGGTAGGGGAGGGGAAAAGATACGGCAGGCGAGGAGAAAGGATACGGTAGGGGAGGGGAAGAGGACACGGTAGGGGAGGGAAAGGATACGGTAGGGGAGGGGAAGAGGATACGGTAGGGGAGGGAAAGAGGATGCGGTAGGGGAGGGGAAAGGATACGGTAGAGGAGGGGAAGAGGGTGCGGTAAGGGAGGGGAAAGGATACGGTAGGGGGAGTTGAAGAGGATACGGTAGGGGAGGGGAAGGATACGGTAGGAGAGGGGAAGAGGATACGGTAAGGGAGGGGAAAGCATACGGTAAGGGGAGTTGAAGAGGATACGGTAGGGGAGGGGAAGAATACGGTAGGAGAGGGGAAGAGGATACGGTAAGGGAGGGGAAAGGATACGGTAAGGGAGGGGAAAAGAAAAAAAGATACGGCAGGGGAGGGGAAGAGGATACGGTAGGAGAGGGGAAGAGTATACGGTAGCGGAGGGGAAGAGGATACGGTAGGGGAGGGGAAAAGATACGGCAGGCGAGGAGAAAGGATACGGTAGGGGAGGGGAAGAGGACACGGTAGGGGAGGGAAAGGATACGGTAGGGGAGGGGAAGAGGATACGGTAGGGGAGGGAAAGAGGATGCGGTAGGGGAGGGGAAAGGATACGGTAGAGGAGGGGAAGAGGGTGCGGTAAGAAAAAGAAAGAGGATACGGTAGGTGATGTGGAAAGTACGGTAGAAATACGGTCGTAATTGAGGTGACAATTGCTTCCGCTCTCTCCGTTGAAATATTACATCACGTGCTCAAAAGTACTATGTGATGTCATATCTCAACGGGGAGAGACTGGTAGACCAATCCTGGGAGAGGGCGAAAATTGATCCCTCTCTCTCCGTCGTTACTAGAGGCACAGAAAGTCCAATATATTCTGTGAAACTCTATAACGACGGGGAGAGACTAATGGATCAATATCAACATAGCTCATAGTCAGTGATAATTAATCCTTCTCTCTCCGTCAAGATCAAAGTCAGACATTTGCTATATGTTCTGTCAGACCCGGTGATAACGGGGAGAGATTGGTAGATCAATCATCAACTGTTGAGAAAGGAATAGGAGCATTTACTGGCTATGTTTATGTCGAAACTGTCGAGTGGGATCGCCCAGTAGCATAAATGACTACTGGGCGATTCTTTCAGCCTTTTCGGGTCGTGTTACAGGACTTTTGTTCTCAAAATAAGTGAATCTATAGCACGGTACCTGATTAGACGATAGGAAGAGAGCGGCTAGTGAGAGGGGAACTCTTAGTGGCCTCCAGTTGAACAGAGGAGTACTGAAGATACAACGGCAGGAGTACTATAAGGACGAACTTGAAATTGCTGGAGATTCTGGAGAGAAGAAAGTGGCAGATTTCACCCTCGGAAGGGCCTCTTTTATCCTTTGTCCGCCCTGTTTATATCTCTAATTCTCCTCCTCTCTCACACACACACTGCCTCTCTCAGAATCGAGCTCCGCCCTTCTATTGACGCATCTAAGGCAGTTAGAGTTCGGAAGATCCCTTTGTTCTCTTGCCCCGATCATGGAATGGGAAAACAAGTACTTGATTTTGCAAATTATAAGTATGAAAAGGATTAAAGTACAACCCGTGTCTTGCGAAATAAAACTAATAATGCATATTTTGATCTACAAGAATACATTGGGCCTACGGAATGCTTAGAAAGGATACATTTGAATTAATGCTGAAAAGCCGATGACATTGGTCTCCGTGTTTCTTCACGTGATGGTCCTTGTGCCTTTGCACTTCAGTTTGACATAACACAAAACATTTGTGTTATTCTTCTTTGTCTGCTTTCTAATACGCCATACACGGAAAACAAAAAGTGGTAGGGGTGTTTTCGATATCTGACTGTTCTTCTGACCCCTCTACACTCCACACACAAATAAAGACCATTCCCTCAAGTCCCGGGATTCAGCGAAATTATTGAGATACGATTTTCTTAGCGAGATACAAGCATTAGAGAATGGCTCATAGCTATTACGACTGGATTTCTCATAGTCCATTGATGTTTGGGTTGCAATGCCTATGTCCATCAATTATTTTCGATCAATTCGTTTTGGGTTGCTAATTGTTCATTGGTTCATCTAGTTGCTTCCAACTAGGTAAGCATTCATACGTGTTCCATGAGTGATCTGTGAGCATTTCCAAAAAAAGATACATTGTGGAGAAGATTAAAAGATTACTGAGCGAGATTGTCGATTAAGCCATTTCCCTTAGCCTGAAGCTTATTTATCTCTATTCACAGGCGCCGTAATATCATCATGTGTTTAGAGACAAACGAGCTACGGGCCAGGTAGGATTGGAGTCAGGATCATCAGGGTCCATTGGCGGTCGGGTCGGGATCGGGCACAGGGCCAACTCCGAGCAACGGGCCAGGGAATGCAGTAGGGTTTGGGGAAAGGAGACGTTGTCGGGTGTACGGTTTGTCGATATGATAAGATCGGGAGTGGGAGTCAAGGTGAACCCGACGCCCGAGGTCGCCGAGGGTCGCCGAGGGACGCCGATGGACGCCGAGGGACACCCGAGGGACGCCGAGGGACACCCGAGGGACACCCGAGGGACGCCCGAGGTCGTGAGCGGCCCCATTGGAAATCATTGCAATTCATTTAGCGATGATAGCCAAAAGGTACGGACACGACATGTTGGGTCGGAGTGAAGGAGGAGAGAGGGCGACTAGATAGGTGTAACTAAGACTAGGGCAGGGAGGCCGAGGGCCACGGTTCTATCCGAGAGCACCTACAGCTTATCATGTATCTGTAGGCCGAACTGGAAGGAACGGGGGCCAATCGGCCTCTCAAGCTTCTGATGAGGGTCGCTCACCAAGAAGGGGCGGGGCGGAGAGAGGAAAGGAGAATGGGCAAACGGGGATAACTATCAGAAAATATCAGGCAAGGATCTTGATCATATTCATTTTTTGTAGAGATCAATCAAAGATTGACTAGTTTGACCGATTTCGCTTTCCGTGGGCAGTGAATCTCGCATTATGCAATTACAATGTCGACAGGGAGCGACAATTCGGTTCCTAAAATGGAAATTAGTAAGCCAGGGAAGATATACGGAGGAAGATCACATTAAAAGGAAGTGGAAGCGATGAATGATGAACCGCAATTTCTGCAGGCATCATACATTCACAATTCGTATCGCCCTGTGCAATGTCAAATGACTCTATTAATAGCGGCACCATCAATAAGCAACACACCGAATTCACTGATGGAAGAGGCTGCACATCATTGGGGCTACACAACTGAGGTTAGAGTGAAAAACCTCTAACCCCTTCCTGTACTGTTGGAATCATGTGTGATCAAGTAGCTCTCACCAAGTACCGGCAGTGCTACAGAACTCGTCATTGTAGAAGCACCACGGCACGTGGAGAGAGCAAATTTGATAAGAGGAGCCTGCCCATACACAAAATGGGGAACTAGTGTTGTCTTAGTTAAGCAAATGTGCATGTGAATCGGAGATCCATAGCGCTCACCGAATCTGATCGATCTCACAACGGCTCATATAGTGTGAAAGATCGAGCAGACACGGAGAGTGCTGGAGAGATCGACGGGATTAGAAGAGAGGGTACAGTATTAAAAGGGTACTGTAGGAGACGGGGACAGGAAACGGGAGGGAGTACTGTAGGAGGGAAGCGAAAAGGTACGATGGGCGGAATGATTTGTTGCACTCGCTGAATCAGTTCTATCTAACTCAAATAATGTGTAAGGTAAAACGGAGTCAGAGAGTGCAGAACATATCAGGGTAAGGTGGAAGGGCAGTGGGTATGGAAGGTAAGAGGGAGAGGGTAGGGCAGGAGAGAAGGAGAGGAAACGGAGCATCAAGTAGCTCTCACCACTGAAGAATTGATGTAAGAATTACGACATGCTCTCTTACATCAATGAACAGGGGAGAGAGCCGAATTGAGCGTGGGGCAAGCAAGGTGAGGGTATAGCTAGAGATTGATATTATGGAGTATTGGAATCGGTCGTCCATAGCACTCTCCGAATCTGATCGATCTCGCAACAGCTCGTATTTTGTGAAAGATCAAGCAGGTACGGAGAGTGCTGGATAGATCGATGGTACAAGTGGAAGGAGAGAGGGCTATGAGACGGGAGAAGCACTGTAGGTGAAGGGTAGGTGGGGTACTGTAGGTGGGGGTACCGTAGGAAAAGTGGAGGAAGGTTACTGTAGTGTATGATATCGCTCTCTTCATGTCGAGCTGTTTCTTACAAACATTATCTAATTGTAAGTACAAATGGGCACGAAGAGAGACTGTCGCCATATCATAGGGTGGGGAAAGGGATAATGTTAGGGATACTGTAGATGTGGGATTCAGACATACGGTAGAGGTGAACTGAGACAGATAAGGAGGGAAAATACTTGGTAATTATTGATTGGGCTCTCTCCGTAGAAATTAGAAGCTCACATACTCCGTAATCGGTGAGATCCAACAGCAACGGGGAGGGACTGGTCAATTTCAAAGTATCGATTGAAGATGGATGCTGATATGAGTCATTGCCCTTCCTCTCCCGCTCGTACTATGTTAGAGAGACAGATGCGGAAGACGACAGAGAAAGGAAAGTTGAGTAGTGGTACAGGAAGGAAGATACCGATCCATCAGAGAGCCATTACGAAGAATGAGCGAGACACGTCAATGATTAGAAGGGAGAATTTGCTCGGGGGCAGAAACTAGTTGAACAGTAGTGTAGCTACTACGATAGGACTATGTCGACTTTAACAAAGAAACGTAGCTGAAGATTCTGGAGACTGGTGAAGGGAGAAGAAAGAAATTAGGAGAGAGACTGATTTCCCCCTCGATATAGCCTCTTTTATTCAGCTCCTTGTCTGCCTCTTTCTCTAACTCTCTTCCTCTCACACACTGTCTCACAATGAAGCTCCGCCCTTCCACTGAGTCACTTGAGACAGAGAGAGTTCGGATGCTAATTTCTAATTTTAAACGGAAATATGATTGGTGTGTGCCTGATCGAGGGACGGGTCGTGGGTTCCAATCCCACAAAAACAGCAGATCTCCCCAATAGGAAGACAGGTCCATGTTAGTAGTGAAGTCGAAATCATGTGTGTACGAAGCGGCGGCCTCCGAATAGCTCTCGGGTGATCGTCATGATGCATACGTGTGGAATATATTCACCCTGAGAAGGATGCGCAGCGCAAGACGAGACAATGAAGTTTTTACACAAATAGCAAATAACACCAATTCATGATTACTTTGATCTTCCTTTCTGAATGCATTGAACCCTGTGTTTTTTCCCTATCGGGTATCCTTTGTGACTTCGCAGTTCCTGATGATGCAACACATCGCATTCCTCTTTGATCATCCCTTTGTCTCACTTCCATCCCCCACGACACAAAATTGGTCAATGTGTTTACGATAACTGCCTGTTCGTTGGACCCTCTCCACTCTCCACCAACTCTACACACACTGATTTCATGGGTGGAATTCCACCCTCTCAGTGTGAAAAACTCGTGTAACTCAGCTCAAACTGAACAAAATCTCACCAATCAAAAAGGAAAATGTTCCAAACGTGGCTTGCAATCCGTGTATCAAGTTTGGAAGTTGTAGCTTCACCAGGAAAAAAGTTATCAAAGGGTGCATAAAACTGTTTTGCACCTTGCACCCCATGAAATTTGCGCAGCATTACAGTCACGAGTGTTTAGTCGATAACTTGGCCGACGAAGGAATAACAAGTCATACGATGTTAGAACGAGCGCATTACTTTTGATTGGTCATCGGATGGTCCATTTCTCTCGTGGGTCACAAGATGGCCAGTCGTGTGATTTTTTTCCAGCCAATGTTGAATGAGTAAGCTGAAATGTCTTGGACAAGAACAAGAATTTCATCGACACTCGCTATTTCTGTGTCCGATTTGTCATGAGTTCGATCAAGCACTGATCCTCTATTTCGCCACTCAACTGAATAGAGTTTGAAGATCAAAGGAAGTCCGTCATCTCTCATTTACGTTGAAGTCGCATCCGAAAATGGTGAAAAAATGTTCTCGTGAACAATAAAGATCGGTTCAGGTAGTTCTGATAAAGTAGACTTATTGCTGTGAATCATAGTCGTGTGCATATCAACTCTGTCTGATGCGTTCTCTGTGTGTATTGCATGTCAGGTGCCCCCTTCCTTCCCTCATTTATTTCGTTGTTTATATTCGTGCTCCGAGTTGGTGTCTCTTTGTGTGTAAACTCGTGATCATGTCCAATCGGGGAGGGTGGGAAGATAAAAGAGAGAGAAGGGTAATCCTCCAGTTTCCCTTAGCCGGAAGCTGATTTGTGTTCTAGTCACAGGCGCCACAACATCGGCATGCGACTAGAACCAAATGAGCTACGGGCCAGGAGGGATTGAGTCAGGATCGGGTCGTGATTGGGTCGGGACAGGGACGGGATCAGGCACTTGGCTTCTCTCGCAGCCATCTCCTTGCGCTTTCTCGGTTAGCTGCTTGACCCACAGCTAACGCGGACAAGCACATGGTGATGGCCGGTCGGATGACCACTCGGGAAGGGGAGGGAGTACGGTAGGGTACTGTAGTAAGGGGTACGGTAGGAATGCTGCCTCGAGACGGCTTCAGGACCACTCCTTGACACATTCCGGCTTGTCGATGTGACAAGTAGTCGAGCTGAGGTCGTCCTGGAGGGGAGGGTAGGGTACGGTAGTAATATTTGAAGGATGGGCGACTAATCGATAACTAGCTGTGGGTAGCCTCTCCATCCTCCAACAGATTCGTTCTGTGTCTGTGACTGACTCGGGATGGAAGACTGGCGGTCGGGACCGATCTGAGACGAATGAGTGATTGGAGGCTCCTTCGAGAAGAGGGGCGGAGCCACCCATACCATTGATGGGAGGAGGGAGGAGAGACGCGAGAGGAGAGGAGACGAGATGGGAACAGAGATGGAGAGAGAGAGATGAGGGAGGAAGTTATGAAATAACTCGAGAACCAGAGATCTGTTAGATAGATCGAGGAAAATGATATTAGAAACTGATCAAGGCCGATTCAGTAACAATGAGATCAATTTGTTGGCAGTGTAGATGGGGAAATTGATCGATATTGTTAGTCTGCTACTGCCTCGCGATCAGAAAAGGACGGGCAATGACTGATCCTAATCGATTGACACTTTGCGGCTTGTATAACTCTGATTTTCGTCGATTTTTTTCAGTTCTTTAACGGTTTTGGGGGAAAGGGACTCAGGCCTTCTGGGAGTAGGTGAAGAACCGTCTAATCGTGTTCCGAATAGAATATTTTCTTTTTGTGACTGCCCTTTTATCTCCTTTAGGATTAGAAATGATGTTTAAACACATACGAGCGAGATCATTGATTCTTTTATCCTTGTTTACACCGTTCTGGAAAGGCCTAGAATAGTAAACAGGCAGATGCTTCTTGCGAGGGAGGCCAATGATCTGTGGGCCCTTTTCGATTCCCGTTTTTTTATAGAAATTATGAGTCAGTGTGTAATCGGTCATTGGCCGCGAGAACAATGATCATTTGAATTATGGCGGGGGACGAGGGGAAGTTCTCGTCTCATTCACTTCCTCTCAGTACTGCAGTAACCTACCGTGATGAATGGGCGAGATAGGGCTCCTTTTTAGAAAACAGTTCAAGAAAGAGTGTCAAAGAGAGTCGCACATTGGTGTACACAACAACCCTCTTTCAATCGGGAAACTCACTTACTATCCATCTCTCGTCTCTTTGAACTCAGTCTCTGTGTTTGGCGCCAAAATGTAAACTACCCAATGAGCGAAGAAGGGGAGAAGGGCTTCTCTTTCGGGTGCAGTATCACATCTGCGCGGTAATCTTCTCACTCCCAAAGACACTGTCTCATGATACATAGCTGACGCAGATTGATCCAGATGTAAAAATAAGCGCCTACTGAAAGATGAAAGATGAAAGAGGTGGTCGGGCTCATTTATTTTGTTGCGACGAGGTAAGAGAATTGATTATGATCAATCAATCTAAGGGGTCAGAGGTGGTCGCGCTCATTTAAATAATTGCGACGAGGTAAGGGAATTGATCATGATCAATCTTTGACGATGGACATTGAGCGCTGATTTGGGTCACTGTATTCTACAGACGAAATTGGGAATTGAAGTAGGAATCTTTTAGACTGGACTGTTGGTCTTCGACCATTCAAAATGGATGTAATCGATACGGATTTTAGAGGGACCCGATCCGAGATAACCATCTCGAGCTTAGATAAACTGACTACTCGAAACTGTCGGCAATTGGAAAAGTTACAGGGTTTCTCTCAACTTCGCGCACTCTCTAGCTCCTGACCCCCCCGTAAATGGTACCCGGTGCAATCGCAAGTTAGTGCGACGATAACTTGCTCAATATGCTTCGATTCCATATCTGAACAAGCTGACATCGCTCGAACTCAATCGATTCACTAGATTTGATAAGGGGTACTAGGCAGGAAAAATGGTGAGATACAGCAATCAGGGGAGATGGGATGGGGATACTGTATGGTGCAGAAAGCGAGAAGGTAGGTCACACCAGTCTGGTAGATGGGGGGGTCAATGAAGCTTCTGCGATTCGGAGGGAGGAGTGGGAGATAATCAAAACATTGAGAGAGATAAACTGAAAGAGGGATGGGAGGCGAAATGATTCACAGGGAGTAGATCAAATATGCTTTGGAGCAAGAGGGGAAGAAACATTGACAATTAAACCTCGACTGATAGCAGTGATATTATTGATGTCCAGTAAACAAAAGATCGTTCATACTTGAAATAGTGATACAGAATGGCAGAGAAAACAACTCTATTCCGCTTTTCTCTAACCAGATTTCCTCTCGAATGAAACCACCGCTAGTTTATCCGCAATTCAATTTAATCACTTATTTTTCACTTATTTTGATCTAAGGATACTTTGATGTCTGATTCTACTGGAAAAGCTTGCTTGCCTGAACAACGAATAAGATTTTCCTAATTCAACGGAAAAGTGGTCCAATTTTTGCAAAATGTGCTCCATGTACCATAGCGTCAAAGAGCAATGAATTAATTGAGTTTTCATTACTCCACGCTGCTGCAACATCATGTTCTTGTCCCATCACACCCAATACCGTAGTGAAGAGCTGTTCTACTCAGCGTGTTTAGTCGCGGTCAATCACTTACAAGTTGCTCAATCTTCTCACCTTATTTGGTTTCAACTAAAATTTGTCTAATAATTCTCCCTGATTTCATTCATTGTGAACGCCACATCCTTGGTGTTGTCAATCAATCGATTCTATCGCTGAGCTTGAAACACAGCACACAATCAATCAGAATTGTTTTGGGAGTTTCAAAGTCCTTTGAATCCGCCTTGCTTCCCGCTGATATCAAATATTTGATTGTGATAACATTTATTAGAGAATTGTTAAAAATAAGAAATATGAAAATATGTCAATGTTGTTCTTCTTATGGTGATTACATTCTACATAGAGATCACAAAAAATATATTAGCAGATGCAACAATGCTTTAATTTGTATTTAACTTGTCACGTCCAAATCTAATATCGTGCCGTTTCAGTCATAGCACGACAGTATCGATTGTGTCGGTATCTGATTCCGCCTCTTTTGCTTTAGCCGCCTCCGCTTCGATTTGTCGATGTTTCCGTTCGAATATATCTGCAAAATTAATATAAATGTTTTAACAATGTTTGTATCCCTCGTTCAACTATAGCCTAAACGACATAAAAATATTATTTTCAATTGTCCGTAAACTAAAGCACGAAATGGTAATGAAAGGGGGTCAGGTATATTTATTAGGGTGCAAAATGCACACTACCAGGTGCAAAACATAAAAATAATTGGATTAGAACATGCTGCGCATGTATTAATGCAAATTTCACCAAATGTTGAACACCTTGAATATTTTTGGAACCCTTCCGTTTCCCTAGTTGTTGATAAAATCAAAATAGTTCTAAGATGTACAAGTCCAGGTACACGAGGTTCAAGATGTACAGGAGCAGGTACCCTATATTCTAGTGTAAAAAATGAAAACTAAAAATTCCCTCTTCACTAGACGAAGGGAAATAACTCACATGCAATCGCGACGACAACGGACATACACAACAGGAAGAGGGCGACATTCCGCGTCCTGCATTGATAAGAACAATTCAAAAATTAAGAGAAAGTTGACAACGTTCATGAAGGGTACCTCCTATCTTCTCCCCTTTACTTTCCTTTTGTTTAACGATAAGTAACCCCTCAAAATCTTCTGCACCCAGTCTATGCATTTCTTTTGCCCCGTTCCATGGCGCGTAAAGCGTCAGCACACCGCATTTTGCGGGAGTTGACGGTTTGTTTACTGTCCCTTTAACGCATTTGTAAAAATAGCCAATGTTGCCGTCCAAAATCTAGTATTTCGAACAACCATGCGGAACGTGTGTGAATATATCCCGCATACAGACTTTTATCAACAAAATATTCGCTCACTTCAAAAGTTCTTCTTTCGGGCTGCCACTCTTTTCCATTTGATGATCATATCCGAGTTTGCCGAGCACCGCAAGTGCGAATAACGTCGGAAAGGCGAGTAAGTATAATCGAGCGTAGCCGATCATCTCTCGACCGAGTGTGAAAGAGTGAAAGAAAGGCGGAAAACAACCTCTTTATCGATGATGATTATGAGCACTGTGGGAATAGACCACACCATATCAAAATATGCACTTATTTCAGGTGCACCTGAAATAAGTGCATATTTTGACATTGATGGACGATGAATTAAGTCAGCACAAAAAAGGTTCCCTAAGTATTACGTACGTTTCAGCAAACCACAAATGTTTCAAAGGAATGATCGGACAGCGAGTGATGATTACAGCAATAAGAGATAGGAGAACACATTAATAATGGTAGCACAAGATGTTTACCAAATATTATCTTCGAAAATGAAAACTGAGAGCACAATCAAATAGTAGTCCATAATTACAAGATATTATTAGAGAAAATATTGAGAAATGATGGCACGTGAATTTTCTGAGCACAAGATGATTTAATGAGAGTACAGAGAGAGAGAGAGAGAGAGAATACGATAAATCGGTGAAAGGCTTACAAATATAGTTCGATGAGAAAGTGGATTAACCGAGCACAATAGATAGTGATGCCGTAATAATAGTTAACAAAATTTCTAAGGAAGAGGCACGCATGATTAATATTCTAAGAAGTGGACGGACAACTTGAGTGTCGTATCTCGTAGCTACTTGGAACGTCTTCTGATCGTGCAAGTGTAGTATTCATCGGATTCATCAGAGTTACTATCGACTATAGCCTCGAATTTGCACCCCGCCACTCGGTGGATTAATCGTGATGTGCCGCTGCAAGCTTGTAAAAAAATTGTATGAATCACATAACTGAACACCCGGTGGATCGCGCCAACGAATACATCAAGGAGCATAAATTGTTTTTCATTTCCTGTCAAAGATTCCC
The DNA here is from genome assembly GCA_036245785.1 of Pristionchus fissidentatus. Lineage (NCBI taxonomy): Eukaryota > Metazoa > Nematoda > Chromadorea > Rhabditida > Neodiplogasteridae > Pristionchus > Pristionchus fissidentatus. Next base: position 3,309,804 of record BTSY01000007.1, on the reverse strand, counting down.
TCAATATCATATCTCGGCTCCTAGTGAAGTCCCTAAAAACGTCACAAACCAAATTCAAGTTTCTGGCCCTTCTTTTACTCTAGATATGATGCTGCAGCGTTACATATCTTTATATCGTCTATCTGCCGACTCCACTATCGATAATCTACAAAGAACTCTCACGAAACCTCTAACCTAACCATGGCGGAATAAGTAATTGTAATTGTAAATTATATCGATCAGTTATTTTAAGGTCACATCGATCACTCACTCGTCATTTTCTTCAAGGGCATTTGTGAACAGAGGATCGCTCAAAATGATGACGTAAATTACAGATGGCAGCTCGATCCTGGAACACAAAAACGGATAAATTATATCCAAATATATTTTAAAATTGAATGAGTGTTATTGCTCACGTAAATTCGTCGACGTCAAATTCGACTGAGGCGAGTTGCTGATGATTCGCCGAGGTGTTGAAACTGAAATACAATAGAATAGGCGATTGACATAAATTTCAGTATAGATACGTAAACGAAATGGATTACTGCTCGGTGTTTAGCAATCGAAGGTTGTATGATTTCGGAAGAGTGTTCGTGAGTGTAGGGATGCCGGTTTATATTACCGATCTCTCGGACCATACACCGGATTTCGAACACCGAGCCGACATGCCTCATTTGCAATACCCGATTTAACACTGACCGATCGAGTTGAGAGCAAGCCCAAAGGAGCAGATTGTGTCTCGTTTTCGCGTCAATATCCCACAATTTCGTCAACGCGTCCATCGTTTCATAACAGAGAAGTTCCTTATGCTCGTATCTCCATTTGCGAAGTCTGTAATATTCAATGTTTGTGACTAAACCAATGCTTATGGCAATACAAATCTGGCCAGTTTAAGACCAGGCCAGTTTTTTTTACAGTTTTGCATCGCTTAAATGGCTCTCAAAAGTATTTTTTAATCATTACTTATTTAAAATATTTACAAAATTGCAACATCGGCAGTGCTCCTTTTCAAACTCCGTAGTGAACTTGACTAACTTTGGAATCAAATTAACTTACTTTTCTCGCTTCTCTCTCCACATTCTCCGCTTCCTTTCTATTGCGTATTGATCATTCTCATCTTGCCCCATGACCACATACTCACCGCTTTCCGTCAAGGGATAAGTGGAAGAGCAGCTGAAATTAAAATAAAATAGAGAATATTTATTTGAAATCCCTTCCGGAAGAAGACACTCAGAGACAACAATATTTTGTCGCATGTATGAATTACTTCTGTGGAAATGCAGGTTAGCTCTGAAGTAATCAAATAGGTCACGCATGCGATGAATTACATGTTTTTTTCTTATTAGAGGACTTACAACATGATCCCAAATACGATCAACTCCGGAACGGTGTAGTATTCTGAATTGTCGAGCGGGTATTCTTGCTTGTCGACATGGGTTCTGCAATAATACTATGTATGTGTTAGGGATGCAAGTTCGGTTTTCGTATTACGACCCTCTCAGCAGACGGTAATACGGCTGCTAAAGAGGAGAGAACGAGAGAAAAGGAGACGCCGTATTACCGAAACCGACGCCGAACGGGCATCCCTAGTATGTGTCGGCGCCGAGACTCTTAACCCCGTGTGCTCACTCCCCATGGTGCTCCCCGAAAGTCATCTTGTCGATTAGCAATAGTTCTATCATTTCTTCAATATGGATATAAGGCTATCACTATCATAATTTAATCAGTGTCTAAATTATCGATATTCACAAACTCACTCCTCATCGTCGCAATCCGAAATGTCATTTGGGCTGAATTCTTCGCCTTCTTCCTCCTCTTCTCTGAAAACATATTGATCTATCCATCATGTGACCACAAGCGTCACCCAACTCAGCACACACATATCATCAGGGTAATTCAAGAAACATTAAAGAAAACATTACACGGACCAGAGGTTTCATTTTTCATAATTGTATGCATCTTTTGCAATTGGCATCCAGGCACAAATGTAGAAAAATTTGTTTGTAGCTGTCTTCACAACTATTTTTTAATATCAACTTTCAAGCAGCCCACTTCAGAAAAATCAGTTGAAAGGAAAGTTGAAACAGAAAAGCACTTATTCGATATGATGATTAAGTTTTGCTACCGAAATAAAAATGTTGCACTTTTGCCACTGACGGACTTGTTGCGCTCTACTACAATTAATTTAAATGGCTGGATGTAGAAGTATCAATTATTTTGTAGTCGTTTGTTTACGTAACCCGCTACGGTGAAAAAAGAAACGCAGTAAAAGAAAACGCAGTTTTGAAATTACAATCTAATTTTAAAGATAGTAAAATATGCGGTTATTCAACCGATTATGGTTTTTTTTGTTTATTAATCTTTTTTAATCGTTTTTTTCTTTAATTTTCAGTCGTTTTCAGGAATTTTCAGCATCTAGACAATGCTGAAATACTCACGACTCTTCATAATTAAAAAAAAAACTCTGATTCTTCATCATCCAATTCTTCGTCTCCCTCCACTTCTCCGATGTCTCTGCAAACATTCCGAAACCAGCATATACGTCATCTCCTTTGATTTCACTAACATCATGACCACGACCCACTGAGATCAAATTTTCCAGGAGAGCGTTCTTCAAGGTTCCGTTTCTCAGAGAACGGTACTCCAACTCCCAAACTTCCACACGCTCGCGCAGTGCGCAAACCATAGGTCAAATGGGTTTTTCGCAAGTTCGCAATTAGCATAGGGCGGGGGATGTCGACAGAGGTCTTCATGTGTCTGTCCTGCACTCTCTCGCTACGTTAATCTGGTTTATATGCAAAGTGCATAAGTGCCTGTCTTCGCACGCGAAGACCTATTTGACCCATGGCGCAAACAAGTGGAACAAGAACTCTAGAGAACCTTTCTCTAAGAAACGAAAGTTTGGATAACCGTTTTCAATAAATTTATTCATAACGCAGGACGCAGTAGGAGCTCACCACACACACACTCTACATCGACAATTATCAAATACTCACGACTCTTCCTCATCCTGAGATTCTTCATTGTGATATTCCCCTTCGACGTCGATTTCTTCTTCCTCCTCTTCTCTGCAAATATCGCGACATCATTCGAAAAAGGTACAAAAGAAGTTTTCGAGTAATTCAAAGCCAACTCCCAATGGGGTTTACCGTGTCCCGATGTTCCACTCTCTCCTCCCCCGTCACCTTCCCCCGACCCCCCCCCGTTTAGATTATCTTAAATTCTTCATCGCTTTTACACTTGCTGTCACACCCTTCCCGGGTGTATCAAATAAATAAACAAAACTTACGAATCCGAATCGTTTTCCTCTTCGTCGTCAATTTCCTCTTCCAGTCTATCCATTAAATCGTGAATTCTTTCATCGTAATGCCTGCCGCGAAGGCGATTTTTCCTTAATCGTACAATAATCCCTGAAGCAACAATTTTATGTGATCTAGATAACACTTCAAGCGCACGTAAACAAAAAGAGGGAGAATTGATCGGGGTTGTATCTACATTTCTGCGCTCTCATCGTTTACGTATGTACATTATCGATGTTGCCTCGTTGGCATAAAACTGTTCGCGGAATTCCACGACCTTCTAAGAGGCGTGACCTGTATTTTCAGTTGCATTTTTCGTTACTAGACGTTTCTTATCGTACCCCAATAAAGTATAAACTAAGAAAAAGCCCAAAAAGCTTGAAAATATCTTTTTTTAATCGTCTTCTTAACTACTGGATAAAAATAAGGCTCGAGATACTTCATAATCCGTTCACTTACAAATCTAACATTTGAATGAATTTTATTTGTAAATACGTCAAAAATGAAACTTACAATCGGTAACACACTCGTCTGAGGTCTCTCCCAAAAATATCTCGATTATCCTTGGCAACGTAGTAGACGTAGTAGACGAACCAAAATAAACCTGATATATGTTTAATTATTACTCGGAATAGTTAATGTATTTGATATTAGTGAATGCCAGTTAAATCGTTTGTCGGAATGGTTACCATAGCAATAAAGCATTGCGAACAACGTTTAAACCCGAGTAGCATTTGATTCGCGAAAAGAGTTCTATATTGTTCTTCTCTCCACATCATTCCACAGGCCGGTCAACCATCCAGAAAGGCCTTTGCAGTGAGAAAGCATGGGAATCGAGAGAGACTCACTCACTTTTGCACACTCTCTCGCTCTAACCCTGGTCTGTACGTTTGGAATCATGTGTCTCATTGAATTACTCACCAATGTATGAAGCATAGCATATCATGAAGCACATAAGGTGTTCACTGAAGTCGATCACTGTACAATCTGGCAGAGGATTCTCCTCATCGAATCCGTAGACTTTCTCGACAAAACACTGCATCTTGTCTGATTGTTGAACGGCGTACCGAATATAACGGACGGGTGGGCCACATTTTATATATGCACCGCCGTGCCAAAAATATTCGTACGTCTCCATCCTGAAAAAAGGCGTAATATATAGAAAAAAAATGAAAGAATAATATCGACCACAGTTTCTAGAATTCACACAGTACTTAGGAACAGTCATCGATATGTGAATCGATTTGTTCTGAAAACAGAGGACAACTCAAAGGAATGCGTCAGAAATATAAAAAAAATCTTTTTCTTCGCAAGAGAGGGCAATTGCCTGGTGTTGAAACCGGGTTGGACATCAATCAAATCTGCTAAAAGAGATAAAATTGTTTATTATCGAGTAATCTGGTAATTATGCACGGGGTAAGAGAGAAATGGGTCACAACGAGAGAGAGAGAGAGATCTGCGAGTATGGCATTCTCTTTCATTGCACAATATGCAAATCCTCCAGAAAATGGTTAGGAGCATGTGCGAGGGAAAGAGAGAGGGTCTCTCAATTCCACGCGCTCTCTCGCTTATTTCTGAAGGATTATCGGAATGATGAACAATGCAATTGCAAGAGACCGGGTGAAAACGGGTCATGATGTCAACAAATATGGATGATTTACAATCTATTTAGTTTCTAATAAATATTTGGCCATGCTACATGGAGTGTTTCAAAATGCTACAGTAGTGGAAAATGCGTAAAAAAATATTGGTATAATCGGAGTGGAATGCAGAAATTTGTTCATAGTGGATAAAGTATTCTCTAATTTGGTGCATGCATAGAATGGAGGGAACAAAGATTTCCATATTGGTTCATATTTAAGTATATGTACATCTGTTATGACAAGTGTGAGATGCAAACACACACAAGAATTGTCTCTTCTGCTGTCCGTAAAACATCTATTATAATATCTTACGTATACGTTGTGTACTTTAGAGGAATAGTAGGCAGAAATTTGCACACAATTATCATGCTGAAAGGATGGTTCAAATCGGTGGATTTGTATACTAGGCGGAATAAATAGAGAATACAGTTTTACGGGCCGCACATCAGGGATTTTTTCTGTGTGAGGGAAATAAAGAAAGTTTAAATCGTATTTCTCGGTGATAGGACGTTTTGGAACTGCAGTTTAGAAACCGTCAACATATTTTCCAGTGTTTTTTTGGGATACGTTCAGAACATTTTTTTTCTTCTATATTTTCTTTTTTACCTTCTTAGGGAACCAAATCATCTAAATCTTGATAAGTGTGCTAAAATACAAACAGAAATACCTAACCCGGCAGTTCCAAAACGTATAATCATTGTTTTCTCTCGCTCTATTGTCTCATCGTGCACAGATAGCAGTCGAAAGAGTCGAAGCTTTCCGTCAGAAGCTCGCAAGTGTCGAAAACGAGACGGTACTCGGTGCCCTCGACGGCCGCGTAGATCGCGCACGTCCCGCTTAATCGGTGATTATTTAATTAATTAACTAATTAAAATTAATTAGCAACTAACGAGCTCTCATTGTAGACCCATTGGGCGCGGTCGTGCTGCAACCACGACTGTAGTGCATCGAAGGCGACCGCCACTCTGTTATGGTTTATTATATATTATATGACAGGTATCACCAGAGATTGCATGAAAACAGGACTGTTGGGGAAAAACTTTCAAAACATATTTTTCGATTTCGATCAAACTTTTATGTAGGACTACTCTAGGGACAAGAAATTTATTCGGCCGGGTCCCAGGTCTCAGAGCCGGCTTTTAGTAAATTCCCGGTTTCGAAGCCGGAATCGACGTAACTTTGTTCATAGACCAGCTACAGAGCTCCGGAAGAGTTCAAAATGTGCGCAAAAATATGGCGAACAATTCTTCTGAACATTATATTGTGCTATATCTGCAGACAAAAAAGTTGTGAAAAAAATTCAAAAAAAATTTTTTTCAAAAATTATTTTGTATAATCCGATGATCGAAGTGAAAAGAGTGGTACTTATTTTCTGAAAGTTAAACTCATTATTAGTGAGAAAAAAATTTAAAACTTAAACTTTAGGTAGGCATTCAATACTGAAAAATCGCTTTGAACCAACCTCTTCAATGAAAAAACGCATAAGAACTATTTCAATTCTCGAATGGAACCTTTTTAAAAAGTTTTCAGTGTAATTTTCGTTGAAATTTTCATGAACATCTTGTGGGAAAAAGCGAAAAACGTGGGTTGCCAAGGTTCAAAGCGATTTTTCAGTATTGAATGCCTACCTAAAGTTTAAGTTTTAAATTTTTTTCTCACTAATAATGAGTTTACCTTTCAGAAAATCAGTACCACTCTTTTCACTTCGATCATCGGATAATACAAAATAATTTTTGAAAAAATTTTTTTTTGAATTTTTTTCACAACTTTTTTGTCTGCAGATATAGCACAATATAATGTTCAGAAGAATTGTTCGCCATATTTTTGCGCTCATTTTGAACCCTTCTGTAGCTCTGTAGCTGCTCTGTGAACAAAGTTACGTCGATTCCGGCTTTAAAACCTGGAATTTACTAAAAGCCGGTTCTGAGATCTGGGACCTGGACGAATAATTTTTTTGTCCCTAGAGTAGTCCTACATAAAAGTTTGATCGAAATCGAAAAATATATTTTGAAAGTTTTTCCCCGCCTCATGCAATCTCTGGTGATACCTGTCATATATTATAGGAGAGGAATCGCGAGATAATCGACCATTAGAGGGGCTTATGCGGCAGTAGATTTTTTTTCGCCGATTTTGCTCTAAAGAGAATTGAAGGTACTATCAACCATGCTCTATTTGATGGCGTTTACCGTTTTTCGTTAAAGGCCCTATTTTTCGAGTACGCGCATTCAAAGTGACGGTCCTTGGCATTTCGAACCCGAGTGTGTCTCAGCAAAAATTTAATATCTTTTTTAAAGAAGAGATATGAAGTTCTAATTTTTTACACTCGATAGAGGAATGGATTCTCCACATTTCTAACATTTTGATGGAATTTTTAAATTTTTTATCTTTTTGCTGAATTTCGATATGTGAAAACGGTCATAAATCGTCAAATCGGAAAAACTATTGACTCGCTCCCTGCGCGTTTTGTAGGACCTATTTATGTTCAATTTATGCCCAAGTATTAGCCAGATCGGTCCATGCGAACAAAAAGGGCATCCTTTGCTTGTAAGACAAAAAGGGCGCAGGTAGAACTTCAGATATTTCTCTTCAAAGATTCATGAAATTTCGGCATGGAAAGCACAAATTTACACAAACTCCCTGACCAAGAACGCTCATTGATTCTCCCACTTTATAGCTCTTAAAGAGCTAAATAAGTTTGTTTTTGAACGTATGTTGATATCTTCTCATTGAATGACACTACAGTCTACAGAAGTTTGAATTATTTGCTTCAGTCACAAGCTCTCTCACTTTCTCCCCTTCTCCACCGATCGAGCTTCAGACACGCTGGCTCGAATCCTGTCTGCGGAACAAATCTTTTGCAGAATTTAATTCCCCTTTGGGCAGTAAGTCAAACAATCATGTATAAGTTCGTATTTCCTCTGTTACAATCCAAGTTTTCCTCCTACTTTTTCAGATTTCAGTCCCTTCACGAGGTTTCTTTACACGCACTTTCACTCTCCTTACACTCTGCCACACTGTAACTCGTCTACTTGTCGGTGCTAATAGGGCCGTTATCGCGACGAATAGACGGGTAAGAGAAAGAAGAACGACCAGATGTTGCGCAGAGAAAGTGATGAGCAACAAAATTAATAGATTACAAAAAATCATCTCAATATCGCTCAACATTACTGCACATTAAATCGTGTATATTGAGATGATTTTTTGTAATCTATTAATTTTGTTGCTCATCACTTTCTCTGCGCAACATCTGGTCGTTCTTCTTTCTCTTACCCGTCTATTCGTCGCGATAACGGCCCTATTAGCACCGACAAGTAGACGAGTTACAGTGTGGCAGAGTGTAAGGAGAGTGAAAGTGCGTGTAAAGAAACCTCGTGAAGGGACTGAAATCGTAGGAGGAAAACTTGGATTGTAACAGAGGAAATACGAACTTATACATGATTGTTTGACTTACTGCCCAAAGGGGAATTAAATTCTGCAAAAGATTTGTTCCGCAGACAGGATTCGAGCCAGCGTGTCTGAAGCTCGATCGGTGGAGAAGGGGAGAAAGTGAGAGAGCTTGTGACTGAAGCAAATAATTCAAACTTCTGTAGACTGTAGTGTCATTCAATGAGAAGATATCAACATACGTTCAAAAACAAACTTATTTAGCTCTTTAAGAGCTATAAAGTGGGAGAATCAATGAGCGTTCTTGGTCAGGGAGTTTGTGTAAATTTGTGCTTTCCATGCCGAAATTTCATGAATCTTTGAAGAGAAATATCTGAAGTTCTACCTGCGCCCTTTTTGTCTTACAAGCAAAGGATGTTCGTTAGCATGCAGAAACTCTATTCTGAGTGATATTACATGTCAAATACTATATTAACACTTTGTGAAGACGAAAAAGCGTTTTAGACGAAAATTTTCGAAAAATCAAATTTTTGTGCTCAAATCGAGTCAAATGATGACATATATAATTTATTTGATCATTTCCATATACAAAGATAGTTTTTGGTCACAAATGAGCTAGGTTTACGAGGTAGAACTAGACTTATCAAAGGTGTCACTTTAAGTGGTCGCTACTTAGACTAACGCCCTTTTTGTTCGCATGGACCGATCTGGCTAATACTTGGGCATAAATTGAACATAAATAGGTCCTACAAAACGCGCAGGGAGCGAGTCAATAGTTTTTCCGATTTGACGATTTATGACCGTTTTCACATATCGAAATTCAGCAAAAAGATAAAAAATTTAAAAATTCCATCAAAATGTTAGAAATGTGGAGAATCCATTCCTCTATCGAGTGTAAAAAATTAGAACTTCATATCTCTTCTTTAAAAAAAGATATTAAATTTTTGCTGAGACACACTCGGGTTCGAAATGCCAAGGACCGTCACTTTGAATGCGCGTACTCGAAAAATAGGGCCTTTAACGAAAAACGGTAAACGCCATCAAATAGAGCATGGTTGATAGTACCTTCAATTCTCTTTAGAGCAAAATCGGCGAAAAAAATTCTACTGCCGCGCTATGGTCAATTCTCTCGCGATTCCTCTCATATATTACAAATATATATGGTTTATTTATATTTGGTTCCATTGGAGGTAAGGTAAGCTAAGGTACGGGAGAAATGTCCACTGTCTGGTTGGTTTAAATTGCACGAGATGTTAAACAGCTCTTTCTAAAGTTCGAGTTAGCATGAGAACGTACTTGTATCCTCCGAGCCGTTGGAAATTGATTGGCGGCATGTCATCCATCGCGGGTAGGAGCCTGTGAATATTCTGGTGCAAAAACCAATTTGAATGTTTTTAACTGAAGTACTTTCTGTGCGTTAACATGTATGAATGAATCACTGTAGCATCGTCCTACACACCTTTTTCTGTACAATCAACGATAAAACTCTGACTGGTCGAGTTGTTTTGTCACCCAGGCGTCGATGTTTCTCTGTGCTTCCTCATCGACGTTCCATGCAGCCGCCAACTGCATCATCTGCTTGTAGCTCAGCACCTCCTCGTACTCCTTCTCCCAGATCTCACTCCTGCAAATCGATTATGAACTTCGAACGCGTCGCGGTAGCGTCGCGTGCGCATGTGCTCACAGCGATTCCAATTGAAATTATAGTGTGTTTCATGTGAGAACATCCCCAAAACACTGAACAAAACGCTCTGGAACTCTCGCGTTCACGCCCTCTCTCGCCCGTTTTTTTTGTTTTTTTAGCGGATCTTTTTAATACAACGCGTCATGCCATGAGGGAAGAGAGTAAGAGAGTGAAAGAGAAGAGGGAAGGAAGAGAGATGCAGAGTCGGGCTCATTGGGTATTGGATCCCGAGTCCGTGTCGATTTGATCAATTTGAATCCCGAGTCGATTTGATCAATTTGACTTGATTACGGTATCGGCAATGTCGTGTCGAGACCACCGTATGCCATCCGATTAATCACTACTCGAGGCCTACCTCTTGCAACGTATACCCGGTCAATATTCTCAATTTCGTATTTCCGGATTACGGTACTTTTTTTCGTTGCGGGACCCCGGCGGGTAAGTTACCATAGGCCACTTTGGGTTTGGTGGACCCATCCAAAATCCCATTTTGGACCATGATACCCCTTAATGGGTACAAACTGCCTCCCAAGCGGGACTGCGGCTTGGACACGTATGGTATTGGGTCACTGTGTCGGTCCCTCTGTGGAGTGACAGGTTGAACTCTGGTCGTTCATCTAGACACTCTATTTCTTTTTTATCTTCATCCACGATGGTCATACTTGGTCTATTCTCACTCATCCGTATCCCTTTGTCCGTTCTCAATCGCTGAAATCACAGTAATAAAATGTGTACTAGTGAACTCACTTCTTGGTGTCTCCTTCCCACTTGTTCTGTACATTGCTGTTGATGGGGGAGCTCTTCACTGGCCTCGATGCCATCCGTGGATTCACCACAAACGTCATCATATTGGTGCCGGTAGAAGTGGAAGTTCTGAAAGCGCCACAATAAGACTTGTTCCATCAGATGCATTCTTACGTTTTGAGAGTAAACAAGGTCATTACAGCGTTCAAACGATATGGCAATCGTTCACAATTTTTAAAAAGCTCTCAAATTTTTCAAGCGAGAGAGAAAGTGCGTACAATTTGACCCATCCGGCAGTGTGCGTCGAGGAGGAGACAAATCGTTGATTGCGACGACGTCGACTTCGTCTAGAAGAACGACCAGAGGAAGATACGGAGAGTGCTCGGGCGAATCTGGCAAGATGTGCCGCTCCTTCTTCTCGATACCGATGGAGATACTCCGGTACCCTGAAATGAAATACTTCTGCAGAATTATTGGCTGGACAGGATGCCAGAGTAAGGCACTGCATCAATGTTACCTTTTCCTATGAACTACCGTACCCTCGCGCAAATAAAAATCTCGTAATATTCACCGTTGACGCTCGTTGCCTGCGTGCCTACGAAGGTCGTTGCCGAGAAAGGCGTCAATCTTGTCCTCCTCTTCCTCCGTCCCGCCATCATTCACCCTTTCCCTGCAATTTCAAACGTACACATGCAATTATGATCGCAACGATAGTAGTTGTCACATATGCCTTATATTATCATCGCTTCCCATTGATTGTAGTATTTTCAAAAGATAGACAACCCCGATATTCAAGTAGAAGGAACTTTCATTGTACGACATCTTATTTTCTGAATAAAAAAATCTGCATTTTCAGCAAAATTTGGCGTTCCCGTCACATGTTGTCAAATGCCAAAATCATTCTAGGAATATTAGGTTTATCACTGACGGTTGTCTCTCGGCTTCGACAGCATCAGCCGTTACTATATTCTCCTTCGTCTCATCCATCTCTTCTGTTCTGCAAGTTGTATCAGTTTTAGTGTTGATCGACAAGCGATTTGTTAATTGTTAATTACTTGTTTATTCTAAAATGGTCAATTGAGTTAATTAACACTCACGACTCTTCATCTGCTTCATAATCGGCATGGCCAGAATCGTCTTCAGCATCAGAAATTCTGAAGGGAGCAAAAAAATACTTTGTTAGTATTCAAATTATGTGTTTGCCCACTCACGAGCGCACTTCGATCTCATCCTCAGCTAGTTCCTCATTCTCTTCCTGGTTCTCATCTACTTCAGACAGCCTGCAATTTGCAGGTATACTTTTCGGAAGATTCGGGAGAAATTGGAATGAACCACGACGCTCAGTACTCACTCAGGTGCGACTGCCGGTGCCTCCTTCACCTCTTCACGATTCTCCGTGTGCGAATCAACGCTGTAATGCAAGATATCCGTCCAGGTTACGGTAAGTCTGTTAATCTTCTTTCCAACTTGCTGTGAGTTTGCGCCCATACTCTGTACATGATTCAGGAAGTTTGACAATTTTGACAAGCCCGGGTTACGGTAACATTGCCAGTTCGCAGTCTAGATTACGGTAGTTTTATGAATTTTCATGCTTCGTTGTCTCATTGATTTTGCCATTCTAGGAGTACAAATCGATATTACAAATGGCGTACCTTTTGTTGGTTGCAGCGAACATCTTCTTGATGACGTAGTAGAAGAGGTAGCCGACGGGGGCAAGGAAGAATACGGCTGCTTGAAAATTCTTATTTTTTATTTATTATTTTGAGTTTCGTAAAAAGTCTGGTCTTACAACGACGAACACATTTTGATAATCACGGTTACAGGCTCTGACAAAATCGTAACCATCACTAACTTCCCGTTCCCAGCAGCACGGAGACGACCGCTCGGTAGTCTGCTGCGCTCTCGGAGTGAACAAATGAGGAATTGAGGAAGGAACTGAAGTGGTTGAAGTCGTTCCTCGCGCCCTCTTTCATCCTCCAAAGTAAAAGAGAATTCGAAAGTCGGTGGCAGGAAATGGAGCGATGCCGTGGGGATCGATAGACAACACAAAAAAGGAGGGGAGCGAGGCGGTGAGAGATGGAATGGTGGAAAGAAGGAAGGAGCGGGCAGAGGCGACAGACCACCCTTTTCCCCTCTCTCTCTACGACTGAGGAAAGGAATTGATCGCCTTCTCTGCTTCTTTTGGATGGAAAAGAGAGAGAAGAGGGAGAGAACGCCCTCTTGTCGGCTAGAAGGTGCAAAGAGTGTTGGGAAGGGTGAGACAGTCGACGCGCCCCTTGAGAGGACGGCGGAGATTGATGGAGAAAGAAGGAGGAGGAGAAGCCAGATGCGGCACTCTTTCTCTCTCTCTCCCTCGTTTCAGGACAGCATCAACCGAATGGGGTAGAAAGAACATAGAAAAGAGATAGGAAAGGGAAGTGGAAGGGACTAGAAAATTCCGGGTCTTAGAGATAGAGAGAGATTGCAGCCAATAGAGGATCGATTTCCGCGGAAGGAGAGAAGTCAGAAGTACAAGTCATTTCAGAGTATACGGTAGTTAAATTTTCCAAATAAAGACAATTACGAGACAGAATATCCTGAAAATAATGTAAAAATTTCTTGTTTGCTGCTTGTTGTAGACAATCATGATATGATTCATTAAAAATGTTATTTTAGAATTAGCAGCAGAAATGTTTGCGCCCCGTCGAACACGGACACGCGACGCACCGTAGCGCGCGCGTGGCGTGCGTTCTCGTCGAATTTCAAATTGGAGCCCTTTCTCCTGAGTGGTCTCGGGCGGAATTCACTCTCTCCCTACTCGGCGCTGTGATCATCGGTCTTCGGCTCTCTACACCTGTGATAACTTGCAATAATCATATTTGTGGCATCGTTTCCGGGGGCAATCGGGATATGAGCACCATTCATCATTTCCCGCTCGCCTTTTTCTGGTCCGCTCGTGTCCACAAGTACGCGGCGCGCGGGCGAAGAGCGAGCGGCCGAGAGACCAAAGGCCGATTGTAGCACTCTCTTTCCCCCTCCCTCCCATTCCGTGTGGCGTCCATCTACTCATGTCTTTGCATTGATGTGTTTGAGTCTTTAGTTCGTTATAACCAATCGATAATTGTCTCAGTTTCGCCCGCCCGCCAAACTCGAAACAAGGATGGCCCCGTCAGCAAAGGAAACCGCAGAGAGGGAATCCGCCTACGGATTCGTGTATGGAGTCTCCGGTCCCGGTTAGTTACCTCACTAATTAAGCAATCTTAATTATGCAATACTTATTGAACCGGACATGATGCTTCCTGATACAATTAGCACAGTTCTCACTAGATAACATAACTTTGATGGAGAAAGACAACATTGTATTGAGCAAACAGAAAAAATAGTTTCGCAATTATTTATATTCACACTTACTCATTGCATTCGACATTAGCCAATCCATACACAGCAAGGGAGTTTACATGGCCTGTAGTGTTACACAATCGAACTGTAAATGCGGATGTTTTTAGTAGGCTTGCAGTAGCACTTCACTTGTTGGTATGCGAACACATGGGAGGTTATACAATTAGTACTTGATAATGAGTGGTCAAACAGTTAATAATTCGATAATGTTGCAGTCGTCACTGCCGAGAAGATGGCCGGATCTGCCATGTACGAGTTGGTTCGAGTCGGTCACGGCGAGCTTGTAGGAGAGATCATCCGTCTCGAGGGAGACATGGCCACCATCCAGGTCTACGAGGAGACTTGTACGTTTACTAATTAATTAACCGATCAATTATCAATATTAGATAGAAAAACAATATGGAAATATATCCATGTCCGTTGAGAGGGGTTTGGTCGGAAAGGGGGTCCGCAATCAATCAAAAGTCAACGCGTGACCTCTTGAAACTTTGAACTTTCCTATAGGACCATTGTATCAAGCAACAAATCACTTTTGCTTTGAAAGTTATACTGACTGTTCAGGGTCCCATCCAAAGGATGTGCGTACATTATTTGTTCCTTTGTTTTAATTCTTCTTCCAGGAAATATTAGAAAAGGAAAGTAGGAAGCATACAGTGTGTTCAAGTAGGTATGATTTGAACACTAGGATAGTGG